>JAZDUH010000289.1:3697500-4297500 GCA_036419115.1 Scarus forsteni
CCTGTCACTTTCTTGTCTCTTCTTCTGTTTCATTATATTAAAACAACATTACAGCAGAAACAGAACAGATGACAGATGATTGTTCTGTAAGTGTTGATTCATTTTGTCTTCTGAAGATGTTGACTTTTTTTCTACTTGAGGTGAAGGCTGGGACATTTTTAATTTTAGAAAAGATAAGAGGAACATTTTAGTCAATGCTCTGTATGCACTTGTTTTTCCCTAAAAAGAGATGCTTTTATTTGTGTTATCTGAAGATGTTGACTTTTTTTACTTGAAGCGTAGGATTTCAATTTTTCTGGCTTCTCTTTTATTTAAAAGAAGAAAAATGATATGCAGCTCTGTTTGAACTTTTTTATTCATTTTATTCTTAGGTTATTGTTTTCATTTTTTTGAAATAAAGACCTTAATTTGCTTTGGACTACTTTTATTTATGGTAAAAGACACAGCTGTGCACTGAGTAAAACATATTCTGCATTGACAATTGACAAATATTGTTGAAACCATGAAAATGTGGACACAGGAGAAGGCTGTAAGACAAAAACTGGACTTTGTTTTGGGCATTTCACTGGAGCAAATTTTATTGACTGGACCTAAGTGACTTTTTATTGAATCCCCTGTTCAAGCTTTCTGACGGTTGGCATGTGTGGGTACAAAGCTGCCGCCATCTACTGGTCTGTTTGAGCAAGATTCTGGTAATGCAATAAATTATACAGGCAATTTTCCATTTGTGTCCCATGCAAAAAAAATAAAAAATAAAGTTGTATTTTGATTTCAGTGTCTCTCTTTTGAAACAAAACTTCAGTATCCAGGCCTATTCTATTTTTGATATCTGTTTCCAAACATTTTATTCAATTATGAAAAGAGGCATGGACCCTGATGAAAATGATACCTGATCTTTTATTTTCAGTTAATAGCAAGATACCTTTAATATTTGTTTGTGGATAATTTTGCTTGATAAAATGTTAATAAACCGTTATGCTAAAAAAAAAACTGATGGGGTCAGTCAGTCATCTCCCCAGCTGCTCTCCTGTAAACCCCCTCTGTGGAGCTGTAAACATCAAATCTTTTTATTAATCTGCCCTACAAGGAAAAGTGCAGTCACTGCAATAATGACAAATTTTTCACCAAATGTAAGTATGAAATCATATTTAACTCCCAAGTGTATGATTTATTAGATTAAAGGGAAGGGAATTTAATGTGTATTGTATATTGATGTTAATGCCTAATTTGTCAGTTTTATAGGCTATACTGCACTTTGACTTTGTTTTACTGCAGTATGATTACATGACCAAACGATGACGCACTGCAGTATGTGCAGTAAATTAGGCCATTTCACTCATTTAAAACAATACATATAATATTTGGCATATTAATCTTCAATATTGATTTAATATTTTTGGCTGTACACGCTGCTACTGCCAACACCTAATGTGTAATTATCAAATCCTTAATGATTATAAAAAGCAACAACAAAACGATAGTTATCTAGAAATGTATTTTTGTTTTTTTGTTGACAGGACCATGTTTATTCCTCAAGCATTTCATGAGCAGCTTACACAATTACTAAATAAAACATAAAATCAGACCCTCACACATTATAACAACATTCTACACTGGGCTCTTATAGGCTACATAAAATGCCACCAACAAAAACAAATATTATAATGTAAATGTTGTACAGCAACAGGTAAACTTTAAACTGAAGTCTGAGTGGAGATGGTCTACAGAGAAATGTCCAGGACATCCTCAGAAACACTGACTTCATGCCAAAAGTGCCTTAGTTCTCCAGCATGAAAGAGGTGAGCTTTTAAATGATTTTAGCCTCTTTGGATGAAGCTATTTTTTGACAAGCAAAACACACATTTTAGTTTTAAACATTAAATATTTTATCTTCCAAACTAAATCACAGACATATTAACTACCTAAAATGACCACTGGTCAATCTTAAGTGGCTTTATTTCATTTTTGGTATGGGTTTTAGGACAAAGGTTGTTGCATTTTTTCAGTCCTGTCACCAAAACTCATGTTACATTTTTAAAGCCATTTATAATGGAAGCATGCCAACTATTAAAGCTGCATTTTCCTTCAAGAAAGTTTATCTTTTAATAGAAAAATGTACAATAAATATTTTTCTATTAAGATATGCCAGTTACAAGTTATATACACAATAATTTTGTTGTTGTAAATTAAATTGCAAAAACAATGTATTAATGAATCAAATGTTTTTGAGTTAAATGTTTTTGGGTCATTCCACCAAATGACCTCTGGTTGCCATTTCCATGTTTCAGGTCCGCGAAATTACATTATTTTCAAATGTATTTTTCCAAACTAAATCCAGCAACAGAAATAATTAACTACTTAGAATGACCATTGGCCAATCTTGAGTGGCTTTATTGAGTTTTAGACATAGGTTAAGACACAGATTGTTGCATTTTTTCAGTCCTGTCACCAAAACTCATGTAACATTTTAAAAGCCATTTATAACGGAATGGTTGGTTATAAGTTCAAATAATTTTAAATTAAACATTTTCTTAATATATATTTCAGTTACAATTTATATACACAAAACATTTGCCATTGTAAGTAAATCACAAAAAAACAATACATTTAATGAATCAAATGTTTTAAAGTTAAATGTTTTTAGCTTAACTTGAACCCTCAGCCTCCCGCTGACCTCTGGTTGTCATAGTGACACAGACTGACGTGACTTGTTTCAATCACGCTAAAACCTTTGCAGAGGTGACCGCTGATGGGAGTTTCTCTAAGCTGAGATCTTCATTTTTGGAAAAATTTAAGAGACTGCAGGAGAGACAAATCGATTTCAAATATCTGTGGACCTTCAAGACCTCCAGGAGCCACTAAAGAGAGGGACAACATGACCGCCGCGGGATTGCACCGAGAGAAGGCCCTGCTGACCCTGGGCATCGTCAAAGTGTTGGACGAACGTTACGGTAAGTCTCTAATTTAAGTTGTTCCAGTGTTTACCTTTACAATAAAGCGTTTTTACTGTGAGCTGGTAAAATAGAGACATAAAGAGATGAATTTGTTGTGACAAAACATGAAAAAGTGACCGATTTTAGCTTCATTTTGGTTTAGTATGCTGTTGGTGGGGGTCTTATTGCTGTTGGAGATACTGCTCCAAACTGACTTTACAACAGATAATAACTGTGGACACGACCGTTAGAACACGTGAGCCTTTTGAAATTATTGGCCGAGAAACAAATGACTTTATCATCGTGAATTTTCTCGGTCAGTTAACATCATGGATGTGTTATAAGAAGTTCTTAATACATCCATGGTTAACATTGAAAGTATAGGACAAAGATGGCGCCGGGTCAGCTCGGTCCCCATGGAAACGGTACTACGGGTTCGCCGTTGGGGAGTTCAAGGGTCCGAACTCAAGTGTAGGCAGAGCTGAGAGGGAGTAATGAAGATAAATAAGACACATTAATGTGGAAAAACTGTCAGATTATTGGTCTCTGAAGCTTCTGTTACTGTCAATTGTGTCCACAGTCTAGAGGAGGGCGTTGGATAATGTTGTAATACTGTTTTTTGTCTGAAAATCTAAAGTTATAACATCAATAAAAGTGTTTGACCAGAGTGATGAAAAGCTGTTGTAGAAACTGACATTTCAACATGTGAATGAAATGTTATTTCCAAGGAGTACTACAAAAACTACGAAATTCTTTGCTGCTTTTCTACAGAATTATGAATAAAGTTTTATTTTAGACATTTTTTGACTGTGATGGAGTTGTGAAAGTCCTGCACCATGCACTGAATCTTATTTTTATGCTGATCTTGTCCTGTGTGTTAAATTCTGAAGTCCGTCTAAAGCCAACTCCCAGGTCACAGTCTCAGGCTCAGTCACTTGGTTTGGCCAGGGATCTGATGTTGCTTTATAGAATTGTTTATCCTCCCTAAAACTGAGGCACCTTATGATTTATATTTTTGTAAACAGTTGGACAATTTCTTTTCCAAGGAGAGGGGAAAAAATGATAAGTCAATCAAACACAATCATACAAACTTTATTTGTATGGCACTTTTCATACAAAGTCTTGTAGCACAAAGTGCATTACATAAAAACAAACAAAATTTTAAAAACTAGAATATTGACTACAATGAAAAATACAACACTCCACCCATCCTGCTATTAAATACACACACACACACACACACACACCGTCACACACACACACAAAGACACACAGAAAACAGAATTAGATTACTGAGGAAACAAGGTTTATTGTTGTCCTGACATGTGCATTACAATAATTGATGCAATATTTAAATAATTAAAGAAATCAAAAATATGTTTCTATGATTACAAGTCTACATCCACAACTGATGAATAATGTTTATAAAAATCATGTTTTCACAGTGAATCAGTCTGAAGTGAACTGTGTTTAAAGTCATGGATGCTCTCTTAATCCAGTCTGAAATGTTTCATTGTTTGAACAGTGTGACTGATACTTCTTCTGGTTTTTGCTCTCCCTTTAACAGACGTACCGAGACCAGGCTTAGTCCTTCAGATGCTTGCGACGAACCTGAGGAACAGGCCCCTGAACAGTTGGGGCACCATGACCCTGAGCAAGACGATGTACACCCTGTACTGTGCCCTTGTCACAGGGTCAAGGTCGTACCCCGACATCCCCATCAAGGCCTTCTTCAGCACGGCACTCACGAGAGCCCCGTTTGGAGCGTCAGACATTCAGGAGAACCGAGACTGTCCTTTACTGCAGGAACCAGCCGGCGTGATGGTGCCCCCTCCAGACTCTGACCCTCCTCCTCCAACCATCCAGTCACCAGCTCATCCTGAGAGTCTGGACCTCTTCTCCTTAAAGACCGACACAGATAACAGCATCAGTGTTGTCATGCTCTCCGGCAGACCAATGACCAGAGTCATCTCAGCTGTTTACAGCTCTGATGGCACTGAGATGGTCAACCGCTGGAAGGTGAGCATCTACGACGAGGCCGGCCGCTGTCTGATGTCTGTCCTGTGTAAGTTTCTCAGGAAGTCAGCTGTATATGCACGGACTCCCAGACAGGTGAAGAGGAGGACTCCTGACGATGAGAGCAGCAGCCAGGCTCCACCCAGGAAACGCCTGAGACTGTGAGAGCTTTTGGTCCAAGCAGTGAGCTCCCACTGCTCCATCAGAGGAGCCTGAAGGCTTCTTCTGGTACATTTGTGAAGTTTATTTCATCATGGAGGTGGCACACGGGTCAGTGACTTTAGCGTCCTGCACATTTTTTTATTTCTCGGCACTGCCTGTGTGTCCAACATGGTGAAAACTTTGGGAGCTGTGACTTTATCTAATGACTTCAACTGCTCAAGAAGCAGGAAGACGTGGAGGAAGAGGCTGAGAGGAGAAACGGTGAAACACTGTAGCAGCAGCTTGTGGTCAGTCTTCAACGGAGGAGGATTAGGGCAGGCGATCTAACTGATCTCAAAATTCTGACTTTACACTTAAGATATTGGTTTGATTCTCAAAATTGTGTCTTTATTTTCAGATATGTTTTTTTTTTCATAATTTGAACTTTAATTTGGCAAATTGATGTTCTTCAATATCCTGACTAAAATTCGGACTTTAATCCTAAAATTCTGGCCCTGATCCTCTCCCTGTCCTCTTTTGAGTGGACATCCGTGAAGTGAAGCAGCTCGGTTAACGGTGACCTCAGAGGACGAGTCTCTGCGTCTGGCAGGACTCACTCCACCAGTGGTCTTCCACCTGAGCCATGATGCTCTATCATCTGTGAAGAGTTGATGTGGTCATGGTGGTGGTACACAGGTCAGTGATTTTGGGGCGTCCTGCTCGTTTTTTTATTTCCTGACGCTGCCTGAGTGCTGACCATGGCGGAGACTCTGAGGGAGCTTTTTGGAGCTGGACTTTGTTTGGATGTTGTGGACTGAACACAAGCTCCATCAGCCTCAGACTTCACTGTAGATAAAGTTACAGAGATGGACCTCGATGGCTGCAGGACTGGAATCAGAGAAAACACCTCTGAATCACCAAAGAGAAGGAGGGGACGAGGAGGAGGAGGCCGACAGGAGATGAGGAAGAGGACCAGAGCATCCAGCAGGAGAAGAGGAGACCCTTAACACTGAGACCTTCATCATTTTATATTTGAATAGTTTACAGTAAAACAGATCAATCAGAATGATTCAAACAAGCAGGTTTCAAGTTTTCACTGAGTTTTATTTTGTCTTCTAGGAAAAGGAGAAGAGCCAAGACCAGGACAGCCCTGCAGACTTTCTCCAAAAAAATATAAGTATTCATTTATGTGATTGTTTTTTAAATTGACTGATTCAAGATTAAATTAAAGATCAAAATCATTTGGACAAAGTTATTAACATCCTCACTCTTTTTACTTCCTCAGAAGAACCACCCCTCTTGAAAAAGCTAAGTACAGATTTTATATTTAAATTTGAATTTTCATAAATATGAAGTTGTTTCTTTGTCCACTTTGACTTTTTAGCTTTAAGTTATTTCCAGTTTTTGTTGACTTTGACTTTTCTTGTCCATCATTTGTCTTCAGAGGGAGCAGAGAAAAGGACACGAGGAGGGAACAAGACCACAGACGAGGGACCAGTCTGCCATTCCTGTGAAGAACCCTGTGGACAGAGGCGAGGTACTTCAGATGGATCTGGTCTTCTAGAAAAAGGAGAAGAGCCAAGACCAGAGCAGAGATGAAGACCAGAGGAGGACCCGAGCAGAGATTAAGACCTGAGGAGGACCAGAGCAGAGATGAAGACCAGAGGAGGACCCGAGCAGAGATGAAGACCTGAGGAAGACCAGAGCAGAGACTAAGACCAGAGGAGGACCAGAGCAGAGATGAAGTCCTGGGGAGGACCAGAGCAGAGACTAAGACCAGAGGAGGACCAGAGCAGAGATGAAGTCCTGGGGAGGACCAGAGCAGAGATGAAGATCAGAGGAGGACCAGAGCAGAGATAAAGACCTGAGGAGGACCAGAGCAGAGACTAAGACCAGAGGAGGACCAGAGCAGAGATGAAGTCCTGGGGAGGACCAGAGCAGAGACTAAGACCAGAGGAGGACCAGAGCAGAGATGAAGTCCTGGGGAGGACCAGAGCAGAGATGAAGATCAGAGGAGGACCAGAGCAGAGATGAAGATCAGAGGAGGACCAGAGCAGAGATGAAGACCTGGGGAGGACCAGAGCAGAGATGAAGACCTGGGGAGGACACGAGCAGAGACGAAGACCTGAGGAGGACCCGAGCAGACAAAGACCAGAGGAGGACCATAGCAGAGATGAAGATCAGAGGAGGACCAGAGCAGAGACGAAGACCTGAGGAGGACCAGAGCAGAGATGAAGACCTGAGGAGGACCAGAGCAGAGACTAAGACCAGAGGAGGACCAGAGCAGAGATGAAGTCCTGGGGAGGACCAGAGCAGAGATGAAGATCAGAGGAGGACCAGAGCAGAGATGAAGACCTGGGGAGGACCAGAGCAGAGATGAAGACCTGGGGAGGACACGAGCAGAGACGAAGACCTGAGGAGGACCAGAGCAGACAAAGACCTGAGGAGGACCAGAGCAGAGATGAAGACCTGAGGAGGACCAGAGCAGACAAAGACCTGAGGAGGACCAGAGCAGAGACGAAGACCAGAGGAGGACCAGAGCAGAGACGAAGACCAGAGGAGGACCAGAGAAGATTGCTCTGGCGGTCTTTCTGATGGTCTGCATGTGTGGGCGCAAAGCAGTCACCATCTGCTGGTGTGTTTGAGGAAGATTCTGGTCATCCAATAAATTCCAGGATGTTTTTACCCTCCACACAAACTCTGCAGTGTCCTTTTCTTTCTGTACTTTACATTGTGTACATTTACCCAGATTGCTGTTTGAGCCTCTTCTCCCCAGAGGTCTGATTTACAAGCTGTGAAGTTTATGGCTGTAACACATCTATGAAATATTAGACATTTTCTGACATTCTTAGAAATTATGACTAATTTATCAGAGAATAGAACAAAGACACCCATAGATTCATGTCACCTGAAGTTACAATATTGGTGTTGGTAATTCTCAGGTTAATCAAACCTTCTAAAAAAGAAAGATTAAAGGATGATGACGAATATCTGTAACTGGCTCCACTGTATCATATTAAACCTGAGATTCATTTATTTCTAACTCTCAGGCATGAACATTTTCTGCTAGCTATCTTTTTAGTCTGGCTTCTATGTAGTGTCTTACCGTTATTAATTAATGGTTAATACTTATTTATCTTTTTATACTCTGCTACTGTTTGAGCAGCCTAAAGTCGTTTTCCTATTTTTTATCATTTCTTTTAACTCTAAGTGTTTTGAGTTTTTATATTTTATATATTGCATTATTGTATCTACTCATATTTTATGCTCAGTGTGCATTAGTTACCTAGTACATTTTTACTTTATTTCCTTTTGTTTGATTTTTGTTCACTAACAAAGTAGAAGGAGGATAAATAATTTTACAGGACAATTCAAGCTTTTCCAGGACTTCACTTTCGTTTGTCATGACTGGAAAATTGGTCAGTCTTTTTCCAGGATGTGTAGGAACCCTGGTTCCAGCATCGCCTGAGCTTCCTATGTTAGGTTTTTTTTTTATAAGCACATCAAGTAGAGTACAGACTGCTGAACAGCTTTAAGCTTAAAGTTTTCCTCACAAAAACAAGCTGAGCAAGGAGCAGCCATAGCGCCAGCTGGTGGTGGTTCATGACATGTCAAGGCTCTGGTCCAATTCGTGCGGCACGACTAAAAACCAAACTGAATTAAAAGTTTCCACCTGGTACCAAACCTCTTCTGCTGAACTTCATATGAGAAAGTATCTTTATTTACTTTAGGGAGGCCTCACTGTGGGATTCCAGCAAAAGCTCTGGAGCACACATTTTAAAAATGTTTACACACTATTTTTAGGGATACACAAAGTTTCTTTTTGAAACATGAAACATGATTTCTGTTATCTAATATTTTAATTCATTATCGCTGATACCAATATTTATAGCCAAATGGTCAAGCTCTGTGCTTAACTAAATGGACTTGTTTCTTCAGTGTTACAGTAGATTTTTGTGAGGAACAGATGTAAAATCAAAAAAAAAACAGCTCTTCACTCTTGCAAAAATGAAACCCTTGATTTTTCAATGTACCCCTGCAGTGATGAGAGGGTGGATTCATTGTGTAATTTGCTGAAATTCCATCTGATATTATATCAGCTGTAAATATCTGCAAAAAATCAAATCTTGGCTGATACTGACTTTATACAGCTTGTGAGAGTGATTTAAAAAACAGTAGATATTAATCAAGATTCTTTTCCTCATTTATGAAGATTTGTTTCATTTGTTGATGGAAAAGGCTCGTGAACCTGCTGTAGCCAACATCCACAAATAAACTGGAGCCTTTATCGTGTGCTTTACTCCTTCATGTACGATGGTGCTGTTAAAGTGGAATAAACTGCCACTTTATTTGATCCAGTTCATATTTAAAAAAAAGAAAATAAAAAATTGAGTGGAAAAAAAATGTATTAACAAAAAGAAGTCAGCTAGGCTTGCCCAAATATCGCCACTTACTGGATCAAGATATTTCAGAGTTTATCTGAGATTTTCCACAAACCTGTCAAACCAGACCCAGTTCTTGCAGTGTTTGGGGTCGGGTCAGCTGCTCCAAAAGAATGTTATACGCTTTGTGACACTTTTGACAAGAAGGATAATTCTGCTGAACTGGAAACAAAAAACTTCCCCAGTTTGTCAAGCTTTAATAAATGATGTAATGAAACATCTGCAGTTAGAAAACATAAAATATACCCTGAAGGGAAAGGTAAATAAGTTTGACCCAATATGGCATCCATTTATAGATTATTAAAACAAAGGTAATCCCAATAAAAAATAACTGGGCAGGGCCCAGAACACGTGGTATCCTCCAGTTTTTGTTATGTTATTGTGTTTTTAATTAATTTATTTCAATATTTTTATTATTATGATCTCAGTTGCATTTGTGATTATTTCGTGTTTACTTACATGTACATTATTTATGTTTTATTAATGTATTGGATTTGCTCTCTTTCTGTTTGTATTTGGAAAGAAAAAAAAAACAACAAAAAGAAGTCAGTTTGATGCAGTTAACATGACGTAGATGATATTTTAATGATTTGAGTTGGAGAAAATCAAGTTAAATAGTTATTTATGTGGACTAAACCTCCCATGCACCCACAGATAATATTGTGCATCCCTTATAGGGGTGTCCAGATACAACTTTTTCCCCTCTGATACAATACCGATATTGCAGCCTTGAGTATTGGCCGATACCGATATTGATCCAATATGATATCAGCAGGAATCATACATACCTTTATTACCTATTTTGTAGTATGGACTGTAAGAAAAGGCTTGATCAGGTGAGATTACTCAAACAGAGAACAGCAGTCAGCAACAGTAGGTATGAGAAAAACTGACCGATTTGTTATCAACCAATGGGTTTAATAAATTCTAACCTTAAAGGAGACATATCATGCTTGTTTCTCCTTTTCACTATGCCAGACTAGGATGCCTGGAAAGCATTTCTGCCCACAGTACAAGTCATTTAGTTCCTTCATTGCCCCACAATAGCGTTCTAAAAATCCTAATTTTAGGCCATTATCAAGCTCTCGTTGAAATGCTCGGTTCTCAGGCTGACCTACAGTTACCTCGCAACGTCACAGCCCTTTGTGCTCTGATTGGTCAGTTCTATCGGGGGGTAGAGCCAGCCTGTCCTTCTTCTTCTTCTACTGTATTTTCCGGCAGGCTCAAAGCAGCGACCGCGCATTGAGTCCCCCTACAGGCCAGAGCTGGTAATGAGTGAGTGTGAGCTAGGGATCTATATACTGCTGCTGGACGAATGTGTTCCTCGGTGACGGTTTTGTGGCTAACGGACATCAGAGAGGAGGAAGTGTTTTATCAGATTACTCCAATAAAAAGAAATGTACCTCGTGTCGTCACGACGATTTAAATCTCGCTGTCATCTCGCAATGACCTATTTTCAGAGGCATCAAATCTCGTTCTAGGATATCAGAAAAAATACAATATTTCATTTTTTGAAAATTAAGGGGGTGTAAGGTCTTGTTTTCAAATTTATTATATTATATGTAAGTATTAAATCATGCATCAGCATGATATGTCTCCTTTAAACATAAGAATATACTACAGTTAAATAAAATAAATAAAAACTAATTAGAAGACCTTGAAAAGTAACTTCAAGAAATCCAGTAAACCAAAAACGTATATTTTTAAATTGTAAAATAAGCACTGTGTTTAACTTAAACATAAGCATATTCTACAACTGAATTTAAAAAAATAAATTAGAATGGACTGCTTGTATCAGAGTACTAATATTGGATATTTATCAGACCAATATCTAAATCAATATCGGATTGGGACACCCCTAAACCCTAATTATTTCAACATGGTCAAAAGAACCCTGTCACACTGACTTCAGGGTGAAAAGGACAACACTTAAAAAAACTAAAATCCAAAAGATGTTTGGATGTGAGAGCTGCAGGGTTTACAGCATCAAATAAAGAAAGCACTTAAAGGTAGACATGAGACAGATCTCTAGGTTTGTAAGTGCCGGGTGTATTTTAAAATTCTGCACAAGAACAATGAACAAAATAAAAAAAACTGAGACAGAAAAGCTTAAAGCTCAACAGAATTGAAAAAGCTCTGTCCTGTGACAAGCCTTCAACATGCTACACTTTTTAATCTGCTGATTGGTCAAAGCTGCTGTTGGCTGCTCGGGTCACAGAGTCGTGTTGCATCTCCTCACAGAAATACTGTTCTTACAATATTAAAGACAATTAAAAAGAGCAGAAACACAAAGCATGCTTGCAGGGTTTTAGTGTACATGACAGACGTGTCAGTGTTTGTCTAAGGCAAGTGTCTGTACAGGTAACAGCAGCCTGTCACTGCTTCTGCTTGTTTATCGTCTCGTTTCATCTGCATGTGTTTGTGTTTTTGTGTGTGTGTGCTAGGACATAAAAAACAAGATCACATTATCTTCCTGTCTATTTAAAGAGCTCTCGTCTTTACAGTCCTTACTTCTTCATGCACCATGGCTTTATATTACTTTACAATTACTTTTTACAAAATATGAAGAAACTTCCTTTAAAGATGGACTGCAAATCAACACAGCCTCGTTAAAACAACAAAAAAAATCAATCACATATTACATCCTGAGAATTAAAATGTACAAGAAATGGACAAGTGGAATCATTCAGGTGCATCAGGAGCTTGAGACAAAAATAACTTGGTGGATAAAATCAAATCAAATCACAAAAAGAATCCCCCCTAAAGTTTTGCAGGAATAGGAGGACAGCACAGCTTTATTGATTTGACTCGCTCAATCCTTCTCAGAGTCAGTTTAGGGGAAGTCGAACAGTTGAGTCTGCAGAACAGAAAGTATTTTTATTTTTCAGATAATGTGCCCATGTAGCTCACTGTCCACGCAACAAAACAACATTCACGTAGGCATTAAAAATGGATGTTTGCAAGCCCGTTTCTGCTCCTAACCCCCCTGCTTTCAATCAATCCACTGAAAAAATACAATACCGGATCATTCTAACAAAGAATTTTTACTCTGTCAAAATGAACATTAAGCAGGTATTTCTGTGCCAGCCTACAGTCAGACCCATGAGACAACGCGCTAAAACGAAATGATAAAAACTTTAAATACAGTGTAGCATTTCCTAGTTAGTTTTCTCTGTTTTACTTCACTTACATCACAATACTTGCACGAGTTCTTGCTGGAAAATAAATGAACTTTTGTGTTTGATAAATATATCTTTCTATGCTCAAGGTGCTGTCGTTCAGGAATGTTCTGTGGAGGGCTGTGGACAGGACGACTGTTTTCACCATGTGAGTGTTTCATCACCTAAAACATCATTCAGGCTCCATCTACGTCACACCACTGACCCCACTGCGGTGACTGCCATGTTTTTGTTCACTCGTGTGTGTGTGATGAGGCTACGGTCAAAAAAAGAAAAAACCTTCTTCCTCTCAACCACAGCTCAAAGAGGGAATCTCCACGTTCTCATGAGATCCACTCTGATCCACGTTAACAGCCATGATGCGTCTTTGCTTCTCTCTGAGCCTCGGGCTCCGCTCGGCGTGCTGCCCTCATAGCGTCGTGTCCTGGTGAACCGACTGCAGGCAGCCCAGCAGCTGGTAATAGGGGCTCCCCGGCGACGCTACCGTCTCAAAGACCGACTGAAAAGCCCTGCGATCCAGCTCCTCGTCGATCTGGTGCCGATAAAAATCCATGGCCACCAGGCAGAACAGGTTCACGTCCACCAGCTCACTGGAGCCCATTCTGCTGACCACGTGTGGCAGTCTGGACAAGAGCAGGAGTTAAGGAGGGTAAAGCTCATGGTTTGGTTAGTTAAACATCACTGTGACCTCTTCAGCTTAACCCTTTCATGCATGAATTTATTAAATCACATGGGAATGATTTTTGAAATATTTGTTTTTGCTTTTAAACAAGGAAAAAATAACGTGCGGTTTTTAATGTTATATTTTGAGTGAGTTAAGAAATAAATAATTTAATGGAACTTAATATAGATCAACAAACACATATTTGTTACAACATTTACTAAAAGCATACAAAATAAAATGCAAAATATCAAATATATATTTTATATTACAGTTTAATTTAACTATTAACATGTGGCTTTCAACTAAAAAAAAAATGAAATTAGGTGAGATCTGAATACAGGCGTAATACACAGAATATACTTTTTACTGCATAATGTCCTCTGGAGTGGACAGATTAATTTTTAGTCACAGATGAATAAAAACAAGGAAAATATTTAAAATCTGCATATAAATGTTCCTTCATCTCATTGAATTAGAGTTTATGTTCTTTCCTGGCTAATTCTTTGAGAATAGAAGATGTAACACTTAATCCTGGAGGGTGGGGTGCTTATCCCTCATTGTTGGACAATTTGGATTTTAGGGCTGGGTATTTCCAGCAACTTCACGATACGATACGTATCCCAATACACGTAAATTGTGAACATTGACTATGCTTTAAACAAAATTCTTGACAAGTTTATTTTTTTCTTATGAGAAGAAAAAGAACAAGGATGAGTTTAAAGTGGTTGTACAACTTGAGAGACATAAATTCAGATCCTCAAAGATGGTAGACCTAAGTCCAAATTTAGAGCAAATGCTTCATTATGTAGCTCGTCTTCTACCTTGAACTGTTCCACTGTTAACATTAGCCAAAGTGTATTTACAACAACTGTCAAAATATTTAGGCTGTATCGATTCTGTAGAATCCGTAACGACACACGTATCCCAAAGAAGTGCGATACGATATTTTGCCGTATCAATATTTTGAGCACAGGCCTATTGGATTTATGATGTAATATCTCAAAATGAACTAAAAGACATAAAGATCATATTTTTATGAAACTTGAGAATGCAGTTTTGGTGTTTACCACCTGATAGTTGGGACATGGTTAGCCTAAATGGTCCAAAATATAAAATAAATATCTTTCCACTGTAGGTGACACTGTGCATGAAAGGGTTAAACATATATGATTTAAAGCAGTACTATGTCAGATTCTGGCTTTCAGTTCTCTAGTGCCCTCTGTGGTTGTTGAGTGTAACTGCACTGTCGTACACCAACATGCATTTGTTGACATACAGAGGGAGGTGAAGCTGACAGGACGTCCCAAGAGACAAATAAACCATATGGACTGATAATCTGATCTTGTTTCTATTCAAATTAATCATCATGTATGTACAAGTTCAACAATCACAGGACAAAATTTAGATTGGTTGGACACCCCTACTTCTCTTTCAGCTCACGTCAACAAGTGAACACTGGGCCAAAGTTTATCCCTGTCCAGGCATTTAGCTTGATACTCTCTTGCTTTCTTTTTTCTTTGGGTTTTTCGCAGCTTCCGCCATCCGACAACAGCTCTACATTTAGCTTTTTTCTTCTTCTTCTTGTTTAACAGCGGGTAGCAGCCAGCGTCAGAGGAGCGTTACCTCCACCTACTGTGCAGGAGTGTGAGTCAGAGGTCCCTATTTCCATTAGGAAAATAAGTCCATATTTACTTTAAACTAAATTCTGCTCATTAAATCTGTTAAAAAATTTAAAAACTGTTTTATTTTCTTCTTTTTCCAATGTTTAGCTTTCACCTTGAGGGTGAAGTGACACATACCATTAAGCAGTCAAAGCAGTAAAAATGTGTAGTTTTTAGTGTGAAGTGTTCACATTTCGGGTCAATCCCAACTGACACTTCACTAATCCCCTCCCACAAAAAACTACTGTCCAATCGTATGTTAGGAACTGTAACCATGCCTAAGCGATGTGCATGCGGGACTAGCAGGTCTGACAGTCAATATCTGAGCAGTCTGGAGAGTGGAGTTGATTTTTTTTGGCCCTGTCCAAGCTAATGTTAGCTCACCATAGCTCTGTGTGTGTTAGGTAAGATAATGTCAGCAAACAAAGATGTCTGAACAGTAGGTTACTCCTGTTAAACCTTGAGCCACTGGGTCATATTTGACTAGAAGAAACACAAGTAACAGACAAGTTCTGACAAACTGACATCTTTAAGCACTTTGTGAACAAACGGTCTAGAAATGGGCAAACACAACGATAATAAAAGCTAACTTAACATTATTTCAATTAAAACAATGTAAACGGACTGACCCTGCTGTGCAAGAACATTGTTGTTCACGTCTGAGACTGTTTTGAACGTGAAGTGTCAACACATGGGCTGCTTGATGCTTGAGCTCTTTGCTCTTTCTCCTCTATTTTAACGTCCTCTTCATTTGAACTCCGCAAATATTTGATGAAAGTAACTCTCAGAAACATACTGGAGACCTTTCTGTCTGCTTCTTTCTGATCTCTCTGAAGAATTTGTCCAGAAATGTTCAGATATTTCCTTAGGAATATCACTCACCAGTATCACTAAAAACTCTGTATTTCTAACTCTATGAGGGAGAGAATGACAGGTGGAGCAGCGGTAATCAATCAGGGCGGGGCTTAGCGAAGTGTCTATTGTTTACTGGGGATGCACCATATTGGATTTTTACTCTCCACAGTCAAAAATCGAGGAAATAAGCTTCCTGTGGGGAAGGTGTGTTCCTCACATTTACTGAAGCTACAGCTGACATTTTAATTTGGACTGTTTTACAAGCACATTTGAATCAAATAAATGATGTAACTTAAAGCACGATAGCTCATCAACTTTAAACAAAATAACGATTTTGATGTGGTCACTGGTCTGCTTCTTGTTACAGCTCACATCCTTTTTGAAAACTCTTCTGCATTAGGCCTGTGTGATAAATCTGGAAACAACAGGATTGAGTAAAATGTTGATGAAATCATATAAGACAGTGTTTTGTTACTTAATTTGAGTTGAATCTAAAAAAAAAGCATGGATAAGTAGTCAACTACTGTCTTGTGATGAGCTCTTATGATCTGTTGTTCTGCTTTTGTGTGTGTGGTGTCTTTGCCATTATGTTTGTGTGTTGTGTTACCTGCCTAGGGACTGCAGATGTAAATTAGCATTGATGCTGTATTCCAGCATATTTACATGTATTGTTTTCTGAATACATGTTCATTACTGTACACTGTCCCTATTTAAAAAATAAAGAAAATAACTAAACTACTTTCATACGTATGAAAATATATATGTACATACAGTAGATAGATATGATATAAACAAATTAGATAATTAATGCTTCATTAGACTGAAGTTCATGCTTTCAGTTAATAAAGCTTAATTACAACGTAGAAAACTTCCTTTAAACATCCAAACGTGTCTTCCCACTCAGGAGGATCACTCAGGCTTCTCCCTTCTTTGTCTGAAATGATTAAATAAAACAAGTCAGTAATTTTCCAAATCCCCAAAGCTGATGTTATTAAAAAGGAAATGTAGTTACTTTACAGAGTCAAGAAATGTTTGCTAGTCAAGGACGTTAAGTAAAGCTGGTTTATGGTCCACATTCTTCCTTGTTACTGGAAGTTTCAGCCATTTTAAAAGCATTATTACAATTATAATGTTCCACCTTTGAATTTATTTGTATTAATATATGAATTTAAAAAAACAGAAAATGTTGGGAAGTAATTACCAGAAATCAGGGCTAGGCAGTTCATTAAAGCCCTGTTTACACGTAGATACTATCACCTAAAACACAAAGGTTTTCCTTTGTGTATTCAAACTGGATACACACTCTGACTCTGCTTTTATTTCTCGTCTTAGACAGTTTCACAGGCAGCGTCTTTTATTCTTTCTTTTTTAAAAATCTTTTCACCTTTTTAACTTTTTATCCTCTTTAGATTTATTTACTTTCCTTTTATCTTTCGGTAGTTTCAGCCTTTTTAATTACTTTCTTCCTTCTTATCTTAAGTGTTATTAACCCTCTATTTGTTTTTCTCTCTGTTTCTGCCATTTCTGGCTCTTAAGTGCTTTTCCACTACTCTGTTTAGTCTTACACTTTCTGTTATTGTATTTCTCACATTTCTGTTTTATTTATCTTTTACTGTTTTGTTACCTTTTTGTCTGTACAGTACTTTGTAACTCTGTTTTGAAAAGTGCCATATAAATGAAGTTTATTATTATATTATAAACAAATGGAACCTCTGTAGTGTGCATGTCTGTCCAGTAGGTGGCGATGTAGGTTTGCAGAGAAGAAAAATTTTCCACAAACAACTATGGCGAGTGGACGCAAGAAAACACAGGAGTTTCTTGTCTGGACAACAAATCTGACTGGATAACAAACCGAGGGCGGTAAGCAGCTCGCACGTTACTCTATAGGCGGCTGAAGCTGTTGTTGTTCCTGGTTTGTGCACGCAGCCTTCATGTGAAAGAGTACTACGCATGCTGTGATGTCAGCGTTTCACCTTGAAAAGCTCTGACCCTGATTTACATGGAGCTACATGGAGGAGCAATTTTTTATAAAAGTATTTTTGGGCATTTTGTGCCTTTATTGATAGAAGAGAGACAGTGGATAGGCTTGTGAAAAAGGGTGAGAGAGTAGGGGAAGACACTCTGCAAACTGGCCACAGGCAGGATGCGAACCCAGACCGGCAGAAGTCTGTATATGGGACGTGCATGGATGCTAACACTCCGCCAAACCAGCACCCCTTAAGCCGGGCATCCACTGTACGACTTTTTTCGATCGTGGCGTTCAGCTGCTGCTCATACTGTACGAGTGAACCGCAGGGGTCAACAGTTCACAGCTCACAATTCTTCTTCTCACACTATATGACCCGATGCTCAGATATGATCTGTCTGCTCACACTGTTCGTCCATGTACGACACGCGTGGATGTATTATAAGAACTTATAATAAAGTCATGCATCCATGACATATTATGTATTACATATATAGTGACGACATGGAATGCATGAATTGCAACATTAAAGTAGTATGAAGTGGTTGGATGCTCACAGATGCAAATGAATAACAAACAAAAACGCATTGCCCAAATAGGGTCCGCTGTGCCTTCCACAGCTCAACAAGTCGACCCTCCATTGAGTGGGTCCAGGTCTGCTGTGATACCATGCTGCTCTGTCTTGTGCATTTGTTTTCTCTTCCGTATCTACGTTTGCGCATGTGTAGTGTGACATAGCCTCATGAGGGGCGACCAGGATTCAAACAGGTTTCATTTTCATCCGATCGATTGGGAGGTGGATGATACCCCTTTTCCACCAAGCTGGTTCCAGGGCTGGTGCTCGTGCTGGTGCTAGAGCCGGTTCGCAGTTGGTTCAAGTGAGAACCGGTTAAGAACCGTTTGCTTTTCCACAAACGGGTGCTGACCAGAGAGCTACGTCATCACATCAATACGTCTGTAAACGTCACGACAGTTTCCCATAACAACTAGCGCCAAATTTTATCGCCACAACAAAGATGGAAGACTACGTTGCGGTTCAAGTGTTGCTGCTGGCTTTTCAAGCCTTCCTTGGAGAGCAAAATTTGGCGATCCAGCAAGTTAATGCTGCTCGACGATTATGCAAGGTCGTCTCCTCCACTGACCACTGCTGTTTCGCTTTACTATCCATTGTTATCTTCCAACTTATCTTCTTACTGCTTACCCCAAACTCGTCTTTTTAAAAACGTCTCTCTTCCGTGTTTTGACTCTGTTTTGGTTGGTCAATAATTCCGCCCTCACCCCCTGACGTAAGCCCGTAGCCCCCGATGTAACGTGGTTCTTTCTGCTGGCCCAGCAAAGAGTTGGTGCTTGCCAAGCACCGGTTTTGAGAGCCAGCAACCGGTGCTTAGTCTGTGGAAAACCATAGAAATGGTGTTAAGTCTGGCTCTAGCTTCGAACCAGCCCTGGAACCAGCTTGGTGGAAAAGGGGTATGTGAGGTGTTAAATCGCTTCTCGTTATCTTGTGTATACTACACAGTGTGAGACGCATGATTGAGCCAAAACTCGGCCTGATCCTCAAAATAGTCGCACGGGTGAAAAATCGAGTCAAAAAGGGCCAATAATCGCACAGTGGAGGCCTGGCTTTCGAGGAGCATTTTGAAAACTCTCCAGTCTGGACCCTGGTCTCAAAAGTTTACGGATTCAAGCACTCCATGTACTGTTCCCATCTAAAAGGGAGGCCAAAACGCAATGAAAACTCATTGGATTTGGCCGAATTAGGTCTCATGTAAACGGTCCCTAAATGACCCGCCAAGCTTTGTCTGGACCTATTCCGCTGCTACATGAACCACGTGACCCTCTTGACACCACACTCTCTTTCCAAGGCTCTGGTATTTAGAAAACCATCTTTGTTCATGAAATCATGCTTAACTAGAAAAAGCACTCGGAGAGTGCAGACCTCCTCCAGCACCACAGTCCTCACCCATATTGAGATTTTCACCATAAATATTAGTCCTACCTTTATTTCATCTAAATATTTAGATTACTAGACCATTAGCAATTGGATTCATAATGATATTTATTTTTATTTTTTCCATTTTATTTTCGTCAAGGTGGTTTTATGCTGATCTGGATCACTCTCAAAATCTAATCATTTGTTCCCTGTCCCAATCCGGCTATTTCCTGAAAATTTTATCGAAATCCATCCATAAATTTTTGAGTTATGCCGCTAAGAGAGAAACAAACAAACTGATGCCAGCAATGACATAACCTCCTTGGCAGAGGTAATGAAGAGACATTTGTGATCAGCTGTTATGTCTTGAGGTAAGGATACAGAGCTGAGATCCACTGGGAGGTGGAAGCAGAGACAAAGAAGCAGGAGAGGCTCCACACGGCCATAGCCACCGGCGTCCTCTGTGTGAAGTTGGACAAGGACAGCAGCACCCAGTCACGCACCATGGACGACTGGCCTGTCGCATGGAGGGTCTGAAACACCTGAGGACACGACAGGGCAGAGCGAGAGGAGAGGAAAGACGGAGGAGTCAGACTAAAGTGTAGGAAATTGATCATAAAAAAAGCTCGATAAAATAATCATTATTTAGCTAAAGAACATAAGTCTGATGACAAAAAATGTATCTATGATTTCTTAGAAAACTGGGTTAAACCACTTAATATCTAATTTTCACTCTTTTGTGATCTTGAATGAAAAAACGAGAATTTTGTTGCAGAAATGAAATAATCCATTCATGCCCAAGAAAACCCTTAAAGGTGCAGTGTGTAGAATGTGGCATTTTATACATCCAGCACATTTCGCCAAACAGAAACGGTGAATATAGGAGATATATGTTTCTTTCTGTATGTAAAGTTCGTCAAAATAGGAGTAAAATCATCCCCATTAAACGCTTGTTTTATTTTTGTTTAGTTAGAAAAATCTTTATAAAAAAATTACATTATCGTGGGCTGCTGTTTCGTGTAGGCCAACATATTGATCTGCCGTGTTGTCTATGGGTGGTTTTTAGGGACAAAAAGAATGAAACGCGAATCTGTCTGCCGGTTCTGAAATCTACCTGGAATGCAGGCGTAGAAGAGGAGAGAGGACGGCAGTGGATGCATAGAAAGTTGTTACTCTGTCCTAGGGATTCAAACTGTGTGTATAAATACACACACAACATAAATTGTTTGCTGTGTTCAGGATCCTTTTTGGTCTTCACAAGATTCCGTTGCTCAGCGACGTGACGTTTTGGCTACAGTTAGGTTCATTCTAGAATCTGAACGCTAGATGTTGCTAAAATGCCGAATTCTACCCACTGCACCTTTAACAGGCGAGCCAACCAGCAGGTTGACCAACACACCTGCTTTCTGATTGGGTAATTTGAAATTAAAACCTGAAATGTTGCTAAATGAAGAGGAAAGAAAAACAATTTTACCAACAAATAACTTGTTACTAATGTAGTTTTTAGTGTGGAAGTCAAACGTTTATCATATTTCTGTTGCAGAAAAACATTCTTCTTCACCGGCTGCTCACCTTGTAGACAACCGTGGCCATGAACTGTGGGTAAGGCTGCTGATTGGACAGAAACTCTCCGATCACTTTGTTCATGACATCCTGCGGTGGAAAGAAGTCATCCAGAAACTGGGGCAAAATCCTGGACACCACCCGAGCCTCGCTTGGTAAACCTTTACGGATCCTAGAGTAGGAAGTCCGTGGATGTAAATTATGATCAGATAGGCCGTATTAAAAAGTACATCCACTCAAAACAACAGATCTGATCAACACAAGTCCAGAACTGAAACAGAAATCTGCACATTAGAGCTCTGCGGTGTGTGTATACCTGTGGTGTGTGTACCTGCGGTGTGTGTGTACCTGAGGTGTGTGTGTGTATTCCTGTGGTGTGTGTGTACCTTAAGTGTGTGTATACCTGAGGTGTGTGTATACCTTAAGTGTGTGTGTACCTGAGGTGTGTGTGTGTATTCCTGTGGTGTGTGTGTACCTGAGGTGTGTGTGTACCTTAAGTGTGTGTGTACCTGAGGTGTGTGTGTGTACCTGTGGTGTGTGTGTACCTGAGGTGTGTGTATACCTGTCAAAGAGCACCGACACTCTCTCCATGGCCACAATGATGGACTCGCTGTCGGGGGCCTGAGGGTCGGGGTGGGCGGGGTGCCCTGCAGGGCTGGCCTTCTCCTTGCCTGAGGAGAAACCAACATGACCCGAGGTGACGCCCAGCGCCTCTGTTACGGCAGAGCCAGTGTGACCCTGACCTCTAACCCCTGTGGCGTCTGAACCTGACGCGAGCACCGCTGAGAGGACAGAGAGGGGGTGGCGTGGGTCGAGCCAGCGGGGGAGAGGTTAGAGGAGGTGTAGGGACCATGACATCACAGGGTTCAGGTCAGAATTTAGCAACTTCAGATCAGTTCACATTCTGGAGATTTTACAGACTTAAGTTCAAAGTTTTAAAGGAATTGACAAAGTCAGGATTATTTAACACATTTTATCAAAGAGGATCCTCTCTGGACCTGAATGAGCTTCTGTTAGAGCACGAGGAAGTCTATACAGCTGGTTCAAAGTTAGTTTACAGTTAGGAGTTTACTAAAACAGTTTGTCAGCAAGCTCATCGCAAGAGGTGTTGTCAAGCAAACAGACTACAACATGCCTGTGACACCAGACCACTGACGAAACAGGCGTCCAACAGTAAGAGAAACAGGCTGCAAATCAGAGAGCCATGCATCCATTTTAGCCAGAACACTTCCTGTGTGCATTTTTACTAAACTGATGTATGTATGTATGTATATATACATATATATATATATATATATATATATATATGTATATATACATATATATATATATATATATATATATATATATGTATATATACATACATATATATATATATCTATATACACACAGATTACACATACAATGCACCTATGCATATCATGTGTATGTGTCATGTGTGTGATTGTGCATAGCTCTAGTGGGAGTCCTTGCAGTCGTGTGTGTGTGTGTGTGTATCATGCTGGTCATATATATACATATACTTGGAATATATATATATATAGGGCGAGGGGTATATATGAGGGGGTATATATAGTAATATATATATATATATTTTCCACACTCACGCTTTGGAAACATGCAAGAAGCAGGAGTTGTTTTCAGATGCAGATGCTGACCTGCTCAGGCCTATATTATAAGCCTGCATACACCTCATGGTGTATTTACATCTGCTAGCTATCAATAGGATTAATAATCCTACAAAAGACAGCAGCTTGAAGGAGAGACTTCTTTATTGAAACATTTCCATGCACAGTTTGAGCTACAGGCAGTGAGGATAGGTGGAGTAAAAAATGTTTGCTACATAGTCAGACATGCGGGAGAACATGCAGGCCTGGGCCTTTTCTTTTCTATCATCTGTGCCGGGACTTGGAAGAGTTGGTGAAAGAGGCTGGCCTTGAGGTTTGAGGTGGAGTAAAAATATATCACAGATGTTTCCACACTGCAGGCTTCATTTAAAGTCTGCATCAACCTCAAACAGCTACATCTAAATCAGGATTAATAATCCTACAAAAGACAGCAGCTTTGGAAAGAGAGACTTCTTTACTGAAACATTTCCATGCACAGTTTGAGCCTACAGGTATGAGGATATGCAGGATCAACTGGGACCGCCACATAGTCAGACATGCCCAGTGGGAAGGATGCTTTTGGGCCTTTCTTTTCTAAGAGGCTCATCTGCCTTGCCTGTCCACATACTGTCAGGGTTCCCACTCTAATCTAGAAATTAAATTCCTCATAAGAGGAGATAAAAACCTGTCGTTCCATAAACAACGCAGCAACAATCTCCAACTGAAAGTGGCTAGTTTTTGGCCATCTTTAGGGAAAAATGAGTCCCCACAGAGGTCTGAAAAGTTTGTAAATCTAGAGACAAAGTCATGGAAACACTGGGTAGCAGAACTGCTCAGGGGAACACACAAATTTGATTGGCTGGTAGCGTCACATGGAGCGCTGTGCTGGAGGCAGAGAAACTCTCCAGCTCAGACATTGGAGGATGTGGGCACATTTTTAACCCGTTTGCGTTACGAGGAAGAGAGAAGCAGGGGAAGGATAAATCTTTTTCCAGAAGAGTTCAAACTTTTTCTCTAATTTTCCATGACTGGAAAACTGGTCAGTCACTTTACAGGTGCTCCAAGTTTTCCAGGATGTGTGGGAACCCTGTGCTATGCAGACTGGTCTGATGTGGACTTTAACCACGACCTTTCCATTTTAAAGACGGGTCAGCACTTTGAGTTACATATGTTGTAAGAAAAGTGCTATATAAATAAAGTTTGATTGATTGATTGATAATAGAGCAAGAACATTTTTCAGCTGTGACTGCACAGAAAATCCATTAACCTGTTCAGCCCCTTCTTTGAGCCTTCTGCTCGAAAATGACATGCTTATAAAGAAAATAGTGAATCTCTGCAACCACAAGGTCTGTTTGAATAATTTTGGTGTCATAATAAAAGTAACTCTTTAGAGATTTGTCCAGATGTGGAATTATCAGTGTTACTGGGACAGAGTAAATGAAGATAGAAGTTTTCTCGTAAACATCTCTTTGGAATGATGCAGGTGCAGCTTTAGAGCTCTATGAATGAATATAAAAATATGTGAACATTACTTCTGCCAAGTTTGAGTCTGATAAAGTGATGCAGAGCAAAGTTAGAGAGGTTTTACTACAGAGTGGTCAGGCCCAATATTGGCACAGTTTGGCTCCATTAGTCCCATTTGACATTTCTGATATAACAAACTTTATATTTCACCTTAATGTCACTTTTGGTGTTTGCTACACCCAATTACAACAGTTTTTATCTTCTCCTGCTAATCTGTCGCATTTTTTGACTGTTTAAAAAATGTTTCTTGTTGGAGAAAATCAACCAGAACTCTCTACATTTTCCCATTCAAAGAAATCCATACAAATCAACCTAAGTTTGAATCAAAGTCAAACAGATTTGGATATTTGATCATTCATTTGCTTGGTGTTGACGTTGCGTTTGGTGTGTGTAAAAATGGCTTATATGGTTGTATAGCTGAAAATTTCCTGTTTAATTTGATGTGCAACATGACTATATTTCTGCATGAATAGTTCACTTTTTGTTACGTTTTTGTTGGAGAGCATTAAAGCATTCCTGAAATTAGGTACTAAGGGGCTGAACAGGTTAGGTATATGCAAAAGAGGCGAGTTAGTCACTGCAGCACAGATGCATTTATCCACTTATGCATCCTACATCTGTGTCCCACTGAGGATCACTGAATGCTGCAGCCAATTCCAGACACCACTGGATTCAAACCAAGTCCTAATTTATGCCAGTGAGAGTTAACCTAAGTAATGACTAAGTAGTAAACGACTACTGAAAGAGTTTGAATGGGTGGGCCAAGAGAATAAGAAGGTTAGTTTGAGATAATGAAAAGTTGTTTCAAATAAGCCCAAACAGAAGCAGCTAAATCATCACTTTGATGTACAGCACAGCTGTTTTTACAGGAAATATTCTGGCACATCTCTTACCTGTGTACATGCAGGTGAGCATGAGGCCCAGGGCGGCCATGGCCCTGTGTGGAGAAGGCATGTTGACTCGGTCAACGCTCAACTTGACCAGAGCTTCTCCATCCACTCGGGACAGCTGCTCAGAGAGCAGAAGACGCTCCAGCCCACGCAGCACGCAGTGATAGATGATTGAGGGCGTGGACTCCTCGCTGGCCGACACCATCACACCACACAGCTGGACGAGGAGACAGTAGATACAGTTAGGCAGTTTTAACCTGAGGAAACTTCATTGTGTATGTAAAGCAGAGTTAAAGGGACTGTGAGGAGAATCTATTACTGGCAACGTAAAAGACTCTGCTACCCATGAGCCCGCGTGGCGACTGTCGTAATGCTGCGTTCCAGTAACCGCGGAACTGGGAGTGACATCATGTCAGAGTTATCAGCGTTCCAGTTACAAAGTCGGAAAACATGCTGATCTACCAGGCTGTTGTTAGCTGTTGTAAGCACGCCCTGTGTTGTTGTTCACAAATATCACATGAAGAATGTGATTATCACTATGGCAGCATTTTTGTAAATATAAGTCGGACAATACGATGTAGCTGATCTAGAGCGACACACCCCAGTCAGAAGTGCAAATAAATTGATTATTACAGGAGCTAAATAACTGTTCACACTGGGGGCATCCATCTTCGATTGTCAACTCGGGGGTGGCGAGGTTTCACCGCGTTCCCCACAGGAAATTCAGACTTTGGGGGACGTTCCTGTTGCGTTTTCCTACTCGGAGCTTAAAATTCCTACTTCTGACTACAACTGGAACGCAGCACGAGACATGACCCAGAGCGTGTATATGTTATGGAGCTAATGGATGCAGTTTGGACCTTCCTCAGAACTCTGCATTGTTTTACAACTTCTTTTTTCAACAACTTACAGGATGCAAAGCGACGAGGTAATGTATCCCTTTCTAGTTACGTAGCGGTAGTTTTTTATGTGTGACAACAAGCAAATTTGGGAAAACTTAGTAGGCCTATCGTAGTTTTGTAGCCAGCTATACATCGCTACTTACAGCCTGGTGTACTATGATGTGTCTGAATAATATAAATTTGCTCTAGTTTTATTTGTCTTGTTCCTGAAGTTGAGTATCCAGGCCAGTCCAGCCCTGTACGACCCGACCGGGAGGCTAAGGAATAGCATTTATAGATAACCTATTTTGACGCTATAAAAATCATCAATAAGTGTGTATTTCAATCAGGCATATATCTAAAAGTGAGACTTTTTTGTAATTATTTAGAAACTCCTCACAGTCCCTTTAAGTTTGTTGAATTATTATTTTCATCAACAAACTTTTTCCTCTGATGAAAACTAGACAGTAACAAATAAAAACAAATGCACTTGGACAAAAACTTAAACTACATTAACTGACATTTTCAGCAACAAATGAAGAGTAGACTAAAATGTTTGACAGACTTAATCCAATCAGACCTAATTTGGTCATGTAGAAAGTAGAGACAAGTTAGGAATCTATCCAATCACAGCCACTTTGGTTGTGTTAAAGGTTGGATGAGTTCAGAGGGACATCCAATCACAGCTGCCTTAGCTTGGTGGTGGTGGGATAAGTTGAGGAGCGATCCAATCAGAGCTGCTCTCTTTATGAATTGATATATTCATGTAGAGCAGGTTCACTGTTTGTTGTCAGTTCTGGTATTGTAACTGAGATGCTCTGCTCGGTAGACTAAATAAAGGTGACTGCATTTCACACAGAAGTGTAATTTGTTTCTGTTCATTTAGACATTCTGACTTTACTAACATTCAATAAAGGGTTGTTAGATGTTTCATTTTATCCAAGTGTAAAACATGACTGCAGAAATTCAAGGAAACACAAAAATGCCTTACACTTTAAACTTCGTATTTTAGTCGACTAAATTTAGAGTAGATTTTATTAACTAAACTGTTGTTAAAGGCTGTCAACTAAAATGACACTAACCAATTTAGATGACTAAATTATGACTAAAACTAAAAGATATTTTAGGCAAAAAAGTAAAACTAAATTAAAAAGTGCACTTGTATGTGTGTGTGTGTGTGTGTGAGCTAAAAATGACGAGTATGAAATGCACCTGAATAATTCCAGCCATAAACTCTGCTCCAACATCCAGAGGGTAGTTCTCCATCATGTAAAAGGCTACGGCGCACATGACCAACACATGCTGCTGGTTATGCAGGTTCACACAGCTGCAGAAAAAAAAAAGAAAAACAATATTACTCATATAAAAATGTTAAAAAGTCGTTAGTTAATAGTTTGAAATACAAAAGTGTCCACCTGTGGTCAAGTTCACTGCAGCTTAAAGCCTGTTTTGTTGCCTTGTGCAGAGTGAATGTACTGTTTCATGTAGGTGTGTGTTTGTGTGTGGGCTTGTTTTTGTTGCTGTAAATGAATTTGCAGCAGCTACTCAAAGTTACTGCAGCTGTTAGTCTGTCGTGAGATATTTGTCTCCATTTTCCTCTGAATTCAGAGGCTGCACTGAAAAATCAAAAATACCTTTTGCTGATTGGAAAACAAATACTTGAAACATATTTTCAAAAGTACTTTGTTTGGATTGAACATTATGCTTCAAAATAACAGCTCAAGTTACAACTTAGCTGGTTTCAATGTAGAGTTTAGTTTGATAATTAAATCAAAACTTTAGAGAGAATTTTGGAATTCTTAAAAGGATTTTTTTATCAGTGCGAGACAGAGTTTTCCATATTATTGATTATAACTCAGCTAATCATGTCAGATATGCTAGCAGCTCTTTTAGTTATTATTATCATTAGCATTTACATCAGTGTTTCTCAACCAGGGGTCTGCAGAATCCTAGCTATCCATGGTGTAATTGCAAAAGGCCCTTAAAGATAAAATATTTTAAAAAGATCTTATGATGTCTATAAAGACAGGATTATTTTACTGAAATGTGACTGAGACCTTAATCTCCCTAAACTACTGAGGGTAACAGGACTTTTTTTCTTTAATTACATGTTTTACAGGTGTTTTTATTTAAGTCTGTATAATTCAAACTTATTTCTCAATGATGATTTTATTGTGAATCATCTGCATGAGGGAGTTGTGGGAAAACCCATTAGTATACAAGGTTCAGCCTGAAGTTAATCAAGAGTAACAAAGAAATTAAGAAGAAGATGGACAAGGAAGAGGAGGAAGAGGAGGAGGAGGAGAAGGCGGTGGTTGCAGCAGTCTAAGCATAGATCATGAATATGAGGGAGGAGGAGTAGAACTAGAAGAAGGAGAAGAAGAAGAAGCAAAAGAAGAAAAAGCAGAAAAAGAAGTAGATGAAAAAGCAAAAGAAGAAATAGAAGAAACAGAAGCAGTAGAAGAAGAATAATCAGAAGAAGAAGAAGTAGAAGAAGCAGAAGAATAATCAGAAGAAGAAGCAGAAGAAGAAGAAGAAGAAGCAGAAAAATAATCAGAAAAAGAAGAAGCAGAAGAAGCAGGAGAAGAAACATAGAAACGAAGATGCAGAAGAATAATCAGAAGAAGCAGAAAAAGAGTCAGAATAATCAGAAGAAGCAGAAGAAGAAGCAGGAGAAGAATAAGAAGAAACAGAAGCAGGAGCAGAAGAAGCAGCAGAAGAAGAAGCAGCAGCAGAAGAAGACGAAGCATAAGAAGACGAAGCAGAAGAAGACAAAGACGAAGCAGAAGAAGACAAAGACAAAGCAGAAGAAGCAGAAGAAGACAAAGACGAAGCAGAAGAAGAAGCAGCAGAAGACGAAGCAGAAGAAGACGAAGCAGAAGAAGAAGCATAAGAAGACGAAGCAGAAGAAGAAGACGAAGCAGAAGAAGAAGCAAAATAATAATATTAAGAAGAAGAAGAGGAAGAAAAATGTAGCGAGCCAGTGATTTTCATAATCCAGTAAAGTCCACTTTCTGATCATCTGTTGTGCAGCTCCTGACGTGTTTTCAGAGTGACACTCACTGAGCAATCGCCCTGAGGTTTGACAGCAGATAGTCGGACACAGCTGGAATGAGCTGCTTGGCCGTGTCATCCAGCAGGTCACACTCCAACACGTACAGCACTCCATGCAGAGCCCCCATCCGGCTGGGCAGGTGGGTGCTGCGCAGGGTTGTCTCCAACAGTCGACAGACAGGCTCAGCTATTGCTTTGTCCTGCAGACACAGACACACAGAGCACAGGGCAAATGGGGTTTTACTTCAGCACAACAAATCAAACATCAGAAGACTCCGACACACTCACCTGGTTCCCTCTCTTTTCTATAAATCATTTTCCAGGTCGTTTTCCCCCCATTACAATATTAATGTGGCAATTATCAGGTCAATCAAGCCTTCTAAAAAACAGCATTTAAAGATGATGACCAACATCTAGCCAGCTCCACTGTATCATACTGAACTTAATTTTAACTCTTGGGCATGAATAATGTCTGCCAGCTATCTTTTCAGTCTGGCTTGTAAGTAGTGTCTCACTATTATAAATTTATGATTTAAACTTATTGGTTTATCCTTATTTACTCTTTTTTTATAAATACAATTTGTTGCTTTACTGATTGAGTAGCTTACATTTTATTTTGCCAATTTTTATTATTTCTTTTTGCCACCATTAATTTGAGGTTTTATATTTTATTCCTTAACTTGCATGATTTTATTTAATTTTTTCTTTCCGTGTTTGATTTTTGTTCACTAACATGGTAGAAGGAAGCTAATCATTTTCCAGGACAATTCAAGCTTTTAACTTTTTTCCTAATTTTCCATTTGTTTTCCATGACTGGAAAGTTGGTCAATACTTTTCCAGGTTTTCCAGAACGTATAGGAACCCTGACTCACCATGCCCAGAACAGCAGCAGCCTTACAGATGGCAGGCACCAGGTACTGATTAAGGATCTCGTCTTCTGGAGGGTGAAGCTTGTGCAGCTCCATCAGGGTGGAGAACATCATGTCAAACTGGTTCCTCTCCGTGAACAGGTCCGACACCGCCAGCAGCTAATACGGGACAAGATGGTGCAGAGGTTGTTAGTACATGTCAAGTAGGGGTGGGAGAAAAAAACACAAGTATCGGGATTTTTGGTTTGACGATTTTTAAATCAATTTTTTTTTCCGAATTTAAATGCTTTATTTTAATCTGTGTTAATAAGCCACTTTTAAATGCAATCCAGTTTTTTTGAAGAGAGAGTATAAACAGCTGGTTAAAACATATTGCTGAATAAATCCTAAAAACTGTCTCACATGTGATGTGTATTTTCCTGATATAGTCTGTAGGCATCATCATTGTTCATTTTTTTACTTACTAAAGATTGTAAAAATTGTAGAATCGCAATTTAAATTGAATTGGCACTTAAAAAATGGTAAAAAATCGAATCGAGAGAAAAGCGTATCATTCCAGCCCTAATGTCAAGTGTTTCAGTCCAAGTCCTGCGGGGTCCCCTCAGTTTTTTGAAGAGTTTTTTGACACTCACTGATCGGACCACTTCACTGATGAGGATCGTCGGGGTCCTCTTGTTACTCGGGGATCCAGGGATCAGCCACTGACTGTAGAGCTCCAGGAGAAACTGGGAACATGAGTGGATGTCCACTCCTGCACGATGCTTCCTGCAGCACAGACAGACAGACGGACACCATGAGCCTCTGCTGTGGGTATTTTCTGTTAATATCAAAGGGGCATGCACAGGCACACATATGCTTTTATTTTTAACCTGGAGTTGATGGGAGACACAGGAGGGGAGACAGGGGCAGGGGTGTCCGTTTCATCTTCTTCATCCTCACCCCACTCTTCCTCCCTCAGTGGGGTGATGTTATTCCCCAGCCACACTGAGTGGATCGAGACCTAGGAGGGCAAAACATTAAACATTAAACATCATCGTGATAAAGGAAGAGACCTCCAGCAACCATGGTAACCTTTATTAGCTCCACCAAGGAGGTCATGTTTTCACCAGGATCTGTTTGTTTGTGTGTTAGCAACATTACACAAAAACTACTGAATGGATTTACCTGAAATTTGAAAGGAAGAAGCAGACACATTTTGGTGCTGATCTGATTCAGATTGACGTGACAAAAACACATTTAACTTGATAACGGCAAATCCCATTCATTTACGCCATTATGGGGGTTGTAGTTTATTTCCAAACTGATGTCCAATTTTTCAATTTAGTTTATTTGATACAGAGGGACAATGTACATTCATACACACTTTAAAAAAATAAAATGTAAATGTACCCAACTCCAGCTACCAAGCTAATTTCCATTGTTAGTCCCCCCAGCTAAAATATAAAAACAAACAGGTTAAAGGAAGAAAATACAAATATAATATTTAAAAGGTTCTGTTCTTCTTGTTTTGCTTGTTTTAAAGCCTATTGCTGTGTCCCGGTTGTAGTGTGGGGATTTCTGAGTTCCGAGAGGGAAATTTCAACAGGAATGCCCCTTGAAGTCGAAATTTCTTACTGGGAACTCAGAAGATTCTCACCACCCTCAAATGGACAATCCAAAATGGCTGCCCCCAGTGAAAACGGTTATTAATGGTGCGTTCCAGTTGTAGTCGGAGGTCGGAATTTCCTAGTTCAGAGTAGGAAATTGCAACTGGGACGTCCCCCAAAGTTGGAATTTCCTACTGGGAACTCGGTGAAACCTCGCCACCCCCGAGTTGACAATTGAAGATGGATGCCCCCAGTGTGAACAGTTATTTAGCTCCTGTAATAATCAATTTATTTGCACTTCTGACTGGGGTGTGTCGCTCTAGATCAGCTGTATACATAGTATTGTTAGACTTATATTTACAAAAATGCTGCCATAGTGATAATCACATTCTTCATGTGATATTTGTGAACAACAACACAGGGCGTGCTAACAACAGCTAACAATAGCCTGGTAGATCGGCTTGTTTTACTGACTTCAACTGGAACGCCGATAAGTCGGAGATGACGTCACTCCCAGTTCCGAGGTTACTGCAACGCAGCAGATGATCCTGCAATATTCTGTTTATCTGCACTTCTGACTAGTTTTTTATGGCACTAAATAAGCCGTATACACAGTATTGTTCATCTTGTATTTATGGAAATGCTGCCATGGTTTTATTTACATTCTTCAGGTGGGGCGTGCTAACAACGGCTAACAACAGCCTGGTAGATCAGCACGTTTTTTCTGACTATGCAACTGGGACGCTGATAACTCAGAGATAATTCTCTCCCACTCTTCCCAGTTTTGAGGCTAATGGAAGGCAGCCTATGTCACTACATTTCCCAGCTTCCCTTGCAATGCCAGGGGGAGAGTTCTGCCCCATCTGCTGTCTCTGCTTTGTCCCACCCACAGCATCATCTGATTGGTTACACACTCTGGTTACACGCAGAGCCACGGCACATAGATCAGCCAATCAGCAGTGAGAGCTGTGCCTGCACAGTTCTGCTCACAGACACAGAGGAGAGGAGGACGTTTTGCCAGTAGAGAAAGCCCGGAGCTGTTCTGTGTTTGTGCAAAAACCCAACCCTCAAAGTTCACAGTCCCAAAGTGAGTTTTGCTCTGATCTCTACAAGTAGCATCACATTGTTTCAGCCTATAAGTTACAAGACCCTCTACTGACTAGGCCACACTGTTGGATGATATTTATATCAACAATAATCACACTTCTTGCAGATTGATAATTTTCGTACCACAATGTGCGTATAAAATAAATACAGAACTAAAATGATGGGTGGAAATCACAGTTTATAGTTGGAACTGAGCTGCTTTGGGAAGGTCTGCGCTCTCAGAGTGCTTTTCTGGTTTGACATTGATTTTACCTTTGCTATTATAATATCATTAATTTGCAGCATGATCATTTCTTATTGATTTTTTAAATGTATATACTTATTATTCATGGCAATACTGTACCACAACATGCCAATACTTTTTTTAATGGAACTGAAGTCAGTTAGCTTAAATGATATATGGTTCTGGAGACCATATTTTACCAACTATTTCCTTTATTTTCAAGCATTACTTACTTGTCCGAGCTTGTAGTCCATGTTGCCCATCTCCCTCTCTGTGTTGATCTGAAGCAACAACTTCTCATGGCTGATCAGAGTTCCAGCTGAAACAAAGAAAAATCTGGATGAAAAGTAAATTAACGGAAACTAGACAGTGAGTTGGTAAGTGTCTTTGTGACATCTTACAAATCACGACGTGGAAGTAGAACGATTTCCAGATTATATAAAGGTTTTCAGAAGTCAGCTATCTCAAACACTTCATGTTAAAGGGAAAATGAGAGGAATAGCTCTGTCTGAGAATGAATGGGAAACATGATTGAACTGCAATGGAAAAACTACATCCTCTCATAATATGAGGGAGTTCGGTCGGAAAAGTATAAAGAGATATTTTATCATCCCTGCCCAGAAGAAGAGACGAAGGTGTTGGTGAAAACTGTTGGAGGTTATGTGGATCTAATGTGGCAAAGTATTTCATCTATTTTGGTAACTAAAATCAGATCATACTGCCATGATATTCATATGTGTTTAGAAAATAAACTTCAAACCCTGATTTTATTTGATTTTAAGACATAAGTTTGGGTGCTTCAACATTAAATATCCAAATACAGCTGACTAATACTTTACAGAATATTACTCATTGGAGTGAAGTAGGCCTGTCGCGATAATCAATAAATCAATTAACTGAACGATAAATAAAAATGTCCTCGGTAAGTTTGCCGGCCTCAATAAACTGACGCGCATGCCTGTTTGTTTCCCTTCTCTTGTTTTACCAAACAGGCTGGATTAGAAGATGGCTCACTACGACCATCTTTATCAACGCCTGGGCGCGTTGGTTCTATAGCAGAATGAGCGGGTTTGGGTGAGTGATCCATCTGTCTTTCATTCAATCTTTGAGGGGGAGGCGGGGCCGCTTGCGTGTACAGAGAGAGAGAGCTGAAGCGAGCGTCCTGAGGAGTAACGAGGAAACAAACACTAATATGAATGATGGCACAAAAGCGATGGTTCCAAAGCTGAATGCCACAGTCCCAGTGTTGGAATATTTTGGTTTTAACCAGAATAAACAAGGTGTGAGCTCATGAACACCGACGAGTTGATATGTCTTATTTGTTTGAAAGTAGAGGCGACGAAGAAGGGGAGGTACAGCGGAGCCTTCGTCCTGACAGTCAGTGCTTACTGAGGCGTTTGGTCTGCAAAGTAAAGATAAATAAAGCAGAGCTAAAAGGTGCCTGCTCACAGACAGTGTCCAAATACGGCAACAATAAAGGACTGGTATAAAATCATTCATGAAATTTACTTTATGGAGAGATGAACTTTCGCATTAAGAGACATTTACGGGATTCTGGTCAAAGTGATTTAGGTACATTGGCTCATGCGGACCAGATTTGCTTTAATGCCCCAGTCACACGTTCCCATTTCTCATGGCGATTTTGCATGACTGCAAACAAATGGTAAGGCTGGTCTGATCTGCATTATACAGGAAGAAATGACTGACTCTCCTCCTGACACACACCATAAATACACCGTCTGAAACGCTTCTACAGCGCTTTGTCCTGCTTCAATTAGGTTAACACAACAATACGACGTCAGTCCATTTTGAGCCCAGCTTGTGTCACGTAAGCCCAGATTGAGCCCCGTCGACCGCATCACCTTTAACGGGACAGAATAAAATACGTTCTTGTCAGTCATCCTCAAAAAGCGTTCTGGATTGAGCCACAATCAGCCTGATTGAGTCCTGTACATGCCGTGCTAATACCGTTTGGCCTTGGGGCTGCATCAGGCTTCCACCCCGCTATACTGAGAGTCGTGATTCCCCACGACAGTTTTGAACAGTCAAAACTATCAGGACCCTTCCCCGTTCCCCGGCGTTTGTCCACAACTATACAACATTGATCCAGATCAAGTAGCGCATACACCACGACCAAAGAACGTTTCATCAGGATTATGACAACCATGCAAATTCATCATGAGAAAAGGGAATGTCTGACTGGGGCTGAAAAAAAGAGGGATGTCTCAATTGTTCTTTTTTAACTTATCCTTTATGTACCTGTGTGAGAAGATTTATGCATTTTGTCCTTTGTGAAATTGAATATGTGCGACCTCCCTGATAAAAATAAAATATTACACTAAAAGAAAAGAAAAGTAACTGAAGTACAGATGTGAGAGGAGACACACAGAATTCATTATTACCAGCTGAGGCTGATGACAGCAGAGGCACCGGGTCCCAGGCGTGGTACGAGTGGTGTGTATGGACATTGTCTCTTTTTGACACAAGGGCCTGAATCTCTCTCTCCACCTCCCCCCTGATGACTGCAAGCTTCCGTCCAAACCTGAGAGCATGTGTACAAAAAGAAAATCTGTAGTGCCAAATATAGGAATAAAACTATACTTAATGCTGTTTAAAAAAAAGGTGCCTTGCTACCTTGTCTCCAGAGCTTTGAGGCTCTTGTTGCGAGGCTGCTGTTCCAGACAGCTGACTGCAGGGTTACCAGCAGTGGGCAGGGTCATGGCACTCAGCACCAGGCTGGTAATGGCCTGCACTGCTAACACATTCAACTGGGTACGCTCCAAGTCCTCCTGGAGGAGAAAAGAAAAAATAAAATGAACAGACACAAAAGGTGAACAGACAGTATGGGACAGCCTCCCATGATTTACTAAAAGTTAGGGCAGGGTATCGATTCAGATTTTCTGGACCAATTCAAAATTACAATGTCTCAAATCGATCGATTCACGATTCAATTCTATATTTATTCAGTCTGGGAAATCTTAGCGAAAATAGTGCTGTAAATTTTAAAAGTGACCTTTTGACCTGGTACATCATTAAAATTGTTTTAACATGAAGGACTAAACCCAAAGCAGTTACATTAATCATATTTTAATGATATGCATTAATGAATATTCTGCATATTCTCCATATTACTTGTTTTTTGTCCAACTCGTATTTTCCTTTGTACTTGTTAAATCTAAAATACTGTACATCCAAACATCAGCTTTTAAACTTGCCAGTGGTGTCCATATAGTGCTTCCACCATGTTTGTTTGCAGTAACATCTCATGAGATCTTGTTCAGTAGAAAGCAACGCTAAACGCTGATCACATGAGACTAGCAGGTTTGATACCACAGGCTGCTTCTCTGCACATCCAAAGAAGAAAAAACTACCCAAGTTGAAAGATCGATCCTTGGATTTTATGGATCGATTATGAACCAGTTAAAGGAAAATCGATTTAAATTGATTTTTTTTAACCCAGCACTGTTAAAAGTATGTGAGCTTTTCATGAAACAAAGGTTTGGCTCCAGGGTGCAACCCTTTGTTAGAGCGCACCTAACACTTTTTCTTGAGCACACTGGTGCACCAAGAAAAAAATGACTGAGGTAGTGGAAAAATCTGATGAAAACGGACAAGAGTCATGAGATGTTTTGTCCTATGTGTCGTTTTCATAAATTAGTTTGAGAATTGTTTTTTTTGTTATCATTAAACTTAGTTTTAGTTTTTTAAATATTGACTATAGTGAGTGAAGTCTTATACTAGGTTCAAATTTATTGGAGAACAAGACCATCCAGTTAAATGTGATGTTGTTGGTTGTTAAAATCTGGATATTTATTTCATTTTTCAGTTCAGTATAGCACCTTAAACATTAGCTCATTTAAGTTTGAAATATTTTATTTAACTTGAGATGTTTGTGTTTGAAAAATTAAATTTCAGCTCAGTAAAGCACTTCTATTTGGAAATGTTTTATTTTGCTTAATGTTTTAGTTTGAATTTGTAAATTTCACTCAGTGAAGCACTTTAAACGCTGTTTTTCTTTTAATATATTTTTGATTTGAATAAAGACAGGTATTTCTCTACAACTTATTGTTTAAAAATCATTTACATTATACAGAAGTTATAGAGAGTTATAAAATGGCAACCTTATGGCCTTAAAGGAGACACTGAAAAATTTGGGTGCACCTAATTTTTGTGCTGTGCACCTTAAAAAAAAATGGTTAGGTGCACCGTTGCAACCGATGCAGAAAGTTAGTCTGGAGCCCTGAAAGGGTTGTTGTTTTTCTGTATGAACGTATAAAGCCATTTTGTACGTCTCTCAGATACATTAGTTTTATTCAGGCACAAAGAAGTCATGAGTGGACATTAAGGATGTCTTTTGACAATAACCAGTATGCCGATATTTTTTAATACATTATCGCTGACACTGATACACAAGAGCACAAGACCTGTATTTAACAAATATGGGCTTGTTTCTCTCAGTATATTATTGTGAACAGATATAAAACAAGAACAACAGCATTTAACTTTTGCAAAAATGAAACCGCTGATTTTAAAATGTGTGCAATTAGTAGGGCTGTACAATATGGACAAAATTTCATATCATGATATTCATGCCAGATATCTTAATATTGATACAATATGGTTATGGGTTTGGTGAAAACCAAGTGATGCATTCAATGGCAATTGTAAAAATGAAATTTGTTGTGACTACCAGAGCTGTACATGCAGGGCGAGCCCAGAGGAAATGTTTATTGTTAATATTGCTGCTTTTTTTTATATTAATATGTTGGTATAGATACTATAGCGGTATATCTTTCAGTCAATATGTGTGGCTGATAAGTTGGCTGTAAATATCTGCACAAAACTTTAGTGTCGGCCAATACAGTACTTAACTTTTAAGGCTGAAATCGGCCAATGCTGATATCAAACCTTTAATGCTGTGCATCTCTAAAACACATGTTAGAAATCATTAAGCAGTAACATGTCTTTAGCATGTGAAAACTGTCTTATGTGCATACCTCCTGCTGTGTCTCCTCCTCCTGGTCCATTGTAATTGGCTGGGTGACCAGCACCCCCAAAAGAGTGGCCCAGGTTTCCTCGAACTGAGTCCTGCTGCTCCAACCTGAGCATAAAGCACAAAACATATCAGATGGCAGCATCAGTGTGTATATCATACAAACACTATCTGCCTGTGTTATTTCCTGGTTCTTATTTCTATTTTCATATCTGCATGTCTCCCTACCCAGTGTGTTGATGCGGCAGAGGAACTCTCTGAAGACGTCCTTTTCCTGCAGGAAGTCCATGGGGATCTCAGGCAGTGTTGTGCCAAACTCACCTCTTGGCTGAGGGGACCAGCCCAGTTTCCAGACCTAAAAACACGCAGTAATTTAATTTACCCCAAAATTACTGCACACAAAACTGAGGCAGTGTCTTAGACTGACCAGTGGAGGTGCTCTGGTGTAGCTGTTGACCAGAGGAAGTCGAGACAGACTGATGACAATATTCCTCAAGGTTGGTGTGAGGAAAGCAGGGAAAGCTCCGTTTCTACGGTGACCCAGAGCGAGGACGCTCTGCAGGCCTTCCACGAGCTCTGCCATGATCTCACATGCCTGCCACTCCAACATGTCTGCAACATAATCAGACGAATAATCATTATCGGATGGCAGAGACAATAGGCGGAAGTGAAGTAGAGACAAGGACACGGGCTTATGCACACACACATGCACACACAAACACACAAAGGCACACAAAATGCACTCCCGCCTAGTGTCTGTGCCTCAACACTGCCTCCTGTTCCTGTCCCCTCCGTATGCGTCACTGTCTTTTGTTCTTGGACGGGTTGAATTGTCACAAAAATTTCGTTGCTCTGTTCTGTTCTTGTGACATGTGCAATGGCAATAAAGTCTGATTCTGAATCTGCCAAATTTCATAACCCATAGAGTCTCATCTTATAGAGATGAGACTCAGAAGGAAACAAAACATTTACACCAAACAAAGAATCTTTTAGTGAGTGCTTACGGTCTGCATGTGCAGAGTCCACTTGGTCTTCTTCAGCCTCTCTCTCTGCCTTTGTCTTTTTCTTCTCCAGATACAGAAGCTGGTCACCAGGACTCACAGCCACTGGGAAGCAAAGAAAAAGTGTTGAGCAGCACTTCCAGAGAAAATGCTTTCAGAAATTCAAGTCTTCTGACAAGACCCTACACACCTGCAACAATGATGAGCCGCAGGCAGTAGATGAGGGAGCATGCATGCGAGCTGTACTCTGAGGATGAGAGTTTGTTCCAGACGCAGGGCTGTTGAAGAGCCAGGCAGAGGCAGGACAGAGCCCACTGAAGGTCCACGCTGAGGGGCAGCTGGTCCCGGAGAAGATGCCACACAACCACCTGAGAAAAGAAACACAGTAAATATGGTAAGTTACAGAAGGCCTACAACCAAAACTAGGTGAGCCTGAACTTCTTTTGGTGGTTAGAACATACAACTCTGCACAGCTTCACACACTGACTGACATAAGTTTTAGCTCAAGAACAGCACAAGACATTTCCGTGTATGAGCTGTGGCACAGAGTCAACTTCACTACATTTAATAAAGCACAAGTACTGTCTCTGTCTGTTAGCACCTGAAGGAGCTTTGGCCCTGCACTATTGCCATACTGCTCATCATTACATAACCTTTAGGGTTTTTTCATCCATCCCTTTTGCCTCAGTATGAATTTTACCTTCAGAGGATTCATTTTATTTAGCTGAGCACATTTTGTGTATACATGTTACTACTTTAATCATTAAAAAGTGTCCTTGTTTTTAAAGTATTCTTACAATCACATCTGAATGTACTGCAGCCCCTGGGGGTCAGAAGGAACTACAAGGTGCTTTGACATCCAATTTTACATTTTCTAGCAAAGTCCAAAAAGGAAAAGATCCCTCACATATAACCATAGTTATACAGAAATTCTGCATCATCTGACCCAAAAAAAATTAACCCAGAGGAGCTAAAAACATGTTACTGAGGGGGGTATATCTGAGTAGTGTTGGGGAAGTTACTTCTAAAAAAAGTAATTCATTATTTAACTTAGTTACCTTCTATGAAAAGTAACTCTTCACGTTACTCGTTACTCTTCCGTTACTTTTACATTGCTCGATCTTGGACAGAACTCCATATCTGTTTTTAAATGTGAAGGCCTGTAAAAAGTTCTACTCTTCATTTCACAAAATGTCACGTACCCTGTGGAATGAGAGCTCCTGTCCTGTGTTTCCACATTTTGCTTCTGAAATAAGCAACCAGGTCAATAAAAACATGCCCAAAATAAGCAACCTCCAGCTATTTCCTTTCCTAATGTGATATACTACTTTTTAAAAAGAGAAATCTACATAAAGTGTGTTAATTTTTGTCTACATTACATTTCAATATCACAGTGCCAAGCATCTACTCAAGAAAAGAACGTCGCTTATAATAAGCAGACCTGGCAACTTTGGATCTGGAGCAAGCGCTATGTGCGTGAGTGTGTTTGGGGGCGTGTGCGATAACCAGGAAACGAGGAAGTGGACAAACTGCCTACCCTAGTCGTGTTTTGCTTTATTGTTGGGAGCCTGAAGATAATCAGGGGGATTCACACAGACAGAAGAGCCCAAAGAAGGAACTTCACGTTTACAAACAAACCCAAAATCTGAGACCCACAGCCGTGACTCACAAGATTTATGGCCTTTAGACGCTTATAACGAGCGGACTTGGCAACGCTGCTCGTGTCTGTGCGAGCAGCTGAGAAGGCAGCTTCAGTGTCAGATCTGTCCGTGGGAAAGGTAATGTAGCGCCGCATTAAGAAAGGAACTACGTTTCGTTACCAAATTTTCACTAGTAGTGCGTTACTTTACTTTTTATCCAAAAAAGTAGTTACGTAACTGTAAAGCCTTACTTTGTAATGCCTTACACACAGCACTGCATCTGAGGCACAGAAAACAAATGCATGGGCACAAATTTGTATCAACTATCAAGAAAGAGTGAATAATTCTCCACTGTAACAGGATGCTGATGGGTGAAGATGGAGAAATCTGTTTTTTTCCTGCTTAAACATTGTGCCAAGAAAGTTTGATCATTTTTATCTACGAGTAAGGTTTTAAAAAGCAAACAGAAACCAGGCTGAACAATCATGAAGTCTTACCTCGGTGGCAGTGCAGGTAAAAATGGTGATGAGGTGCTCCTTCTCAGAGGGGATATGGAGTGCTGCTGGCAGCTGGTTTACACTCAGCAGGTACTGGGACAGCGCTCGGCAGAGGGACAAAACCCCTGGATAGAAACTCGGCTGATCTGAAAAAACAAACGGGTCACAAAATTCAGAAAACAATAATGGCAATTCTTAGAACTATAGCTGTGACTGATGAATCTATATTTGAATATGTGCAGTAAACTAAGTAGCACGATACAGTCCTGAAGAAAACCTGGTTTGAAACTTCCTTTAAAAATAATAAAATAAAAAACTTCAGTGCTTTTACTGCAAACAACCTGAAGGCCAAACTGCTAAAGCTAAAAGGGCCTGAATCAAAACAGCTGCTGTTTTTATTGTTCATGATCAAATGTCAAATTAAAATGAGTTTCCTCATACAAGGCAAAAATAAGATCCAAATCTGGATCTGGATTTACATTTTACTGCAAAGCACTTTGGTAAACTACTGGCTGTCTTAACTGTGTTATATATATGTGTGACAGGATAATGAATAATGTGTTTTGATGTATTTATAGAAAGACACATTTGATGTCCACTTTAAAGAAACACCTTTTCCCTTTTTTTTTTTTAAATATGTATATTTTCAGATTTCCTCTTTATATGGGTGAAAATGTTGCCATGAATTGTGAATTTTGATATTATTATTTTTTATACTACATGTTTGCCAGATTTTAAATATTTCTTACAAAGTTATAACTGTGTTTAAACATTTGAGATGTAGAAATATTATAAGCTGAATAAAAATGTTCAAAAACAATGTGCTGTATAAATACAGCTGACATTGACACTGACACCGCTGTTTTCTTAAAAAAAGCTCAATGAATATTGGTGGGAATTTACAGGGAATGGAAGTCATGGCACAACAAAGAAGAGATTTGGTTTTGGCGCTGATCCAAATATGGTTTTAAAGGTGCTATGAGGAGAATTTCTTTCTGGTGACATTAAGACTGCTACCCATGAGCACACACGGCGACTGTCGTAATGCTGCATTCCAGTAACCTCGGAACTGGGAGTGACATCATCTCCGACTTCCAGTTGAAGTTGGAAAAAAACATGCCGATCTACCAGGCTATTGTTAGCTGTTGTTAGCACGCCCTGCGTTGTTGTTCACAAATATCACATGAAGAATGTGATTATCACTATGGCAGCATTTTTGTTAATATAAGTCGGACAATACGATGTAGCTGATCTAGAGCGACACACCCCAGTCAGAAGTGCAAATAAATGGATTATTACAGGAGCTAAATAACTGTTCACACTGGGGGCATCCATCTTCAATTGTCAACTCGGGGGAGGCGAGGTTTCACTAAGTTCCCAGTCGGAAATTCTCACTTCGGGGAATGTTCCAGTTGCAGTTTCCTGCACTAAGAATTTCCTACTTCTGACAATAACTGGAACACACCAAAAGACGTGACCCAAGCCAAAGCGCGTGTTTGTTGTGATGCTAATGAATGCAGCTTGGACCTTCCTCAGAACTCTGCATTGCTTTACAACTTATTTTTTCAACAACTTACAGGATGCAAAGCGATGAGGTAATGTATCTCTTTCTAGTTACGTAGCGGTAGTTTTTGATGTGTGACAACAAGCAATGTTTGGAAAACTTAGTATCGTAGTTTTATAGCCGGCTACATATCACTACTTACAGCCCGGTGCTCTAAGACGTGTCTGAATAATATAAATTTGCTCTAGTTTTAATTGTCTTGTTCCTGAAGTTGAGTATCCAGGCCAGTCCAGTCCTGTCCGATCTGACCACGAAGCTACGGCATTTATAGGTAACCTACTTTGATGCTATAAAACTCATCTTAAAGTGTGTATTTTGATCAGGCATATATCTAAAAGTGAGACTTTTTTGTAATTACTAAGAAACTCCTCACAGTCCCTTTAATTTTTTTAAGGATTTGCAGGCATGGTGCAAAAAGGCAGTTTTTCACATTTTCAACTACTAATGTCAGAAATACACATTTCTTTGCTGGAAATTTCACCATTGGAGCATTTTCAGCCGAGAGATTAGATCCATAAACAACTGAAATAGTTATAAAGTATTCAAAAGTGAATTCATTTAGGATAATCACCAAGTCATTAGTTGTTGTTAACCCTTTGACTTCTAAACTTACAAACACATTTGCAACAAATTATTTGTTGGTAAAATTGCATTCCTACCTCTCCATTAAACAACATTTCAGGTTTTATCTTTCAGATTACTCAATCTGAAAGCAGATATGTTGGTCAACCTGCTGGTTGACTTGCCTGTTAAGAGTTACACTGGTCATGAATGAATTTCTTCCATTTCTGCAATTTTTTTGTTTCTTTTGTATCATCACAGAGAGCAAAATTTAGACATTTTGCTCAAAAAGGTGTTTAAAATTACTGGATTTCAAGTATTATATGGAGAGCCATCTACATAAAATATTGACAGTATAGATTAAACACTAATTTATTAAAGACTGTATGGATGTAATAATAAGGTTTTTCTTTTAGGCACACCCTGCCACTCCATTAGAGAACCACGAGCTAGCGTTTCCCACAGTGTGAACGACCTTATGTATCATTTGGTGTAACTGCTGCTTAAATAACTAACTCACCTTTTTATGTTATCAAAAACCCACAAAACAAAATATCCTGAAAATCTTTTGACATCTTTTTGGCAAAATCACTCTCACCATACACATCAGCGAGCTGCTTCCAATAGGGCTGTTGTTTCAGGGACGGCAGGAAGGATTGGTGCGGGACAGGAAGTGATCCGGTCACTGCTGCAAGACGCTCCAGGGTGAACTGCAAGGCGGTCTCAAACAACACTGACCCTTGACCACGAGACAGGCGCTGCAGACCCATACTCAGGCATGGACACAGGAGGCTCAGGTTGAACTCCTTAAAAAAAGAGACCAGGTTCAGATGCCATTTACAGAGATGAGACTATGAATTTAAATCGTCAGTGTTTATGTTAAGACTCTGTATGATGTTATATATTCTACATTCACATAAAGACTGTTCTGTGATTTCATGTCATTATGGGGCTTGCATGGCTTTGGGCAACAAACGTCACACATATTGATACGCTAAAGTTAAGGCTATCAACAAAGGGACTATACTGCCCATTGATGCTGAAAATATGTATGAACAGACAAAAATGAAATGCAGAATACGTCTCTCTGTCATGTGCTCATCTGGCCAAACCAGTGTTAATTTTGTAAATTAATTATTTTCATCCTAATTTTCATCAACAATTTGCACTCAAAAAATTAGACTGTTACTCATAAAAACAAGTGCACATGGACAAAAACTAAATATACTGACATTTTCATCAACAAATAAAACCTAGACTAAAATATCTGGCAGAGACTTAACCCAATCAGACCTAATGTGGTCATGTAGGAAGTAGAGACAAGTTATGAATATATCCAATCACAGCTGCCTTAGCTTGGTGGTGGTGGGATAAGTTGTGGAGCGATCCAATCAGAGCTGCTCTCTTTATGAATTGATATATTCATGTAGAGCAGGTTCACTGTTTGTTGTCAATTCTGATATTGTAACTGAGATGCTCTGCCAGGTAGCCTAAATAAAGGTGACTGCATTTCACACAAAAGGAACATTTGTTTCTGTTCATTTTCAAATTCAAACTGTACTAGCTTTCAATAAAGGGTTGTTAGATGTTTAATTTTATCCAAGAGCAAAGCATGACTTGTGTAAAACCTTACACACTTCATATTTAAGTGGACAGAAATTTTGTGAAATTTCATCAACTAAAACTAGACTAGAAAAACTGTTTAGATGACTAAATTATGACTAAAACTTGCATATAATTTAGCCAAAAGACTATAACTAAAACTAAATGTAAAAGTGCTGTCAAAATTAACGCTGGTCCAGATGTAATAAACTCAGAGCTTCCTCAGGCTAACTCTGGATATTTTATTTCGTACTTCAGAAAAAACTTCTCCACACAATCAAGGGCCTAAATTTTGGTATGAGACTGATGCAACATCCTGAATTCATGGAAATGTGTCATTTAAAATGCAGGAAAATCCCACAATTGTTTACAGGCTCCCTGCATTTCACACAGAACACAAGAACAGTGGGAGAACACAATCCATTAAGAGGACAGATGTTCAGCAGCACAGTTTGAAAACAAAAGTTCAGATCATTTTAGTGTAATTTCCACCTCCACCAACAGCAGGAGAGCAAAGTTATCTGTCTACTGTATTAGCAGAGGTGAAAGTTATCAAAACAAACTTCTGGCCTGTTCATATTGCAGTTTTCCTTCATCACTGGTTTTTAAACATATATTATTGTAACATTTAATCTGCCCACCTTGCAGCTCATGATGCTCAACAGGTCAGCTGGAGGTAGTTTGGTCAGGAGCTCTGTGGTCTCCAACAGGGCAACATCTCCACGAAGGCAACACTGGGACTTTACTAAAGCAACATACCAATCCTAAAACAACATTTAAATCAGGTTAAAAATCTTTCTTTGCATTGAAAAACATTACTGAGATGAAAATCTAAACTCCTAACCTTATCTGCGATGACCAGCTCAGGGGCAGGAGATGGACATCCATCCAGGGGGTGAGACGTGACCGGAGGTGAGGGGCCTCGGGTGTCGGTAACAGTGGCTCTAAACCTGTCCAGCAGGGAGTAGAACCTCTGATGCCTGGGAAAATAAACCAATAAAATCAGCATAATGCTTTTGTTTTTATAGTGCTTAATAATACCTGAAGAATGTGGCATCATAAAAACTAACTCCATGTATCTATCCACTTATTTTTCTCTCTCCCTCAAAATTTCCTTCTTTTTTTCCACTCAAATCTAATTTATTTACTCATTCTCTCCTTCCACATCCTTATTTAATCCTTTGCTTCACTTTTTTCTTTCTTGTTTCTGAATTTGTTATTTACACCACTGTTATTTTATTATTATAATTGACATTACTATTGTTACCTCCACCAAGGAGGTTATGTTTTCGGGAGAGTCTGTCCGTCTGTCTGTGAACAAAATAACTCAAAAAGTTATGGATGAATTTTGATGAAATTTTCAGGCAATGTTCAGCATGGGAAAAGGAAGAACTGATTCAATTTTGGTGTTGATCCGGATCAGCGTCTGGCCACCATGGCAAAAAATGTGATTTTTGTGAATAACTACTGAACTGAACCACTGAACTAAAATAGATATCATTATGAATCCAGTTGCTAATGGTATGGTTTCATGGTCAAGGAATCTAAATATTTACATGAAATAAAGGTAGGACTATTATTTATGGTAAATAGCACAATATGGGGGAGGACTGTGGTGCTGGCGGAGGTCTGCGCTCTCCGAGTGCTTTTGTAGTTTTATAGAAGTATAATCAATGATATTCTTACTGAAAATAAGAATTTATGGTAGTGATGAACTCATGGAAGCCCAGACCACAAGTGCATCCCTACCATATTTGTCTCTGTTAAGTATAAATGTATTAAAGGCCTCTTGAGATGTGACATCCCATTTTCAGAGGGACCCCATGACTATGTGGTGATAAAAATAGTTACTATAGATGTATCAACCATGGACAGAGAGATCATGCTAATATCTACATTAACAACTGTAATGATAATGGAAATGGAATGTTCCTAATGAAATGGCCAAATATATGTCATAACTTTGCTCATTCTGCCCTTCAACATTCTTATTTAATCCTTTGCTTCACTTTTTTCTTTCTAGTTTTTGAATGTATTGGTTATTTACACCAGTGTTATTTCATTATTATGATTGACATTACTATTATTCACTGGTTTTGCTTTCTGTATTACTGTCATATCCACCACTTATATTATATGTCATATTTTTAAATTATATTTTTTGATTTTACTTTTTTCTCTTCTTTTCTTTCTTTGTTGTATCTATAATCATTATCACTTATTCATAATTATACTTTTTCTCTTCTTTGTTATATATTATCTTTTATCTCCCCCTAAAATAGTCAAACTGACCTGTTTGTATGTAACATATGGTCGATTCTGTCCTGTTATTTGTCTCACTCTTTGTTAGTATTGTTTTGTCTTTCAACAAAACAAAACAAAACAAAAAAATAAATAAACCTGTCCAGCAGAGAGTAGAACCTCTGATGACTGGGAAAACAAATCAATAAAACAATATCATGTTTCTGTTTTTAGAGGGTTAAAATGCTGTCTTCTCAGTGCTTAACAACACTCCACGTATTCTGATTGGATGTGTTCTCAATCGCTCTCAATCTTTGATACTTTTTTAAAAATTATTATTTGATCCTTGACTCTGAGCCAATGTGCTGATAAAAGTAAGTACAAAAGGGAAAATAAAAAAACTCTATTGACTCTACACTTATCTTTTAGGGTTTTATTATAGTACATCAAAAAACATAAACATGCCATAGAATTCAAACAAATAATTAAAACTCAAACTGGTAGCAGAACACAAAAGTTTTACCTCTGAGCCAAGCCGCTGGTCTGAAGATACTCCTGAATCCTGTCCAGCTCCTCCACGGGCAGCTGAGCTATACTATTCTAAAAAATGAACAACATAACATAATATTTAAAATCAAATGTAGATCATCAGAAAGTACAAAAGCCTTGTTTAAAAAAAAATAGAAAAAAAAATTAAGTTACAAAAACAATCTCATAAGGTTACAATAATAAGGTCATTAGGAGTAGGAATGGGAAATGATACAATTTTATTGATACCAATGCTATTAACGATCCTGCTAATCAATCCAATTCTTCCCTTATTGTTGTCCTGTAGATTTTCAGTGTCAACAATGTCAAACACACGTCACAGCATAGATATCTGCTTCTGCAAGTTGCTGGTTTTTCCACTCACTTAAGGTTGTGCAGTAGGCGCCTTTTGTAAAAAATTAAGCCACAATTCTGTTCTTCTGAAACTTGTCAGTGGAAGGAATTGATTAACAAGAAGTCTCACGATATCAATTCTTTGATGGAGCTGTTAACTAGGGGTGTTCTGATCCAATATTGATAACAGATATCGGTCCGACATCAGCAAATAAACAAATATCGGATTATATCGGCCTGCATCTAAAATATCCAATACAAGCAGTCTATTCTTATTTCTTATTTATTTATTTAATTCAGTTGTAGAATATGCTTATGTTTAAGTTAAACACAGTGGTTATTTTGCAATTTAAAAATATATATATACCCCCTTTTCAGGCCTAAATGAAAAACACACTTTTCTCCTTTTGTATAAATGATTTTTTCAAGATGAATTTCTCATAATGAACTTGTCTTATGAACTTTTGCTGACTATTGTCCGGTGCAGCTTGTTTATGATTGTGCAACCAGGCATGTTTTTTCCGTAAATGTTTTATCTGTATGTCTTTTTCAAGGTCTGATGTCATGTGATGGCGTCCTGTAACAAAATCACATGACACTTTCTAGGTAATTTAAACAATCCAAATTATCTCAATCATGGCTATTGAAGTAATTCCTAGATCTTTAAGGGGTGGGGACAAACCTTAATGTCTCTTACAACGTGAAACATTTTGGATCTATTCTCTAAAAGCCACCCCCTCTCCAGGCCAAAATGAAAACATAGATTTTTTTTTTCTCCTTTTTTATAAATGACTTTTTTCATAATGCATTTCTGATATTGAATTTGGTCTAATGAATATTGCTGATTATTGTTTGGTGTAACTTGTTTATGATTGTACAACCAGGCATCTTGTATGTTTTCCTTGTATGTTTCATCTGTATATGTCCTTTAAGGTCTGATGTCATATGATGGCATCCCGTGACAAAATCACATGACACTTCCTTGGTAATTTAAACACCTGTTTCGTGTTGTTAATCATGTCCTGATGAAGACTCTGAGAAGTCAAAACGCGTTGACATGTCCCTGACATAATAAAGGATTTTATTACATCGGAGTGCCTCAGATGATGTTTGTTCTCTAAAAGTTTTGCTGTCCTTGGATCCTTGAAGAGCACCCGAGCTTACTTCTGTTTCACACGTGTTTGACCCAGTGCAGCACTCACCCCTACCCTTTTCTTAAAAATATATGCTTTTGTTTCTACTGGATTTCTTTAGGTTATTTTTCAGGGTCTTCAATTTTTTTATTTTATTTTATTTAATTGTAGTATATAATTATGTTAAAGAATGAAATTTATTGAACCCATTGGTTAACAAGAAAAGGGCCAGTTTTTCTCATACCTACTATTGCTGACTACTGTTCTCTATTTAAGTAATCTCACCTGATCAAGCCTTTTCTTACAGTCCATACTACAAAATAGGTAATAAAAGTCTGTATGATTCCTGCTGATATCGTATCGTCCAGTACTCAAGGCTGCAATATCAGTATTGTATCGGAGGTGGAAAGCTGTATCGGGACACCCCTACTGTTTACAATTCTCAACTGGAATTGGTTTTTGATTCCCATCCCTTACTAGGAAGGCTATTTGTCAAAACTTAAGATCAGTATAAGCATACTGTAAACAAGAAGACGCTTCATTTTATCCTCTTTGCATAGGCAGATGGCTGCTCTTCTGGGACAAACTTTCAGAATAAAGTTTATTTTCTATCTTAATATAAATGGATTTATGACTTTATTCTCATAACTTAACTTTTTTACATGGCCCTAATCCTCCGTCGTAGTTAAGAGGTCCTAATTCACATACTTCTAAATGTGATAAATTCAGTAAAATTTTAAACTCTTGGTTGACAGGCTAACAAACACCTTTATGTCGAGTTGTACCTGTAAGGTCTCAGCTAGTAGCATTTCCACCCTGCGGCACGCCAGGGTGTCCACCATACGAGCCAGAACCCTGAAGGGCGTACTGAGCAGTTTGTCCACATACAGCATCAGCAGGGAGCCGGACTGACTCAGGTGGATGCCCTCCAGACACTGCAGAGTCTTTTTTAACATGGTCGGCTGCAAAGGACAAGATTCAGTCAGTAAGACAGCCAGGAGGTAAGAGGAGGTAAGAGAAAGAAAGAGAGAGCAGATGAGGATGCAATAACCAATTGTGATTTAGAACATAACCAAACAGAAAACTGTGACCAAAAGAATAAAAAATAAAAAAGAGCACGTATCAAACCATTGACTAAAGGCAATACTGCATCCTTAGTTAAGACAGAACAGTAAATTTTGAGCCGACAAAGTAAAACATGCACAAGTCACTTTGTGCATAAACAGGAAAAGGTTGAGACGTTCCTTTAAAAACAGACAGCAGAGAGTTCAGTCTTACTGTAGAAAGGTTGTCACAGCGGGACTGGATTGCCTGAATAAAGAGACCACTGGCAGCTGAGTTGCGGTGCACAGCACTGATGAAATCCTGGACTGGAGGCTCATGGGAAAGGCTGATGAGGTCACGCACATGGTTGACAATCAGCCAGGTCAGATGCTCTGAATCATGAAGGTTCTGACACTGAAGACGAGAAAACAAAAGTTATATTAGTCTTGTTTTTTTACATTTGTGCCACCAAGATTTTACTGATATCTTGCTTTTCATAGATTCATAGATGTATGGTCCTGGGAATCGATGGATTTGAAGAGGAGAAAGAATGTTTTTTTTTTCATTTATTTAATTTATTCATTAAGTAGAATCCTCATTAGCTGCCCTTTTAATGGCCACTAGTCTTCCTGGGGTCCTTTAAAATATTTTATCTACAAAATGTACAATAAACATTGTTTAAAAAAGCACAAAATTACACAATATAATTAAGAAAAGAAGCAATAATTACAACATGATGAAATTATTATATAATTACAGCAATAATACAAAAATTTCAATGTGAGCAGATTTTGTAGAACAGTAATAGAAAAAATTAATTTAGCAAAATAAAACTTTGACCATCCCACACGGGGAAAAAATATACTTAAGTATAAAGAAACAGTATGTACATTATTCAAAATATATATAAAATACAAAAAAAATAAAAATATATAAACAACACTACTGTTGTATTGAATTATTTACACATTCAGAAAGTAATTTCACATGACAATATTGCACACTGGAGAATTGTAGAGTGTGCGTTGTTGTGATTGCAGGAGGGAAGGACCTGCAGTAACGCTCCTTCACACGTTATTCATCGTCACAACAGTGCATTAATTCTTAATTTAGCCCCTTTGTTCCTCCCAACACACTCACACCTCTAACACAGCTTTCTAAAGATGGCTGTTCAATACGAGTCTATTTCTGCCCAGAAATATTTATATATATATATATAAAATGAAAAGTATGAAGAGTATGGCTTAACAACCTGCTCTGGAAGAGTCTTAAGATAACATTTGTTTTGATTTAGCTCTTTAGGAATAAGAGTTGATATGATTTAAAGTCTTACCACATAGTCACAGAAGAGGATAAGGGCCCCCCTGCGTACGATTTCTCGGTTGACCATGGCTAAATGAGTCCCAGGCTCTTCGTCTTTCTCCTCTCCTGACGAGTGAGGGCTCAGGAGCTTTGTGCACGACAGGCTTTGTCCTCTGTTGGAAAAACACACGGTCCTGAGATTTAATGCTGTGACAAAATGTCAACAACAACTCATGTTTAAATCTTAAAAGTTTACTTTGCTAAGAGCTGTCTTTGTGATCACACAGACTTTTAAGGGCTCATTTTCAGTTTGTCAAAGACCAATCCACTAAACTTTGGTATAGAACTAAAAACAAAAAGGCGTTATTAGATTATTATCATCCTTCTTATCATTGATAATGAGACATATATAGTCATCTGTGGTACTTTTAATGTTCCATTTAACAGTGATGTGTATTTCCCTTATGTTCCACAGGTTCTGCTTTACAACAGGGTTCCCACACTTTCTAGAAATAATTTTCAAGGATTTTTTTTGTTTACACCTCTTCCATCCCAGAGGTCTGATTTACAAGATGTTCAGTCTATGGCTGAAACAAATCTATAAAATATCAAACATTCACAAAATAAAGCTGCTTGCATAGCTCTGAATTGTCCATATAGACCAAGTAGCACATTGATGCATAATAAACTAATCTGGTTAAAGGTGCTATGAGGAGAATCTATTACCGGCAACGTAAAGACTCTGCTACCCATGAGCACGCGCGGCAACTGTTGTACCAGATCTACCAGGCTATTGTTAGCTGTTGTTAGCACGCCCTGTGTTGTTGTTCACAAATACCACATGAAGAATGTGATGATCACTATGGCAGCATTTTTGTAAATATAAGTCTAACAATACTATGTATACAGCTGATCTAGAGCGACACACCCCAGTCAGAAGTGCAAACAAATTGATTATTACAGGAGCTAAATAACTGTTCACACTGGGGGCATCCATCTTCGATTGTCAACTCGGGGTGGCGAGGTTTCACCAAGTTCCCAGTAGGAAATTCAGACTTCAGGGGGCGTTCCAGTTGCAGTTTCCTATTCAGAACTCAGAAATTCCTGCTTCTGACTACAACTGGAACGCACCAAAAGACGTGACCCAAACCAAAGTGTGTCTTTGTTGTGATGCTAATGAATGCAGCTTGGACCTTCCTCAGAACTCTGCATTGCTTTACAACTTCTTTTTTCAACAACTTACAGGATGCAAAGCGATGAGGTAATGTATCTCTTTCTAGTTACGTAGCGGTAGTTTTTGATGTGTGACAACAAGCAATTTTTGAAAACTTAGTATTGTAGTTTTGTAGCCGGCTATATATCTCTACTTACAGCCCGGTGCTCTAAGACGTGTTTGAATAATATAACTTATCTCTAGTTTTAATTGTCTTGTTCCCAAAGTTGAGTATCCAGGCCAGTCCAGCCCTGTCCGACCCGACCGCGAAGCTAAGGAATAGCATTTATAGATAACCTATTTTGATGCTATAAACTCATCTTAAAGTGTATATTTCCATCAGACATATCTAAAAGTGAGACTTTTTTGTAATTACTTAGAAACTCCTCACAGTCCCTTTAAATGTTTAAAGCAAATTACTTACTTGTGTCTTTTATAAAAACATTATCATAAATAAAATCTCACTAGTGCTCTATAATATATTAACATTCTTCCCTGATGCACATCTGTGCTGTACTAGGCAGGCATCAGAAGGGAGATTTGGAACAAATGTGATAAAAGATAGGGTTCACTACAGAGCAATGGTGACGTGGAAATTATTACCAAGCTTTTTAATCTCAGACAGTAACAGAAGTTACTTCAACAAGAAATCAAAGTTGTATTTGTTTACATATGGGTTAGCTAAAATATATTAATGTTAAGTGCTTCTCCCTTGTGATATGAATGTTTCTGGTAATCCCAAGAGGTAAGGAGAGTTCTGTGGTTTGTCTCTGCTTTTTTCTTTTTTTTTAATTTTTATGTATTGGTTTACTTTTTGCAATAAAGAAGGATTGTATGTATAAAATGAGTGCAGTGTATATAAGTCATGCTCAAAAGGATGATGACATTTTTTTGTTGAAAACGTAATATGTGGACACCAGGAAGAATAGCTACTGAGTTTTGCTGTAACTAATGATCCAAAATAAATCAAAATCAACTCTCTGACATTCTTAGAAATTCTGACAAATGTATCATAGAATAGCACAAAGAAACCCACAGATTCATGTCACAAATAAATCAAAATCAACTCTGAACTTTAGATTTATTCATTTCTAACTCTGAGGCATGAACATTGTCTGCCAGCAATCTTTTAAGCCTGGCTTCTATGTAGTGGCTTACTGTTATAAGTTTATGGTTTATACTTTGTTTTAATCTTTATTCACTCTGCTTTTTTATAAATATATTTTGTTGACTTACTGTTTAATTGCCATTGCCATTTTTTATTATGCATTTTTGCCCCCATTGTTTTGGGTTTTTATATTTTATTTTAATTCTTGACTTGCATTACTTTATCTCATATTTTATGGCTCAGTGTGCATTAGTTACTTGGTACATTTTTACTTTATTTCCTATGTTTGATTTTTGTTCACTAACAAGGTAGAAGGAGGATAAATAATTTTACGGGACAATTCAGGCTTATCCAGGACATTTTTTCTCATTTTGATATGTTTTCCATGACTGGAATATTAGTGAATTATTTCCCAGGATTTCCAGGACACGTGGGAACCCTGTTTTTAATGTTCTTCAATCTGATGTTGCTGAATGATTTGGGTTGAGCCCTGATGTTACCTGGGAGTCTGGTGCACTTCGGCCCACCAGGAGTAGTTGGTGTAATTGATGATGAGGAGAACCTGGCACCACAGTAGAACCAGGGAAGGGTGAGTGGTGATCAGGCTCTGCACCATGTTGTTAAGACCCTCCAAGGGGTAAAAGAGGTTGGCCTCAGCGCTCGACTGTCCTCCATTTTCCCCCTTCAGGAGACGGCTGGCTGCAGCTGTGATCCTGCGAAACATTCCTTCACAGGTGGATGAAAAGAGGACACAGAATGTCACCTACTGTGCAAACAGGGGCCTTCTTCCCAAACTTTGAATTCTCGTTTCAAACAAAAAAAGCTAACGTAAGCTCACCACTTTTGAAGACGTGTATCAGACACATGAGCAGCGTCCCCAGCTGCTGACAGTAGAAGGTGTGCTGCTGCTCCGTGATGTCCACTTTCACCTGTCTGGAGGAAATGTCATCCAGCAGCACTCCGACCAGCTGGAGAAGAAACCTGGGATGGAGAGACAAGAAATACTCTCATAGCAATAACAGAAGAAACACACACAAGAGGCAAGGATAAGCTATAAAAAAAATCATCTAACAAAAAATTCAGGTACTTATGAGAATCGATTTTTCCTCCACCTCTAACAGCCTGTAGGACTGCGAGCGAGCAGAGCTGCTGCATGTGTTTCTAACACTCTAACATTAATGGGCTCACAGTAATGTTAATAGTGAGTTGTAGAGAACTGGGACGTTAATAACAATTTCAGGAGAGTCTGCTGCTTTAATTTTCTTAGAAAACGACTCTGGGGTGTTGGTTTGGCGGAGTGGTTAGCAACCATGCACGTCCCATGTACATGCTTCTGCCTGTCCAGGTTCAAATCGCGCCTGTGACCACTTTGCAGAATGTCTTCCCCTACTCTCTCACCCCCTTTCACAAGCCTATCCACTGTCTCTCTACTATCAATAAAGGCACAAAATGCCCAAAAAATACATTTAAAAAAAAAAAAAGAAACCGACTCTGCAGAATCAGCACTGGGCTTTCTCCTTTGGCAAAATGTTCCTCCTCTCTTCTGTGTCTGAGCAGAACTCTGCATGCACAGCTTTCAGTGCTGATGGGCTGTTCAGCGTGCTGTGAGACAGCAGATGGAGCGGCGTGGAGAACTCCTCCAGTCGTTACAAGGAGAGCTGGGAAATGCAGTGACATAGGCTTGAAAACCTAGACACTCGTTTTCAAATAAACTCCAGTTCCTATAATGCTGTAAATGAATGGGATTTGCAGTTATAAACTTTAATGTTTTTCTGGGGAGCCAATCTGGATCAGATCACAAACAAAATGTAATGGCTTCTTCCTTGGATCAAACCACACCTCTGGTAAAATTTTCATGTAAATCCATCCAGTAGCTTTTGTGTCATCTTGCTCACAAACAGACAGACCCTGGCAAAAACATAAACTCCTTGGCGGAGGTAATTATAGACTGACTGTAGGTAAACTCTCAACCGCTTTGGTAAATTCTCTAGTCCAAAGGTGCTTACACACCAGACGCTACTTGTACCACCTCGGCGATCACTCTCCATGCAGAGTCAGCCGCGATGGGGCGGGGCTAACCCTCCTGCGATGCGTTTGCTGCATACAAGACAATGGCTGTGTCCGAAATGGCATACTAACGTCCTATTCATACTAAGTGTGACGTCAAAATGAGTGTGTAGTGTGTTCACACTGGATAGTATGAAAAGATTGAGTGTGCGAGAAATACCTGGATGTATACTATATCGGAAAAAATGTTAAGTATGCGAGGTGGGCATACTACTCACACTCAACCTCCCCATAATGCATTGCGAGCCCCACAATGCATTGCGCCATACACGACCGACCGGCATTCAGCTAAAAATCGGCCACTAGCAAACTTCCCATTTTCAAAATAAATGCATCTTTTATGATCTCCTTTTAGTTCTTTAACGCTTTTGTAAATGGGCTCTTGTTTTGGAGCCGACCTGAAGTTTCGTCGATAGCATAATAGCGGCATAGCGGAATGTTCGAAATGTCGAAATGAAATTTGTATCCGTGTGTTTTATGGCTCAAATGACCACATTTTGGTATTCTACGTGGTGACTTTCTCACCTAAAATGCTCTCTGAACTTTCAAATGTGGCGAATCAACAGAGATATTTGATAGCCTGGTGTGCTTACGATTTTTGTCGTCAGAGGTTTGAAATGCATCATGGGAAACTTAGTAGTACACTACAGTGTGAACGGTTGGCATTCTAATCATACTTATAGTATGTAGTATACAGTATATACACATGAGTTTGTAGTATGTAGTATGTTAGTATGCCATTTCGGACACAGCCAATCACTTCACTCCTTGTGGGATGTCAAAGTTACAAAAAAGTTATTCTTTTCAGGCGATGTCGTGTGTGGCTGTGCAGCAACAGCCAATCAGCGGTGTGTGTGTGTGTGTGACGGTGCCCGTGACAGAAAGTTTTTCATCAGAACTACAGAGTAACAATTTATGTCCGTGTGGAAACATTAGTAAGTGAGAGCATTAGTTCCGGACCGCAGAAAACTGTCAGACGATCAGCTGCAGTGTTTTGTGTTTGATAGGTGAATGAGAAGGATACAGCTGGAATAATGTCCGCTTATACATCCTATTATATGATATATGATATGATCGTGGCGAAACTCGAGTGGATGTGACATCACCGAGCGATGGCCGACGGCAACAGTGACCAAAATGAGGTATTTATGGACATGCGATGATACTTCAATGGGCGATGTGATTTTGATTGCAGAGTCGTTTGCGGTGTGAACACAACTTTGGACTGCAAGAACTGACCTGGCAAATGTTTCCTCAGGCGGGGCCTTCTGTGCCTCACCATTCGGCTCCTGGTTACGCAGTATGTCAGTAGTTTGCTGTTCACTTGTGGAGGGGTTGTGTTGATGGAGGTGACAAATAGTGTTGCAGGAGAGGAGATGAGGAGAGAGGGACAGTTCATGGATCCTGGACAGGACAATGTCCTCAGTGGACTGAGAGATAAGGACTCTGAGCACTGCCAGGATACCAGACACCCACAGCTGGACTGTAGCTACTGAAGCCTGGAGGAGAAAAGGTTCAAGTCAGATATTCATACTTAACAATCCATTATTAACTTCATTTTTATGTAGCATCACAGCAGTGGGAAGTCAGAAGCTGGGAGGAAGTGTCAGTGGAAGGACGTCTCACCATGCTGGCTGGTGTGGTGAACATGCTCTTCAGCAGCATGTCCACAGGTCGGAGAGACGAGGGGGCCACGGTCTCAAACAGAGTGTTTAACACTCCCAACGCTTCTGGGGAGTCCAGATGCATCTGATGGAAAACACATACAAATGAAGGTGAAACAGTGCCATGTTACTTTTTAAAACAGAATACATGTTAGGGGTGTAACAGTATGAAAAATTAATATCACGGTTATTAGTATCACAGTATTGTTGCAATGTTCAAAAAGCACTTACACACACTGAAATAATTTAACCCTTTAAATATTATTATTAAAACAGGCCACCTGGTCTTTTTTGTAAACAATTGTGTCAACAGTTGTCTTTTGAATATTTTCTTTCCTCTATTTTCATGAATCATAAAAGTAAACAGTTCTGTCAAGAATTTGTCATTATTATGTTATAAATGTTTAAAATTGTTTAATTACAAGAAAAGAAAAATGGGATTTGAAATTTTAACAGGTTCTTCTTAATAAACAATTCTAAATAAACATGTATAAAGATTTTGACCAAAAATAAACCTAACCTATTTTACCTAAACTCGATCAGACCATGTTCGGGCTTTTCTATTTTTTTCTGAAGATGAAGGTCAGGACACTGTCGTAAGAACAAAAATTCAACAATTTTTTGAACAGCTAATTCAGAAAGTATGTGAATTATTCAGGTCCTGCTGACAGCAGTAAGAAGCGTAGATTTTTTTTTTTTAAATAGAATTTAACCAAAGCAAATGGTTTATTTTCTGCCAATTCTGAAAATGAAATAAAAATAACATTGATGTTGAGGAAATCTCACAATATTCTCCCGTATTCTCACGTTGCAGACGTCATTTGTGATGAATTCAGGTGTTTTTTTTCATTTTGGATAGGACAAACGGTTTGTAAATGCCAGTCATTTAAAATAAGTGGTATTTTGATCCCCCGTGGGATTTGGATCTGTATCCCTTCAACAGTCAGGATGATTAACCACCATGGGGAATAACAACAAAGGTTACTAAAATGTGCTGTAACTAAAGCATTACCAGTTAAAAAACAAATATCATGTTAAGTAAAAATATTTAATCAGTTATAAGAACTGAAGTATTAATTTGATGCATGTTCGGCCCTTAACTGTTTTTCATTCTTTGGGTTGAGCCCCGTCATAAATTTACTATCAATACGTTAAGACCAGTTGAAAATTTGCATTTTGGAGTGAGAGTGAGAGACAAGCACCAAAGCTCTTTCCTACCTGCTGTTTGGCTATCATTGGGAGAATCACATCAGCGATCTGTCTGGATAAACGCTTCCACTTGTCCTCGTTCTCTTTGTGACACTGCTGCAGCACCAGGATAAACATCTCCAAAACCTTCAACACAAACAACAGTAAAGGTCAGACAAGAAAAAAAAAGAGCGAGACACGCATTCTTTGTGTGACCTTACCTGATGATGCTGAACGAGCCGGAGCAGCATCGAGACCACCACCTCTTTCTGAGTGTCCAGCTCTTTGCCTGCATCTGCTTTGTTTGAGCCCCTCAAAACAAACAAGTCGTGCACGATTGGCTGTAAGGCAGGGATGGCTGCAGAAGATGGATGAAAGTTAACAATTTGTTTTGTATTCAGCAGCCCCTCGACCCTCCCGATCCACTTTTACTCTGTCTGTCACAGATGGTCTTAGAAGTTCTGAAGGTGCATTCACACCAAACAAGGCTGATCAGGGGCGACAAAATGTCCCGCAATGCGAAGGATGGAAGAAATTGGTTGTGTCTTGGGACACATATGGCGGCTTCCTTGTCTCTGCATTCAGATAATCTGGTTGACCAGGTCGCATCAAAATTTTAACGTCACATGGCTATGCCACAACAACCAATCAGCGTCGTGTGGGTGTGTGACAACACCCACAGCAGCTGTTTTTGTTCTGGCTCACAGAGCGACTGAATCATTCATATATATTTTCGTGTCAAACACGACATGACGAAATCCACAAGAGACATAAGTACAGACTGTTCTTTCTGTGAGGACCACCCAGAGACAGCATCACATGTTTTTTTTATCACTGTCCACATACCAAAAAGCTCTGGAGGGACTTCAGCAGATTCATCACTGACTGTTGTTGCAAAGACTTTGCTTTATCTTGAGAAAATGTTGTATTCTGCTTTAATAAAAGATTGAAGAAGCCTGGGCAGGTATGCATGTCAAGCCATTACACAAACGGTACCATTAGTCTTAATATACCGTTGTGGAACGGCCCATTTTGCCGTGGCGTTAGCCGCATGCATGACTGAAAATAATCGGCCAGTTGAGTAACTGCACCATGAAAGTGACGCAGGTGAAAAACATCATTCATTGGGGGAACCTCCTGGAAAACCCCTTTCCAAAGAATTCAAACTGCGCATGCCTACTACACATAAACAATAACAATCAACATGGCGAGTGATAACGTTGCAAGTGAGAGAAGATCCTGAAAATCAAATGGTAACACTTTACTTTAGAGGTCTGCAAATTTCATCGCACTTAGGTAATAATTAGACAAAGTTTTTTCTTATTTCTATGAAATTAACCCCCGAAATTTCATGAGAATTTGGTGAAAATTAGCACATCACTTCTTTAAAATAATGTCCAAATTTATTATTGCAAGTCAGAATTGGTAGGTTAATGTTTTTTCTAGTTTCTTTGAAATTTACTCCAAACTGAAAGGTAAGAAGGTGACAATTAGCAAATAATTTATATGAACTTAAATCACAACCCACCATAAAATGTTTTTAGAAGTATCCCAACATTTCTGCTATTTCCAGAGAAGCAGGTGATAAATAGATGCTTAGTTAGGTTAGGTTCATTGTTTCCTGTGATAATTACCTTTGAAATGTTAAATGAATAATTCAATTTTCCAATAAGCAGTCGATGGTTAGCTATTTGTTATTTTATTTCACCAAGTTCTTTAGTACAGAGTTTGATGGTATGCATGATTGAGATCACAATCAAAATAGAGATGAATGATAAACCTTTATGATCAGGCCTATAATGTTTCATATGATACAATTGAAGGCTTCAGATGTGATATTCACCAAGAGTATTCACCTGCTTCTCTGGAAATAGCAGAAATGTTGAGATACTTCTAAAAACAATTTGTGGTGGGTTGTGATTTCATTTCAAATAAATTATTTGCTAATCATCACCGTCTGACCTTGCAATTTTGAGTAAATTTCAAAGAAACTGGAAAAAAAAACTGTAACCTACCAATTCTGACTTGCAACAATAAATTTGGACATTTTGTGAAAGAAGTAATGTGCTAATTTTCACCAAATTCTCATGAAATTTCAGGCGTAATTTCAAAGAAATAAGAAAAAACTTTGTCTAATTATTACCTAAGTGCGATGAAATTTGCAGACCTCTAAAGTAAAGTGTTATCAATCATATTTCTCAGAGGTAGAAATGGACATTTTACTGCAGGAATATCGAGTAAATAAACAGCTGTTACTAGCAAGTCAATCATCAAAGGTAACAAACAAAGATAAGGGGAAAGTTTGGTTAATGGTCTTGGACAGGGTGAATGCGTGTGGTGTTTCAGAGCGCACGGTAGATGATCTCAAAAACAAAATCAGCAATCTAAAAGCTGCCTTGAAGAAAAAGCTTTGGTGCTTCAAGATGAAAACTGCCATATCTAATTTGTAAATGAGACCATCTGACAAAGTAAATACAGCAGCAAATGTGCATGAGTTATGGTATTTGCTGCTGTAATGGAAATGTCTTTATTCATTTAACAGTTTTAAGGGCCAACTTAAAATGGGCAGAGGGCCACATTGTGCCCCCGGGCCATAGTTTGGACACGCCTGATCTAAGATGTGAGATTGTGGTGAAACTCGAGCGGGCATTGGATCATTGAGCAACGCAACGGTGACAAAACAAGCTATTTATGGACAGGTCACACGATTTGGATGGGCAATACAATCTTGGTCACCAAAGTCACGCTCGGTGTGAATGCACCCTTAAACCTTTAGGCCCCCTTTCCTGCAGCTCCTGCTTTATTGGTCAGTCAGTCTGTTCTGTGGCAAATGGTCAGGGCTGTGTTTTTAACAGCTCTGGATGCTTCTATAGTCTAGTAGGTTACCGTGTGTGAGGTGAGCACAGATATGTTCCTCTTACCGTGGGTAACAGCTTTCCTGCCACTGGCCATAATGCCGTCACAGAGCTGGATGATCTTTGGGATGCTGATGATCTGCTTAGAATGGTAACGCTCATAAGACAGCAGCACCAGGAAGAAAAAGATGTTGGGGATGATAGCCTCTGAATCCCTGAAAGAAGGGCCAAAGTAGATCATATTTATTTACAGATTTAAGTTTCAATATCAAAACGTATCCTCGGGGTGCTGGTTTGGCGTAGTGGTTAGCACCCCATGTACTTGCTTCTGCCGGTCCAGGTTCAAATCCTGCCTGTGACCAGTTTGCAGAGTGTCTTCCCCTACTCTCTCACCCCCTTTCACAAGCCTATCCACTGTCTCTCTCCTATCAATAAAGGCAAAAAAATGCCTAAAAAATACATTTAAAAAAAAACAAAAAAAAACGTATCCTCGAGTAACAGGTCTCCAACAGGCCTTTAAATGTTAATAGTCTAGACTTCTGGCTACTCGAAATGCTTAACAACACATCACCGTCACATCACATTCACACACTGATAGCTGAAGCTGTCTTTTCAAACTGACTAACCATTCATACTGACTGAAGACAATGACAGAAATAAATATGCTGTTAAAGCAGAAGCTGGAACATTTAGAGGTTCAGATCCTTGTCAAAGAACATTTTCACATGTGTTTGCAGTGAGAATGAACCCCCAACCTTCCAGCTGTGAGATGACTATTCTACCATCTCTATCGAGCCATAGCTTCTTTTTTTATTTACAAATGAAAATACTGTGAAACTTTGCAGTCAGACTTCTACACAATTGTACACATAGTAACCATAGTTATGTCCAGACATCTCTGTCTGTCCCATGCTTAAATATGTTCCCTTGACAGATTGATTATTTATGTTGCTGACTGACTGTATGCGTGAATGTACACTGGAAAGCCACATATGATTTGCCCCTTATGGGACAAATAAAGTTCTTTGAATTTTCCCCAGTGTAGCTCTTCCAGTTATTTTTTCACCTTTATGTTAACCATGGTTTAAATTATTTATGAGAAGAACACGGCAAGCTTTCACATTAGCAAAGGAATGAAAACAAATAAATAATAATAAAAAAAAGAGCAGGTTTAAAGTCACAGAAACTTTCTGGGTCAATATTACACAGCAGTCCTGCTCCTTTACTCCACTAAGTGACATCTGGTTTTATAGGTTTGACATTTTCACTTTAACTGCTCCAGATGTTGTAACATTGGTCCTTCTGGATTTTGAGGAAAAATGACAGCATCAATGATGAATAAGTGAGGTTTCAACCATTTCCTTGTGCTGACTTTTTACTTCCAGCCAGAAGACTTTGAACCAACTTTTTTTTATCATTACTCCTCCATCCATCAAATTCAATCAACCACCTATATATACTGTAAAAAGGTATAATGACTCAAAACATGTTTATATGTTAATATTAGGGATGCACCCAAATGAAAATTTGCTGCCGAAGCCAAATAAAATATACACGCTTGGCCGAATACTGAATATCCAATGCAGAGGCTAAGTAGTTCACTATATTTTTTAATAGTGCATAAATAGCTTAGAATAAATTTATAGACATGTTTTTAAAAGAAAGTAATTGTTTATTGAATATTATGACATTTTTAAACTTTCTAGTGGCCTTTGCTTTCAAAAACGCACAAAAAAGTTTTTCATTCATATTAGGTCTTCAAACAAAACAAAACATGCATTAAAAAATACTGACGTGCATTGAAGCTAATAAATCCCCAACAAATGAATTATTGTCCTTTTGAGACAAGTCTGCTTAACCAAAGTCACACGCAATGACGTAGTTGATTTCATCATTGCGTCACACGGTACTATTTGGCCTTGCTATTACTTTCAGAAAACATGGCCATGGTCGCTCCCCACCAACAACAGGTACCCCCCCCATATTTTGAGCCATAGCTTCTTAATGCTGAAAAATGAAGTACGAAACAGAAACCCACCTGAACTGGCCCACTTCAATGTACTCAAACTGCTTCAGGACAAACCCGATGAACACCTGAAACACAGAAAGCAGGTCCCTGAGTGAGGAACTCTACACGTGAAAAATAAGCCAAGGTGAAATTAAAGCCTTCAGTGCTTTTTTCTCCACCTGATCAGAATCCAGCAGGCAGTAGTTGACTCTGAGCTGCACGAGCTGGGCGAGCAGGTCCAGTACTTGTCTCTGCAGGGTCACAGAGGTGCTAGTTGTGTACTGTTTCAAAGCCTTGATCACCAGGGGCTCAAAAAGACGGATGTGGTTGTGGATGGCATTCTGGGGAGACAAGCGTGAACTATTAGAAAAACAACAACATATATAATAATATTAATTAAATCCTACAAAAATATTAAGTGTCAAAGTTCCAAACTCTGGGCTGGGAAACCAGAAGCCCATGAAGCACATTTGATTACCCTCATCATCATTACCCTTAAGTCAAATATTCAGTGACTTATAATTTTATTGCTTTTTTCAAGTTTGAACATTCAATAAAATATTAACAGTATTATACCTCTATTCATTTAGTTACTTCCTATTAAATACTGTCCTCAGGTCAATTTCAAAGCTAATTACTGTAAAGATGAAGAAAGCAAGACAAAGAAATATTCAAACCAACAAGGCTGTTAGCCAAAAATAGACCTGTTAAAGTAGAACATTAAAACACGGGTGCTATCAAGAGAAAATGTAATAAAACTTTTTTTTAATAAATATTATTTGTATACTTATGCTGTGATATCAACTTCAGAACAGATTTCAACAAAAAAAGAGGAATTGAGCATTAACTCCTGCAGCGTGAACATGGTTTTGGATAAATTATTTCTTAGTAGTTATCAGAAACAGAAATAAAAGTGTGTCAAAGTACTGAAATGCAAACACATAATCCGAAGTAGATATTTGCCAAACTGTTAACAACAATTCACAATATCAATTTATGAAGACACAGAATAACCAAAGTTTACCTTGTCTCCTCTATGACGCGTTGCATTTGCAATGTTGGACCGAAGTTGGTTTGAGGCTTTTTGCATGACATCAAACCATCTAGAAATGAAAAAGGAAGTCAGTTTTAGCCATGTGGAACCTGTTACAGTGCCTCTTATTCAGACTTGGCAGACTACACTGGTGAACATATTCAGCAGTTGGGTTCTATCTGTTTGTGTGTCTGTCTGGAGACTACAGAGCTTAGTTAAAGGAACACTCCAACAATTTTGTCGTTTTCGTGTCTTACCTCGCTCTCAAGTCCATGACAAGCAGATAGACTCCATTCTTTTACTGTACATGCAGCAACAAGAAAGAGATGGATAGAGCTCACCCACCGCTAGTTAGCTTAGCTAACACTGGGAGTCAATGGGCAGTGATGGCCTGCCTCTGCTTACAGTCATCAGATAAATTCTTCAGCAACTCTAAACGGTCCTCTGTGCTTGTTGTGACTTTCTTTATCCCTTATTTTACATTACATTTTATTATTTTCTTCAGTCCTAAACAAAGTCTTTGTTATGTTGACCTATTTCCATGGTGGTTTTTGGAAGAGATGTGACGTTTGTTTCTTAAATTTGCAGGCAATTTGCGTTTAACAAAGGCTCACAAATGAACTGCTCACTCGCGACTGTGAATCATTTCTCATTGTTTACTAAAAAGAGCCGTTAAGAAGACTCAGCTCATTCTGGAACGTTATGTCTCTTGAAAACCACCATGGAAGTAGGTCAACAAAGCAAAACCTCAGTTTAGTAGAAGACTGAATAATAGAATATAAAAATAATAAAAGATAACGTAACAGAGGGTTAAAAACAAGCCACAACAAGCACATAGGACTATTCTGAGCTGCTGAAGAGCTTATCTGATGACTGTAGGCAGTGGCAGGGTATAGCTACCCATATCCTCCCAGTGTTTGAGCTAAGCTAATTTAAAGTGGGCAAGCTCTATTCGTCTCTTCCTTGTTACTGCACACACAGTCTAAAGAATGGAGTGTACATGCTTCTCATGGACTCAGGAGTGAGGCAGGACACGAAATCAATAAAAATGTTGGTGTGCTCCTCAAAGCTTCTGTCTACAATCTGTGCAAAGCTTTAACTTACCCAGAAGTGTCTTGCTCTTGTTCGGCCTGAACCATGTTGCGCAGACTTGCATCAGCAAGAGCCTGAGTGAAGTGGGTGTAGGGAGCCATGAAGCAGTAGTGGTAGAGGCCCGGGCGTAGACTGGATGAGCCCAGGCGGAGAGCCTTGCCCTGGGATTTGCTCGGTCCACTCAGGACGCTCTCATACTGGGAAGCCAAGTTGGTGCCAAACAGAGTTTTCAACAGCTAAAGAAAAAGAGAATCGATGGAAACAAGTGAGTTTTAAGTTAGTTTAAACACCAGGCTTGTTTTGATGTAAAATCTTCAAAGACATTTAACTTGCTTTAACCCGTAAAGCAGGGTCCACACATAACGATTTTGTAAATTTGAAGACCCCACACATGAAGCTAAAAATCAGGCATTGAACAGTTTCGATGTTATTTTGTTCAGTGTGCTCTGATAATTTCAACATGGTTTACCACACACATAATCATTCTGTCTCACAAATCTAGTCCTCCAAGACAGGAATGTGACCAAACATTATTTAACAAAACTTAAGAAGAAACAGAAACAACCTGAAAACAAAACACACAACATGGAAGAGAACATACAATGAGAGGGAATAATAGAGGTCTTGGGACTACTTTTGATGGAAAAAGTCAGAACTAAAAAATAAAAACTATGGAAAATCTCCTGGAGACAGCCTGACCTCCTGAGTTGGGCCTTTATTTCTGAGGTCCACTGAACTTTATGTTTCAGGTCGACGATGCTTGTTTTTATTTGCACCTGCTTCCTTATTCCTCAGTCAGCTCAGTTCTTGATTGGCTTTTTCACGTCAGTTCATGAAGTCATGACTCAAGAGTCGTCTTCTTTCCCCACACACAAAGACTTTTGGTTGTAAATATTGAAAAAGTTTAATATTTTAACTTTAAAATCATGTATCTCAACGACTTAGAAGAATGTAAATGTGCAAAGGGAGACAAATGTTTATTGAGACTATTGTTAGTAGCAAGCAAGAAGGCTTTGACCAGAAAATGGCTGAAAAGAGACATACCTACTATAAATGACTGGACTGATGTTGTTTATAATATATGTTATGGAGAGAATCACATTTAAACTGAGATGTAAAACTGATATCTTTGCTGAAATTTGGCCAAAATGGCTCATCTATGTTTTATCGGTAAGACCTGATTTTGTTTAGCAATAACATTCCCCATATGGGAGGCATACCTTTAAGCTTTAAAGAAGGAGACTAATATGGTTATATGGGCATGTAAAAGTTGCTTGTGTGATGGAACCTCCCCCTGCCGTTTGCTCCTCTATTGTTTGTAACTATGTTATGTTTCCACAAAAATAACAATAAAGAGTAAATGAAAAATAAAATAATAAAATAATAATAATAATATTTATGACTGTCGGCCCAACTCACTTCAGAGCTGATTATCTGGACAAATTCACTCTTAACACACCTCTGACCACAGGATAATCTTATAAAACAGAAGACAATCTGGTGTTTGCCGTTCTTGGTTTGGAAGGGAAAGTCAGGACAAAACCAGCCTGATAATCTTTGTGTGTACCCCGCTTAACCCAAACCCCTGACTGTATATGCACAGCAAATTGGAATCTGTTTGGTTTATCTTAACAGAATGAAACTCCACCAGCTTTTGCCAGTAGAAAAGGTGATAAATAGCTCGTGTGTGCTGTGTTACTGTACAGATTTGTATGGAACCATCGCACAGGGAAACCACTGCCTTTACAGGCCCTGTCGGCAGGAACCAGCCATAATCTGTGTGGAGTCGAACTGGCTGCAGCACACTGCTCAGTGCTGGAACCTCAAGGACTGCCACACAATACATACACAGGACATTTGAAAAAAAAAGACAAACAAAAAAAGACAAACAAATCCAGATTAGTTAAGGATAACATACACAATACTGACCTGTTGTACACAAACAGTTGCCATCATTGGTTCCCTGGAGAAACAAGACTTGAGGTAGCCCAAGATTTCCTCGACACACTGCGATAAATCACATCATGGTGTTTTATTTTCCCCCTTTTTCAAGCAGGACATGTAATACACTGAATTATGACATTAAAACCAGCTCCAATCCCTCTAAATAATCTCATCTTTTCCTCTTGCTGTTTAAAAAGGTTTGATTTTTGGTGTCCTGACCTTACTGATGTCGTGTAGCGTGGCCAGCTCCAGCAGCTGGGACAGCACGTCTAGAGTGGAGCGAAGGAAACTCCCAAACTTCTCCTGACTACTGTGGAGGTCCAGTGTTACCTGGAAGAAAAACGAACAGTTAACACGACTTTAGGAAGACTTCACCTCACACATGTTTTAAGTCTGGAGTGCGTTCTGACCTTGTAGTTAGCATGCGTAGCTTTAAGGACATCGTACAGCTTGAGATAGGGAGGCAGGTGGTAGAAGTTGCCCAGAGTGGTTGATTTGCTAACGGTGGTTGATCCGGTGTTGTCTGATGGTCTGCCTGCTCAAAAAAGCCCAGAATTAAATGTTTGAACGTTCACAGACACTTCTTTACTCACAGCTGTGTCTGCGCCTGTACCTGTGTTGACCTCGATGCTTTTCTTTGGGCTCATAGGGGCCGCACTGGGCTCAGAGGCGTCCTTCTCCTTTCCCTTTCTCCTGATAGGACTGAGGGAGGGAGTGTTGCCCAGGGAAGGAAGGGTAGCCTTAAGGAAGCACGCAGACGTACATGGGTTAAAAAGAAATCTTGTCAGAGGCAGAAAAACATTTCTTTAAATATAAAACTTTGTGTTATGAAATCTGAGCAGATTATGTGTGTTCCATCTTTAACAGAAACAAAGAACATAACCCTGGATAATTCAGATAAAAAATGACACGTCTCTAAATATTACAGGGCATTTATGTCAAATGAGGAGTCAACACTTGACAAACTTAAAGCCTGAAGAAACGACATGCAAAAAGATATTGACAAAGCAGACGAGAGAGATGCTTGTTTAACCTGTTTTTTAAAGCTTTCAGCTCGAAAAGGACATCCTCATACAGAAAAGAGTATCTCTGCAACCACAAGGTCTAGTTCAATCATTTTAGCGTCATAATAAAAGTAAGACTTGACAGATTTGTCCAGATGTGAAGTTATCAGTATATGGGTTACTGGAACAGAGTAAATGAACACAGAAGTCAGAATAATTTGAAAATTTTATCCTTGCCTGTACTGAAAGAAACAAATGGTGGCTGACTTGTGACTTTATACAACTTGAACATAGTTTCACAATCTAAAACAAACAAACAGCTAAAGTAAGAGTCGAGTTACCTTGACTGCTGGTCCAGGTGGCATGTCATCCAACACATGTGCACATATGTTGAGGACCTTCAGCAGGTGAGAGAAGAGCTGCTCCACCATGGCCACCAAAGAGCGCTCCGACAGTGCCGCCCAGGGCTCCTCCATCTTATTTGGGCCTCCACCGCTGTTTGTGCCACTGCTGCCTTCGTCCTCTCCAGCCCAAGGGTTGCACATGCATTTAGGAGCCACAGCTGGGATAAACCACAAGAAAACAAGTCAATCTCATATTTTTAAAAGCAAGACCTCCTTTTCAGTCTGGCTTTTAGCTGATTACATTTATAATTTTTTTTGGGATCTTATTGATTTATTTTAACCCTCTAAATACATTTTATTTCTCAATTTTAGTTCAGATTTAATGTTCCAATTTTTTGTCTCAATTAGTTGTCCACAGGTAAGAAGATAGTTCAACATTTACAGAACCTGAAAATCAATAATATGAGACAGCCACTGAGCCTTACAGGTCCTGTGACAGAGCCTCATTTTCTTAAACTACTGGTGTTTAAACAAACATTAGATCATCCGGGGGTGAACACAAACTTCAAATACATCAAATTAAGTGAAAGACTTGTTTCTTTTTCACTGCGACTTTGTTTAAAGAACTCCAAAACAAACTGGCTTTAGCAGAAGTAAAAATCCTCCTGATTTATAAACTTAACAGATTCTGGGAGATCATAAATAGAATGATTAAAAATATTTTGGGATATATGATACCCAAAGAATGTAAAGTCATGTACCTGGGAAACATTAACGATCGTGTTTTAGACAGAGATAGATACTTAACTAAAATACTATTGGCCACATGCAAGAAGGCAATAACATGAAATTTGTGCAAGGTTGACCTCCCTACTGTAAACCAGTGGCTTGAAATCATGAGAGAGATTTATATCATGGAAAGAATGACCTATCAGTTTAAACTTTTTCCCAAAAAATTGGGAAAAATGGACAATTTACGACACAATGAAACATATCTAAGGAATCACTGATTTGTAAATTGTTAAGACTGTATGGATGTTGGTAACCGTGACTGTCCTGTTTTGCTTTTTGCTTTGTGTTTTGTTCTTGGTTTCACACAGCATCTGCTATTGAGGAAAATGCTAAAGTGAAATGTAAACTTGTCTCATTGTGATACCACAGAAAACTGCAATAAAAATTAAAGTAACAAAATAATAACAATAATAATAATAATAATAATTCTCCTCATTTGCATGAAAGGCCATGAATAGCACACCCAAAGATTGTTATAAGTTCCATGGTTAGAAATTGTAATTTATTTTAAGGTCCTTGCAGAAGTTGATGGGTGACCATGAGAAGCAAAAATGAGCTGAAGTTGATGGTTGAAATAAATGTTTATAATTCAGAAAAATGACAGTTTGATGATCAGGTGAAATGTTTGACCATGTGTTCAAATACTATTTAAAGAAAAAGACAATTTAGTGTGGACTTAAAACAACTGCAAAAAGGTTGTTGAATACGACGGAGGATTAGGGCCACGTTGAAAACTAACAAAAAAGTAAGGTTACGAGAATAAAGTCATAAAGTTACGAGAATAATCTAATAAATTACGAGAATAAAGTCGTTAAATTACGAGAATAATCTCATAAATTACGACTTTATTCTCATAACCTTCCTTTTTTTTTAGTTTTCAACGTGGCCCTAATCCTCCGTCATAGTTAAAGGCAAGTGTTTTTAGAGAAATAAATTGTGTAGGAATACAAAAAATCTTTTCCATCTACAACCTCCTGCTAAAATTTGTCTTAAACTCCTCAGAATGAAAGTTGTTGTCAAAACTGAACCAAACCAAAAACCATAACCTAAAAAAACATGTCAGCATACGTGTAAATTGAAGGTATATGAATTGTATTCATATTAAATTCCAAAGAATAAAACCCACCTGCAAGTAGATTACCAGAAAGCACAAGTGCATCCTGGTGTGCAGAAAGATCTAGTGGAAACCAGGCGGAGGACAGCAGGGAGAGAACCATGTTGGCCAGTCCGACTGTTAAAGTCCTTCGTTCAGCTTCTGCAGGAGACGAGGTGGAGGTCGAAGAGGCTGGTGCACTGATTGAGTCCAGAGGAAACAGGTAGAAAAGCATTTAATGTGTTTGAAGAATTAAAAACTCAAATGTTGATAGCAGAATAGCATATTGTCCGGCAAAAGTATTTGTAGAAACAAGTACACAAGTAAAATGTCATGAAGTGAAAAGGACGACAAAATCTAAAGCTGAAGATCTGTAACACACCTCAGAGCTCTTGCCCTGCTGCGGTTGAGACTTGAGCGAGATGAAAAACCGCTGCTGGAGCTCACGTATCCGCAGTGCCAGCCTGTGCTCCAAGTGCAGACGGGAAAGTTTACAGTCAAGAGGCACAAAGCCTCGCAGCAGCCAAACTGAAGGGAAACACAAAACAACTGTTCAAGTTCAACATATTCTGTGGGCACTAATGTTTTACATGAAGCATGATAACACAACAAGTGCTTTGCTGTCAGGCTCACAGTAAGGGCCCTGGAGGTAGAGGAGGTGAACGCATGAGAGACAGCGGTGACAACTCTGGACAAGTTGTTCTCCATGGTGATGTCAGCAACACTGTTGGACAGGTTAAAGCCTCTGTATGTCCTAAAAGAGAGAAAAGAGCAAAATACATCTTTGTGTTTTTACCTTTAGGTTAAAAGAATAATAATAACAATGGCAGGTAAAATGACAGCGTGAACAATACCTTGTGATTGTGCTAACTGTCAACTGGGACGGGGGTTGAGTCTCGTGCATCAGCAGCTGTAGGTAGACCGAGCTTTGGTCCCTGGCTATGGCCACCACAGGATCTGCCTGACCCTGGTCACAGTCGAAAAACAACCTCGGAACCAGCCTGGAGAGACACACACACGTTAGGTAGGACTGAACGAGTTATCATTTTCTGACTGAAGTTGTGACTTCAGCTAACGTGATCATGTGATCACTGAAACAGAAATTTCCTGCAGCGCTCCTGACAGACCCAGGATCTGATGAGTCAACTAAATACTCGTGTCAGTGTTTGAACATGTCAGCGCTCATGTTCAAAGCCAAAAAAACAAAACCATCAAAGTTTGACAAGCTGCTTTTCTTGACCAAAAAAAAAAATCTGTTAAGAGTGATGTAGAGATGTCAGAGAAGCAAGTATTACTATAGACTGAAGTACTTTTGAGATTTTATTTGTTTTGCACTTTCCCTGACTTGTCATGTCAGCCTTTGTTTATAAAGATAAATGCTAATTTCAGGAAAAATGAATTTTTGGGTGCTGTTGAGCCATTAACAAATGAACATATGTCTATCATACTTTCAGAAGGGCAGAGGTAGGGTCATTTTCTTTTTCTAAGAGTTTTATTTTATTAGCATTACTTTTCAGTTATACTTCCAAAAACTGTCCAGGTTTCTAAATCAAGGGTTGAATCAAGTGTTATAACTGCAGCTAAAGATGTTGATAAGCTAGCTCTATTGAGTCAGAAAAGACTGACCTTGACCAACTGGCCTCAGTGTAAGACTGTCGGGCATGATCCTTTCTTTCTTCATTGGAATTTATGAATATTGTTTTTCTATTATTACTTATTTTACATAACATTACATTTTATTAAACTTTTTTTTATTTAACACAATTAAGGATTTTTTTCACCACATTATTTTTCAGTTGAAGACGATCAAAGATGCTCTTTTAGTTCCTCAGCTGTTATAAGTGCTGTTGGTGAATGACTCTAAAGAGTGTACATGCATGTTCCTTGTTAATAAATACACGAGAAAGCAATTCTAACCTTTAGTTTTCATCCTTGCCATAGAGTAATAGCTTTAATTTTTGATGGTATGATGTAACTTATTGTCATTTTTGTAAATGTTACTGTACACACAGTGAAAATTACACTGAAGCTCGATATGAAGAAAATTATGAATTGAATTGAAATTGCAATTCGATCTTTTCTTTAAAGCTATGGTCTACGATTTGGAAGCTTTGTACATATTAATAACACCGTTTATAAGGCTGTTATGGTCCTATGGTCCTATCTACACAGTATAAAGACCAAAAAGAATGAAAATAATCCATTCAGTATATCCGCTGAAAAGCTGCATACTAGCTGACCAATCAAACCTAAGAACCTGCGACTATTAATTGGTCCGTGAGTTGGTCCGTGAGTCCATCCAATCCCCTGTCTCTCTCACTACGCAGCGTCATGCTCCGGTGAGCAGCTAGCAGCGTTAGCTACTGAACTATCATGGAGCCGGAAAAGCCTAGCGCCGAGACCGAAGCCGCCTCCCTCTCCCGCGGGGCCCAACGGAGCTCTGCCCGCGGGTTGAGGCCTGTTAGCGGGCTAACGGCTAACGGCTAACGGCTAACGAATAGCCTCAGCCAGCCGTCAGACCTTCAGCATCGGCCGTTTCGCCCCTGGTTGATCAGGTAATGGCTTTGTTTACTACAGTGGGAGATGTCTGCTGAATAACTCTGGTTAGTTTGTGCCTGCACGGGCTAATAACTTGCAGGGGAGCGGGTTAGCCTGTTAGCCGCTAATCGTTTGCACTGTAAGCTGAGCTGGGGAGGACAGGCTGAGAAAGATAAATCCTCCCCCACACTCGGCTCCGCTCTGGCGGCGCCAGACCCGCATTGCCGCCGGTCCAATTGAAATGGCTACTGCTGTGTGTTACAAGGGGGATGTCTGTCGTGTTTGATACTTTCAGTTGAGCTGAGCTGTTTTTGACTGAGTTTGCTGCATGTAATTCATGTCATGTTTGTAAATGTTACTGTACACACAGTGAAAATTACACTGAAGCTCAATATGAAGAAAATTATGAATTGAATTGAAATTGCAATTCGATCTTTTCTTTAAATCAATCAGCCCTAATATTATTGATGCATTACAAGTAGACAACTCTAAGGATAGAAACTGCTTAAATAAACATCAGTAATGTTAAACAACTCTCTGTAGACAAGATGTGAGACTTAACAAAACAAAGAAAAGAACAGCAGAGAGCAGTTTACCTGCTGACAGCAGAGGCTGCCACGTGCCGAACTCTTGGGTCATCGTCTCCCAACAGATGGATGACCACATCGTTTAGGACTCGCTCCTGAAGGCGCAGCCGCTAGAGGAAAAAGAGCAAAACTCTTTATTGACAAAAGTTTAAATCGGAGACATAAACATATCATCCTGCTTGTTTCTTCAAAAATATGTTGCCAGTCACCTCCCCAAAGTTTAGATTTAGATAAGATTTAACTTTGTCAAATCCCTTAGTAGATATGAACAAAAATATAAATAAAAAAATGGCTACTGGCTAACGACCCATATTTTCTGGCTTACAGTTGGTGCAGTTTAAGTTAATTTGATCCTAACTTGAGAGTAAGAAAAAACAACTGACATATTTTATTGGAGCTGACATGAATGCATCAGCCAAGAGGTGGAGCTAACTTGTAAAAACTAGAAAATCATCAGCATTCGTAGAAAGAAAAATGTTTTAAGATGGCATCAATTAGTCTTTTCTATGATAAAAGTTGGCTTCAATAAAAGCTCTAAAAATAAGACAGCACATCCAGAAGCTCCATCTTTAATCACGTAAAGCCAAACTGGTTCATTCAGAATAAGAAAGACGTTACCCCAGTGTAGTGATGATCCCCTTTGTGCAAAGTCTCCGTTTTCCTCTCCAAGAAACTGAGTAACCTAAAGGAGAAAGTGCAAACGTCTGCATTATGTACCACAGTTTTTAAATATACAGTTTCAAAAGACATCATTTACAGACATTTCATTGGCGGGACAATGGGTAAAATAAATATATAACCGGACTTAGCACACGGCACACCAATGAACAAAAAAATGGGTGCTTTCACAGTTACTGCTTGTTTGCTTCGTTTTGGTTCATATTATTTAATGTTACATCTTGACATATTTCCTATGGCTTGTTATTGTGTTCATTCTGACATACCATACAGCTGGTCAAAGCTCCAACAAAGGGCGGTCTAAAGCTGTGTTCACAACAAATGCAACTTTGTGATCGAAAACGTGTCGCCAACCCAAGAAGCTTTGCCTGTCCATACATCCCTCATTTTGGTCACCATTGCTCAGTGACATCACGTCCCCTCGAGTTTCACTGCGATCATATCATACATTGTATTTTATAATAGGATAGCTGACATTATTCCAACTGCATCCTTTTCACTCACCTACCAGCCACAGAACACCGCAGCTAACACAATTTAGGATAAATAAGTAAGTTTACTTACAAACAAGAGAGGCTTTTGACAACTGCTGGTGTGGAGAGATCACCAACTAAATCGGCAACTTTATACAGAGCAACACTTGTAGAAGTGTTGCCAGAGAAACAATCAACAGCAATATGAAAAGTACAGTGGATATAAGTGGAGGTTCAAGTCATGAAAGGAATACATTTCCCTGATCTGACGGGCTGGACTAAATTCTGAGAAGAGGACAACTTTCTGAACCAGATATTGAATTTGATGCTCTGACAAAATAGTGAGTTTTTTAAGCTAATTGTTATTTTCATGCAAATCAACTGAGTGCAAAAACTATTGTTCCTTATCTTTAACGCTTAACTATTAGTTCTTAAAGAGATATGTCAACATTTTTCTTGTTTTCATGTCTTGTCTCACTCCGGAGTCCATGACAATCAGATAGACACCAGTCTAGATTGTGTGTCCAGTAACAAGGAAGAGTCGGCCAAAGCTCGCCCACCGCTAATTAGCTTAGCTCAAACACTGGGAGGTAATGGGTATTGTTAGCCTGCCTCTGCTTATAGTCATCAGAAAAACTCTTCAGCAACTCTAATGGTCTTGAGTGCTTGCTATGACTAGTTTTTACCACGTTATGCTATAATCTTCCACTATCATCGTATTATCTTCTTTGTTTTGTTGACCTACTAACACGCACCTCCGCAGTGGTTTGAATGAGAGATGAGAGGTTCACGAACAAGTTGAATCTTTAAACAGCTCTTTAAATGAACAATGAGAACTGATTCACAGTCATGAGTGAGCCGTTTGTTTGCGAGCCATCTTTTACTGCCATGTTCACTTGTGTTCAAATGAACAAGGACAAATGAGTAACACACACTTTCTCAGATTTCAAACAAACAGTATAGTGTGACGGCACTCTTAAGTACCTGAAGTCCATCTCAGCCAGAGTCTCCAGGAGCTCTGTGCGGACAAGCCAGTAGGACGAGTCCCTCAGAGCGAGTAGGTCTATCATCAGCTGCAGGCCGAGCCCACTCAGGGTGCTGCTGCACAGGGTCATGATGCATTGCTGAAACACAACAAATGTTAGATGAACACTGTTCAAGCATACACTGAGAACAGATCACTGACACACGCACACATCTTACCCTGACGGCAGAGCAGGCCATCTTGCAGGTGACAGAGGATTCATCTTTTAGAGTTTTCTGAAGCAAAGGCACCAAGTCCACCAGGGACAGAGGGTTTCCTGGAAGAGGCAGGACAGAGGCGAAATGAACCTGAAAGTCTCTTTCAGCTCTTCAGCCATCATTACACAAACCTACCTGTTGCACTATGCACACTGGCCAGCCAGGTGTGTATGTTGAAACGTGTTTTGGTGAGCGCTGCCTGAATGATGGCTGCAGAAAGGATGGCTGTGGCTCCTCTGATTTGGGGGTCCCCATGGTCAACAAAACCCAGGATGTCACTGACATACTGCTGCTCTGAAAGGGGAAGAAAAACAAGGAAAGGGTCAAATTAATAAGTCAAAACAAGCAGAAAATCTTCACATAATATGCTGCATAACTTAAGCTCAACTGTGTCTTGGCGTATCCTTTTAGAAAAATGCAAGGTCTTTTTTCATGTTGTTTTCAGAAAGTACAGCGAAACACAAACATATTCCTGCATTTCATGGAGTAACCACACTTTCAAAAGTGACTCTTTCTTGAATAACTAGATTCAGAGATGAATTGGCCAAAGCTAAACCTCAGTACATTTCTGCCCACCATAAACTTCAGTGGCTGCGTTTACGTGCGATCATTAACCCTTTTATTACCGGTCCCACACAGCCATGTAAACACCAAAAACCCCTTTGAAAAACCATAATGTGCTCACATTCCATATTTTTTTAAAAAACTCAAAAATCATCCCTGAGCTACTCCTTTTCTAACCTGAATATATGGTCACGGTAAGGAACATTAAAAGGTGTAGTCAGAGATGTTCTAGTCTTCTAATCTAATGCACTATTTGTCAAAATCACCGTATTTCTCCTCTCCATCCACAAGATGTCACCACTGACAGCATGTTGAAAAAAAGTCCGGTTTCAATACACAGCCTTGGCTCTGAATTTCAGCAGGTAAATACTGTGGCTCGGGCCGAGTCACCAAAACAGGGGGGGGGGTAGTAGGTTCCGTAGTGTGCGCAGTCTGACGGTGGAGGGAACTCCATGAACTGAAAGACCTGAAAACGGACGTGGATGTTGCTGTCTTTCAGCTGGATAGGTAAGCAACATTAGCTTTGTGGTGCTTCACATAACAGTAACATTCATTCATCTTATTGTCTAATCTGCCTGAATGTACTGTTGTTGTGATGTTTTCAATAATGGCAGTCGAGTTGTGGCTACTATTGTCTGACGAGTCAGGGTTACCTTAGCTACGTTGGTCAGCTACGCAGCTTCTATGGTCGTTTCCATGACGTCCATCATCTTTTGGGGGTGGAGCCAGGGGTGAGGTATGAAGGGAGAGGCGGGTCTAAATTTGTTTATCAACAACCGCTCCACTCATTTTCTCCCACATTGCTGACTACACCTTTAATTTGTGTTCTGCACATATTCTTTTTGAAATGAATCTTGGTCTTCTGAGTACAAGATGTAGTTGTTGTAAAATGGCACAGCCTTGGCTCCAAGTCTTCCTTCTTCACGTTCTCTCCTCCATTAATGAAGAAATAGATGAGGAATAGTGTCAATTATTGGTGGTCCAAAGCACAAAGAAAGGAAATGACGACTATTGCGTCATGATGTTCTCCGTGCGACGGGTTGTTGTCCGTGCATTGCCGTTTCAATCGAGATACCATTTATACATGAATGACCCTGTTTGCTCACACATGAAAACAGGTTAATCCGAATGTTCGAGAAACCAGAATATTGACTGCATTTAACGTAGCCAGTGACGGTCTGCTAGGTCTGAATAAGGGAACACACAAGTCGTGTCCAAATATACAGGGCTGGCCCTGGCACTGAACAATCTTTGAAGCAAACTGTTGAAAAGATCTGACAGCACATACATTTTAAAAACACAACACTTATAATGATATTGTTTAAAGACATAAACAAATTCCAAACATTGGGAAAAACACACTTCAGATAAAGTCATAGAATAAATGGCAAATAAACCAATTTACGAAACAGAACTTTCTGGCATTTGAAGAATTTAAAATATACTTCAGCATCATTTTAGTCTTTAAAAGATTAAAAACCTCTGAAGATGATACATTTGTCTGACTATATAACCTGTATATCAACAAGACAGTGACCCAAAGCACACTTCAGGGCTGTGCAGACTATCTGACTGAGAAAGGAATCTGACTTAAATGGTCAAGTCAAAGTCTGCATGTAAATCCTATTCGACTAATTTGGATTTAGTTGATCCAAATACTCATCAAACAAAAGCTTGTTAAGAAGCACATAGAAACAATGGCAGCAAAACTGCAAGCAAAAGGAGGTCATACAAATGATATGTTTTCTTATTATGTATTAAAAAAAGACTCTTCAGTTGTTTGTTATTTACTAAATAAACAGCAATCAAAAGTGTAGCTTTGAACAACTTTTTGAAAGATATCGAATATTTTTGAATTCTCATTTAATGTAGTGGCAGAAAAAATTTATCATGGTATTTATTATGGTACATTATCTGTTTATTTATGATTTATTTTTTAATTCCACATTATTACAAAACAGACCTGTTATTGTTCCTGACCAGTAAAGGATCATGTAATCTAAATTTTTTTTATGTCTTTCACATTTACCTTCAACTGGAATGCCGTCCAGCAGCTCCAAGTAGAGGGAGTTAAAAAAAGCTTCTGGGTGCAGCCCCACTGCTGCCCCGATGCAGCTCACAGCCAGAGCCTTGACACTCACGCGCACCTCATTGTCAGGGGTCAGACCTGGAAACACATGAATCAGCATTTTTTTCAACAAAACAACTTACCCAAAAATATGTTTGACGAACATCTGGAACAGAACATGTTTCAGTTTTTAACAGCGGCAGATGTCTGAGCAGAGCTTGGCCAGTTTCAGGTAATAAGAAATGTCTGCTCCAACTTAATCACTGTTTGTTTTAAAGATGGGTTTGCGCCAGTGGTGCGAAGCGAGCATTTCTAACATCACTTACCATTCTTTTGTCCAGTCAGCAAGAAGGAGGCAGCAAGAAGCCTGACACAGTGCACCAGTGGCTCCACCTCGGGGTCTGTGTAGTGTCCGATTGGACCCTTTATTCGAGAAGGCTGGAAAGCAGACAGTTCATTTAGAGACAGGCACAGGCAGATGTAACTTTATTGACTTTGGGGTGGCAGTGTTTTTTTTATAAGGCTGTTTTCACCTTGTTGTCAGGTTCAGGTTCTGCGGGTTCATCTTTAAGCACGAGGCGGTCCACGCTGCTGTCTGAACCCTGTCTGTTGTGGCCTCTGCCTTCAAAGAGATGAGGCTTACTCAGCGCTGGAAACAAACACACGTGGACAACAAATGAATCAATACAGAACTATGTCTCTCACACAAAGCAGTATGTTTATTATTGTGCTCTCACAGTATCCCAACACACCCAGTGCTGACTGCAGGAACGGCTCAGGGGGCTCTTCTAGGGAGGAAGAGCCCACACCTTCCTCTTCTTCATCCTGCAGCGTTCCAATCTGCATCCCAGAGTACTGGCTTTCACTACCATCCAGCACCTTATTCACACACAAACACAGAGATAATTTAATTAAATGTAGTTCATACAATACTTACATCTGCAGATGAAATGCAACTACATGTTTAGGTTAACTGAAAAGATCATTAAACAACAAAGAGGTGAGACCCAGAAGTCTGATTTACAATCCGTCCAGTCTATGACCTTTAATGAATTTATTTCTAACTCTTCGGGCATTAACACTGTTTGCTAGCTATTTTTTTAGTCTTGCTTTTATGTAGTCGCTTACTAATATATATTCATGGTTTATACCTATTTTTTATCTTTACTCTTCTATTTTATAAATAGATTTTGAAGCATGATACATACTATAAACACACTTTGCAGTGTCCTTTTCTACATTGTATTTTACAGTTTGTACATTTACCCAGATTGCTGTTTATGCTTCTTCCTTCCCAGGAGGTTGGTTATGTAACTTCAGTTGGTCACATAACCAACTGAAGTTACAATATTATGAGGATAGGCCGGTCACGATAATCAATAAATCAATTAACCGCGTAACCGGGGGTTTGGTCTGCAAAGTAAATATAAATAAAACAGCGCAAAATGGTGTGCTCTCATAGACAGTGTTGTTCGCTACATTGCAAAAGAAATGCAGCCAATACAGTTGAAATGCCAGCATTTGACAGACAGTACAAATTGAGTAGGAGAGCGTACATGTCAGAGACAGTTTCTGAACTGTAAAAACTCCATCGTATGTATTGTTTTTACTGTTGTGTGTGCTTTTATAGGAGTCTTGTTTTGTTTTTTTCTTTAAAGACACAGGGTCTCTTTTTTTATTGTTTTTGATTAGTATAATGATTTTTAGTTCCTTGCAATTTTTCCCCAGAAGAGAGTCCATTTCATTTTCATTAGGTCTTTTTTTCTCTTTTTTTGTTTGATACATTTATTAAATTGCTTCATTTATTTTATTGAAAAGCTCTTGACCTTCCAGTTACAGTTAAATACTTTCAAGAAATTAAAGTTTATTGCTTTTGATACAGTGTCCTCACTTTATGATGACATACACTTACATTAATGAAAAAATTATTTTCCAAATAATATTGACGATAATACTGTTTAGCAGTAATCATTTTTTGGATAATTATCATCCAGCAAAATTTGTTAGTGTGACAGGCCTAGGTGTGGGTAATGCTCAGGTTAATCTAGCCTCGGAAAACCAAGATTAAAGGTTGATGACCTTTAATGAATTTAATTCTAACTCCTCAGGCATGAACACCGTGTGCTAGCTATTTATTTGGTCTGCTTTTATGTAGTGGCTTACTAATATAAATTTATGGTTTATACCTAATTTATCTTTATTTACTCTTCTACTTTATAAATAGATTTTGAAGCATGATAGCAAAGAGAAGCATGATACATATAAAAACACTCTGCAGGGTCATTTTCTAGAGTTGTACTTTACATTTTGTACATTTACTCAGATTGCTGTTTGAGCCTCTTCTGCCTCAAAAGTCTGATTTACAAGCTGTCCAGTCTATGGCTGTAACACATCTATGAAATATCAGATATTTTCTGACATTGTTAGAAATTATGACAAATTTATCACAGATTCATGTCACATAAACAACTGAAGTTACAATATTGGTGTGGATAATTCTTAGGTTGATCTAACCTTCTATAAAACAAGATTAAAGTTTCATGACCAATATCTCTACATAGATCCACCATATCATTTTGAACTTTGAATTAATTTATTTCTAACTCTTGGGCATGAACATTGTTTGACTTTTTTGTCTGGCTTTTATTTAGTGTCTCACCATCATAAATTTATGTTCATACTTACTTTTTGAATCCTAATTTACTCCGCTTTTCACATTATTGTATCTACTAATATTTTATGGCTCAGTGTGCATCGGTTACCAAGTACATTTTTACTTCATTTCCTATGTTTGATTTTTGTTCACTAACAAGACAGAAGGAGGATTAATAATTTTCAAGACATTTTACTTTTTTCCTCATTTTCCACATTTTCCATGACTGAAAAATTGGTCCATCATCATACAGGTTTTGCAGGACGTGTGGGGACCCTGCCCATGCTGTTTACAGCTACAGTACAGGCCAAATGTTTGGACACACCTTCTCATTTGATGCGTTTTCTTTATCTTCATCACTATTTACATTGTAGATTCTCACTGAAGGTATCAAAACTATGAAAGAACACATGTGGAATAATGTATTTAACAAAAAAGTGTGAAATAAATGAAAACATGTCTTATATTCTAGTTTCTTCAAAGTATCCACCCTTTGCTCTGATTACTGTTTTGCACACTCTTCATTCTCTTAATGAGCTTCAAGAGGTAGTCACCTGAAATGGTTTTCTCTTCTCAGGTGTGCCTTTCCAGGGTTAATTAATGGAATTTGTTGCCTTTTTAATGGGGTTGGGACCATCATTTGTGTTTTTCAGAAGGCAGGCTGATGCACAGCCCACAGCCCTATTAGACAACTGTTAGCTGATTGGTTCTTGCCATAATATTAATTCTAAGTTAATCTAAAATGTAATTAGTGATGAAAATAAAGAAAACGCATCGAATGAGAAGGTGTGTCCAAACTTTTGGCCTGTACTGTACATGGGGAAGTATTTTCTTTTTTCATGGGCTGGCATGTTTACGCGGTTAGTTCAGACTCTTGACTCCATTTAACGAGCATTCCCCTTCAGTCACACTAACCAGTTCTGCTACGTCTGAAGGCGTGACAGCTGAATCTGGCCCCTCTGTGGTGGTCTGCGAGGAGTCGCTGGGTGGAAGCGAGGGGTCATTAGTGTCCAGCAAAGCTCCGGCTGCTCCTAAGGGCCCTCCCTCGGGGGTGGCATTCTCTGGTGTGGTGTAGTCTGCCGTCTCTGGAGTGATGTTGGCCCCACCGCTGGAGCTCCGACTGAGCATTTCCTCCTCATTGTCGTTGGGTGACTCAGGAGTGTCTGATGCAGATGTTCCACCTCCATGCTCAGAAGCACTGAGGTCTACAGAATCACCAGGCTGCAGGGTATGCTGGGAGCGAGGCTGCTCAGTGATGATGTCTACCTGCTCTGCAGAGGAGCCGTCTGCACCTACAACTGATGCTGAAGACAAACAAAAGGCATCTTTCTTACTGCATGACATGTTTCTGCCATCCTATTACAACAGTTCAATCTGACACATAATGCAAAAGTTGATGATCAAACTTTTGTTGCTTCCTACCCGTGAAGGCAGTTGTAGTGACTTCTGTTCTCTCTACATCATCTTCCAAGCCATCCTCCTCCCCTGAAAGCATTTTACCTGAAAATAAAAGCTTTTTGTGAGTATAACTTTAAGCCTAAAAAAAAACTACATGGCATAAATGTCCCAATAACAAACATAGATTTCAGTAGGTTGTCTTGGGTATAAAATGATATTGAAAGTTAACAATAAGCAGTTTAGTTTTTAGATCTGGAGACTGGATAAAATTTTAGCTTCTTAAACATCATGAGGCAGCGGTGACCACTGGAGTAGGGCTGAAAGATTTATCACTTTCAGATTGAAATTTCAGGCAATGTAATCATGTGACAGCCAACGCTGCAATTTCTTGCAGCACTCCTGACTGACCCAGGATCTGTTGTGTCAACTATGTAACAAATGTGCAGTCAATTTACATTTATAGGAATTGTTTTGTAAGCAGGCCAACAACACAAAGCCTCTGTTTAGGAGTAGAAGTTGGAGTATCCCTTAAATATAATAATGAAAACAGATCATTTATCATTAATATTAGATGATGAATAATGTGTTATGTGCTTTTAATCATTGATTTTCTTACTGTAGTCTGAACTGTAAACATAGTGAATATTGCACTGAAGCCTGATTGTAAAGATCATAAATCAAAATGAAATCACAAAAATCGCAATTAGCTCTTTTCCTAAAATCGTTCAGCCCTACGCTGGAGATAAACAGACAAGTCACCTCTCTGTTTCTTGAGTAGAAGTGGACTGCAGGAGGACCCTCCTGCTTCCGTTAGCAGAAAACAGGGAGTAGAAACAGAAAGTAAGGAAGTGAAAGGCAGCAAAAGCTCAAACAACTTGTAGAAAACCCACATTTTTTAACGGACAGCAGGAAATGACAGAGCCAGCAAAGAAGTTAGACAAGCAAAATATGACACAGAAGAGCACAGCAGCAGTTTCACTACAGTCAGTCAGTATTGGTTAGTGAATAAATAAGCTACAGCAGATGTGTTGGCATCTAAGAGCTGGATCCCTAACGAGCCCATTTAACAAAGAAAGTGCATAACAAGTTTTAAAGATAATAATGGTCATTGTTTTTTTCTTTACCGATGAGCTCAAGGATGCTGCCAGAGCGTCCACGACTCTCAATGTCCTGGCGGAAAACAGTAGCATGTGAAATGCTACCTGGGGTAATAAGCATGTGCAGAAGCTCCGGAGAAGGAGTCCTGAACATCTGCTGCAGGAGCTCCAGAGCTGCTGTGACCACGTTGTGATCCCAGTGCTGTGTGTAGTGTAGGGTCAGCTCGTACACCTTCACAAACACAAAGCAAACGTGAGTCCTTTACTCTGTGATAACCGAGTACACAAAATACAATGCAAAGACAAAAAACAGTTGCCACCTGGATTTAACAAACCAAATAAGTACGAGCCTCCTATTGGATAATTACTGCATGATTATCATTCAGCTGGAAATATGTTATTTAACCCCAGCTGATGCAATGAGCAGCTTCTCATTTCTTAAACAACCATGTCAAAGACACATCCTGTGGTCATGGAAAAGATGTTAGTCTGTTTAAGAAGGGTCAAATCATTGGCCCTGAAGAAACTACTAAAACTGGGTTAACAACTGTCCAACACATTATTAAAAACTGGAAGGATAGTGGGGAACCATCGTCTTCAAGGAAGAAATGTGGTCGGAATACAATTCTGAATGACGATCGGTGAATCTCTTAAACATTTGGACAAATCAATCAAAGAAAAACAACAGTAGAACTCAGGGGTGTGTTTAATAGTGAAAGTAAGAGCATTTCCACACACACAATGTGAAGGGAACTCAAGAGATTGGGACTGAACAGCTGTGTAGCCTTAAGAAAACCACTAATCAGTAAGACTAACCAGAAAAAAGGCTTCAGTTTGCTAGGGAGCATAAAGATTGGGCTGTGGAGGACTGGAAGAAGGTCATGTGGTCTGATGAGTCCAGATTGACCCTGTTCCAGAGTGATGGGAGCATCAGGGTAAGAAGAGAGGCAGGTGAAGTGATGCACCCATCATGCCTAGTGCCTACTGTCCAAGCCTGTGGGGGCAGTGCTGTGATCTGGGACAAATCTTTGCAGAAGCTTATCGAAACAAATTTGAGCTGTAATCAAAGCTAACAGCCGTCCAATGAAATATTAGAGAGTGTGATCTGTTTAACTGGTGGCGACTTTTTCTGACCAGGCAGTGCATTTATAACCGTTACTGTTTTCAACCTGAAGTAGCTGTTCTGGCGTCGGCTGCACATCGGCCTCCTTCCTCATGACTCCAAAGCTCCCTTTGAGGCTGGTTGTGTTGACTTGCTGCTGGAGCAGGGGCATCAGATAGCGAAGGGTTAACAGTGTGCCCAAAATCAAGTGAGTGGGGTGCTCCTCATCCACTGGAACAAGCAGACCTAGAAAAGACAGACAGGTTTATTTGTATCCTAGATCAGGGCTCTGCAACCTTTTCCAATCAAAAAGAGACATTTTACCAGCCAGTCCCACCAAAAAAAAAAAAAAAACGTGGAGCCATAAAACACATTTGAAACTTAAAATGACAACAGCAGCACCTGTTGACTCTCCATCATTATAATGCCATCAGATCTATAAACTAACTGCTTTACCACCTGAAGCTACTGCTCTATAATGGGCCATGGACTTTTTTGTTGCTTTTATTTCATTGTCACATCAGATTATATAGTATTATTTACTTTAGAACTAAAACAACAACAATGGTGTGATTACTTTAATAAGTGGCCGGTTCAACAAAATAAACAGTCAATTAATATTAGCCTGTGTTATCACTGTTATTATTGTCTTTCTGATTCAGTCTCTTTCCACAGGATCACATTTTACCTGCAGTGGGGAAATCATAAATATTTAGTTGACATCTTCAGGTGAGATGGGGGTCAGATGGTGTTACCTGGACATTTTTAAATGTACATACTTTCTTTCCTGCATTCTGATCACTTTTTATCCACAATTTTATAATAATCATGAGGTACTTTTGTGATCTTTGAGGCACATTTGAAATCTAATCAGTGTTTTTGAAGCTTATCTCACTTAAATAATTAAACAGCTTTTAGCTTCATGTCAATCTCATCAAACTCACACCCACCTGCTTTTGTCTGAATGAGAGAGAGAGAGAGTAGGAGAGAGAGAGACTGACAGCTGTCACATCATAACAGACATGGTTATAAAACATCCTCCTGATATCTTTTACACAAATATCCTTTAACATCTTTGTGAAAAAATCCCCACAACTTTGTTTTAAAAAGTTAGACTCTTCACCCCTTTGCAGCAGCAACTGATGCTTGTAAAGTTAAAGAGTTCATCAAAACATCAGCTGGATCGCTGCAGGAAATGTCTGAAACGATGTCACAGGTGAGCTCACAGCTAAAAATGCAGCAGCGTCCTGCTCTCTCATTTCTGCAGGTCACACAAATCCACATTGCTTGCAGACTGGGCGAAAACTAGGGATGGGAATCAAAAAGCAATCCCAGTTGAGAATCATTAACAGCTCCATCCAAGAGTCGATATCATGAGTCTTTTTGCTGATCAATTCCCTTATCAATTCCTTCTAATGACAGGGTTCAGAAGTGTCAGAATTGTGACTTAATATTTTATAAAAGGTGCCTACTGCACAACCTGAAGTGAGTGGAAGCACCAGCACCTTGCAGAAGCAGTTATCTATGCTGTGACGTGTGTTTGACATTGTTGACACTGAAAATCTACAGGCCAACATTTGCCCACAAGTAATCTGCAGGAATCAGTAAGGGACTTGTTACAGAACTGGATCGGTTAGCAAGATTGTTAAAAGCATTGGTTTTAATAAACTCTTATCAATTCCCATCCCTAATACCCACCAAAGTTCAAATGAAAATAGTTTGCTGTGCTAATGGTGTTGTTTTATTTTAAAATAACATCTATGGTGTAGGGCTGGTAGTGATTGGGGAGGGAGTGGTTTTATTTAGAGTTTCTGTAAGAGTATAGTTTTTATACTTCTTGCTTTTCTTTTTTCTTCTTATCTTACTCTTTTGCTTCTCTTTTCAATTTATTATCATCCACACATGTCCATCAAACTATCTAATATTTGGTGTGAGCTGCTATTTTATGAACCAATGGCACTTTCTTTGCTCAACAGTCTTCCAGCACAGCACCTTTTTGTTATATTATGAAAATGCATCGATAAGCAGGATCGTTAATAGCACTGGTTGATAAAGTCTTATCAATTTTTCCATCCCTAGCTAAAACATGTAGAAATAACATCAATAAGCTGAAGTTTATTGCAAGAAAAAAAAATGGGTTGTTTGCTTTGTCGCTTCATAAACTGAAGCTGGAATAAACTTAACAGTCAAGACAAAAACAACAGGTGATCTTGAAAAAGTGTGTCTGTAGGTGCTGTCTGTCGTGTGTCCTACCCAGGAGCACATTAAGGAGCCAGGTGTAAAAGTAACTGGTGCGTCGAGAGTGTTGGCACACGTGGACTGCTGAGCTGGCTGCTGTCCGTCTGATGGTGGGGGAGCTGGACTTCAGGTTGGCAACAAATGACTTCAGTATTACCTGTGGCAAAGAATGTGAGCTTTAATTCAAGAAAGCATTTATATTTATTCTTTTGCTGCCAACATGAAAAGGTAGATGTTGCAGTTATTGCGTCTTACTTTATTAAGATTTTACAAATAATTTAATACCAAAAATGTAAACATGAATATTTTTATAAATATACAGACTGCAGTTTTAAAGCTTGAAGAAAAACAAAAACTCGAAATAGTATGGCGATAAAGCAATTAATTAATATTAAAAATAATTATTTTTTGTGCCTTTATTGATAGGAGAGAGACAGTGGATAGGCTTGTGAAAGGGGGTGAGAGAGTAGGGGAAGACACTCTGCAATCTGGCCACAGGTTGGATTCGAACCCGGACCGGCAGAGGCATGTACATGGGACGTGCATGGTTGCTAACCACTCCACCAAACCAGCACCCCGGTTTTCTGCACTTCGTATGTGTTCCTCTTTCAAAATGTACAAACCTGATGCTGATGATACAAAGTCGGATGGAATTAGTACCTGAGACGGCAAAGAGTCACGCAAGTTACAGACAGGGGCGTGATATTATGGGGACGTTATGCCAACGTCATCCGTAAATTAGTGGGTTAACCTGGGTGTGATGTTCCCACTGAAGCCAATCAGATTAAACCGGTGTTGCTTGCAGGGTCAGTAGACCAGGTTCAAAGTGCCAATACACCCCTTCTCGACAGGAGCCGATTGTAACTGGGTATAAACAGGATTTTTTTGCCAGTCTGAAAGTGGTATATGAGCTGTTTTTAGCTGAATGGTGAGGTCTAGAGTGGGGGTGTGAATGGAGAGAAAACATGTGAATATTTGTAGTAAATGTTGACACCACCGTATATAAAAAAGAAAATGTAAATAAAAACAATTGATCAGAAAAAAAATAAACTTTATTTAATTTGAGAGTGGAACTGTGGTAAAAGAGCCATTTTTGCTCCAGTTACTGAAGGGAAAACAGATTAAGGAGGCAGCACAAAACCTGACAGACACAGGCCTTCATCTGCACTTCAGTATCACTTCTTTCTTTGCCTCCCTACCTTGACCTCCCCATCGTTTGCAAAGTGTCCCAGGGCTGCCATGATCTTTGGCACTGCAGCAGCAAGTGTCTCCTGCACCGTCTCCTCCTGCCTCTTGGTAATTCTTGTGAGGCACGGCAACAGGTTGACCAGGTACGGTCTGGACCACAGGGGAGAAAAGGAGGAAGAGAGCGAGATGAAAACCTTTTTAGACCAGACATAACTGGTTCAGAGGGATGCAATGTTATGATGAAACACTTTTGAAGGAAGGATTTTGCCCCTCTAGTCAGGTTTACTGTAATCTATGTTTAAAATAAGCAAAACTACTTTAAGAAATGAACGTGTACCTGCATTTCTGTGGTCTGATGAGATGGGAAAGTTCAGCAAACCTCCACAAAGCTGCCCTCAGACTGCGGGAGGCTCCGTTCTGCAAGATCAACTCATAAATAACTCTGCAGTCACAGTAGTACAGTTTCATTAACAGATTCTGCCAACTTAAAACATATTGTAGGAAGCAAACACTGAAATGAGTTTAACAGAACAGTATTGTTAAAAAAGCAAACATGACACTTGAGAGTTTCTAATTACCTTTTTAATTTCTTTGTACAACTCTAGTTGCAGTCTAGGCAGGTTGGAGTCCATCAGCGCCTGAAGAAAAATATCAAAATCATATTTATGAGTGGCATTTTATCACTCAATTTGAAAAGAACTTACATTAACAGAGTAAGAATTATAATTAGTTCTGTTCTTTAACATTCAGCTCAATTGTCTTAGATTGTGAGTGAAATTATTTTTCATTATATTTGGGAAAAAAGTGTTACTGTTTCTTTAAAAAAGGTATTTAACATGAAGAAATGAAGCATCTGTGTTGACAATCAACATGTGACAGCGTTCAATAAAACACCAATTTAAAGAAAAGAAAATCTATTTAGTCATGAAATTAACAGTCATTACCACTAACTCATTTCCTTTACAGTCAGAAATAAACTTTTCACAAAGGAAGTGTCTATTGGTGCAGATTATCTTGCTGTATAAAATGTATGCCATTGAGTATTTTTTAAATTTTTTCAAGCAATAATCCAAAAATCCATGGAAGAAAACAAGAGGCTTTGTCTTAAGATAATTATGATTATTTAACCACATTCTCTGTATTAGTCCATTGACTAAACTAAGATTTTTCAACCATTCAATTAACTTTAAGAGGCGACACATCTGGTCAAACGAAGCAGATATTTTGTCATACTCACTTTGATGATTTTGTTCAGGCACTCATCGGCTACCATCCGCACATCTGATTCACTGTCGTCGCTGCAGAGCAGGAACATCTCCATGGCAATGCCGAGCAGTTTCTGAAACTCTGGAGAAGTCCTGCTCCCAGAACAAGTGAGAAGAAAACCAAAGGTTATGTCATTTAACATATTTTCAATCATATAAATATGTTTAAACAGAATACAGACCAAACATAATTGTGTGAGACTGAGAGCAACTCAGTTCAGTTGATTAGTCATTCTTTGTCTTATTCCCTACACTGACATGAATCATTAAAAAAAAAATCCCACAATATATACTTTTTTTGAATTTACAAATAACATACAGAAACTTGAATAAGAACATAGCTTCTCATTTACATTACATTACAATAAAACAGGCAATATATCTGTATTACAATGTGCACATTAAAATAAAACATCAAATTGTACAGAGGCATAATGGCTACACTGTCAGCAATCATCTACTTGAAGTGCTATGTTTTAGTCTTGGACATAATCAATGAAAGGCTTCCATATTTTTTCATACTTTTGTATTTTTTTATTTCAGTATATATGTTATTCTTTCAAGTGGAAGGCTTGTTAACATCTGTCTTTACCACTGAATCACATCTGGTCTTTTAGTTTATTTCCACAGTAGTGTGATACATTTCTTAGCATTAAGCAAACAAAGGTCTATGACTGTCTTCTAAAAAGCTTTAAAATAAAGTACTGATGATAGAAAGGGTCAGTGGGTCCTAGCCAGTTGATGCCTTATCCTATACTCCTGCTTTTTTCACCCTCATACATATTATCTTACCCTGTAAACATCGCTCAGTCCAGGAATCAGACCAGGAGACTAAAGAGAAAGGTATCTAATCTAAAATAATGCTTTTTTCAAAGGCATCAGTTCCCCTGGAGGAAATCCCCTCAATTAGAACTTTCCAAGGTAAAACCCTAGAGCTGGTCACCAGTTATAAGTACCTTGGATTAACTATTGATGGGGACCTTTGTTTCAAAGTGCAAGTGAAAAATCTACTTTCTAAACTTAGGGCGAAGCTCGGTTTCTTCTATAGGAACAAGTCATGTTTCTCTCTCAGAGCTAGGAAGCTTTTGGTGTCAGCTACTTTTTGGCCTGTTCTTGATTATGGTGATGTTGTATATATGTCTGCTTCAACCACCTGCCTTCAGTCCTTGATTCCTGTCTACCACTGTGCTCTGAGGTTAATCACAGGTTGTAGTCGCCTCACCCACCACTGTGAACTGTATGCTAAAGCTGGCATGCCCTCTTTGGATAAACGGCGATATACGCACTGGATGACCCTGGTTTATAAAGCTCTTCTTGGCCTTCTTTTGCTTTACGGTTTAATGACATTTTGTGTCTTTCTGTTCCCCGTGTTTGAACTGAAACAGGAAAAAAAGCTTTTCATTACTCTGCCCCCTTTACTTGGAATGCCCTCCAATCTGAACTGAAACTGACTGAATTTGTTTCTTTGGAAGTTTTCCGCTCTACCCTGAGAAACCGACAACATAAATCCATCAAACAGTGCCTGTGTCCTTAAATTGTTTCTTAAAATAATTCCTGCATTTTATTGTTTGTATTTTAGTCTCTGTTGCTGTACTCTGTCTGTTTTGTCTACTGTGATATGTGCTGCTGCCTGTCTTGGCCAGGTCACCCTTGTGAAAGAGGTCTTGACCTCAATGGGTCTTTTACCTGGTTAAATAAAGGTTAAATAAAAATAAGATTTACTAATGAATATCTGATAATATATATGACTTGATCTGAAATGTCTGCAGAAATTCATTTGAGTAGTTGCAGACAAAAATTACATAGACCTGACTGTTAATTCATGTAACTTGCTTGGATCAGGCTATTCTGGCAACTAACATGCAGGATTAAAACATGGCAAATATGTTGTGACATTTGACAACAAAACCTGGTTCCTCCTGTCCTGCTCTAGCTGCATTATAAACTCTTTTAGTAAAGCTCTTTAACTAGCTGCTCTATAGAATAGATATTATCAGTTTGATGTCGATACTGGCATATATCAGCCTAAAAAGCTGAGTATCTGATGCATGCTAGAGCCTTTATAATGCCACCTGCACAAAAAAAAATACAAAAGTGTGACCGTTGAACATTTCAATTAAGACTAACGGATGAACAGATTATTAAAGATGCATGTAAGTATGATTTAAGTGTAAAGTAAACATCCAGTGTCATATGTAGGCCATTAAATGCATAATATATATCATTTTAAATGACATTTTTTCTTGACACGACTCAATATATTTACCTTTTTTTAATGTCTTTCTGTGTTACTATAGTCTCTCAGTCTGGTAAATGTATGTTATTTGATTTTTTTTTTTGATTACCAGGATTTAATTTCTTTCTCTGCTAATTTTGTCTTTATTTACTCTTAGGTGAGGTTTGTAAATAAGTCCACATTAGGTTTCTACCTCACCTGCTCCTGCTTCTCACCGTTTTCTTTGACTTCTCATTAAACTATGGGCAAATAAATAAATAAATAAACAAACAAGCCCTGGGATGATCTGCTGATGAGATGGTGAGGTTGTACGTTGTGGGTTAACACATTGAGAAGGGATTATAATTGGTAAGATTTTACTGATACCACCATTATTGATTATGTATATCAGTCCAGTTCTTTATTGATTCCCTAATTGATTCCTGTAAAACAGTTAACGCAGGTTTTCCAACAACATATCACACTCCTGATATTTAATGCCGTGCTACATAATGGTGCAAGTTGTTGCTGTGTTTAAAGTCCCAAAGACACAGACACTGGTACATCACACCATGGTTTTGACCACCCCTGTTTCCTGCCTTCCAGGATTACATCTTAGATTACTCTTGTTTTCACTCCCAGCAGGATACTTTCACAATGTTTAACTTGATCATCAGGCCTACCTCAAAGACTGAGCCACAATGTTTTCACAGATCGTCAAGCAGTGCGTGATCCTGTCTTTCTTCGTGGTAGCATGTTCTTTTTTCCTGTAAAACACAAAGATGCAGGTTTAGAAGAAGATATCAACCTCAGAGGTGTCAACAAAAAACACAGCACTATCTTTGACAAGACATTATTCTGTACCCTCTGAGACACTGTGTTTGGGCAGTCAGCTTTTCCTGTCAAAGCCATGGCTCATATGGCCCGATATGATACGGGTCCCGATACACAGAAATTGTGAACATTGACCGAGCTTTAAACAGAATTCCCAGCAACTTTTGTTTTTATTACAAGAAGAAAAAGAACAAGCAGGAGTTTTAAATAATTATTTAACTTAAAGGAAAAGTTCGGTTCCTGCAGCTTTTACATTGTTTCTAGAATGAAGAACAACAATATACTCACCCAGAAGGCTTTCCTGATGCAAACGGTGCTTCGGGAGATATTTAGATCCAAAATCGAGCAGCGGACACCGATATAATGTAGCCTGTAGGGCATAGATTGCCGCTCCTAAAAACTGCATTAATCGTCCAAAAACTCATGTTTTTCACCAATATTCCATCATGATTCGCGCCGAATGGAGGGCCATTGCAGCCTGTGTCTCTCCACACAGCGCTGTGTGGCTGAACTAACCTCTAAACAGACGAGTCTGTTTGCATGCACTTCGCGCATGCGCAGTACTCTCTGGAGCGTTGCGATCGCTTCCTTATCTGTATATCTGTATACTGTGGCTCCAAACTGTAAGGGCGTCCATCATATTCAAAGTCCTCCTCCACAACATCTTCATCCCATAGATATTAGTCCATTTTGCACAAAACTGGAAGAAAGAAAGTCGATTGTAGCTGCCCTGAAACAATGAGCACTTTTCGCATGCGTGAAGAGCATGTAAACAAACTCGTTGGTTCAGCCACACAGCGCTGTGTGTGGAGACACAGGCTGCAATGGCCGTCCATTCGGCGAATCATGATGGAATATTGGTGAAAAACATGAGTTTTTGGACGATTAATGCAGTTTTTAGGAGCGGCGATCTATGCCCTACAGGCTACCATTATATCGGTGTCCGCTGCTCGATTTTGGATCTAAATATCTCCCGAAGCACCGTTTGCATCAGGAAAGCCTTCTGGGTGAGTATATTGTTGTTCTTCATTCTAGAAACAATGTAAAAGCTGCAGGAACCGAAGTTATCCTTTAAGAACTTTAATTCAGGTCCCCAAAGATAGTAGACTTAAGCTTAAATTTTGAACATGCTCTAACATGTAGCTTGGCTTCTACTTTAAACTGTGCCACTTTTAACATAATCTAAAGTGTATTTACAACAACTGTTCAAACATTGAGGCCGTATCAATTCTGTAGAATCCGTATCAATAGATGTATCCCCAAGAAGTGCATGATGATATTCTGCCGTATCAAATTTTGAGCACAGGTCTATATGACGAAAAACTTAGGAAACAGGCTGAGATATAGCCCTTTGTATTGTACCATCTTAGGCCTCAATGGCTCAATATGCACTGTTTTTCAAAATCCTCGCCTGACCATATTGTTATTAAAACTCTCTAATTTGCTCTGCATCGCTTTATAACAATAGTCCTCTGCAGAGATGGTGTAAACATATTTTATTATCCATTTATAGAGTTTTACAGCCAATCATTTCCAAAAGATATTCATTCTTTGGCAAGGATGAAATGTTCAAATTATTCTGACTTCAATCCCAGCAACACACAATCTGACAATTCCACATCTGGACAAATCTCTTAAGTGTTACTTCTATCATGACACCAGAATAATTCAAATAGACCTTGTGGTTGCAGAGATGCACTCTTTTCTGTATAAGTATGTCAATTTCGAGCAGAAAGCTTAAAAAAGGGGCTGAACCTCACGATTCAATTCAATTTTGATTCTTTAGGTTGTGATTCGATTCAATATTGAGTTAAATGCTTCAATGTTGATTCAGTAAGAAGTAGAAATACACAAATAATTCAAATAGATGTTGACAATTTTCAAAAAGTTATTTTCATGCCAACATGTACATATATGTCATCTCGCATTTTTCGCAATAAAACATCTGAAAATATAGAATCTGCACATTACTTACTCTTTTGTGCGTATGGAACACAAAAGCAAAAACATGACAGTTCTGTACAAACACTCAAAACGTGCATCTAAACTTTAATAATATTTCTTCCTCTTGGACATTGTGATAAAGCTCACATCACATTTTTAACAATACTAGCATCCTGTCAACTTGAACTGTAAGCAGAGCAGCAGTTCCATCTGAGAGGTTGTAGCATTTTTCACTGGAGCAACTCAAGCCTTTCCAAGAATAAAGCCAAAATGAATCCTCGCTGTCATTCTGAAGTCTCAGATATGACAGATATAGAATTTTTCACAAGTCTCTGAATGCGTCTTCTACCACTTTCCCACTAAAACTAGCGGGTCAATGCAGGTTTATTAACCCGGTAACAATCGACAAGTAATCCTTTTCCCACTGCAAGCAGACCTGACAAATCGGCAGCAGATGAGGTGATATCATCACGTTGATGGCGTCATCCACGCGACAAAATACGTCCATGAAAACAATGGAAAGGAGCATGTACTCCGTAGACACACTGGTCAAATGTTTTCCATTGTTTTTACTTTTGTCCCTCTTTAAAATGTACAAAATCTGCGCAGACCAAACGACATTTAAGTACTGATGATAAAAAAGTGATTGGTATTTGGTGATGAGATGCCGAAAGTGAGTCACGAAAGTTACAGTCAGAGACAGGTGCAATATTATGCCATGGGCAAGTTACACCAACATCATCCCTTAGATCAGCCGGTTCACTCAGGTGTGATGTTCCCACTGGAGCTGATCGGAGGCAAGCCGATAAAAACTCATGTCGCTTGAAGGGTCAGTCAGCCCGGTTTTCTGACTATGTAACTAGAACGCTGATAACTCAGACATTACGTCATTCACACTCCAAACCATCCCAGTTCCCATGTACTTGGAGCGCAGCATTTTCCACACAGACAGACATGAGCAGAGACTCAGCTGTCCATGTGAGCGGACAAGCCACTGCTGTAACCGAGTGGTTTGGTGTAGTCTGTGCTATTTTAGAGACAACTAGAAATTTAGAGACAACTAGACTGCTTTTCTAGTTGTCTCTGAAAAGGTCATCTCAAGCTGTAGTGTCAGTCATCAAGTTGGGCTGAACTGCTGCATAATTCCATGAAGCTGAAGTCCTCTCTGGACATTTTCTGTTTTCCTCTGACTTTTCACTGAAGTCCTGGTTCTAACTTGTTACCAACAGTTCCTCTATTCTGGCAATAGATATTCTCCTGGACATCATTGTGGGACAACTGCTCCCAGCATCATTACCTCCTCTTTAGCATGGATATGGAGGATTCTGGAGGATGGTAAGATCTAGTCTAGTCTCTGGTAGTCTTTATTCATGTAACAAACAGACAAGCATAGCAGACACATTTTCTCCTTTAAAAAGCTGAGCTTATTTTGATTCAACATGTTTCCATCTTGTGAAAGACTTCCAATCTGTGATCTTCTTCACACAATAAACATGTTGCTTTAAGTGATTTATAGGTACGTTTTAGGCACCTGTTTCTCAATGAAGTTCACAATAGCAGTAATATGTGCTTGATGATGGTGTCTCTCTTGAGATTCAGAGGCAGTCTGCATTTGCCAGGTCCCTCTTGGGAGAGAAATTTCAAATCTCAATGAGGCTTTTATCTGGTTAAATAAAGGATATAAAATTTGTATTTCATTTTGTAGGGCCATATCAAGATGTGGTTTGCATGTTCATATCTTGCATGTAATTAACATCATCATCCATTGCATTGCAAAGCATGTAAAAATAAGGTAACACTTGCAAAGTACCAACGTCTTCAGACTTTACATGAGGCCATTCAAAAGACTTTTTCATGAATGCAGCAGCCAGTCCTTGTTCGTTTTCAAAGAGTTCTGGCAGCAGACTTTTGGTTCTTTGAAAACCTCTATCAGATGGCATATGCTGACAGCTCTTGACAAGTTGTCAAGGTTTCACTCTTGTTCATTGTTCTAAAAAGTAAAGCCAGTCTGCACTGCTGTCAGTCTTTCCTTCCACTCCATGATTAAAGGCTCTGCTAAAAGCATTGTATTCAATGGGATCTCCATCAAAGATTGATCTCTGGGTGGCAGTGATAGTGAAGAGTGTTGCTGCACTAAAAACCTCTTATATAATCTTGCTGAAAACCTTGTTGTGGGCCGAGTTTGCAGCTATAAACTATGGCCTGACCGATATGGATTTTTGTGAAGCCAATGCGCTTCCATACAACAGCAACTTTGACATGCAATAAAAAACCTGGCACAACACACATGAACAACACTAACAACAAACTGGCAACAACAGAACAAGTTTCCAAACACATCCAATCAGGATTAGGGTTTCCCTTCAGTCAGGCAACATCCAGCACAGCAGTGTGACAATTGACCATGTGTGAAGTGAAGCAAAGTACCGAGAAGACCGATTTAACGGAGGAGATGGTGACCCAACTCGTGCTGTGGGAGACACCAGACAGCTGGCGCAGTGGAAACAAAAACTGGTTCCTACACATGAAGATCAGTTTGAGTGTACTGTGTGTGGTGTGCTCTGATAATCAACACAGCATATCACACACATAACCAGGCTGTCCCACCACTAATCTAGAATCTAGTCCTCCAAGACAGAAACCTGATCAAGACTGTAACACATCCTGGAAACAAATGGCCCTTTTCCATTAGCCCTACTCTACTCTACTCGACTCTACCCAGCTCTACTCTACTCGCCTTGTGCTGCTTTTTCATTAGCCCCAGTCGCCCGCCCAATGGGGTGCAGTGTCGCTGAGTGGCTCTGCGAACGTCATTTTGAGCGCGACACAACAATCTGTGGCTTTTTGTCACAAACTGAGTAAAAAAGGAAAGCAGAAGAAGGCTGCAGGTGGTAAGAAGAAACACCACTTGAGAAGCACAGGAGAGTTTTGGAAGCTATACAACAGAATGAAGCCGAGGACGAGAGCAATCGAGCTGCAAAGAAAAGACTTATGAGGGTAAGCTAACGGTAGCTACCGCTAGCATGCTAGGTCGTCGCGCTCATGACTCATCGATGACGACATTGTCTGACCAATCAGTAGCCGGCAGTCGGCGATGTCATTTTTTAGTATCGACTCTGCTTGCTTGGAACCAGAGCGGAGTAGGTACCAAAACTAGCTTGTTTTAGGAGGTACCAGGCCAGTGGAAACACGTTGCAAATCGAGTAGAGCCGAGTAGAGTAGGGCCAAGGCGTGCTAGTGGAAAAGGGCCAAAAGTGAACTTGTGAGCTGGTCCCCATTTCTGTGGTCCAACAAACTTGTTTCTTTTCGGTCATGCCTGTTTTAATTTACCAGGCCTAGACTTGGGAGTCGTCAGCTTTCCCCACACACATGAAGATTTTTGGTTGTAAATATTGAACTAGTTAAATGTTTCTGATGGTCGGTCCCGACCTGTTTTCGGAGCTGATCATCTGGACAAATTCAGTCTTAATACACCTCAGACCACGGGATAATCTTATCAGGCTGAAGATAATCTGGCGTTCGCCGTCCTTGGTCGGTAAGGGGGAAAGTGCAAAAACAGCCTGATAATCTCGATGTGTGTACCCCACTTAGGATAGAGACTTGCCCACTGATACTGGATTTACATTTTAGTTAGAAGCAAAGTTTATGATGTCACTGAGATGTGAAGCTGCCCTTCTTCTACACATAAATGAGATCATGACATTAAAAACTCTATTCACTCACACATGATAAAAATATGGCTACATGGTGGATAAAACAATAGTAATAATAATATTAATGATAATAATAACAACAGTAATGATATTAGTACTGATACCATATACTGGTAACAGCATGTCCATAGAAATCCGGCTTGGTTATGCAAGAAATACAAAATAATCTATTCAAAGTGTGTCTGACAGACAAGGAACACAGCACAGATGTGTCTTTTCTGAGTTTGGTTCTTGGAAACCTGAAACTGACTCTGCAGTTGTCAGACATCAAAAGTAAGGTGCTGATAGGTATCTTACTGTACCCTTTTCTCCTCTCCCATCAGTCTGTGTCTCCATGACCCTCTGTGACCTCATCCTTACCTTAATGACAGACCTGGGTCATCTGTACTTCCACTCCTGTCTAACTGGCACACAGTGATGCTGGGAGGCTGCTGACCCTGTTTCAGTTGCCCACTCACACTCTTCCACCCAGCTTTACCCAATATGACAAGGCTTAAACCTCTGCCTTTGAGTTTGATCTTTTTATTTGTATTATTAATCAGCAAGAGTGAGTGAAATAGGAAGGATGGGCTCATGGACTCATGTACATGTCCACGTATCAAGACCACCAACTCCTTCTGTAGAAGCAACCACTTGAACCAAAGGTTGAAATTATATTTGGTAATGTTGTCCTTTTAGAATATGTTGTGTTGTAAAAACAAAACAAACAGAAAAACTCATAGGGGATTATTAGCCTTGGAGTTGTCAAATAAAAACATGACAGACATTACCCGTCAATTTTTTAAGTCTTTCTTTGAGCCCCATCCCAGTTCATAGTCTCTATAGTTGTCAATGTAGACATTGATTGATTGATTGATTGATTTCGGTCACGTCAACACAGTTATACAGCATCACACATTGTCAATAGTTGATCAAATGTTCATGTCCGAAAGGGTAGACGGGAGAAGCAGAGCTTATCTAGTCCCGTCCCCATTTTCTCAATATTTAGTATTTAGTCTCCTCTTTTCCACATATTAACAAGTTGTTATGCATTTTTATTCATTTACAGAGGTCTGACATAATTCTAGATTCCCTTTTAGTGTCCGTATTTGACATATTCCATAATCCTTCGTTCCACGTAAGCCTTTTTTGTTGTTGTTGTTGTTCATGTTAGTCCCGCATTACATGATCTCCTTGTTGATTGTTAGTTATAAATCTATAGGAACTATGTTTACCACCACATGGGCATGAGGTCTCTCCTGAAAATGAGATGTCACATCTCAAGAAGCCTACCTTTACACTTATACTCAATGGAGACAAATATGGTAGGGATACACTTGTTGTCTGATCATCCATTAATTTGTCACTGCCATAAATTCTAATTTTCAATCCTTTGTCTCTGCGACAACAGTCATCTCTACCTTATAATCATTATAGATGTTAATGTAAATGGTAGATTACTGCGCTTCTTATGATTATTACTTATAATACTTCTATAGAAACGATCACTACAACCATACAAACATGAGGACACCCCTGAAAAAGAGGTGCTGTGTCCCAAAGGACTAATGTCCAATAAATTTATTTTCAACAGAGACAAACATGAGACTACGATGATTGTTTCATGGATCTGTCAATGGCTTTAGTTCTGCTTCGTCCACTTGTCCCTGCCCACCTCTCTTCCTTCACAACACAGCATCGAGAGGATTTGCTGTTCATCATGAGACTGAGATCCACATTCAAGATTACCTGCTGCTAAACAGAAGGTTTTTTCTTGAGCCATGATGGAGGGATTCATGTGGATTCATATGGATTAATGTTGGGTGTTGGGTGTATGCATTTTTGTATGTGTGCGTGTGTGTGTATCCATAACATGAAGAGTAGTCTTCAGCCTGCTCTAATGTAAAGTGTCTTGACATAACACTTGTTATGAATTGGCGCAATACAAATAAAGACTAATTGATTAATTGATGGATGTCTTTGACCTGCCAACTTTCTCTTTCCTCCAGGGAGCTTTTGCACAGCCGGGATCAACCTCCTCCTGATACAAGTACTTTTATACACTTCTGATCAAATGACATCATGATGTCTTGCTTTCAATTTGAACTGCTGACTTGCTGCTCAAGATCAATTTCTTATATTTGAATGTTTAATTCAGATGTTAATCTCTAGCTGGTCTTGACATCTTTATATTTATTATATTACCTTCAACCTTTCAATTAAGATTATAAGTAATGGTATAATCAAAGGATGTGGTACCACTTAGTGGTGGAGCAAATATTGAACACAATAAAGCCTCAAGTCGCTGAAAATCACACAAAAGCGTAGACCTTGGTGGCTCACATACTGCTAGCTTTCATGTTAGCTTAACTAGCTCTAAGCAGCTACTGAGCCCTAATCAGCCGGAAGGCGCAAAGGTGGAGAGGGAGCTAAAACACCGTCAGAGCTGGAGGAGATGCAGTAAAGGCAGGGATACACTTACTGTCTCTGGACGAGCTCCTCCGCGGTTGGTGGCCCCTGTTGCTGCTGGAATGACTTCAGAGACTCAAAGGCCTTCATCAGCTTCTCCATGGTGGCCATTTTATCAATCAAGTGAGCAGGCTAGCGCTGCTAGCTAATATTTACAGTGTGAGCTAACTAGCTAGCACAGTGGAAACAAGTGAGCTAACGGAGGACAACCGGCGCCAACACTGTCCGTGACAACCACCCCGGCTTTCTTCGTGCAACACGGCCCTCACAAGTCCTTACAAATGCTCCGCCATGGAGAAAACGCTGGTTGATTATAAGCCATGTTTCTTGCAGAGTTGCGTCCCACAGAAAAAAATCAAACCAGGAAGTGGAGTAAGAGCCGATGGGCGGGGATGCGCGGGCGGCGACCAATCAGATTAGACTTCTATGTTTAATGACGCGATAAAGAACCAACGAGGGAGTACGCTTTTTTTTCCCTTTTGTTGTTGTTGTTTTAGTCACGGGACCGCCGAAGATAGATTGCAAAGTATTTTTTTTCTACAGGTGCAAACATTCATGCATTGGAAGAGATGCATTAGGTTCAGAATTCAGCGGTTTACTGACAATCACATATACTAAAAATGCTCCTAAAGAACAGCCATCCTTCAGGATATTTCTGACACCATTGCTGCATCTCACGAGGTTAAAATTATAAAAAAAAAAAGTCCTGAATTTGAATTTGGATTTGGATAACCAACAAATCGTTTATTTCTGCTATACCTTATAAACAATAAAAGCCTCATTAGCAAAGGTAATATTCTATCAAGTGATTGAGTGCCATTACAGTAATTACTGTATAGCACACATACCTCTCTTATCTGAAGCAGCAAGAGGGGCACAGAATAAAAGGGTATCAGAAAACCCCATGGGGACTCCACGAACAGGTTTTATGATGAAACTAGCAGCAAAGACTCAATTTTGGGTTTGCTGTCAAATTTTGTCATGCTTCAGTTTGCATGAAGCAAGAAACTTGGATCAGGTCTGTGGTGTAAATGCTGAGGAAACTTTGTTCATGCATAGTTTCTCATTTGAGTATCTATTAGACCCTTAATTCTTAGAGCAGTTTCTCATACATAAACTGCCTTCACCACAAAGTTTTTGATACAAATCAGCTAGAAATACATGTTTTTTGTCTGTACTGTGGTACAAATGGGCTACGAAGATGCTAGATTGACACTCTGGCTGTTGACTGTGGAAATATTTATTTGTCCCAGGTACTCAAGTTTCCTCCAAAACGCCAAAAATATGCAGCTGGATAACTGATATTTCTAAATTGCCATTGCATGTGTATTAATGCTCATCTGTCTCTAAATGTCAGCCCTGTAATTGGCTCATAACCAGTCAAAAGTGTACATCACCTCTCCCTAAAAGATAGCTGTTACAGGCCTCAGCTCTCCTGGCACCCCTAAAATGAAGACAGCTAATACACAAATAAACCAAGACACAAGTGTTTTTTATACAAATGGCAGTGTATTATTATATAATTACAAATGTCAGATATGGTACAACAACCAGTGATACAACTTGACCAGAATTAACAATGACTGCAGTGGTTAAACAATATGACTGTACAGTTACAAAAAAAGAGGGAGAAAATCAAGTCCCAGGCCCTGTTTGAAAACAAACAATGCATCTGTCATACCTTGATTCCTTGAAAGCATTTTTCTTACAATACAGAAGAGGCCGTGTCAAACAGCAAGGAACTCCTGCATTCAACAATGGTTATCCTAAAACCAGACACCAGTGACACGGAGAAACTGAGAATCTTGACTCTCTTAGAGTTTCTCCTGAGCGCTAACACACCTCTTTTTAGGATCACCATTACCTTGGAGAGGGAAGGAGACAAAGAAATGCCAGTCAAGTATTCAAAAAGGGCCAACTCAGCTGGTATTTTTTTCCATTTATAAAGCTGTCTTAGGATACCAGTGAGATGTGTTGGCACTAGAAGGTCATCATTTACATATAATTAGCCTGAAGAATAAAAACAAAACAATACATGCTTGGGTAATAAAACATATGTATTTTTTAACAGGCATTACAATGCACTTAGTGCAGACATTCAAAAACTGCTGAGCTGTTAAAGTTCCTTAATGTGAAGGAATTTCTTTCAGGATGGACGGAATGATAAAGAGGTTGACAAAGGCAGGATGTCAGAACTAACTTGGTTGTTGGCACATACAGTACAGTAAAGGTTGTCAGTCTTTCTTCAGTTTTTAATTTTTCACTAAAAACAAGCAAAATCATCTCCATGTAGCTTTTGGTATCATTGGCAAAAAGTTCAAGACACTTCCTATAGACATTGTCAAAACACATTAGTGCAATGAAACTAAACAAATTTCTTAACTGCAATGTGGATGGCATAAGAGGTGCGTTAAAACAATGGCCAATGCATGGTCAGCAAGCCCAGTTAAGTTTCCCTGTGAGTGTCTGAGTGTATGTTAAGAGTTTAATTACATGTTAGCAATACACCATTTACAAGGTTTTTGAGGCAAAAGAGCCAGAAGGCTAAAATCTACAGAAGCAAGAGACACAGCTTCAAAATGTGCAACAAAAAAGATGACACTCAAACTCAACATCAACAGCTTAATACACACATTCATCTCCTGATTTTCTATAAGGGAATGTGCAACAGGGGAAAGCATTATTGAGAAAGAACACACTCTTCAAATTAGTCCACATAATGGGATACATATGCGTACCAGCCTTGAATGTTTTAAAACTCAACTCTGTGACATTCAAGCCCTGTCATAATTTTGAACTATTGTATTTTTGTAATTCAATGCACTACATTGAATAAAAGCTGTATTTGCATACAGTCCAACACATACACGCACACAAAAGCAAAGCTAACATGTCCAAATTGGGTGTTCACAGCATTAAAACAGCTGGTCGGGATTAAACAATAACCACGTAAAAAGTAAAACTCATAAGCAAACTAACCTGAAATGCCTCCACAATGCCGATAAAAGCAAACGTGTGATAGCTAACATTATACATTCTTATTTGAAGAAAGCTGGAAATGTGTAGAGATTGCATTTGTTCATGATTTAATCACTCCAGAGGAAAAAGGGTTTCTACAATCATCTAAAAGTGCAGCTTGGATGTGGCTCTGCAGCTGGTCGACTGCACAGCTGCAGCTAACAACGTAAGGAAAGAGGGTAACACTTTACTTCAGAGGTCTGCAAATTTCTACACACTTACGTAATAATTAGACGAAGTTTTTTCTTATTTCTTTGAAGTTACCCCCAAAATTTCATGAGAATTTGTGAAAATTATCACATAACTTCTTTAAAATAATGTCCAAATTTATTGTCGCAAGTCAGAATTGGTAGGTTACTGTTTTTTCCAGTTTCTTTGAAATTTACTCCAAATTTCAAGGTAAGAAGGAGACGTTTAGGAAATAATTTATTTAAAATTAAATCACAACTCACCACCAAAATGTTTTTAGAAGTTTCCCAACATTTCTGTGGAAGTTAGTTGTCAGTTATAGTTCAATGAATACTTGCCAATTATGCAGAATTTGCACATGAGGTAAGTGAACCTGTCTGTCATTTGACAACAAGACCGTCAACTGTGCAGGGCCAGATTCTGTTTTGTAGTTGGCCTGTACTCGTAGTGTCCATCACAATCAGATAAGGCCAATTTACAACCCTACTCTTGGTGAATATCACATCTGAAGCCTTGAATTGTATCATTTGAAACATTATAATCATAAAGGTATATCATTCATCTCCATTTTGCATGTGATCTCTATCATGCATACCATCAAACTCAGTACTAAAGAACTTGGTGAATTTAAATAACAAATTGCTAACTATCATTTGTTTATTGGGAAACTGAATTATTCACTCAACATTTCAAAGGTAATTATCACAGGAAACAATGAACCTAACTTCTGTATTGAAGAACTAAGCAGCTATTTATCACCTGCTTCTCTGGAAATAGCAGAAATGTTAGGATACTTGTAAAAACATTTTGTGGTGGGTTGTGATTTAATTTAAAATAAATTATTTGCTAATCGTCACTTTTACCTTTCAGTTTCGAGTAAATTTCAAAGAAACTGGAAAAAACAGGAACCTACCAACAATAAATCTGGACATTATTTTAAAGAAGTTATGTGCTAATCTTCACCAAAGTCTCATGAAATTTCGGGGGTAATTTCAAAGAAATAAGAAAAAACTTTGTCGAATTATTTCCTAAGTGTGATGAAATTTGCAGACCTCTAAAGTAAAGTGTTAGCGAAAAGAGCTTTAACAGGTTTCCATGTGTACACCTCCTCACTCGCCTGTGTCCTCCCTGTGAGACTGATATAAGGGGCTTAACTGGAATAGTCAGGACTGCAGATTTTATGATTGGATCTATGATTAGCTCAACAGAAGCTATTGGCTAAAAGTGGATCTTTTGTAGTGTGATGAGTCTCAAGGCAACATGCTATAAGATCAACAGGCACAAAGGCCAAAGCAAGCTGCAGCTTAGCTTAGCCTGAAGGGTTACGTACAAGCCGCTGACTGCTGCTTCAGTGGAAGTTACTTTTATGCAGCTGTAGTTGATCTAGGGGAAGCCCTTGTCAGTGTCTTTTGTAGCTTCTACTTTTTTGTTCCATCTCATTCTCAAGTGAATCTGTCCTTACATCTCTAGTAAATTACTTGAATTTTTAGGGGACAGGATTTTATTCTGTCTTGTAAGGATACCGTTTACATAACTGGTCATTTAATAGAAGAGCTGCTAATTTAAAGAAACAATAAAGACAATGAGCAATACCAAAATGACCCACAAAAATGTAAGGGGATTGTAACACACATGAATTTAACAGCTTTGCTCTTGTCTTTAATTTTCTTGTTACAGATGTTTGAATAGGTTGGGAATACACTATCTCTTACATTTTTTACAGTTTTGTTATTGTTGTATTTACCGACTAAAAGATATTTTTTGAAGTTTGACATTTTTTGAAGATGTATAAAGCGATTTAGCAACTGATTTATTTCCCCCTAAATCCTGTATTTCTGTGTGCTCCCCTCAAATCCACCTGAAAATAATGGGTTTGGAGGCTCAAGGTTAGTTTGAGACAAGGTCAGTCTTATTCACAATTAACATGTTATGTCAGCAAAAAAAAAAGACAAATGTGAGGCATTGATAAAAACAAAAAGGCCTTATGCTACAATGAGACATAAAAAAAACTCATGGTACTGTGCTTCTTCTTCAAAAAAATCCCAGATACACTTGTATACTCATTCCAAAAATACAATAGAAAGAATAAAAAGAAAAAAATGTAATATATGCATTCAAGTGGTACTTTTATGGCTTTTTGTACAATACAACCTTACCTTTAGTGAAAATATACATCTAGACATAAATTCAAGTACAAATGTACAAAATCTTCAAACTCATACTTTTTTCTTTAATTATAATACACTTTTAATACAGCTCATAAATACAGATCAACATTCACTGAGTTCCTAAGATTCCCGCTCGGTTGGAGTTTGTACTTAAGTTCAGCGGTGAGGAGAGGAGGAGGCAGGTGGAGGGAGTGGTTTAAAGTCGAGAGGGCTCTTCAATCTCATCATCGCTGTAACTGCTCCTAAAACATACCTGGTAAGAATCAAATGTGAGGATATATCATGAGTATTTTTCTTTATTTCACCATCTCACATGTGCACGCTGGTATCAGCTCATCATAACATCCCTGTTAGCCTTGGCAGCACGCTGGGGAATTTTCTGAAGCACATTACTTACAGGTTTGTCAAGTCTGAACTGATTTTGGAGTGTGTTGTCAGGGTGGGGTGTCACAATTACACAAGATGATCAATGTTGTTAATCTTCAGGGTTCCCACTCTTTCCTAGAAATCAGTTTCCAGAATTTTCCAGGACAGTTGTACCTTAAATTCTGGACATTTACCCAGATTGCTGTTTATGCCTCTTCCTCCCCAGAGGTCTGATTTAGAAGCTGTTCAATCTATGGCTGTAACAAATCTATTAATCAATGAAATATCAGAAATTCTCTGACATCATCAGAACTTTATCAGAGAATAGCACAATGGCAGCCACAGATTCATGTCACATAAACAACTGAAGTTATAGTATTGTTTTGGGTAATTATCAGGTTAATCTAACTAACCTTCTAAAAAACAAGAATAAAGTTTGATGACCAACATCTCTAACTAGCTCCACCGTACCATACTGAACTTCAGATTTATGTATTTCTAACTTTCAGGCATGAACATTGATTGTTAGCTATGTTTTTAAACTGGCTTTTATGTAGTGTCTTCCTATTTTTTTTTTCAATTTAGATTTTATTAGTTCCTTCAAAGAACAAACATTTCTTCATATTGTTACATACAACAAGTCCCTCACTTGCTCCTAGGAGTCAGGACAGGAGATGATACAAAATTATACAAAGATATGTTCCAGCTCTGTACTGAATACCTTGCGTTTAACAATACGTCATCTATAGAAACATAAACATAAAGAGTTGTTGGAAAGAAAGGACTCCTCAAAAATAAATAAAATACTACTACTACTAATAATAATAAAATAAAATTAAAAATAATAATAATAATGTAAAGGTAGGTTATCACGGGCCTGCTGCCCTGTCTGTGTAATGCACACATGGACACACTCACACACACACACACACATATGCACACACTTTATATCATGTTGCATAATGGAGAATTTGTATTGTTTGGGTATTTTTGTATTATGTAGATTTATAAGTTGGGGAATTAGTTTTGAGCATTTAAATGACTACTGTAGCTTATTTTGATCTTCAACTGGCCAATCAATTTATACATAATGTTCACTCTTATTCTGTTGATGTTTTCCTATCATTACATCCCTTGCAATAGAGTTTAAGCTATAGTTTATTAAAGAGGGAGCTGGTTTATTAGAGTTTTCTGTCTGTGAGTGTGGGGAGATAATTAGAGCACCTGTAGAGAAATGATAATGAGGCTGGTGTGGCCCAGGTGTGAGAGACCTCTCCAGAGCAGAGAGCCGGAGAGACGAGTCAGGAAGATGTCTCCGTGAGGAGCTCTTCAGGTAGAATGTTTTGCCGCTGTAACTGCAAGAATAATGAATAAAAAATAAAATATTTTGCTGAACCGGGGTCCAGAGTTTCTGTCCTACTGAGCGAACCTTGACAAATAATAATAATAATAATAATAATAATATATATATATATATATATATGTATATATATATATATATATATATATATATATATATATATATATATATATATATATATATATATATATATATATATATATATATATATATATATATATATATATATATATATATATATATATATATATATATATATATATATATATATATACACAAATGTAAATATACATATCTACACACGCATATTCATATGTATACGTATTCATATATATACATATAAAAGTGCACCCGTAAATATCTACCTACACACAGATTTGGATTTGAGAAAAAAAAGAAGGGGAGAACCCCACCAATTAAAGAAATGAAATACAGTATGACCATCTAGTGTCTTACTGTTAGAAATTTACGGCTTATCACTGTTTTTTTTTAATATTTATTTAGTCTGCTTTTTATATATATATTTAAAAAAAGATTTACCGTACTGTTAAGTAGCTTAAATGTGGGGGTGTTGGGGTTGGGGTTTGGCGGCGTGGTTAGCAACCATGCACGTCCCATGTACTTGCTTCTGACGGTCCGGATCCGAATCCCGCCTGTGACCAGTTTGCAGAGTGTCTTCCCTACTGTCTTACCCTCTTTCACAAGCCTATCCACTGTCTCTCTCCTATCAATAAAGGCACAAAATGCCCAAAATATACTCAAAAAAGTAGTCTAAATATTATTTTGTCCCTTTTTCCTATTTATTTTGTCACCAGAATTTTGAGTTTGTATATCTTATTCCATAACTTGTGTCATTTTATCTACCGGTTCTTATATTTTATGGCTAAGTGTGCATTAGTTACCAAATACATTTTTACTTCAATTCATAACAAGAAAGATCATTTCCCAGGACAATTCAACCTTTTCAGGACATTTGACTTTTTCCTCATTTTTCCATGACTGGAAAATTGGTCAATTATTTTCCAGGTTTTTTAGGAAGTGTGGGAACCCTGAATTCAATGCATCTGTAAAGTCTGTGCACGTGATGATTTGGAACTTTATTGTTCTGCCATGGCGAACAGGTGTCATACTTGTTCATCAGGTCAGCAGTGGTGCAGACTACAGACTGTTGTGGGGTTAGTAACTCGCCCTCACAGGTTTAGGAATGAAGCAGAACCTCCACACAAGCCTGCAAGCCAAGCTGAAGTGCATAAGGAAGAAGGTGTAGGAAGTGGTCTGAGAGGACCAAGTTTGTAAAAGGCCCCTGGAAAGCAAAGCAAGGAAAGGAGGAAAAGAGGATGTACCTTAGCCCCCACCCCCTCGGACAGTTGGCGGAGCACTAGCACTTGCCTCTCTTCTGAACAGGCGGTAGAAAAAGCCCCTCTTTGGTGGAGGATTGGGCCGGTTTACATCAAGATCTGGGCAAAGCGTCCCGTCGGTCTCATAGATGTTTATTTCTTTAAAGCACTCCATCTCAATCATCTAAAGGGACGAGAGGCCAAAACCTTTACGTTACATCTGGACGAAATGCTTCAAAAGTTATGCATGCATTCACAGGTCACTGCATTACAGAGGTTTGTTATGGGACTTAAAAATGACATCATCTCCAAAGGTCTGAGTCTGCAGTACCTCATTCTGCCATGGGATGGAGACACTGCCTGTCACAAACTTGTGGTAGAAGTCATCATCTGTGGGGTCAAGGTTCACACCCTTGACAGTGGAGAATTGCTCGATGTCCAGGACGTCTTTACAGTACACAGCCCGAGGCTGAGGGAGATAGGAGGAGAGAGAGAGAGAGAGAGACAGGAATAAGACAAGTGTTTGTTTATTTTGGGTGAGGGGTGGGACAATAAAACTCTTAACCACAGAGTCACAGTCATTAAGATAACACGGAGATCACCGCAGCCCTTAGCTAAAAGTCGTTTATTCAAGTGTACCACAAGTATACTTATTTTATACTAAAACTGAGGCAGTATACTTAAAGTTTACTTTTTTACAATTTATTTTATACACTTATGAACAGTACAGTAAAGTATACTTGGCTCATACTGAAAAGTAGAAAGAACAGTCTACAACTAAGAACACATGTTCAAGATCATATAGTGATGGAGTTTAAAAGTTTACAGTAAATAGTATTTGTGATCAATTTCATTAGCTTTATGTACCTAAAAATAAAAACAGAGAAACATTTTACTCCATTTAATTGATCAAGTTCTAGTCCCTTTCATATGGGTTTGGCAGTGGTGTTATGTTCACAGTGTCATCTGTTTCTATAAGAACACATTTTGTTTTAATCATATCAGACCAGACAGCATCAACAGTTTGTTTTTTAACCTCATATATTAAAATACTTTGTCCAGTGATCTGTAAATCATTACTTATGATTCAGTAAGAGCCTCAACAAAAACTCAACAGAATTTGACACATGGACAAAAAGCAGAAATTTGTTGTGAACACGTTTGTTTAAACATAACCAAGTCATTAATTAAAGAAAATGTACCATCTTTCAAGCGAACAGCACTGATGTATCTCTTCTTTGGTCTGTCACAGTTTTGACTGTGATACAGAACTTTTCTGTTCAATCTGCGCATGAAGGTGAATTACAAGAAAGTAGAACTTACAAGTACTTAAAGTACAAGTAAACTCATAAAACAGCAAAAAAAATAGTTTGATTAACTAAAATGTTGACTTGAAGTACATACCTGGTACACTAGAAGTATACAGATAAGTGTACTTGTATACTTGAAAGTGTACTTTTTGCAAAATTAAAAATGTTCCAGTTTAGTCCACTTTATAGTAAACTACAAGAACATGGTCTGTAGCATACTTGCATGCTTATACTTATGCTCAAGCTTACTTAATAAAATTAACTTCAAGTATATTACTTTTTCTAGGTGTTGGCTGAAGACTACGGTTCAACTTAACCCTATAAAGCCAATTGTATCATATTTGATTCATACTTTTATAATACCTCTTTCTACTCAATATGATCAACAAATTACAAAAAACATCTGAATATAATCAGATAAATGATAAAAAAAATGTCCTCAAATGGATTATCAGTTGCCAAAAACACCTAATGTATCAAATCAGGTCTGAAAAATCTCTATGTTGAATTTTATGAACATTTTGATTTTTGTAGGATTTTAGCAGAAAGTGAAACAAACATTTCAGCTCCAAAAAATTAGAATTTTCTGGCTATAATCTATGGTCTTGGGCCTTAAAGGGTTAATAACCCTAAATCAGGATTGCAGATCACATTTTTGTCTTTAATATGATTATTTAACCATTTTTCAGTTCCTGCAGTCTTTTTCCGACTGTAAATATGGATATGTCACCTACATAGTCATTTCAAAGACAAAAGATCATGAAGCAAAGTACTGTAGCATATCTTCACACATTTTCCCAGTATCCACGATCCAATGTCCTTTACTTATGATAAAATCCATAATTCCATATTATCAGTTAACCTGTTATAAGAATCTTCTAGCCAAGACTAGCAGTAAAGATAATATGTCCATAATCAATTTTATTTTCTTTTTGACATCTATTGCTGTTTCTCAGGTGCATTGTGCTCGTGTGCGTGTGTGGTCTTACGTCAGGACTAAATGGGGGGTCCAACATGTTGGCCTCCAGACGTTTAAAGTTGATGTTTCTGAAGATGGGGTGCTGTTTGACCTCGATGGCTCCTCGGCCCTGACATCCAAGTCTTTCCTTGGGGTCCTTCGCCAGGAGCTGACATGCAGTGGGAGGAGAAATAAAAGGATTAAAACACTGTAACTCACTCTTATTGAGCCAAACAAGCTGATGCATGTAAATCAGAATTTCATATTCATATTTCCAATAAATAAAATGAAAACTGAAGTCACATGTTGCAAACACACAAAGGACTGGGTTCAGAAAGGCAAAGTTCAAAACAGATATGACATTTATTTTAGTTTTTTAAGGGTTAATTTAGATACTTGAAGTTAAGCACATTTGTAAAGCAGATTAGGGCTTTTCTCTTTTTGGTTTCCAGGAGATAACCCCACTTGTCACATTGTCATCTGCAAGCTGACAGCATTCACAGCCAACAATCAAATGGCTTCTCACTTTGTCTCCACATCTTAAATCCTCTTTTCACTTCTCCTTTACGTCTCTGTCCTCGTACAACCCTTTCCTTATTCATGTAAGGGTTTACAGAAGACTCTCACTTTCTGCTCTTGACAACTCAGCTCACTTGTCTATTTTGAGCCATCTCCCCTCCCCATCCCCACAGGAGTCTTTGAATTTTCTGAACCTCGGGTCACAATGTTCCACGACGTCACGTGTCCAGTCCCCTCTTGGGGGAGGGGAAGCATCAAAAACAACAACCCTAACAGAACTTTTCATGGCCTGATTCAAAAGTGGATGCAATTATTTCTAAATCATCAACAGATGTCCTTTTCTACGTGTTAAAACTGTTGGTTAAAACCTGTTGTTTCTTTATCTCGTAATCAAATCCATTTTTTATTTAGTCTTTGTGCACACAAGGTGAACGACAGATATTAACGATGCAGCAGTTTTAATATTTTGCAAACTAAGTTACCTAAGGTATTAATAGCAGTTATATACAATCAATGTACTACAGACTGTCCCAACAGCATTTCCTGAAACTACTTCATTTTACGAAGTATGTTAATTTCACTGTCAGGGGACTCTAATCAAAATAGCAGTTTAACTACTTACCTGTTTTTAATCACAGACTGTGATCAATACAGACTGCACTTCATGAGGTGTACATGTTTATGAGACTGGGGTCCACATTCAAGATTTCCTGCTGCCAAACAGAGTTTTTTTTCACTGCTGTGATGGAGGAATTCCTGATTGGCTATATGGATTGATGTTGGTAGTTAAATGTATGTATTTGTATACATATGTGTATATATGTGTATCTATGAATATATTTGTATCCATAAACTGAAGAGTTGTCTTCAGCCTGATGCTATACAAATTAAGACTGACTGATTGATTTAATTAGCAGCAAACTACCATTCTTTTCATGCATAAATGTAATAAACAAGTGAGCAAAGCTGCTAAAAATGTTTTTCTGCAGAAACAGTTCAGGCCAAAAGTTTGGACACTCCTTCTCATTCAATGTGTTTTCTTTATTTTCATCACTATTTACATTGTAGATTCTCACTGAAGGTATCCAAGCTATGAATGAACACATGTAGAATTATGTACTTAACAAAAAAGTGTGAAATAAATGAAAATATGTCTTATATTCTAGTTTCTTCAAAGTATCCACCCTTCGCTCTGATTACTGCTTTGCACACTCTCTTATTCCCGTGTTTGATTGAAACTACAGAATTTCTTTTTCACACTGCACCACAAATACTGACAGTTATTTTGTAGTATGAAGAGATGAAACAGTATTGATTTATGCAGCCCGTGCTGAAGTGAAGCACATGGTCAGTTGTTGATTCTGGTTTAGACAGGGGTGGGCAACTGGTGGCCTGGGGCCATATGTGGCCCTTCACCTCACTTAAAATGGCCAACCAATCAATTCCCCCCAAAAAAAGAAAGAAAAAGAAATTAGAAATATAAAGAAAACATAAAAACTACTGCTAAATATGATTCATCATGAGTAACCAGGACTGAATAATGCACAAATTAGAAATGTGATAAAATATTTCAACTAACCTTAGATTACTTTGTTTTTTATAAGTTATTAAATAACTTCCTTTGCTATGATTATATATTTGATTATACAGTACAGGCCACACACTTCAAACTTTTTTGTTAAGTACATAATTCCACATGTGTTCATTCATAGTTTTGATACCTTCAGTGAGAATCTACAATGTAAATAGTGATGAAAATAAAGAAAACACATTGAAAGAGAAGGTGTGTCCAAACTTTTGGCCTGTACTTTACCTCATTTAGTGAATTTCGTCTATAGAACAAAAGACACTGGCTACACACAGAAACACTTTTTTGTTCATGAACTAACATCCTCTGGTCAGGCGAGAAGTCATAACAAGAAGAACTTAAACATCAAGCACTAAATCCTGTCAAATGAAAATGAGGATGCTCAGCCAGCCACAGCATTGCATATATCATCCAAAAGAGGCATGATGGAAAAGAGCCCATGGGCCCTTTCTTAACCACTTTTGCTTAACCCTGACAGAAAAAGTCAAGAGGTCAAGGGAAAGAGAAAGGAGAGGGAGATCCCAAGGACAGAGGGACGCCCACAACACTTTCACTACGCTACATCATCATGTGAAGACTGATGTAACTGATGTTAATATGCATATCTACAGTTGATATATTGGCCACACATATCGGCTATAATATCAGCGAGTTACACAAATGTGCAACACTGATGCACTTTCTCATCACTTCTCATTTAAAAATCAAGGGTTTCATTTTTGCAAGAGTTAAATGCTGGTTTTTTTGTTTTACATCATGAAATATACTGTAGCACTGAGGAAACAAGTCAATGTTTGTGGAGTACTGATCTTGAGCTAATGACCAGAAATATCGATGACAATAAATTAAAACATATCATCATATAGGATATCTGCAAAAATACAATATTGTGCATCCTTAGTCACAACTCTAGGAATAAGGATTTCCCTTGATTTGAAAGCTGTTACAAACATTTGAGCTTTTGCTCCTCATATTTATCCATGTCCTCATTTGCCACCTGTTTTCACAATTATTATTATTCACTTGTTTTCCAGCCCTTGTCCTTCCCCCTCCTCTACTGAAAGTGTCAGCTCCTTCGGCTCAGCCTCACCTGTCTGCAGATGTGTTTTGCCTCCTCTGAAAATTTGTCCGAGTACTCCTCCTGGTCTTCACGCACTCGTCTATCCACCTCCTCCCGTTTAACACGCTCCTTGCGCTTGCGGAAAGGGGACTGGCCTTGTATCATCTCAAAGATTAGACAGCCTAACCCCCACCAGTCAGGGCTGAAGGTGTAGCTCTCATTCTGAATCACCTCAGGAGCTAAAGCGAGTGAAAAAGTGAGGAAGAAGAACAAATTAAAAAAAGGTCTGGTTGACAATTTGAATCAAATGCTACAATAAGGGGAAGTTAAAAAGAGGAAAAAGGGTGAGGTTGTTTAGAGAGGTGGTTAAATACACATATTTTCTTACAGAATGAGTGAAACATTTATTCAATTGAATATACCAAATAATATCTCTGAATTTACCCATGTATCCCACAGTGCCTACTCTCCCTCGTATCGTCTCTCCCTCTGGAATTTGAACAGCAAGTCCCAGGTCTGAAATCCGAATATGTCCTAGATAGAAATCACAAAGTAAGATGTAAACTCCGTTTTTAATTAAAGGTGTATCACTCATGAAAAAAAACATTTTTTTCTTTCACTGACATCATGAACTATTATAAAAATTAAGTGATTTGCAAAGGTAAAGCCCTTGCTTTATCATATTTATCCCATTTATCTCCAAATGTAAAAGAAATATATTTTATGAAAATCTAAAGAGGAGACTGCTCCCTTAAAATACATAAAGTATAAAAAAAAAATAAACATACCACGGTCATCCAGAAGGATATTTTCAGGTTTTAAATCCCTGTGAGAAAAAAAAAAAACATTAAACACCATGTACATTTTTAGCTCTATTAAAGTAACATGACAGATATGACAACATACAGTACAGGCCAAAAGTTTGGACACTCCTTCTCATTCAATGTGTTTTCTTTATTTTCATCACTATTTACACTGTAGATTCTCACTGAAGGTATCAAAACTATGAATGAACACATGTGGAATTATGTACTTAACAAAGAAGTGTGACATAAATGAAAACATGTCTTATATTCTAGTTTCTTCAAAGTATCCACCCTTTGCTCTGATTACTGCTTTGCACACTCTTCATTCTCTTTATGAGCTTCAACAGGTAGTCACCTGAAATGGTTTTCTCTTCTCAGGTGTGCCTTTCCAGGGTTAATTAATGGGTTAACAGCCCGATTAGGCAACTGTGAGAATTAATATTATGGCAACAACCAATCAGTTAAGTTAAGAGAAACAAGTGGCCATCATTACTCCAGTGAGAATCTACAATGTAAATAGTGATGAAAAATAAAGAAAACACATTGAATGAGAAGGTGTGTCCAAACTTTTGGCCTGTACTGTATTTTTCTTTTTACCTACTTATTAATCAGTATATAGCTTTCTACCTATCTGTACGTCTTCCTCTCCACCTACACATCTGTCTATTCTTACCGAACTATCTATCTATGTATCTGTCTAGCAACCTGTGTACCTACCTGCTAGGGGTGGGAGAAAAAAAAATCAATTCACATAAGTATCGGGATTTTTTGTTTGACAATTTTTAAATTATTGTTTTTCTAATTTAAATACTTCATTTTAATCTGTGTAAATAAGCCACTTTTTAATGTAGTCCAGACTTTTGATATAGTCTGTAGGCATCGTCATTGTTCATCTTTTTCGCTGGTGTTAAAAAAGCTAACTAAAGGTTGCAAAAATCGGCAATATGGTAGAACCGCTATTTAAATCGAATCAGCACCTAAAAATTTGTGAAGAAATCAAATTGGGAGAGAAGTGAATCATCCCAGCCCTACTACCTGTCTACCAGCCTGTCTGTCTGTCTAAGCATCACTACCTGCCTACACTTTCATTTGCTTGCTGTCCAGCTTTGCTTTGTTTAAAGTTAAGGTTTTCAGACTTGATAACATATTCCGGTCTTTGTCAGGGTTATTTTTCACTCAAAAAGATCCCTTCTAAACCAAAATAAACATGACAATTATTTTCAAGAGTTAAAGCAGAGCTGCAAATGAAAAGTTGACGAGGAAAAACCAAAGTTTAATCTTGATTTTTAGGAAAAGCATGGAGCACCTACACTATCTTCTATAGAAGCCTTTAAAACCCTGACTAATAAGCACCAGCCCCAAACCTGCGTTGTCCTTGTGACCCTACCTGTAGACTATCCGCTCACGGTGTAGGTCCTCAAGGCCACAGCAAATTTCAGCAGCATAGAAGATGGCCCTCTGCTCATCAAATCCTGAATTGCCCATGTTATAGATATGGAACTTAAGGTCACCGCCATTCATTATGGTCAACACCAGGCACAGCGCATCCTTGGTCTCATAGGCATAAGCTAGACTAACCTGGAGGAGGCAAGTTTGGGAAAACAGCAATAAGGGAGGTGAGGGTTGAAAGGGGGAGGAGGGGAGAAGGGAGAAATGATAATAGACAGGGTAGTAAGATGAGCAGGATTCATTTGGTTTAACTTTATAAATCACTTTATCAGTTTTTCAGATGGATCAGAACACAAAGACAGACTTATAACAAATACAACACAAATACAAACACACTAAAGTTTCTGTGCTCCACTGCTGCAAATCCTCCCCGATCAGACGGGCATAGTGTGCATGCACAGGACGGGGATCTCACTCTTTTCCAGAAATCATTTTATAATATGGCTGTAGGTAATTCTCACGTTAATGTAGCCATCCGTAAAATAAGATTAAAGGTTGATGACAAATATTTGAAGCTAGCTCCACCGTATCATATTGAACTTCAGATTTATTTCTAACTCTCATCGAACATTGTCTGCTAGCTATCTTTTTAGTCTGGCTTTTATGTAGTGTCTCACTATCATAAATTTATACTTTATACATATTTTTAATCTGTATTTTCTCTGCTTCTTTATAAATGTATTTTCTTGAGTTGCCTAAGTTGCCTAGATTTCATTTTGTATTATTTCATTTTGTCACCAGTGTTTTAATTTTCAATATTTATTCTTTAACTTGCATTATTATATTTACATCTTCACTTCATTTCCTGTGTTTGATTTGTTCACTAACAAGGTCAAAGGAAGATAACTATTTTAACAGGACTGTTTAATCTTTTCCAGGAAATTTTTTCCTAATTTTCCATGTTTTCCGTGATGTGTGTGAACTCTGACGTAGAGTATGTCATCAGGAGGAATCCCATCTGCTGCAGAGTGAAAAGTCAGAAGCAGACCACAACAGGGAGCGGGGAAAATGTATTGAATCTTATTGAATTTTTCTGGACAATGATTGTCCCAAAAATTATTGCCGATAAACGATTTTATTGTCAATATTACTTTGAAACATAATTTTTTCATTAATGTAGTTATATGTCGTGATAAAGTGAGTACACCATATCAAAAGCAACGAATTTTAATTTCTTAAGAGTATTTAACTGTAATAGGAAGGTTGAGAGTTTTTAAAATAATAATAATAACAATAATAAACTAAACTAAAAAAAGAGGAAAAACAATGAAAATGAAATTGACTCTCTTTTGGGAAAAATGCATGTAAAAAAATCATTATAATAATCAAAAACAAAAAATAGACCCTGTCTCTGTAATAACAAAAAAAAAAAAAAATCCAATAAAAAGAATAAAATGGAGTTTATACAGTCCCTGAATTGTTTGTCACATGTACGTTCTCCCAGTCAATCCGTACTGTCTGTTAAACATTTGTAACATTTCTGGCTTTTCAATCGTATTGAAGGGCTGCATTTCTTTTGCAATGTAGAAAATGACACTGTCTGTGAGCGCGCCAGTTTGCGCTTTTATTTATATTTACTTTGCTGACTAAACGCCTCAGCGAGCGCTGACTGTCAGGACGAAGGCTCCCCTGCCCCTCCCCTTCTTCGTTGCCACTTCTTTCAAACAAATACGACATATCAACTCGTCTGTGTTCATGGGCTCACACCTTGTTCACTCTGTTTAAAACCAAAATGTTCCCACTCTGGGGCTGTGGCATTCAGCTTAGAAACTTTGCTTTCATGCCATCATTCATATTAGTATTTGTTTCCTCGTTACTCCTCACGGCGCTCACTTCAGCTCTGTGTGTACGCACAAGCAGCCCCGCCTCCCTCTCAAAGATTGAATGAGAAACAGATGGATCACTAACCCTAATCCCGCTCATTCCGCTACAGAACTAAGTCACCAAAGCATTGAGAAAGATGGACGTAGTGAGCCATCTTCTCATCCAGCCTGTTTGGTATAAGGAAAACAAACACGTATGCAGGTCAATTTATCGAGGCTGGCAAACTTACCGAGGACGTTTTTATTTATTGTGCGGTTAAATGATTTATTGGTTATCGCGACAGGCCTGCAACTGACCATTTGTTGGCTTTCTGATTGATTTACTGACAAACCAGTCAGAATCAAAGGGCCCTTCTCAAAACGACATTATGAGACTTCCTTGTACGACAAGTATGGTGCTGGCAGAGTCTATTTTAATGATCTGAATTTTATCAAGCACTGCCCATTACAGGAGGCGATCCTAACCAAGCCCCACCTTCCTTGGTAACTGTTAGTAGATTGGACAAAATCTGTTCCTTCTGGCCTCCCTCCCAATTAAACAGTGAGGCCCTGATGTAGTAGCAGATTGAAGTTATACTCTATAGAAAATATATAACGTCAAAATAAAACGTCACGAATATTAAAAAAAAAAAATATTGAGAAAAAGCTGGAAAAAGATGGCAGCAGGGTGGCACAACCTCTTGCCCGTTATCAGCTTGGATAGAAACCAGCACCCTCCTTAATAGGATAATTAGTATAATGGAATGTTCAAATATGAAGGTAAGAGTTACATTTTCATCAAATGTTGAGATTAATAAAGACGTCCAGGATTAGGTACACCTTAATAGTATACTTTTAATCTCAAACTCTCAACTTTATTCTCAACATTCAGACTTTGTGACAGACAGAAAAAAATCTTCCCTTGTCTAAACTTGTCTGGTCATTTTCCCACGTACTCTCCCATCAAGAAAACATTTTCACAAAGAGAACTGCAAACCACTGGATTTCTTCTTCTCTTTTTTACATAAGATTGTTGTATGTGAAAATCCATTCAGCTATTGTACATCTAGAGCCACTTCAATCACCTCTCTTTTTTATTCTTATTGAACTTCAGCAGAGCATCTTCACTTTGTACACATGCCAAAACGCACTGACTGCCATGTGCCAAAGGAAGTGACTGGTGAGAGTATATTTGTCCATATAATGCTGCAGTTACTACTGTTTTATACGACTGCCGTTTGTGATTTGTACGTAGGTCATTATAATCAATTAACTCTTATTCATTTACAGTATGTGGCTGCAATCTGCAGCAGAGAGTAGCATGACACACACACTTCAGTGTCCTTTTCTACATTGTACTTATATTTTGTGCATTTATCCAGATTGCTGTTTGTGCCTCTTCTGCCCCAGAGGTCTAATTTTTAAGCTGTTCAGTCTATGGCTGTTACACCTTTAAGAAATATCAGACAATCTCTGACATTCTTAGAAATATATCAAAGAATAGCACAATGAAACCCACAGATTAATGTCGCGTAGCCAACTGAAGTTACCATATTGGTGTGGGTAATTCTCAGGTTAATCTAACCTTCTAAAAAACAACATTAAAGGATGCTGACCAATAACTCTACATAGATCCACTGTATCATATTGAACTTAATATTTATTTATTTTTAACTCTCATGCATGAACATTGACTGCTATCTATCGTTAAAGACTGGCTTTTATGTAGCCTCAATATTATAAAAAAAATGGTATATAGTTATTTTTTATCTTTATTTACTGTTTTTTATTGATCATTTTATATTATTTCTTTTTGTCACCATAGTTTTGAGGTTTTATATTTTATTCCATAACTTGCATTATTTTATCTACTCATATTTATGCCGAGTACATTTTTAATTAATTTCCTATGTTTGATTTTGTTCACTAACAAGGCAGAAGAAAGATAAATTATTTTCCAAGTCAATTCAAGCTTTCCAGGACATTTTACTTTTTTTCCTTATTTTCCATGTTTTTCATGACTGGAAAAGTGGTCAGCCATTTTCCAGGTTTCTCAGGGTCCATGGGAGTTCTGGTAATCAATACTTTTTTTTGACACTATTAGAAGAGGCAAAGAGTATCCCACCTGCTACAGACTTCAGGAAAAGGTACATCTGTCCTGTATGTTACACACAAACACCCAAATACTATATATGTGCTTAGGGTGCCAGTTAAACTAAACAATAATTTAACAGTATAACAGTAATAATGCTTTTAGAATTTGTTCGATGCACTGATTAAAAAAAGGTGGCATTAAAAAGTGAGAGAAAAAAAGAGGAGTTTGAGAGAGCACTTGACTTCTCTCCTTACTACTGCTGTTTGGTCAGAGTTACTAGGCAACAGAGCTGCTCTTATAGGTAGAGAGGCACATGAAGAGTCATCAGTTCTGCCTGCAGCATAGAGACCTAACACACACATGTGGGTGCGTGTGCACACACACACAATCATGTGCAAATCCCAGGTGACAAAGCTGCAGGTCTGTAACAAGCAAACTCCAGCCTCCAGACTTGCTGCATGTGTATATTTGAGTGTGTTTGCACGCCCACAGATACACATAAACATGCCTCTGTTTGAGACAAAAACACACAAATCTAATGCTTGGTTTTAAGCTACGTTTGAATACCTCAGATATCCCTCCTAAAAAGATACAAAAACTGGCTAAACTAAACTGTTGTTCCAGACGGACTGGATTCCAACATGCATTTCAGACATTTTTATGCCTTATTAAATAAGATACAGCAGTGAAATAATAACTGAGCACAATTACAATCCATAAAAAAATTAGTTAATAAGATGTTTTTTTACTGAAGCTCATTCAATCACAAAACAAATCAAGTTAAACTGCAGTCTGATGGTGCACTTGGTCGGTGACTGGAAGGTTGCAGGTTTGAGCCCCGCACTGTCACATGGTGATGTGTCCTTGAACAAGAGTCTTCTGCTCCCTGTATTTTAAGTTAGCTTGTTAGCTTCTGAGTTCAGCCCGTGTTGATGGGGAGTTGTTTTGGTTTACTTTTACAATCTTCAGTGGATCTATATGAGTTAATGGTGAGTGCTCTAGCATCTGGATAGTACACAATAGGGCTGAACAATTAATTGCAAATTAGATCAAATCACTAAATATGGCTTGTTGCATTTTTCAAATCGCAGACAGTGCAATATTTTTAACCCAAAATGTATCGAGCATTTTGGCATTGTGATGTAGTTTCTTGCAATTTAATGGCTATTTTAACCTTTTTTAACCCAGTTTTTACAACTTTATGCCTATCTTGCTCCCATTCATCTTTTTTTTTTGGCCACTGTCAGACCATGTTTGGAGTTTTTACATGGTTTTTGAAATTTAATCCCAATTTTGCTGCTGTAAACAATTTTCCTTCGTCACTTTTGAATTTTTTGGCCTTTTTTTTTTTTTGCAATTTCATACCTATTTTGCACCTATTAACTTTTTTTCCGCTTCTGTACCATTTTTTTTACCCAGTTTTTACAATTTCATACCTATTTTGCTTCTGTTCACTTCTCCACTTTTTCTCAAATCTTTTATCCTTAGATTGATCTAATGTCATATTGGTTTTACTATAAAATGATCTACTGCTTATGTTTGTTTAAGAATACATAAGATGAGGAACATTAAAACAATCGCAGAGTAAATCGCAATTGCAATATTGGGGAAAAATATCACAATTAGATTACTTTCTCAAATCGTTCAGCCCTAGTACACAATAGTGAATTTATTATGTCTGACATGTTTGGGTCTCGCTCTGCGCTCTTGAATGGCTCCGCTGCTAGCCAGAGATTGCCATAATTGGTGTTGCACACCTGAGAGAGGGACAGAGAGAACAATAGAGCAGGACCTCCAGTTTCAGCCCTCTGATTAGAAGCTGGTCTGACTAACTGACTCAACACAGCACACAGAGACGCTCAATGTTGTATCAACATCTGATATTACACTGGTTTCATGAGCTCAGTGTCTCACAAAAGTGAGAACACTCTTCACATATCTGCAAATATTTTATTACATCTTTTCATGGGACAACAGTGAGCAAATGACACCATGATACAATGTACACTTAGGCCAAAAAAAAGAGAAAAAAACCAATGACAATGAAATGGGCTTTCTTTTGGGAAAAATTGCATGTAAATAAAAATAATACGAATCAAAACAATAAAAAAACAGACCCTGTCTCAGTAAAGAAAAAAACTCCAATGAAACAATAAATAAAATGTAGTTTATACAGTTCCAGAGTTGCTTGTGACATTTATGTTCTCCCAGTCAATTCGTACTGTCCAAAACGCTGGTTTTTCAACCGTATTGAAGGGCTGCATTTCTTTTGCAATGTAGTGATGTACTTTCAAACAAATATGACATATGTGCTTGTCGGTGTTCATGAGCTCACACCTTGTTCATTCTGTTTAAAACCTAAATATTCCCACACTGGGGCCGTGGCATTCAGCTTAGGAACCGTAGCTTTCGTGCCATCATTCATGTTAGTGTTTGTTTTCTAGTTACTCCTCGGGTCGCTCACTTCAGCTCTCTGTGTGTGTACAAGCGAGCTGCCAGCCTCCCCCTCAAAGATTGAATCACTGACAGATGCTCACTCCGCTATAAATCTGCAAAATCTGCTATAGAACCAACGCACCCAGGTGTTGAGAAAGTTGCACTGAGTGAGCCATCTTCTCATCCAGCCTGTTTACTAGAAAGAGAGCAGGAAAACAAACATGCATGCGCGAGTCAAATTATTGAGGCCGGCAAACTTACTGAGGATGTTTTTATTTATCGTGCGGTTAATTGATTGACAGGCCTATGTACAGTAGTAACTGTACAGCTCGTGTGACAGCGTAAGGCATCTGTGGGTCGTCCTCAAAGGAAGTTGGAGGAGCACGAGGTCTCTAACATCCACCAGCTCTGTGATGTGGTCATAGGGGAGTGGAAAGGGATTCTAGTGGCAAAATGTGCAGCTCTAGTGAACTCCATGCCCCAGAGGGTTAAGGCAGTGCTGAAAAATAATGGTGGCCAGACAAAATATTGACACTTTGGGCCCAATTTGGACACTTTCACTTAGTGTTGTACTGGCTTTTGTTGCCGGCAATTTAGACATTGATGGCCGTGTGTTGAGTTATTTTGAGGGGACAGTAACTTTACACTGTTAACAAGCTGCACACTCACTACTGTATACTGTCTCTTAGTGTCATTTTCTCACTGTTGTCCCATGAAAAGATGTAATATAATATTTGCAGATATGTGAAGCGTGTACTCACTTTTGTAAGATACTGTGCATGACATCAACACGTTCACTTAAGCAAAATATTAATTATTTTACTGTCATGCAAGGACGTGGCTCTGATTGCTGATGGCCTTAACTGTTAATAATTAAGAACAGTCTTGGCTATCAAGAAGCAGACTGATCTATATTTTTTAAGATTCTTAGTTTAATAAGGTAAAACTTTTATAAATCTGTCAGGATTAAACCTCAGTGAGACTACTGCTGTCATTTGTTAAACCTATTATTGATTACCTTAAAGCTATGGTCTACGATTTGGAAGCTTTGTACATATTAATAACACCGTTTATAAGGCTGTTATGGTCCTATGGTCCTATCTACACAGTATAAAGACCAAAAAGAATGAAAAAAATCCATTCAGTATATCCGCTGAAAAGCTGCATACTAGCTGACCAATCAAACCTAAGAACCTGCGACTATTAATTGGTCCGTGAGTTGGTCTGTGAGTCCATCCAATCCTCGTCTCCCTCGCTACGCAGCGTCATGTGTAGTGCGTCATGGTCCCGCCTCCTCCCCTCTACCTCCGGTGAGCAGCTAGCAGCGTTAGCTACTGAACTATCATGGAGCCGGAAAAGCCTAGCGCCGAGACCGAAGCCGCCTCCCTCTCCCGCGGGGCCCAACGGAGCTCTGCCCGCGGGTTGAGGCCTGTTAGCGGGCTAACGGCTAACGGCTAACGGGACCTTCAGCATCGGCCGTTTCGCCCCTGGTTGATCAGGTAATGGCTTTGTTTACTACAGTGGGAGATGTCTGCTGAATAACTCTGGTTAGTTTGTGCCTGCACGGGCTAATAACTTGTAGGGGAGCGGGTTAGCCTGTTAGCCGCTAATCGTTTGCACTGTAAGCTGAGCTGGGGAGGACAGGCTGAGAAAGATAAATCCCCCACACTCGGCTCCGCTCTGGCGGCGCCAGTCCCCCATTCCCGCCGGTTCAATTGAAATGGCTACTGCTGTGTGTTACAAGGGGGATGTCTGTCGTGTTTGATACTTTCAGTTGAGTTGAGCTGTTTTTGACTGAGTTTGCTGCTGATATATTGTGCTAGTCGCTCGTAGCTCTGTCCGAGGGGGCTATATGAGGCGTCACGAGCTGGGGGCGGGATCTTGGAACATGGAGGGGAGAGGTGAGGGAAGGGGGGCAGGCTGCGGTTTCAAATCGTAGACCACAGCTTTAAGTGTAGATTTGGCAGATAATAAAATGTGAAAAAGCAGGTATAGTTTTCAGAAGAGGATCATGGTGGAGTCCAGCTGTATAACACTAAGAAGTAAGGATGCACCGAATATTCCGTGACCGAATATATAATATATATTGCAAAAAAAGCCATATTCGGCCTTTGGTGGAGAGAGGTAATAGCAAGGTCGAATAGTGTCGTGTGACGCAATGACAAAATCAAATATGTCATTGCGTGTGACTGTGGCTGAGCAGACTGGTGTCAAAAGGACAATAATTCATTTGTTGCAGGTTTATCCACTTCAATGAACTTTAGTTGTTTTTTAATGCATATCTTGTTTGAAGGCCTAATATGAATGAAAAACTTTGTTGTGCTTTTTTTGAAAAGCAAAGGCTACTGGAATATTTAGAAATGTCATAATATTCAATAAACAATTAATTTCTTTTAAAAACATGTCTAAAATGCATTCTAAGCTATTTATGCACTAATAAAAAATAAAGTCAACTACTTAGCCTCCGCATTGGACATTGGGTATTCAACCAAGCGTTAATGTTTCATTTATTTCGGGCACAAATTTTCATTTCTACGAAGAAGAAAGTGATATCATTGGCAGAGGAGATATTTCACACAGGGGAGGAAGTATATCCTAAATAATGCAGAAATTCCTTAAACAGACTGTTATAGCAAAGAAATTACACTTGCTATTTTAAGATAAACAGAATAACCAAGATCAGAGATAATATGAGAAAATATGAGGAACTGGAAGAAGAGCTGTAAAGAACATGAACTGATTAGCAAAGTTAAAACTGGAACTGACAAAATCAAAACAGTGCCCACCCCTTTGTCAAAGATGCCATGCTGTTGCTTTTACCAATTCATCTCTTGACAAATCCCAATTTGTTCACTGTTATACACAAAAGCTTGTCCGCCTGTCATTTTCAAACATGCCCCAGATCATAGAAACATCTTCAACAGTTGATAGACAGCCTTTGCAAACATGCCAGTCAATTTTATTTGCAGGATTCTGGAGCTTTTACAAACAAACCCCCCCACACACAGCTCACGTACACAATCCAACAAACAGACAAAACAGACAGAATTCTTATGAAAAGGTTGAATAAGAAAAAGGTAGTACTTACTACAAAACTACTGTTAACTTTTTCTAATATGCGTTTTTCGTTTAGTGCCATTGCTTCACCTTTTCTTTTCTTCACTCGTTTCTTTTCCAGCTTTTTACAGGCGTACATCTTACCGGTGGCACGTACTTGGCAGGCACAAACCTGGAAAATGAAGCATAAGGAAACATGATCACACATGTGCCAACAGAAAAACATGATATAAAAGACAACTTTTTAATAAAACTGACTTTTAACAGAAACTTATAGGAACTTGATCTTAGAGATGCTTATATAAACATAAAATCAGTTTTAAGTAGTTTCTGACCATCATGCTATGGTTCACTCTTAAAGATGCCTAAAGGGACCAATTATTGAGGAGAGAAGGTGAAGGTAGGACTGATGAAAGTGATGATTTATGGATATCACTGCAGTACAGAGATGAACATGAGACCAAACATCCTTGGTCTCTGACCATCTATCTCTAAAATGCAATTACTTCATCAAGGGTCATATAGAGCATATCTAACAGAAACAAAACAACTTCAAAAACTTCTAAATGTAAAATCGGAGACCAAACAGAGGCCAAAAGTCTTTAGAAACGCTAGACCACATTGTTCAGTCTATGCTCACAGTCCAGACATGGAAGCAGTGTTCATTTTATTGGCTAATTAATTTCATAATAGTTTCCCCTGATGAAAACTAGACAGTAACTAATAAGAACAAGTGCACATGGGCAAAAACTCAAACTAGATCAACTGACATTTTCATCAACAGATTAAAACTAGACTAAAATGTCTGACAGACTTAATCCAATCAGACCTAATCTGATCATGTAGAAAGTAGAGACAAGTTAGGAATATATCCAATCACAGCTACTTTGGTTGTGTTAAAGGTTGGATGAGTTCAGAGGGACATCCAATCACAGCTGCCTTAGCTTGGTGGTGGTGGGATAAGTTGTGGAGCGATCCAATCAGAGCTACTCTCTTTATGACTTGATATATTCATGTAGAGCAGGTTCACTGTTTGTTGTCAGTTCTGGTATTGTAACTGAGATGCTCTGCCAGGTAGACTAAATAAAGGTGACTGCATGTTTCTGTTCATTTACACATTCAAACTTTACTAGCATTCAATAAAAGGAGATTTTTCATTTTATCCAAGAAAAACATGACTTCAGAAATTAAAGGAAACATAAAAAATGCCTTACACTTTACACTTAATATTTTAGTCATATTTTACTTCTGTAAATGGCAAAATTATTCATAAAAACTTAAGTAACAACAGTTATCATTTAAACTCTCCAGCAACTCCACATGGTCTTGTGTGCTTGTTGTGACTCGATTTTTTTTAACTCTTATATTTGGGTATCTTTTATTATCTTCATTTCAACTTTGTCTACTCCAAAACAGATACTTTCTTATTTTGACCTACTTCCACAATAGTTTACACTGGAGATGTGACATTCGCGAACAAGTGAATTCTCTTGAACAGCTCCCATCTCTAGCCAAAACCACTGCAGATGTAGGTAAAAAAGGAAAAAACAAAGCTTCCATTTAGGAGTAGACAGAGTTAAAATGAAGATAATAAAAGATAACCAAATAAAAAGGCGTAAAAAAATACAAGTCACAACAAGCACACAGGACTGTTTGGAGTTGCTGAAGAGTTTATCTGATGACTGTAGGCAGAGGCAGGCTGGGCATGCTACCCACTGTTTCCCAGTGTTTGAGCTACTAGCTTGTTACTGCACACACAGCCCAAAGAATTGAGTCTATCTGCTTGTTATGGACTTTGGAGTGAGAAATTTTGGTGTGTTTCTTTAAAAAAAAAAAAATTACAGAATCATCAGTACACAAAAAACACATGATTAACAACTAACCAAATCAAAAAAATTTACCAAAGATATTTTAAGTCTTATGCAACATATCTCTATGTCCAGTGTTTTTTATCAAAAACATACAGATGCAAAACACTTAAAAAACTTTGTGTATTTGAGCTGACTAACAGCTGACTGATGATCAGCTGATGCAGTCATCACAATCTGAGTTCAAGAGATGCTACAGTTGAACATTTCATGTCCTAAACAACACGTCTTTTCAGTCCCCCCTTCTCCACTTCATTATCTTGTGTCTCTAAGACTAAGACAAAAGAAAAGTAGGATGGAGGAAATGGACCCATCAATAAGACTGAGTGGACCTGCATTATGTGAGAGAACATGATGTCGGCAAAGGCCTTCGGTATTCAGCTTTCCTCTTCATAGCAGAGACACTCACCTCACCAAATCCACCTTTTCCTAGTACTCTGTAATGCCTGAAGGTGTTTTTGGTTACTGGTTGTCTGCAGGGATGACAAGGTCAGAGAAAAAGACAAATAGTGGTTAGTCAGAGGAAATAAGACATTGCAAGATGCATAGTTTACGAGGACCATGTGATGTTGAAAACAGAGTAAGACTCTTTCTCATTGGCTGCTTTTCACCGTGCTGTAGTTACACATTACTTAAAGTTTAATTAATATTGCTTCAGGCTATGGCTGTTATGATATTGGATTTTCACCCAAAGACAAATATGACAATAACAATCATCATAATATAAACAGAAAATTTTAAAATATGTTAATTCTGTGTCGAGCTACAGTCTTTTTTGTCTCTTTTTTGGTAAAATGCTCTTTAAAATACTACATAGGGAGGTAAGCAACTGCCTTCAGCCATAACTGCATAAAAAATATGAACTAAAAAATAATAACTAAATGGTTAAGGACAATAAAAAGGGCAGTGAAATGTTATTCAGATATTCATTTCTTTTGCCTTTTCTCTATGCAGCAGTGTTGGGCAAGTTACTTCAAAAATGTAATGCATTGTTTATTACTTGTTACCGACATTTCAAAGTAATTTGTTACATTATAATATTGTTTTATTTGAAATGTAAGGCATTACACTATTATCGCATTACTTTTGATTTTCTCGTCAAATAACAGGAAATATGGATTTGTCATTCTAAATGTAGCTCATTACGCTCAAAAAGCTCATAACACATCCAGTGAAGGTGATGTGGTGGCTTTCTGACTGAGTTCAGTTTAAGGCTAAAAACAGTAGAGTATAATAGACACACTGATGCTCATGGCACAGTACAAGAAACCCTCAGAGCAAAAACAGACAAAAGGTAAAATTCTGGTAAACTGTATTAGAGATACTGTAACTTTAGTCCGAGTGGAGAACTTTTCTCCTCTGCAATACAGAGTATTTTGGTGAATTAGTATTTAAACAAACCAAAAAATGCATTGTAACTTGCATTACTGACATTTGTCGCAGGTGAAATATTACAGTTCTTTTTTTTTGTAATGCCTTACATGACTACGTTAAAATAAAAAGGAATGCATTACAGTAATCACATTACTTTTTGTAATGCATCACATCCAACACTGCTGTGCAGTAATGATGTGGTAACAAAGCAAAAAGAGATTCTGTATTCAAAAATTCATTTTCAAGATCTACAACTCCTCACACCTAAAATCAAGCCCATGATCCCACAAAGCTGTGCCTGTGTAAAAAAAAAAATCACACAAGGACGTTACCAGAAGTCTCTGATTCTAGTTCTAGTCTGCTGTATCTGTAACTGATCTGAAGGTTAATGGATTTCCAGAGTAATGTTAGGTTTGAAATCAGACAATGTCCTGTTTTGGTTTATCTAATGCCTTCAAAATAAAAGCGATAGTAACAAGTGCCATTTATCATTGACAGAATGATACATTTTTATCATTTTAGCATGAAAAATTTTGCCATGCTTAAGTTTATCAGTGTTTGTGGAGAAGTAGCATTTTTTTCAGCTTCATTGGATCTTTATGAACTTTCTCAGTTTAAAGGAGACATATCATGCTGATGCATGATTTAATACTTACATATAATAGAATAAATTTGAAAACAAGACCTTACACCCCCTTAATTTTCAAAAAATGAGATATTGTATTTTTTCTGATATCCTGGAACGAGATTTGATGCCTCTGAAAATAGGTCATTGCGAGATGACAGCGAGATTTAAATCGTTGTGACGACACGAGGTACCTTTCTTTTTATTGGAGTAATCTGATAAAACACTTCCTCCTCTGTGATGTCCGTTAGCCACAAAACCGTCACCGAGGAACACATCCACCAGCAGGGGTATATAGATCCCTAGCTCACATGCACTCATTACCAGCTCTGGCCTGTAGGGGGACTCAATACGCGGTCGAAGGACAGGCTGGCTCAACCCCCAATAGAACTGACCAATCAGACCACAAAGGGCTGTGACGTTGCGAGGTAACTTTAGGTCATCCTCAAATCCGAGTGTTTCAACGAGGGCTTGATAATGGCCTAAAATGAGGATTTTGAGAACACTATTGTGGGGCAGTGAAGGAACTAAATGACTTGTACTGAGGGCAGAAATGCTTTACAGGCATCCTAGTCTGGCAAAGTGAAAAGGAGAAACAAGCATGATATGTCCTATTTAAACTCACACCTAAACAGTTGGTACAGGGATTAAACAGAGATGTAATGGCTCTAGCTGATCTGTGTTGACATATTCTAACACACAGTTCATGTCGTGGCCTAAAGACAACACAGCCTGACAAAAGACAACACACTGTTGTTGTTTACAGATGTCAAGCTCATGCCGAGGTCAGGCTACACAATATAACAATGATCAGTACGTCAGACTGTCCAGACCACGGAGCCATAACTTAGCGCAGTGACTTATCATGAGAGATGACACAACTGAAACCGACAGCATGTAACAACTGATGTAAAGAGGAAGAGGAGAGGCAACACTGAAGACCACGTTCACACTGTATGAAGAGTATAGTGCTTCTATTTCACAGATGTTGTGTTGCATTATTTTCAGTTTGCTGTCACGTTAGCGGTCACTCATCCTGTTGAATCAGATGTTGCTTTATAACATTTCTGTTTACAGTCATTAGTATTCCACGTTGACACCTCATGAGGGCAGGGGTATTCTTTTTCAGAGCTTTGCCAACCTTTAATCTCAACATTCTCACTGTTGCACATGCAGAGCTCTCAGTGCTCTAATTGGTCAACATCTCTGTCATGGAGGAATAAATGTAGGAGGCAGGACAAAAATCAAACATGCATCATCATTATGACACACTGTAAGGATACAGAGGCTGGTTCATGAGGAGGAGAAGAGGGAAAAACTATTAAACCCAGAACTAACTCATCATGAAACACCTGCCAAACACATCCCTCTGTTTCATTTAAGATCACTTGGTTGCTTCACTGTTTGCATTTTCTTTGTCTTTCTGATCTTATCTCTTTACTTTTTTGTTTGCCTCCTCTCCTCTTTTTTACCACTTTTTCTCCTCATTTGTTTTTTTTCCTTCATTGTCAATTTGTGTCTATGTCTTATTTAGGTCTGGGTATAAAAAATCAATGTAATCGATTTTAAATGACATCCCTTTAACTGGTTCATACTCGATCCATAAAATCCAAAGATCGATCTTTTAACTTGGGTAGTTTTTTCTTCTTTGGATGTGCAGAGAAGCAGCCTGTGGTATCAACCCTGCTAGTCTCGCGTGATCAGCGTTTGGCGCTGCTTTCCACTGAACAAAATCTCGTGAAATGTTACTGCAAACCGTCAAACAAACATGGTGGAAGCAAATAGTAATATATGGGCACCACCGGAGAGTTTAAAATGATGAAGTTTGGACGTATTTTGGATTTAAGAGACGAGTTGGACAAAAAACAACTAATATGCAGAATATGCATAAATGTATATCACTAATATATGATTAATGTAACTACTTTGGGTTCAGTTCTTAATGTAAAAACATTTTTTATAATGAACCAGGTCAAAAGGTCACTTTTTAAATTTACAGCATTATTTTGATTGAGATATTGAAGACTGAATAAACATCGAATTGAATCGTGAATCTAATCGATTTAAGACCTTGAATGTAATCGATCCGGAAAATCTGAATCCATATCCAGCCCTATTTTTATTATACGTTTCAAATTTTGTAAACACCAAAATTTGCCATGCACATATTTGTCTGTTCATATATGTTTATTTGTATGCACTTATTGTAAAAATATATATATATATCTACAGTACAGGCCAAAAGTTTGGACACACCTTCTCATTCCATGTGTTTTCTTTATTTTCATCACTATTTACATTGTAGATTCTCACTGAAGGTATCAAAACTATGAATGAACACATGTGGAATTATGTACTTAACAAAAAAGAGTGAAATAAATGAAAACATGTCTTATATTCTAGTTTCTTCAAAGTATCCACCCTTTGCTCTGATTACTGCTTTGCAGACTCTTGTCATTCTCTTTATGAGCTTCAACAGGTAGTTACTTGAAATGGTTTTCTCTTCTCAGGTGAGCCTTTCCAGGGTTAATTAATGGAATTTCTTGCCTTTTTAATGGGGTTGGACCATCATTTGTGTTGTTCAGAAGTCAGGCTGATGCACAGCCCACAGCCCTATTAGACAACTGTTAAAATTAATATTATGGCAAGAACCAATCAGCTAAGTTAAGAGAAACAAGTGGCCATCATTACTTCTGTGAGAATCCACAATGTAATTAGTGATGAAAATAAAGAAAACACATTGAATGAGAAGGTGTGTCCAAACTCTTGGCCTGTACTGTATGTATACAGTATATACCGATTTTCATGGCCCAAAACCAAACAGTTGTCGGGTCGGGTCATAATCATAGTATATAAATCATGCAGTATGACCCCGGCACTGGAGACTGTAAACACACATTGTAAACACACATGCTGATGAATGAGGTGGACGCTTCGCCCATCTGTGTGTGTGTGTGTGTGTGTGTGTGTGTGTGTCTCCTTCACTATGCTGTTGGTGTCGGAGGAATCCCTCCACTGTGCTGCTTATATGTGTCACCACGGCTAGAAGCTAAAGGCAGTCCCCGGCAGAGGAGCAAAGTCACTTGGTAACACTGCAGGACTATATTTAGCTCAATATGATTGTTGCATTTATTTAAAAAGATGGCCACCATCTATTCCTGTATATCACACCAGCCCTGTTTCAGGCACAAAGAAACTGTGAGAGAAACACTTCAGAGGAGGAGACAGAAACACCTCAGGACTTCCTCCTGCTCAGATTTTGTGAAGGTGCAATTGTTTGTTTGCTTTGGGGATTTATTATTTAGTTTGTTCATAGTTCATAGTTCATTTTATTCATTTGCGCACATGCACCCTAAAATATTCTTTTGGGCGCACTCGTGCAAGTAAAAAAAAAAAAGAGAAAAAAAACATGAAATTTCCGTCATATATGTCGTGTTTTATAAGTTAGTTTGAGAATTGTTTTATATTTACCTTAGTTTCAGTTTTGTAAATATTGACTGTAGAGTGTGAAGTCTTATTCTAGGTTTAAATTTATTGGAGAATAAGACCATCCAGTTAAATGTTTTGTTGTTGGTTGTTAAATCCTGCATATGAATTTCATTTTCAGTTCAGTATAGCACCTTGAATGTAAGCTCTTTTATTTTGAAATATTTTATTTAACTTGAGATGTTTGAGTTTGAAATGTTAAATTTCAGTTTAGAAAAGCACTTAAAGCACTTTTATTTGGAGATGTTTTACTTTGCTTAATGTTTTAGTTTGAATTTGTAAATTTCAGTTCAGTGAAGCACTTTAAATGCTCTGTTTTTCTTTTAATTTAATTTTGCTTCAAATAAAGACAAGTATTTCTTTACATCTTATTCTTGTTTAAAAAGCATTTACATTATATAAAAATTAAGGAGAGTAATAAAACGGTGACGGTATGGCATTAAAGGTGACATTGTGAAAAATTTGGGTGCACCAAATTTAGTGCTGGTGCACCTTAAAAAATTTTTTAGGTGCACCGTTATAACCAATGCAAAAAGTGAGCCTGGAGCCCTGGATCCAGAGTTATATTTTCATTCAAGAAGAAGTGGCATGAGTCAAGAGTGCAGTGAATACATACCTCTCCAACCATTTCCACTGCAGGAAGCGAGAGAAGTACATGGACTCCTGGTAGGATGAAAACGGAGCTTCGCTAAGATAATCCCGAACTATTCTGAAAGAGGTAAGAGGAAGAAAGGACAGGGTGAGAGGGGAAGCTGATCATAAATAAAAAAGAGAGTCATGACATCATGATTTTCTTTCCAACTGAAAAAAAGGCACATTCAATTAAATTCAATTAAAGAAACATTAATGTGGGGTGCTGGTTTGGCGGAGTGGTTAGCAACCATGCACGTCCCATGTACATACTTCTGCCAGTCCGGGTTCAAATCCAGCCTGTGACCAGTTTGCAGAGTGTCTCCCCCTACTCTCTCACCTTCTTTCACAAGCCTATTCACTGTCTCTCTCCTATCGGTAAAGGCATAAAATGTCCAAAAATATATATATATATATATATAAAAACATTATTTTTCCCCGGGGGTTAAGTAACGGCACACAGAGCAGTCAGTGAATGAAATTACATATAACTGTTAAAAATGCTAAAATCAAGGAAAGGAAAAAGAATACCTAAACAAAATAACCAGACGTACCATTAAAATGCATTCAAAAATAATATACAAAAATAAATAGAGAAGGAATGAAGAAATAAAATTACCAAAATGTTCTCATGCAGATGGTATTCAGACACACAGTGGGGAGTGCATTATTATGATACAGGTGCAAAAGCCATTTGGTCAGTGTCGAGTGATTTATGGATGTTTGAAAATGAATCTCCAAATCATAGAAAAAGACAAACATCAGGCCTGAGTCTAAACAAAATGTCATACCTTTAGAATTACTGGAAAACATAACCGTGTATATATCGTATATATACTATATGCATTTTCGGGGTGGTGGGATCAAAGCTTACTACCTCATCATTACCTGATCAAACATGTGGTCACATTAAATGCGTCCTGGCTGTTCAGACCGCGGTCGCATTCAAGAAAATCAGATACGTATCCGTTAAGTACCACATTTGAAAGTGGCCTGAATCTGATTTGAAAATGTCAAATTCACACTGTTAGAAACAAATAAGATACAGGTCACATTTGAGCCAAAAAATCAGATTCAGGTCACTTTTGACTGCAGTGTGAACTTAGCCTAAGTGTTCACATGTCAGGTCTCTTTAGGGCCTTCTTTGACCAAAACATTCTTGGGACTATGTAGGTCTGGGAACTTCCTTAAGGGAACTAAATAGTCCCTGTTGCCTCTGTCAGCCCCATCACGTACTTATTACTCATACTGCAAAAGCAGAACACTGTCATCATTATACCTCAAGATATTAACAGTCATTCAGTGAGAATGTGATATTTGTGTCAACTCACAGTGTGATCTGCTTCTGCAGATGCAAGAGAGAGTGTGACATGGTGTGTGCTTCACAAACACACAACAGGCAGACAGGCACCCATACAGAGGCACCGTCCCCTGCTGAGTGCCCCCCCTCACCCATAATAGTCTGTAATACTGCCTCTGCAGACGACGAAATCTGCTCCCATTTCAACTTATTAAAATGAAACCAAATAGACAACAAAAAGAGGAGAGGAGTTTTCTTTTGAATGCAGTTAAGTTAAAGTTAAAAAAAAATCCCAGATAAATTAGCGAAGTTTAAGAAAGATCATGATCACTGTAAACTGGCCCCTGCCACTCTATTACACAAGTTCTGGTCTTGTCCCAAGATTTAAGGGTTTTGGTGTTTTAGTTTTAAGACTTTTTCGAGCATATGTGGGACAAGAATTGATCCTTCTCCACTGATCTCATTGTTTGGTGTGATGCCGGTAAACAGTTCAGTCAACAGAAGTCAAGAAAATATGATTGCCTTTGTTCCCTTTTAGCCAAAAGACTCATCCTGTCAAAATGGAAGGACTCTGTTCCCCCATCATAAGGTCAGTGGATAAGGGAGGTAATGTGTCTTGTACATTTAGAGAAAATAAGATATATAATCAGAGGGTGCACAAGAAAATTTCATAAAACTCGGCAACCATTTATAACATTTGTCAAAAATATGTCACCTGGCAATTTATGCATGTAATGTACATCTGTTTGTGTCTGTTTCTTAAATATATATATATAATTATTATTGATCTAGCTACCCGATTTATTGTATTTATTTTATTTTATTATCATTTTATATATATATATATCTATATCTATATCTATATCTATATATCTATATATATATATAGATATATATACATATATATATACATATATATGTACACACACACACACACACACACACACATATATATATATATATATATATATATATATATACATACACACACACACACAGACATATATATATACATATATATATACATATATACATATATATATATATATATATATATATATATAGATATGTGTGTGTATATCTATGTATATATATATATATATATATATACATACATATATTATATTTGTTTTTTTTAATATCTGTGATAGTGTCTGGCTGTTAATTCAGAGTTGGGGGTGTTTTCCGCTCTGTGTTATAAAAAAAAAAAAAAAAAAAAAAATACCTTGTTCAAAAAAAAAAAAAATAAACTTTTCCCTACAAAATAAAACTCAAGTTTAGAGGAGATGCTCAAACTCAGCACTTAAGTGAACTCGAATAACTTACATCAATGCACTCCACATTTGATTTAAATCAAACATTTCCTGGACACTGACAGGACTGTATGTGATAAAAGTATCTATTTGAATAATTAGGATAAATAAATACCTGATAGACACATTTAAGGTGAAAGAAATTCCTTTAAATCATCTGTCCAGCACATTTGATAGCATAGAAGTTACAGATAGGACATGTGACAGAATGTTCATATATAAGAAGTATGATTATTAAAAACAGGGCTCATGATGGAATCCACACTAAACATAAACATTATTCAGTATCTTTATCCTTCAATAAACTCTCCTCTGCATCAACACATCACTGCATACAAGTGTTTCACTGATTAGAGTAATGCAGCAGATCTGAGACAGACACACACGTGGAAGAAGTGTGCAACAACGCAAGCGGCTGGATTTCTGTCTTTTCTTGGAAAAAGACAACTTAAACTTTGTTTTACTTGTTTGGTTTTTTCTAGTTAAATTTGTGAAGTGGTCCTCTCTCACTTGTGCCTTAAAAGAGAGTATTTTTCTACCAAATTTCCCCTTGGGGATTAATATAGTCTGATACTGATTTTGATTCTAATATAAGAAGAGTTTAAAGTTCTGTCTGTTGAGCTGAATTAACACACGGGCAGTGTGTGTAAGTGTGTGTAAGTGTGTGTAAGTGTGTGTAAGTGTGTGTCAGTAGCCTGTGAAGCTGATCATGGATTCTGGACGCAAAAGTTCACAAAGACATTTTCATTGCTTATAATTCTAAATGACAAGATCTTTTATGATTGCTCTTTTAAATCAAAAACATTCTCATTACCTGGATGTTTAATTCCTTTTGTTACTTAAACTCTTACCGTCCTCCTTTAGTTGATCAACGTTAAGTTTTGACAAGGAAGTGATAAATGATACATACAATACAAAATAATGCATATAAATACAAAGAAACACAATTAACTCAGTTCTATTATAATTAAGAAATGACAGCTTTCATCAAATCAACCAAAACAAATAAAAAATAATATGGTCATTTCTCACTACATCTCCAACTGAAACACATATTTATCACCTCATTTTTTAATCTCAAAGAATTTTTGGTGCTATTTCTAATAATTTAATTCTGTATCCAATAGGGATGCACTATATTGGAGTTTTGCAAATATCTGATATGTCAATATTTTTTAATTCATTATCACCAATAATGATATTTCAGGTCAAGAGAGCAAGCTCTGTACTTAACAAACATGGGCTTGTTTATTTCATTGTTACTGTATATTTTTGCGAGGAACAAATGTATATAAAAAAATGGCAATTAACTCTTGCAAAAAAAAAAATCCTTGCTTTTTAAATGTGCCCATGCAGTGATGAGAGGGTGCATCAATATTGTACATCTGTACACACAAAATTCCAACACTGGTCGATACTGATAATGAACTTTTTAGGTTGATATCAAATATCATGAGCCCGTACAACAGCTCAAGGCTGTGAAGCAGGGAAGTGTCACTCACTCTGAAAGTTTGATAATGACGGGAAAAGCTGCTCTATTATTCCTGGGAATGACTCTGCCCTAAGTGAATCACTTAATCAACACTGGACTCCAACTGCCTTATTTATTTATTCATGTTTTTAATTATGGTTTTTAGTATTTATTGTATATTACAATTTGGTTAAAATCCTTGGTTATTTTGTTAGCTCAGTCTCTTTTTAGTGTTTATATGCTGTTACTCTCTTTGAAAAAGCTGCTGTATTTACCACAATGTCCCAGCTTGAGCTCAATAAAGTACATCTATCTATAAACTGATAAAATTGTGAACACCTAGTGTCTAATTACAGTCTAAAGAGAGATCTGATCACATTATCATGTGTCAAATGCTTTTATTCCACCTTACCGTGTATGGGTGAACAACTATATTACATTTACACTGAAGATAAAACACTTACTTGGTGCAGTCATTGAAGAGCTCCTTGCATGGACTCTGCTCAAGCCTCTCTCGACACCCTGCCACCACATCCTGGGGAATGTCCGGCAGATGAGCAGCTGACTTTGGGGTTACAGAGAGAGAATGACACAGGGTGAGGCTGGCAGGCACACACAGGGACTCAGAAGCAGGGTAACAACTGTAAGCTGCTTCTACTACTATTGTATAATTGTACAGGCTTGGCCTAGAAAACACATTACATTTGTAACATCTTAACAGATTTTGAATCTATGAGAGATCTCACACCTGAAGACAAATCCGATTGAACTGTTTTGGTCATGTAGCTTGTGGTGTGCCATGAAGAGAAGGGCGTAGCACACCGCACACCGCACACCAACCGACAGACTCATCAAAAACAAGGGCCTCTACTCTGCTAGCTCACATTATCAGACGTTACTTTGGTGTAAACAAACATGGTGGGCATTATCAGGAGGAATTTAAGCTAAACATCGTTCGTGGTTAGCTTCCCACGACATCCTTAGTGGTTGTTATTTTGTCCCACGCCTCTCTTTATCAGCTTGTTATATGTAAATTACTGGTTAAGCTGTATTTACACGGGCTGTTCTGTCACTAATCAGCGGTTTGAACTTCCTTTTCTGACCTTCATAGAGCTTTATGATTTGTCTTGACTGTCGTAGCCATGGCTCTTTCTTCCTGCTTCAACCAGCTTGCTCCCTGACAGGCTTTGCTCTGTTTCTGGTTAAAGTACACAGAGGATGTGTTCGGCTTTCCTCAGTGCTCTCCACACACACCAGGATTTCAGACCATTAGGACACGTTTCAAATGTACAGATTTAAAGTCAGGGTGGCCCTGATGCTCTTCCAAGACGATGCACTGACTGTTAAGACACCCCAAACATCTGGATAATCAGGCAGGATAATCTTTAGGATCGCTGGGTGATTGTGCTTTTGCTGACTTTGGTCAGAAGCAGGGATCCGAGCCAAAACTCAGGCCGACTGTTGTGTCCTGTGTGCCCAACTTTAGCTTGGACAGGTATACACCATCAGAGAGAGCTGACTGTGCTGTAGACTCGTTTAACATTCAGTAACAAGTGGCATCAATAGGGCTGCTGGTTTGGCTGTCGCTCTCTCTCCTGTCAATGAATACACAAAATGCCCCCAAAAAACCTAAAAACAAGTGGAATCCACAAAAACACCTTTATGCTTTCGCTCCTTTAGATTTCCTGTTGTTCTTTCTGGAAAGCAATAATTTTGCTCTCACTCTCCTCTAAGGGTGTCCCAATCTAATATTGATAATGGATATTGGTCCAATATCAGCAAAACAAAAAAAACAAATATTGGATTATATCAGCCTGCATCTAAAATCTCTGATATAAGCACTCCGATACAAGTAGTGAATTGTAAACATTGTTAATTGTTGAACATTAAACAGTGGCTATTTTGAAATTTAAAAATATATGTTTTTGTTTTTACTGGATTTTTTTTAGGTTACTTTTCAGGGTCTTCTAATTTATTTTTCATTTATTTTATTTAATTGTACTATATTCTTATGTTCAAGGTTAAATTCATTGAATCCATTGGTTCATAAGAAATCATTCAGTTTTTCTCATACCTACTATTGCTGACTGCTGTTCTCTGTTTGAGTAATCTCACCTGATCAAGCCTTTTCTAACAGTCCATAATACAAAATAATAAAAGTTTGTATGATTCCTGTTGATATCATATCGGATCTGTATCGGCCAATACTCAAGGATACGATATCGGTATAATATCAGAGAAGAAAAAGTTGTATCTGGACACCCCTACTCTTTTTATTCTTCAACTGCTTTCGTGCACATTTTGTGACAAATAACTTCAGCAGCCAAACCTAAAGACAGCTGTCCAAAGCAGGGGTTTGCAAACAGCTGGGCCCAACTCGGCCTGCCAGTAATAATTTCTGGCCCTCGCCATGATCTGGAAATTAACTTTAACATAGGGCTGGTCAATATGGCCTAGAAATAAAATCCCTGATTTCTTCCCACAACACTCGATTTTCAATTTTAATCGATTTTTCCCTCCCTAAAAGAAACAAAACTCCCAGTGGCATAAAAATGAAACAAATCAAGTTTTGTCTTTATGTTGTCTAAATGTTTCCTTCTTAAAGTCAAAGTCTGGGTCCTAAAAGTTTGATTATGTAGTATAAATGTAGGCAGGTTTGTCTACATAAACACTAAAAGGCTGAGGTATATTTACAGTATTAGCATGACACTCTCTGACCAATATCTAATCTACTTGAATGACAAATAAAAGCCAACAAAAGTGCTTGTGCAAACCCTACAAGGCCGACCATCATGAAAATTGTAATTTTTTTCAAAAATTGTAGCATTTACAATTGGACTAAGGCAAGAAAAAAAAAGTTGGTTTTTAATTTTTTAAATCTTCTGCAGAAAATAATTCAAATTAATCAATTTAATCTATTTTTTGCCCAGCTCTACTTTAACACATGCATTTGCTCATTTTTCTTTACAAAACATCGATGATCATTAATAGATAAACACAGACGCCAAAGGCACAGCATCTCATAAACCTGAAAAAGGCTTTAATTCTGTGTTTGTACTCACCCACAAAAAACAAACAAAAAAACTGTAGAAATCACACTGATGAAGACGGCAAATGCACCTTGGAAAGCAACATACAGCCTGTTCTTTATATGGTTGCTGCCATATGACCCAACAATTTCTGCTCATCTGCACAGGAATTTAGAAAAAAATCCAGGGGGTGAGGGCACTTGCTGTTGGTAAGAGCTAAAAGACAGCACTGACGTAAAGCTGTCAAGAGACCAACGTGGAATTTGACGGTAGCTTTGGCACGTCTCTGATAAGGTCTATTGAAAAAGGGCTCATTTTTTTTTTTACCTTTGCTTTCAAGAGAGACCATGAACTGATCCAAACATTTTAAATTAGACCATATTTTAAATTGAGACATTGCAAACATGGGTTGATTTGCATGTACTGAATATTTCCTGATCCATTTGTAATCTGAGACAAAGTGCGTCGGATGGGAGTATTTAATATTGTTAGAATTAATTCCTTACAGTTAAACACACACAGACTTAGATTACGGTTCTGGCATTTAGAAAGCACTATTTCCTTTATTCGAGGTGATTAGTTGTCTTTGTATTAAATGAGTGTACTCTTGCTACCATTTGAACTCAAGACCATCTGAGTCACAATAACTAGGAGCGAGAACAAGAAAAAAGAACCCAAGAAATCCCACATTCTGCAGACCCTCTTGTGCCTGTCAATGGCTCCGCTCACAGCAGAATGTGGGATTTCTGTTCCTACGCCCCTAGTTATTGCAGAGTGCAGCTTGGGCTCCGTGAGCACCCGTAAGTGTATCATAGAAATGCCAAGAAGTACTGTTTAGGATATAAACATGTGCTAAATGATGTCGGTTCGAGTAAATGGTGGAAGTTAAGCGGTCAGGACACTTGGATGACAGTGCACGAGCAGGATGGAGGAATATTGCCGAACACTGTTTGTTCGGGCTCTTATCTAAGTCATGATATCAATGTCAGTGGACAGCAAGGATCCCCACAGATCTCCGGCTGCATCCTAGATGTTCCAAAACTACTCCACAGTGTTGTTCAGCATGAGGGTGAGTAGAAAATGAGGCCAAATCGTTGTTTGGGTGTAGTATTCCTTTAAGTCTTGGCTAAAAACAAAACAATCCTGTACCCATTTTTAAAGAATACTGTGTGCATGTGAAGAAGGATTTACCTATTTATTTATTTATTTGAGTATTATTTTTAATAGTATTAGTTTTTCATAGTAGATTTAGTTTTTTTTATACAGATTTTATTAATGTTTCACTGTAATTTCTTGTTTTATGTAATGTAGAAAGGCCCAACCAGGGACAGGAGCTGAGAATTAGCCTGGCTATAAACTTTCATGGCATCAGCTGCAAATGGTTTTGTTGTGACTATGTACAACTGCAATGAATAAATAAATAAATTGATACTCTTGTTAATGCCTTTTACTTCATGTTAGGTCTTATCCTTATCTTCCCAGTTATGTGTTAGTTACCTCCGCCAGGAGGATATGTTTTCGGGAGAGTTTGTTCGTCTGTGAACAAAATAACTCAAAAAGTTATGGATGGATTTGGATGAAATTTTCAGGAAATGTTCAGCATGGGAAAAGGAAGAACTGATTCAATTTTGGTGTTGATCCGGATCAGCGTCTGGATCCACCATGACGAAAAATGCGATTTTTGTGAATAACTACTGAACTTAAGTAGATATCATGATGAATCCAATTGCTAATGGTATGTTTTTGAATCTGATTTTTACCTCTACCAGGAGGTTATGTCATTGCTGGCATCTATTTGGTTTTTTGATTGTTTGTTTGTTTGTTTCTCTGCTAGCAACATCACTCAAAAAACTTATGTATGGATTTTGATGATATTTTCAGGAAATGTTGGGAGTGATCCGGATCACCGTCTGAATCCACCATGAGGAAAAATGTGATTTTGGTGAATAATTACTGAATTAAAATAGATATCATTATGAACCCAATTGCTAATGGTATGTTTTTATGGTCAAGTAATCTAAATATTTACATGAAATAAAGGTAGGACTAATATTTATGGTAAAAATCACAATATGGGAGAGGACTGTGGTGCTGGCAGAGGTCTGCACTCTCCGAGTGCTTTTCTAGTTACCTCCGCCAAGGAGGTTATGTTTTCGCGAGAGTCTGTCTGCCTGTCTGCGGGGGCTCTGCGCTCTCCGAGTGCTTTTCTAGTTACTTTAGTCCAAAGGGAAGGTTCTGTTGCATGTAAAACTAGAAAAGCACTCGGAGAGCGCAGATCTCCGCCAAGCAGCACAGTTCCCAGACAGTGATCCGGATCAACACCAAAATTGAATCACTTCTTCCTTTTCCCATGCTGAACATTTCCTGAAAACTTCATCAAAAACCATCCATAACTTTTTGAGTTATTTTGTTCACAGACAGACAGACAGACTCTCCCGAAAACATAACCTCCTTGGCGAAGGTAATAAATGAAAAGATTTTGAATGCAGCTGTTATTACAAACATGTTATGCCAAATCAAATTAAAGCATTTCTATTCCATTGTACTCTTTTTCTATCCATGAAAATCTCACTACCTGGGATAATCCAGTCCCTTCACAGGCTGAATGAAGTTCTGAAACTCTCGGGTGCAGGGTGTGACTTTTTTGCCTTTACAGTGAATGTCATGGAGCTGGGTTCCCACTCTTTACTAGAAATCATTTTCCAGGACTTCTCCAGGACGTTTCCACCCTCCCCACACACTCTACAGTGTCCTTTTCTACAGCTGTATCTCACAGTTTGTACATTTACCCAGATTGCTGTTTGAGCCTCTTCCTCCCCAGAGCTCTGATTTACAAGACTTTTATTCTATGGCTGCAACAAATCTATGAAATATCAGACATTCTCTGACATTCTTAGAAATTATGACAAATTGATCAGAGACCAGCACAAAGACACCCACAGATTCATGTCACATAACCAACTGATGTTACCATATTGGTGTGGGTAATTCTCAGGTTCATGTAGCCTTCTAAAAAAACAAGATTAAAGCTTAATGACCAACATCTCTAACTAGCTCCACCGTATCATACTGAACTTAAAATGCATTTATTTCTAACTCTCGGGCATGAACATTGTCTGCTAGCCATCTTTTTAGTCTGGCTTTTATATAGTGTATGTATGGCATTTACTAATTTATCTTTATTTACTCTGTTTTTTCATAGATTGACTTTGTTGATTCACTGTTTCAGTAGCCTAAATTTTGTCTTTTCTGATTATTTCTTTTTGTCCCCATCAGGGATGGGAATTGGTAAGATTTTATCAATACCAATGCTGCTAACGATCATGCTAATCGATCCAATTCTTTAACGATTCCCTTATCGATTCCTACAGATTGTGCATGTGGGCAAATGTTGGTCTGATTTTCAGTGTCAACAATGTCAAACATGTCACAGCATAGATATCTGCTTCTGTAAGTTGCTGGTGTTTCCACTCACTTAAGGTTGTGTAGTAGGTGCAATGAAAATTAAGCTACGATTCTGACGCTTCTGAACCCTGACAGTGGAAGGAATTGATAAACAAAAAGATTAATGATATCGATTCTTTGATGGAGCTGTTAACAATTCTCAACTGGAGCTGGTTTTCAATCCCCATCCCTAGTCCTCATTGTCTTGAGTTTTCATATTTTATTCATTAACTTGCATTTTTTTATCACTCATATTTTATAAGTGTGCATTAGCTACAAATCAGATTTTTACTTCATTTCCTGTGTTTTGATTTTTCTGCATCTTCACACTGAATCTAAATTGATTAGTGGCGTCTTTCCTGTGGCTGTCTGTCCTGCTCTGTGGCTCTCGTATTGGGTAATGACATGGCTGGTGGTAAAGTTTCCTTGTGCTGGAGTCCCCTCAGCATGCACAGATAGGTAACATGAGTTAATCTGATTAGATACTGTTCACATCTTGTGCCTTGACTCGTGCTCAAGCTTGTAAAACGGGTTAAATTTCAGTCTGATTATGTGCTCTTGTCTGCTTTTTCAGATGAGATGTGGTTATGAAGAGAGCAGGAAGGAAATCCCTCAGTGCACACTTAACCCTTTCATGCATAGTGTCCACTACAGTAGACAGATCATTTGAATACGTTTTTAAAATAAGTTTTTAAAAGAAAATTTTTTTATACCCTTTCAATTACAGTACTTTTTCCAACTACCAGTTGGTTATCTCCCAAATCCTTCTCTGAGGTTTCATATAAATATTATGGTTGCACCTTTTTTTCTACAATATCGAGATATTGCATCAAACATCCAAAATACCAAGGGCAAATTTAGTATTTGCCATTTAGACTTCACAAAATGTTGTATTTCTTATTTTAAAATTTGGTGTAATTCACAAGTGAAAAGTTTGATTAAACAGAAATAAAACATTTACTTCATATATTGCTTTTTCATTTATTTACTCTTAATAAATGTTTGTCAAAGATGTGTTTGTGGATCTTTATTAAGTTGATTCAGTTACTATTTATACTGTTGATGCATGGTGAAGTGGACAGATGTAAAACTCACCCAAAAAATAGCATTGCAAAAAAATGACCACAATTTTAACTTGTTTGAAAGTTAAAAGAAGCAATGAAAAAATATTTCTTTGTGATTTAATAATTCATGCATGAAAGGGTTAAAGCCTCGGGCCTCAAAATATGCAGAGAAATGAGAAGGTGCATGCTTTATACTTTATACTAGAGCACCAGCAAAAAATCTTATTTGAATGTATTTCAATTAGCACATTTTTGTGCAAAGGGGCATTAACGGGTGTATTTCAGGCCAAGTTGTTTACAGTAGACTAAAAATCTAAAATACATTTAAAAAAAATAATTTAAAACTGCACAGTGTTGCAATAACTGTCAATATGCATGGTAAAGGGATCAAAAGCACAAGAGTGTGCTTGGGTGCATTAAAGGCTTAATATAATGATTTAAAACACATAATAGATGACCCTGCTGCAACATACAGTTGGAAAGGATATTGAATGGTTTGTGACCACTCGCACATATTTTGGGACTGCCCAATGTTGCTTTCTTTTTGGAGAAGGGTAAAGAGCGAGATAGATAAAGTTCTGGGAATTGATTTACTATTCACCCCAAGTCAGTTTCTTTTTGACCTAAACCCTGTAAAAAAGCACACCAGAGACCAGAAGTACCTGTTACATATACTCTTGATGACTGCTAGGAAAATGGTAACTCCAAAATGGATGGATTCACAGCCACCAAAAGTGACACAGTGGAAACAGAAGCTAAGGGAGGCGTATAGAATGGAGGCTTTAACAGCCCTGATATCTTTGTGAAGAGATGGTTACGGCAACATACTGTATCTCTTTAATTAAAGGGAACCCTACACTGTGCTATGTCTTACCTATCCACCTAATTATTTTGCACCCATTAGTTTCATTCAGCTTTTTCCATATTTATAAGAAACATACTAAAACAAAGTTCAAAAATATAGGTTGAATAAAGATGTAAGTCACAGTATTAACATACTTATGAACATCACTCCCTTAGTGACATTAAAAGTGTTTAGTGGTGTGGAACGAGGTTTGTTTGTGTCGTACCCCATTATTGAAGTATGTGTCTAATACATTCAGTCCACAGTCCCTCCTCTTCTCATCGGGAGCGAGTTGGTACATGGCCTGACAGAGAGAAACAACAGTGTGAACAACACTTGTGCACAAACCTGTACTTATTCAGCCATCTTAAATATCTCTCCAGGTGAGGTCAGAGACAGTCAAGCATCAAAAGAAGGAAGAGAGTTCAGACACAGGGAGGAGAAAAACGGGAGTAAAGAGGTTAATGTGCAACAAGAGGGAGGAAGAAATTCAAGTGGAGGACCACAAACAGACAAATGTTACAGGTCACAGAACCTTTTGTTATCCAAAACCAGACACAAGTAACACATTTACACAGACAGTGTAAAACATGACTTCAGAAATTCAAGGAAACATAAAAAACATTACACATTACACTTCATATTTTAGTCGACTAAATTTACAGCAGATTTCATCGACTAAAACTAGACTCAAATTAAAACAACTTAAATATGACTAAAACTAAAGTATATATTAGGCAAGAGTCTATAACTAAAACTACAGTGCTGTCAAAATTAGGGATGTATACCGCGGACCGGTACTTTAATGTACCGGTCCCTAATTGGGTCGGCACCCGAATACCGTTAAGAATCTGGAAAAACAGTACTGTTATCAGTACTTGAACGTCTCTTCAACTGTCACGTAGTTATGACACTACCACCGTCGACAGGTGATGACGCAGCTGGCTCAAGCATGTCCATGATCCATCGATATAGATCGATACATTGATTGGTTAAGCAATGATCCAATCACATCGATGGAAACTCAAAACATCGATCAACATCGTCATCTTTAATGTACGCCTTTATTTTGAAATCCAAACCGGACATGCGTGTCCGTTTCTGGCCAACCGCGCGCCATTCTGAAGTTTCCTCTCAAGTCTCACGCATTCAGCGCATGAGACACACATTTGAACACTTTCAGTCTCTCAAAGGCCACGCCTGATATTTCTCCTGCTGTAAAATGTATTGTGTAGCGCCCACTGAGTAAAACCGCTGTAGGCGAACATGTAGCAAAACGCTGTTAGCATCCCAGAGCTAAACGGGAGCCAGACATAATCGACCAGTCATAAAATAGCTCTGCTGTATCCAGGTAAGATTTGGTCAATCTGACTGCAGAGGATGCTGCACACACGACAGGAGAGCATCATCACACGACTGCAGTGAGTTATCTCATCATTTGATTTTGTAGCGCACTGATTAATAAAATTACATATAGTTAGAAAGTAAAACAGCGAGAGCTTAGAGCCATTCCTCCTCCACACCGACCATTAAACAGTGAAACAAAGTCTGATCACACGGACATACAAACTGTGGTCGTCAGGCATCACAACAAAATCATCAATGGTGAGTTAGTTAAGTTAACAGTTCTAATATTGAACATGAGAAATGTTTGGATTTAATTAAAATCAAAGCTACACATTTTTAGTTTGATAGAGCATGGTCAAATGTTTGGAGGTCAATAATAATGACATTTAAATAATTCAATAATTTGTATTATAGTGTTGCATCATTACTTGAATTAAAAAAATTCAATTTTAAACATGATTAGATCATACAGATGGTTATAATCCTCTATAAACTAGCATACCCAAAGGTCAGCACATTGTGTCACATTTCAGTATTAAAACTATCAAAACTGTTTTGTATTTCTATCTTGCTTCTGGTGAAATGGTGTTGATTGTGTTCATGAGTACATAATATCGTCTTAAATCGATTGAAGGCCCCTGAATCGTATCAAATTGAAATCAAATCGTGACAGACTTTGTGATACTGGCAAATAATGTATTGTTGTCCAAAGAATCGATATTGTATGGTATCATCATGAAACTGGTGATTTACACCCCTAGTGAGGGCTAAGTGCTCGAAGGTTTGGGCTCACTTTAGCAAGGTTAATAAAAATTCAGCCCAATGCAATCTTTGTCAGAGAGAAGTTGCGTCCAAGGAGGGAAATACGAGCAACATCACCAAACACTTGGAGTGCAGGCTTTTTGTCTAATTTGTAGTCATCATTACAGCATCGATTTTAGCACCGCTGATATATTACATTAACCCTGTAGGCAGCATTAACCCGGCAGCAGCAACCACAGCTCTGCCAACATCGCAGACGACCCTGTTCACAATCACCAGGCAAATGAAGATGACAGCAGAAGAAGTGCAGGAATGCCATAGGGTCATCACAAAGTTCATTGTGAAGGATCTCCAGCCATTTGCTACAGTCGAATCCAACTGGTTGAGGTAAATAGTGTTGTAACCTTATTATTACCTTGTGGTAATAAATAAAAGGTTGAATCTTTTAATATCTTGTAGCATCTTGTTGTAGTATCCATATCAGTATCGAAAAGTAACGATACTGACAAGGAGTATCGGTATCTGTGTCGTTATTGATAAAATCATAACGATATACATCCCTAGTCAAAATTAACACTTTTCCACAGTCTATTGCTGTTCATAGTAATTTGCTTTATAGACCAGGGGTGTCCAAACTTTTACATCGAGGCATAAAGAGGAATGCAAGGATGACTGAGCCACTTGCTGCACCTGTGTTTAAGTTAAAGTTTTATGGTTTAGGGGCGGGTCATCACCTGTCAGGGAGCCCTTGTAACTCCGGGCTATCACTGGATTTATTCCTCGGCTGCGGTAGTCCTTTTTTGCTTAGGAAGGTTTCTAACAGAGTGAAATTAACTGGAAGTAGTTTGTGATTAGAGCTGTTCGAAGAGTTTAAATGCATAGGAAAGGTGGCTCAAAGTTTCCTTTATTAGCTCCTTTAGCATAGGATACACCGGACCATCCTTTACAAAAAGAGAGGAGAATATTCTGTCCCACAATTCTCCGCGGCAATAGCTTTTATAAACAGCAGGCTGCTTCTGAATTCAACTGAATAATGACGAACAAATCACACAGACCATGTGAGTTACCACTGCTGTTCATCCTTTCTAAAGTTTACCAAAACCTGCCTTAACTTTCCAGTAGTCTGATTCTCTGAAGAGAGCAGGATATGAGACATTTGATGTTGATTATGTTTAAAAATGATTCAATATTAATAATTTTTGCTTTATTAGATTGTGGTCTGAACAATTTCTGCCTTTCTTTCATTCAGTTCCCGTTTTTTTTCATGCACTGGTTGGTGTTCATGTTGATAATGAGACGAAAAATTTATTTAAATCTTCACTTCAACATCGGTTATGCAGACGTAATTTTTACCAGGTTATTGTGTTCAGTGTTGTCTGAAAGGAACAACATTGTCATGATACATGAGCACTTCTATGATGAGTCTTTTGTGGTCCACCTTCGTAAAATTGTAGTTTCACTGCAGCAGTAACATCCGCCGTCACATGATGACGTAGCGTAGTGAAGGTGTAGTCGGATTCTCTCTGCACGGCAGTTTTCCTTTCCTAAGTCCTTCTGAATTCTTCTTTCCTTAACCTCATGACGTTTTCCATCAGGGTTAAGGAAAAGTAGATTGGCAAGAGCTTAGGAGGTGACTATTCGACCGCAGCCCGAGTCAGGGCGAGAATTACCTTCTGAGCAGCAGGGATGGGAAACACTGACTGCTTATCTTCACTGTCAGACAACAAACAAGAGTAAACTGCAAGAGTGTTGGAGCTTGAAGATGATAGTGCAATATACTTTGCAAAAAACGAGACCTTGTGACAAAGAAAATGGCAGAAAATGTGAAAGGTTGATGATATTTGCTACTGTAATCAAAATGTTTTTATTCATTGGACTGTATCAGGGGCCAATTCAAAATGGTTCATAGATTGGACACCCCTAGTGTAGACCTTTTACAGTAGATAGCTGTGGATATCACAGTAAAATATTGTTACAATCAAAACAATCAGTTACAGTGTACGTTCAACATTAAGCGTGTTTTCTTTCTTACTGTCTATCAACCAATTAGAGTTTTTGTCTGTCAGATTGTCTACATTCCTACTTTTTCATCTCACAAATGCTCCCTCTCCTTTAGAAATGAAAACTCTTCTGCACTTCAACACGAGTAAGGATCTGAGTTTACCAGCAAGCCCTGGGGACAGGCCTCTGACTAAAGGAGTGCAAAGAGGAACAGGAGGGGTCTGCACTGCCTGACTAAGAGTGTGCTCGAAAGGTCCTCCCTAAGTCCTTTCCTATCCACTTTCTCTTAACCCCGATGGAAAGGTCACAGGAACAAGGGAAGGAGGGAAAAGAGGAAAGGAAAGGAGAACTGCAGTAAAAGAGGAATTCGACTGCACTTTCACGTTGGGGTCATATTTATGCCACAACGATGATTTCTTGTGACGTAGGTAAGCCATGACGAACTACAGTGTTCTGAAAATGAACTAAAAGAAGCGTCTTTGTCCTCTGCTTTATCTCACAGAGTTGTTTGCGTCAGTTCCATTTATTAACATTAACAATCTATTGTTCTGTTTTATATTGGCATGATTCACTTCATAAATTAAGATTGATGAAAACATGGTAAATAACTTATAATATTAAGGTAGGAACAAGTACAACAATTGTTTATTATTCATCAACATTGTAGACAGTTAAGGAGAAACAGACATATTTAAAATTAAATGCTTAAGAAATCATAACATGTAACTGTTTACACGTCCACCATTTTACAAATGATTATTAAAGAAATAAACTAAAGGTTATATTTTTGAATTCACTGACTTTGAAGCATATCTTTTTCTCTACATCTGCAACAAAATGTTAACTTAGTGTTATAAAGCCTACATATCTTGATATTCTCACAAAATTTGTCCTTTCTCCTTCGTAAGTTTCTGTAAACTCCCACTGCCCCTCAAAAAAACAAAAAACAAGTGGAATCAACAAAAACACCTTTATGCTTTTGTTCCTTTAGACTTCTGTTCTTCTGGAAAGCAGTCATTTTGCTCTCACTGTCTGTTAGGGGTGTCATGTGATGTTGATATTGGATATCGGTCCAATATCAGCAAAAATAAAATAAAAAGTATCAGATTATATTGGCTAGCATCTTAAATCTCTGAAATAAGCACTCTGATACAAGTAGTTCATTGTGATTTATTTTTATTTATTTAATTTAGTTGTAGAATATTTAACATATGCTTGTGTTAAACTTTCAGTGGGTGCCGATTTTATATACGTCACCTGTTGCAAGGCATTATGGGGCATTTCTTTCTCCTTTCCTTTCGTAAAGGATGGTCCAGTGTTTCCTAAAGCCCCAGTCACACATTCCCGTTTCTCATGGCGATCGTGCACGATTGTCATAATCTTGATGAAACGTGCTGGTGGGGTACACGCGCTACTTGGTCTGGATCAGCCTTGTATAGTCTTGGATGAACGGCGGGGAACGTGGAAGGGTCCTGACAGTTTTGAACTGTTCAAAACTCGCCGCTCTCAGTATAGCGGGGTGGAAGCCTAATACAGTCCTAAGGTGAACGGTATTAGCGTGGCTGGTACGGAGCTCAGTCGGGCTGATCGTGGCTCAATCCTGACAGCTTTATTGAGGACTACATACAAGGATGCGCAAGTGATGGGGCTCAGTCGGGGCTTACCTGAGGCGAAGTGAGCCCGAGCGGTGCTGACGTCATGTCAGCGGGATGGAAATTCATGGACCCCTCGTCATATCGGTGTATTAACCTAACTGGAGCGGGACGAACGCCCCCGATGCGCAGGAGAAGCGCTACTGATGGTGTATTTACGGGGTGTGTCCAGGGGTGAGATAGTCATTTCATCCCGTATCGTAGCGATCACATCAGCCTCCTCAATCATGTACAGTCGTGCACAATCGCTATGAGAAACGGGAATGTGTGACTTAGGCATAAGCTACAGGAGATAATAACGGAAGCGACGACCCTCCTTTACTTGACTTTAGGAGAATTTGAACAGCTCTTATCATGGCTGATGCTTCAATGCTTTCAGGTAATTTCTTCAGTAAGGAAGGTTCATTAAGAAAAAAGGACTTTCAAACACACCCTAAGATCCTCATAGCTTTTTACAACCATGCCATCACTACCGATGCTCCTGCCACCAGCAGGCAAAGAACCAGCACAGGCTTTCTCCGCTCTGCTGGGTTATATTTGAGTGTAAAAATAAAATCAGAGTAACAGAACGATAAGGAGCACTGGGACGAAGAAAAAACAGACACTTTGAAGAGAATGGATAAAACAAAATAAACAGAGAGGACAGAGTAAAGCAAAGGGATCTCAATTTAAGGTCTTACCACAGAATCCATGAACTCGATGCAGCGTTTCAGCTCCGGCCTGGTATCACAGTACTGACGGAATAAAAGCCGCCCTATGGGCTGCTTCTCACAAAGGCTGGTGTAGTCCCTCTCTGACGGGAGAAGAGCAGAGAAAACATTTCACAGGATTACCACAACAGCACCACTGACCTGGAGGGCAACTAAACAGAATTATTCTTCACATCTCAGAGCTGAAAAATGAGAAAAATCAAGTTCTCTGACTAATCTGACAAAAACAGTATCAGTAAGAAAAACAATGACAGACTGGACAAAGTATTTTATGTATGATTAGTCCATTGTGAACAAGAGTGTAAAATAACATCTGATTTTTACCTCTACCAGGAGGTTATGTCATTGCTGGCATCTATTTGGTTTTTTGATTGTTTGTTTGTTTCTCTGCTTGCAACGTCACTCAAAAACGTATGGATGGATTTTGATATTTTCAGGAAATGTTGGGAGAAATCCGGATCACTGTCTGAATCCGCCATGAGGAAAAATGTGATTTTTGGGAATAACTACTGAATTAAAATACATATCATTATGAATCCAGTTGCTAATGGTTTGTTTTCATGGTCAAGTAATCTAAATATTTACATGAAATAAAGGTAGGACTTATATTTATGGTGAAAATCACAATATGGGTGAGGACTGTGGTGCTGGTGGAGGTCTGCGCTCTCTTAGTGCTTTTCTAGTTTTCTCTACTTTCCAATAATTTTCCATACAATGATTAAATGAAGATGCATAACTTGAGGTTGAGGATGAATCATTTTAGGAAAAGATCTAATTGTGATTTCTCTGGCAGACATTGTAATTTCAAATCGATTCATGATTTTCTACAAATAAAGCTTCAGTACAATGTGTACTATGTTAATAGTATGACAACAGTAAGGAAATCAATGATCAAAAGCACATAACACTTTATTCATCATCTAATACTGATGATAAATAATCTGTTTTAAAGGAGACATATCATGCTTGTTTCTCCTTTTCACTATGCCAGACTAGGATGCCTGTAAAGCATTTCTGCTCTCAGTACAAGTCATTTAGTTCCTTCATTGCCCCACAATAGCGTTCTCAAAATCCTCATTTAGGCCATTATGAAGCTCTCGTTGAAACATGAGGATCTCAGGATGACCTACAGTTACCTTGCAACGTCACAGCCCTTTGTGCTCTGATTGGTCAATTCTATCGGGGGCTGAGCCAGCCTGTCCTTCTTCTTCTACTGCATTTTCCAGCAGGCTCAAAGCAGCGAGCGCGTATTGAGTCCCCCTACAGGCCAGAGCAGGTAATGAGTGAGTGTGAGCGAGGGATCTATAAACCCCTGCTGGGTGGATGTGTTCCTCGGTGACGGTTTTGTGGCTAACGGACAGCAGAGAGGAGGAAGTGTTTTATCAGATTACTCCAATAAAAAGAAAGGTACCTCGTGTCGTCACGACGATTTAAATCTCGCGGACATCTCGCAATGACCTATTTTCAGAGGCATCAAATCTCATTCTAGGATATCAGAAAAAATACAATATCTCATTTTTTGAAAATTAAGGGGGTGTAAGGTCTTGTTTTCAGATTTATTATATTATATGTAAGTATTAAATCATGCATCAGCAAGATATTTCTCCTTTAAGTAATTTTAGGGATACTCCAGTTTCTACTCCTAATCAGAGGCTTTGTGTTGTTGACCTGCTTACAGCACTTCTGTAAATGCAAACTGCCTGTAAATTAGTAAAACAGTTGACACACAGCTCATCATTCAGAAGCGATGCAAAAAACTGCAGCTCTGGCGATCACATGATGGTGTTGTCTGACATTGTGATCAGAAAATCTTTCAACCCTCCTTGAAGCTATTTATGATTCACTGTAAACACCAACCACATCTCACATTCACATTCCTCTGAATTCTTACTTTGATTCATTTGTTAAATTCTTTTCCCTGCCATCAAAATCAAACATTCTCAACTTGTCAAATGCTGTTGATCTTGAGGTGACTGAAAAGTTTTCGATTGATTATAATCAAAATTCTAAATCCATTGATTGATATACATGTTTGTTTGCACCATTTCTTCTGTTTATTTCTACGAGTCTGTGTTTCTTCTGCAGCAGGTCCTTGTCTAATAAGACATAAAGGTGTCCTTTTGTGTTATATTTCCTTTGCTACCAATCAGTGTTAGTTGTTGACCAATTACTTTCATCTAAGTGTTCGTCAATGTTTTTCCCCTGAGGAAAACTAGACAGTAACTAATAAAAACAAGAGCACATGGACAAAAACTAAAACTAAATTATCTGACATTTTCATCAACAAATAAAAACTAGACTAAAATATTTGGCAGAGACTGTTTGTTGTCAGTTCTGGTATTGTAACTGAGATGCTCTGCCAGGTAGCCTAAATAAAGGTGACTGCATTTCACACAAAGGAACATTTCTTTCTGTTCATTTAGACATTCAGACTTTACTAACATTCAATAACGGGTTATTACATGTTTTGTGTTATCCAAGTACAAAACATGACTTCAGAAATTCAAGAAACAAAAAAATGCCTTACACTTTACACTTCATGTTTTAGTCGACTAAATTACAGTCGATTTCATCAACTAAAATTTTATACATAAAACTAGACCAAAATAGGGCTGGACAATTAATCGGATTTTGATTGTGATTCCAATTTTGCCATCTGCCAATCATAAAAACATTATAATCAAAGAAAAATGATTGTGCCACAGTGTCGAGTGTCATTTATGCACGTTCCTGTGCGTCATAACGCTTCATAGGGCTTCTGTGTTCCACTTGCAGCCACAGCGAGTGTGTGTGACTTTAGTGGATCAATAATACTGTATATGCCGCTCGCTGGTTCTTTAAAGTTGTGTTTAAATCAGTACTGAAATTTTTAAATAAATGAATAATTGTGTATATTAATTGCGATTTCAATATCACTTAAAATAATCGGGATTCTTATTTTTACCATAATCGTACAGCCCTAGACCAAAACTAGAAAAGCACTCGGAGAGCGCAGACCTCCCCCAGCGCCACAGTCCTCAGCCATATTGTGATTTTGACCACAAATATTAGTCTTACCTTTATTTCATCGAAATATTTAGATTCCTTGATCATGAAAACATACCATAAGCAACTGGATTCATAATGATATCTATTTTAGTTCAGTAGTTATTCACAGAAATCACATTTTTTGCCATGGCGGCCAGACGCTGATCCAGATCAACACCAAAATCGAATCACTTCTTCCTTTTCCCATGCTGAATATTTCCTGAAAACTTCATCAAAATCCATCCATAACTTTCGGAGTTATTTTGTTCACAGACAGACAGATGGACAAACAAATTTTCCGGAAAACATTACCTCCTTGGCGGAGGTAATTAAAACAATTTAATGACTAAATTATGACTAAACCAAAATATATTTTAGACAAAAGACTTTAACTCAAACTAAATTAAAAAGTGCTGTCAAAACTAACACTGCTACAAAGTAAGAAATACCACCCATGCTATTTTCCATCACTGGTTCATAGTACAACACATACACATTCAAATTAACAAAAACAGACTACAGACAGTCATGCACACTTTTATACTGGAGAACAAACAGGAGGAAAATTTGTAATGATGAAAATTTCTCGGAGGTGAAAGTTACAATGTAATACAGCAAATAAAAATTAATAATAAAAAAGGGTACCACAGAGTTTTCATTTTGATGAGCCATCAGCAGAATGAAAACAAAGGCTATAAAACTGAGTAATTCTTCCAGTTACATTACAATGTGTTCAATAACAGCTCAGAAAAATGACTGTTAGACTAATAAACAAATATTATCATTATGTGCTTAAATATAATTCAACATCAGCATTGTGGAAAATATATAACAGCTACAAAAGTACTTGAAAAGGTTTGTGTGGTTATTCTTTTCTTTTAGCTCATAACTGTATCAGAGGTGATTATGGCTTTTATTTTTATTATTTACGTATGATAATTAACCTTTTCTTTACAACTCATTGTTGTTCTGGAAAAACTTTCCTGAAACACCTCAGAATGGAATTGAGTTTAAAAAAAATAAATAATGGTCAACATTTTCAGAACAGAACTATACCAAAAACATAAACAGAGTGTATTAACGCTCTCCACAGTGTTACTGACGGTTCCTCATGGAGAGAAGAAGTGTCGACGTACTCCTGTTCCAGCTCCAGTGATTGTAACAGCGTAATCCAAGGCTGTTACCACAGAGCTGTAGCCTATATGAATAATCTGGCTTCCTACAAGAACTATACACTTAACAGGCTGAAGGTCAAATGCCTGACCTCTTTAAGACACAACAAAGATACAGCGAGTTTCAGAGCCTGACAGTCATTACTGTAACTGTGTGCGGACGGGGAGTGAACGTGCTGTAAGACGCTTTTATCTGGTTATGGATCAGAGTAAAATTACAAATGAATGCCAATCCCCCCATGTGACCAAACAATATCATGGGATAAAGATTAACCATAACAATATTAACTAGGGACGCACAAATCTATCAGTTTGATATCAGTATCAGCCGATACTGAAATTTTTGCTGATATTTACAGCAGATATATCAGCCACACATATTGTCCATTTATTGGCAAATTACACAAATGTACAACATTGACACACCTTCTCATCTTTTCATGGGTACCTTTAAAAATCAAGGGTTTCATTAAGAGATAAATGCTGTTTTTCTTGTTTTACATCCGTTCTACACAGAAATATACTGTAACACTGAAAGAAAGAAGCCAGTTTTCTTAAGTACAGAGGTTGTGCTCTTGACCAGAAATATGGGTTTTGGCAACAGTGACTTAAAAAACATGGTAAAATGGTAAATGGACTTGAGCTTATATAGCGCTTTTCTAGTCTTGGACTACTCAAAGCTGCTTTACACCACAGGTCACACCTACCCATTCACACCCATTCGCTCTCACATTCACTCACTGATGGTTCAGAGTTTCTATGTTAGTTATCCATCAGTATCTCTAACACATTCACGCCCTTTCATGCCCATTTATACACCACTGGCGCAGCAGTGGGAGCAACTTGGGGCTAAGTGTCTTGCCCAAGGACACATCGCCATGTGTCACCCAGAGCTGGGCTTGAACCTGCAACCTCCTGATCACTGACCAACATTGTTGGGAGTAACGGCGTTAAAAATAATGGCGTTACTAATGTCGTTATGTTTTCCCAGTAATGGGTAATCTAATGAATTACTTTTTCATGCCTTACAACGCCGTTATCGTTACTGACAGTGAAATGTAATGCGTTACTTTGCAACAATGTCAAGCAGCTGTTATCCACAGCACGCAGAAGCACCGCGCCGCAGTTTTGCTCTGACAGACAAACCCTGACTGAAAGCGGCGTGAAGCCCCGTAGGGGGAGGGCTGATCCCCGGAGAGCCACAGGCTCTCATAAGACTAGTGATATCACACGCTCATAAAGCATGTTATGGACTGAGAAAAGAAATAAACACCTCACTTCGCTTCTCTAAGGTCCTTTTACTGGTCTCAACCACACAGCTTCGTGATTTATTCAACTTCTATTTGCCTATATCCTGTATCCTCGTAGGCTGTCCTTGTTTGGTGTCATGTATACAATGTTTATACAATGCATTTGGGGCTAACTGGACAGGAACTACTTTAGGGATTGTCATCAGTAAAAAAAAAAAAAGGCCTGGACATGGTCTAATATAACGAGCTGTAACATGGCCAATAATGCTTTAGGTAAACAAAAATGTGTGAGTGTATAAATAGGTTAAGTTTATTTTTGGTCATCTCAAAGCTTTAAACATGTTCATTTACAATTGTTTATGAAGAGAAACCTGTTTAAATTTCAATCTGGTTTTCTTTTCTTGTAATCACACACTGTTTAAGCATTTATAACATAATAATGACAAATACTTGCAGAATTGTTTACTTTTATTTCTAATGAAAAAGGGGATGCAAAAAAAAATTACCCAAAGGACATTTCTGGACAAAGTTATTAATAAAAAAAAGACAAAAAAGACCTGTTAAAATTATAATATTAAAGGGGTAAAATGATTTCAAGAGTGTGCCAAAGTACTTTTTGAACATTTAGAGCACACTGCAAACAATACCGCAATAATAATAATAACCGTGAGAATTTTGGTCACAAATACAGTGATCCAAATATTTCCACTGTTACATCCCTATCCAGTAGTAATATTTTGGTCTATTTCTGTCTGCCTCCTTAACACAATTTCCACTGATTGCCTCTGATTAGAGCTGGACATCTTGATTTGCAGAGCATGCAGAGAAAAGTGGAGGAAATGATCGGGGAATTTTTAAGCACGAAGACTAATGATATCAATTTGGCATTGGAATTTTTATTGACTTCCACATAGAATTGGATTTCAATTCCATTTCCTATTTAAATGTTTTTCGTCACTGCCACATGATCAGTAATTAAAGCATTAGCCAGAGGGCCTTTCAATAAAGTCATGTCATGCTGTTCAGCACAGCGTCAGGCCTCTTAACTCTGAAGATAACTAATCAGGGCTCAGAGTTGATAGGTTGACCCATCACCTTAAAGATTCATTCAACAGATTTGAATTCTTGAGCAGTGCCCAAACATATATAGTGGCTCAACATACATCTGTCACATGTTGAATCCATACAGCATACATCTTACAAAGTTTCTTCTTTGTGAAATGAAGGTCCATGAAGGACCTTAAATTGTGAAACTCCACAGCGAGTGCAGGCTGATGACGGGTGTCCCAGTCACTCAGCTTTACTCATGTTTCTTAAGAAATCAGTACTCCAAAACCCCCTGCCTGTCCAAGCTGCTTTCAAATGAGTAAAAGAAACATTAGAGTTCCAATACCCAAATGTGTTATAGATGTTGCAGGAGGGTGTCACTCTTTGCAAGAGGGTTTGACAAAAAAACTGATCCAACGAGAGAGTTAAAGGAGATGTTTGAAAAACTATGTAGAGCTGGTCAAAAAAATCGATTAATTCAAATTATTTTCTGCAGAAGATTTAAAAAAATTAAAAATTGAGATTTTTTTTCTTGCCTTAGTCAAATTGTTAGTAGTTGCAATTTTTTTTTAATTACAACTTTCATGATGGTCGGCCTTGTAGGGTTTGCACAAGCACTTTTATAGGCTTGTATTTGTTATTTAAGTAGATTAAATATTGATCATTGAGTTTCATGCTAATACTACAAAAATGCCTCAGCCTTTTAATGTTTATGTAGACAAACCTGCCTACATTTCAAACATAATCAAGCTTTTATGACCCGGACTTTGACTTTAAGAGGGAAACTTTTAGACAACATAAAGGCAAAACTTGATTTGTTTCATTTTTATGTCGCTTGGAGTTTTGTTGCTTTTAGGGAGGGAAAAATCGATTAAAATCATAAATTGAGTGTTGTGGGAAAAAAATGGGGGATTTTATTTCTGGGCCATATCGCCCAGCCCTAAAACTATGTTTAACAAAATGGCACATCTATAAAACCTAAAAAGGGAGCCTGAGGCATATTCGGTTTGGACTGGTGTTGTTGAAATAATAAAAATTAACTACCTGAGAAAAAGCCGTTGAGGGATTGTTTACAGTTTTTATGTCATCAAATAATTCAATATTAGTTTGCAGGGGTGCAAATAAAGGATCTGCCAGCAGCAGATAATGTACAATGTTTTCTAATTTGAAATTTCATCAAATATGCAATTACTGTTTATGTGTAGAAAACAAGAGTACCTAAATCAAGGAAAAGAAAAGAAAAGCTGACAGTGAAGGAGGGACATGACTTTTTCCCAGTGTACAGCCATGTGGGCACTGCACCATGCCACCAAAACGAGAGAGCACTCAGGTTAAAGGCCCAAAGTTTATGAGGCAAACACATCCCTCCTGTGATTTGGGTTGATTTAAAAAGTCTTTCCTTATTCAAGGAGGTTTCTTATGCCAGATACACTTAGAGAGAGCATTTTAACAGCATTAAAGCTGAGGTTGGTAATCTGATTTAGATACACTTTTTGTAATACTGGTTAAAATGGTCTTTATGACCTGATGGCAATCAACTCATAATGTGTTCTTAAAATGGAGAGAAATATATCCGCTAACTACAGCAGGAGTAAAACAGGGAAAACACCAACCAATCACATCTTTGTAGTCCACATTTTAAACCAATCAAATCCCGTCACCGTTCTTCCCGCCTCCTGAAACAGATGGGAAGTGGAATACTTTTGGAGACACTAATTTTACACCCCAAGACCTTATACATATGAAAACTACCCAATACGGACATAATCTTAGGATATAAATGCCTATAACTTTTTTTAAGAGATGTTAATTGTTCTATTATAAAAGCTAGAGAAGAGAGGAGAGAGTAACCGTGTCTCATGGAGGGGTTAGGGGGAAACAGTCTGACTTTAAATCACTTGTGCTAACAGATGCCCTGGATGCTGCATAGAGTAATTTAATCCAGGATATGAAGGTCAGGCTGAATCCAAATTTTGACAGGGTCAAGAATAGAAAATCCCACTCAACCCTGTTGAAAGCTGTTTCTTGTGTCAAGAAATACAAGAACTTCAGAGTTTGGAGGATTTGTGTGGTTGAATAATTTATATTGAAGGGGCATCCGAGATTAAAGAAAAGGTGGAAAATAAAAAAAAAAGGTACCTTATCTAAATGTGTAGCAAAGTTTTAGCGTCTACATTTAAAAGACTGACAGGCTGGTATAAGCAGGGCTTAAGGGGAACTCATTTTTGATTAGTAAGGTAATACATACTCGATAAAATATTGCAGGCAGTTGGCCAGTATTAAGATTCATTTAGATACCTTCAGTAAAACTGGAGCCAATTGTTCTATAAAACCGAAAGTTCTAGAGGATATTCAGAAGAACCAGGTGCTTTTGACGGTTGCATGTTATGTATGGCTTCAAGAATTTTTGTCAGATTTATTTCTTCTGACAGCTCAACTTTATTTTCACATTCTTTAAGTGAGTATATTTAATTTATTAAGAAAACTGTATGTTACAGTTAGATCTCCTGTTAATTCCTAAAAGTATAAAGTGGGTTAGAAATGTTTGAATGTGTTACGTTCAATTGTGTGTATGTGTTAAAATACAGGGAAATGTGTTAACCTAAGTCTTGCTATGTTTATTTTGTAGAAAATGCAGATTAACATGTGCTTCTTTTTGTTTGTTTTGTTGGTTGTTTTTAGTAATAAGACATAATGAACTGTAAAAGGGTTGGTTGTGACATCAGTGTTTCACCCTGAAACGCACCGTTCTCCTGTAACAGGAGGCCAGTACGCAGTAAAAAACTCACAGTTTTCTGTGAATATGATGTTGTGTAAACCCCACCTCAGTCTGTTGGTCCTGCACTTTAGAAGGAGAAGTCTTCTCATGGAGGGGTATGTTTTCATTTATGCTGCTCGCAAAGGAAGTCACAATTCTTGTGACCAATCAACCGTCTGCTGTTTTCAGCTCCACCATGTGGAGCCTGCTCAGAACGCTCTGCACCCCAACAGAGGGGTGCCAGAACTGAGATGGCACTGACCATTGTCAGTGATGATTGTCTGAGCAACTTTTCCTTTATTTCACAGTGGAAACATCTAGAACTGCATCACACGCCAGGACAAATGGAACCAGACTATTCAACTGAAACGCAGATTTAAGGTCAAACCCTATTGTAACCCTTTGTCCTTGGTTTTGCGCGTTCACATCATCTTCTGAAGGAAGCACATGAATAATTAAATTATTAGGTAAATATTAATCAGGTTTTAAAATGCTGGTCATATTTTAAAATTTCTCATCAGCAAGTTAGCTTTCGCAGCTGTAGCTACAGCTATTGTAAAACACTGAAAATAATATACATACCAGGCCAATAGTTGGGGATGTAGGTTTGTAGAGCAACAGCGGTGTTACAACACACATACACTGTCCAGTAAAAACATACTTTCACAAACAACGGCGAGTCAACGCACAAAGAGCCTGAGTTTCTTGTCTGGACAACAAATCCTTCTGGATATTTTTGTCTGGATAACAAACTGAGCGCAGTAAACAGCACACACTTCTTCTTACTGTACATTCACACCAGAAGCGGTCTGAGCTGCTGCATCCAGCTGCCATTCATTTTCTAGGGGCGATCAAGGCGGCGACGGCGTGAAGCAGCACAATGTGAGCAGCACAAGCGGCGTGGAGCGGTGCAATCGAGCGTCATAAGCGATGAGTTGAAGTTGAGGGAAGCTCAACTTTATTCAAATGAGGAGCAGCCGATCTGGATTCCAGATGCGGAAGACTTTGAGAGGGAGGACGAGAAAACAATGGAGGAAAAACTTATCACTGTTGTCTCCAGCCTCCCAAGTGTGATCCACGGTGAAAGAGGGAACCAAATCCAGTGTGCATCATTTATTACACGTTCCAACCCCCCAAATAACCTCCCTCTTTGTGCAAATGTTTCATTAACAGGGGGGTAAAGTCATAACAATCAAATAAGCTGCTGTTCAAAGGTAACAAGCCTGTTCTTATGTCTGTTTACTTGTCTTATTTTAGTGCAATCTTTATATATAAACATAAGTTTGAAAACAAGAGTGACATGAAATGGTGATGCAGAGCACATCTACACCACAGCTTGTAAGCCCCGCCCCTACAGCCACTCACATCACGTCACCTGCCTGTGTACAGCTGTGTGTTATTAACTGCCAAGCAGCGTGATGAGAGCGGCCAGAGCATTGACAAGTGATTTTGTTGCTTCTGATGTGAACGTACAGTAGGCCTGCACAATATATCGTTTGAACATCGACATCGCAATGTGCGCATGTGCACTAGTCACATCGCGCATGTGTTGTGACTATCACATTTCCCCCATTTATTGGGGAAATGAAAAAAAGCAACTGAAATTGAAACCTATTCTATTTTGTACAGAGACATGGCCTCCTGGATCCCTTTTATATACAGCAATCTTCATCATTCACAGATGAACCCCCTTAGCCTGGATTAAACTGTATTATACGAATACAATGGTGTCATTGTGAGTCAACCAAATTCTTCCCAAACAGAGCTATTCAAGTCATCTGGTGAAAATTCTTCTATTCTTAATATCGCAAGATATATCCCAATATATCGCAAACCCCCCAAAAAATCGCAATGTCAGTTTTTCCAATATCGTGCAGCCCTAACGTACAGTCAGACAGCCAAAGCTGCTGCTGTTGTTTTATTGTTGTTTCTAGGTGTGCACACAACCTTTATCTGACAGAGTTCTGTGCATGTGCCGCACGTCACTGTTTCCCTGAAAATGCTGATTTCACACAGAGATGGATATACCAAAACATTTTCAAAGCTTTTCACTCTGGACCCTGATTTCAGGAGTTTATGGATTCAGGCACTTCAGCTCTCGTGTAAACGGTGGGCCTTAATCTCCCTCTCCTCTCTCTCTCTCTCCTGTACTCCAGAGATCCCATCTCTTCCTGGTGTAAAATACTCTCGCCCTTCTCCTTTTGTAACTTTCTGTTCTGCCACTGCTGTGTTGCTCTCATGTCATGGAGGGACAGAGGGAAAGAGAGAGGGAGAGAGAAACAGAGATAGTTAGAAGGGGAAGCATCGAGTTGGAGAAGAGGGAGGGAGAGTATGTGGGCGCAGAAAGCTCAGCAATCTCGAGAAGAGATAGCTGTGACGCACTGTTTCACACACACGCACACAAAGACACGTACACATACATACTCAGACACAAACGCTAATACAAACACTAACAGACTCCAAGTGGTGTGGCACTCAGGAGGCAGGACTAGGTGAAGGGGACAGCCCTGTCTTCTTCTGTGGTCTGGGCCTAATCAGGAAACCTTGCTCTTTATTTGAGTAAAACATCCATCTAGGGAGCAGCCGGACTCCAGGATTTGGTGTGAGGGGGTTAGTTAAGTCTGAGTAATTCTGGGGTTGAGAAAGGGCCATACAAACGGATTCCCTGAGTCACATGCACACACACACAGACACACACTAACATGCACAATGTTTCCTGTCCCCTGCCTAAAACTGCGGGTGGATAAGGGTAGAAACAGGAAGCAAGTCCAATCTGGACTTCCTCCTGAAATCAGACCCACCCCAACCACACAGCATGGCACATTAGCTCTCTGCTTACCCCACCCCAACCCCACAAACATCAAAATCAGAACAGAGTGATTAAAGTAAACTGATCACCCTTCTTTATGCCATAAATATTGCAATATATAAGAAAATAACAGAGGCTATGCCCAAACACAGTTTTTACAGGGCACATAGGACACATATTATTCACATATTCTATCATGATTTAATGACTGTATACCTGACTAAATTTTCTTTTTAGGTCTTCAAACTATGAGTTATATTGTTCTTTGATCTCTCTTGGTACCTTTTCATGCATTTCATTTTTTTGGATGCTATATTTTGAGTGTATGTATCTGTCCACAACAGTGGGCACCATGCATCATCGGTATAAATAGTAATTTAGTGGAACTTAACAAAGCACCACAAACACAGGTCTTTGACAAACATTTAGTAAGGCTAAATAAGAGAAGAAGCAACACAACAAGTATATTGAATGTCGCCGTTAATCAAAATATTAGGTTGTGAATTACAACAAAATGTTGAAAAATTGTATATATACTGAACAACAAAAAAAATGCAAGTTTGCTTTTATATAGCTTTATACGGGAGTGTGATTTATTTAAATGGTACATATGGGTACATACAGCTGCGAGTTCACAGGCGAAACTTTGGACCATTTTCTAAGAAATGCTAGAGTTCTGGATATTGCAAATGTCAGTATCTGGTAGGCCTATGACCACCATGTGCATCAATCAAAGCCTGAAGTCTGCGACGCATCGATCGGACCAGAGTCCGGATGTCTTGTTGAGGAATGGCCTGCCATTCTTCCCTCAGAGCATTTTGCAATGCCACCAATGTGTTTGGTATCGGGATCCGTGATCGAACACTGCAATCCAGAATGTCCCACAGATGCTCCATAGGAGACATATCCGGGGAAAATGCTGGCCACAGAAGCGTCGCAATGTTCTCCTGATTAAGGAAGTCAGTGGCAACCGGATCGTCGTGCACATTCAGATGTCTAGCCACATTTCGAGCAATCAAACCAGCTTCAAGCAGCCCCATGGCGTGTTCTCTAAGATTTTCAGTCAGCTGAGGCATTTTGGAAAGTGGAGTAATTTGGACATGTGCTTGACATCACTCACGTGTCTTGTTTTCCTGAAACACGCGCTTCATTGATCACAATTCACTTGCAGCTTCTTTTGACTCAGATGAAAACTCAAGGGGACAGTTCAGATTTTCACGGTACTATAACAAAAAACTTGCGTTCCTTTTGTTGTTCAGTATATAAAAAACTAGAAAAGCACTCAGAGAGCACAGACCTCCGCCAGTGCCACAGTCCTTACCCATATATTGATTTTCACCATAAATAATAGTCCTACCTTTATTTCATCTAAATATTTACATTCCTTGATCACAAAAACATACCATTAGCAAATCGGATTCCTAATAATATCTATTTTAGTTCAGTAGATATTCACTAAAATCACACTTTTCGTAATGGCGGATTTACGCTGATCCAGATCACTCCTAAAATTTTATCAATTGTTCCTTGTCCCAATTCATTTCCAGAAATTTCATTGAAATCCTTAGATAACTTTTTGAGTTTTGTTGCTCACAGAGAAACAAACAAAAAAACAACCAGATGCTGGCCATAACATAACCTCTTTGGCACAAAACAGTCCAGCTGCAGACCTCCACTCTCAGCCGACTGTCCTGGAGACTCTACTCCTCCATCGTCAGAAGGAAGTGACGTCATGATCACCTCCAATGTCAGAAGGAAATGGTATCTGCATTTTGGTTACCTTGGTAACTTGATTCTTCAGTTGTGTTACATTAAAAAACACAAACTTTAAAATGCAGGTCATCAGTGGAGCATAATAAATGTGTGGTATCTCTGTTTGGTGTAATAATCTTGAGCGTTTTCATTTCCTAGAGACACAATTGTTTTATTTGCTTGACAGTCCTATCACAGCCTCTGTGTTTACAGTCACTGCTGCTTTAACTACAAAACGGAGACAAAGGCAGTTTTATTAGTTAAGACACCTTCACAACGCGGCGTGGCAACTGCCCCTAAAGCAGCCTCCCTGCTGGCTGCAAAGCGTTTTATGAAGCGTCTGCTGCCGTCGTGGTACAAGCATAGAGTCCGAGGCGGAAGTGACGGAGGTGATTCGGTGAACGTCACAGCAGAGCCCAAAAGTCCTTCATAACACTCCCTCACAATACGTATACATAATATATTATACGTATATAATTTCTATGACAAAATCTGCGTGCGCTCTCATGGGCGGCAACTAGGGCTGGGTATTTCCAGCAACTTCACGATACGATACGTATCCCGATACACCTAAGTAGTGAACATTGACTATGCTTTGAGCAAAATTCTTGACAAATTTAGTTTTTTCTTACAAGAAGAAAAAGAACAAGGATGAATTTTAAGTGGTTCTACAACTTGAGAGACATAAATTCAGATCCTCAAAATTGGTAGACCTAAGTTTAAATCTAGAACATATGCTTCATTATGTAGCTCGTCTTCTACTTTGAACTGTGCCACTGTTAACATTACCCAAAGTGTATTTACAACAACTGTCAAAATATTTAGGCCTTATCGATTCTGTAGAATCTTTATCGATACACGTATCCCAAAGGACTGCGATATGATATTTTGCCGTATCGATATTTTGAGCACAGGCCCAGTAGCAACCGCTTCTCTGTCCTACTGCCGCGGTTAAAACTGCTTCCAGTCTGCCGCCCGTCCCTCATTAAAATGACTGGAGGTGACGCGTTGCATCGCGGTGGTGTGAAGGGGGCTATGTAGTTGTTTATATTTACGTCACTTCCGTCTCACATTGGACGTGGCTCCTGGTTCACATTGGAGGAGCCCTTGGCCAGCTGAGAGTGGAGGTCTGCAGCTGGACCCCTCTCCCTTGGCGGAGGTAATTTCGTGTAATCTGAACACTGGCATAACATCTAATTTGCCAAATCTTGATATGGTAAAAATGTGCAGAGAAAATATTTTTATGAAACTTGAGACAAGGGTTTGGGACTTTACCACCTGGTTGTTGGACATGGTGCAACCTAAAGGTTATAAAATAAATCCCAAATATCTGTCAACTGTAGTGGACACCATGCCTGAAAGGGCTGAGATAAGGACATGAAATACAGCGTAAATGCTAATATGAAGGAATCTGTACTAATCTTAGCATAACTTGGCATGTTTTCTCATCTCTACCTAATTTTCAGAGCATCACTAGCTTGACCTTCATTGGACAGCATCAAAAATGGTACGAGAACATAAACACAACATGGTAATACGTTTTTATGTTTCCGACATTTTTAGAGTCATCCTATTTTTTTTTCAAACATGCAGATTGTGGGAACAAAAAGGTGTTTTATTGTACAGCCCTAACACAAACACACATGTCACTTACCAATCGTGCGACGGAGTTCTTCACACTGGCTGATGTGGGGCAGTTTAAGCATCTCCTTCCACTTCTTACTGCGGCCATTCCTCTTCCCTCCCCCACCTGGAACACAGAAAAAAAGTCCATGTTAACTATCAAATAAATATTTTCAACACAAATCTCGTGTGTTCGTCCGCAGGTGCACTTGTATGTGCGCCTCCCTCTGCTGCTCAGAGGAAAAGATGCAGAAGATGAGACTAAATCAGAGCTGTTAGCCACACAAATCACTCGGTTAAAACTTTATTTACCTGCCACTGCGGCTGAGGGGATGTCAAAACTGCAAGGAACCAAAGTGGGAGTGATTCATCATCTTGTTAATGTGTGTGTTTAGAGAAAATATGATGATGTAGCAGAAATCTATCTTGTGGGGCACACTAGTTTTTGAATCTCTTTTTCATATCATATCTTAAAAACTCAAGGTGCTTTACAAACAAGTCTCCTACTTATACAAACTGCCAGTATCTCTTTTTTTGTCTTCATACAGTCACACTAAAATGGTTAAAACTCTGATTTACATTCAAATCAATGCTTAAATAAATTCCCATATGACTGTAACATTTATCATACTCTTAAAATATTAAGAAGAAATACTTTTTTATTGGAAGACTAAAAATTAAAGTATAAAACATTAAAGACCAGAGCAGATTAGTTTGGCTTTGCTAATATATTTTTCATGACAATATACTGAAAATGCTACACTTTTGCATGACAGCCTTATGCAGCGTGAATAGACACATAAATTATACCCTCATGGTATCGATATACAAAAAACTGACAGTCTATCAGCAAAGATACAAATCCAGTTTTCCTCAGTGCGCTTATCTTCTTGGGCAAACACGTTTTCTCAGCGACAGTAAAATCTAGGGATTCACAATATCGGCTATGCCATCCTTTTTTCAGAGTTAAGGTGCGTTCACACTTCGCGACCAAGACTGCACCACAAACCCCAAGTCCTGTCGCCTGCTCCTAACTCATTTTGCCTCAGTCTTATCACATCCCATAATAGGACGTATAAGCAGATATTATTCTAACTGTATGGTTTTCACTCACCTACCAACCACAAAACACTGCAGCTGATTAAAATATATCACAAGAATAAAGGTCTCAACAGGATGTTATCATTTTACAATACAACAAATGACCTGCATGTGTGATGAATTAACACTGGAACTCATTAATGTCTTACAAATCATTGACTTTGTTTCAGGTTTATTGCTATGAACTTTTAAAAATATCACTTCTGTCTTTCTTATAACACACTAGAGGTATGTGTAAAACTTTCTGAACACTGAAATGATACTAACTTATGATTAGGCATCACAAATTATAAAAAGAATTTATTACAACAATGATACAGAACAAAAAGCACTATTTAAAGGTGCAATGAGGAGAATCTATTTCCGGCGACATAAAGACTCTGCTACCCATGAGCACGGCGGCGACTGTCGTAAAGGCGTGACCCAAGCCAAAGCGTGCGTTTGTTGTGATGCTAATGAATGCAGCTCGAACCTTCCTCAGAACTCTGCAATGCTTTACAACTTCTTTTTTCAACAACTTACAGGATGCAAAGCAACGAGGTAATGTATCTCTTTCTAGTTACATAGCGGTAGTTTTTTTTTTTTTTTTTAAATGTATATTTTTGGGCATTTTGTGCCTTTATTGATAGGAGAGAGACAGTGGATAGGCTTCTGAAAAGGGGGTGAGAGAGCAGGGGAAGACACTCTGCAAACTGGTCACAGGCGGGATTCGAACCTGGACCGGCAGAAGCATGTACATGGGGTGCTAACCACTACGCCAAACCAGCACCCCATAGCGGTAGTTTTTGAAGTTGAAGTACCCAGGCCAGTCCTGTCCGACCCGACCACAAAGCTAAGGAATAGCATTTATAGATAACCTATTTTGATGCTATAAAACTCATCTTAAAATGTGTATTTCAATCAGGCATATATCTAAAAGTGAGACTTTTTTGTAATTACTTAGAAACTCCTCATAGCATCTTTAACATATGATTTCTTATAAACATACTAATAATGTGCTTGTTTCGCATTATAAAGAGGAGCTTAAAAAAAGGTTACCAAATAATTCTTTACAGTAGAAAATACTGTGATATAAAATGAGTATTGCCATTCAGCTTAAAACATTTAGTTGCACATTTTGATCGATATTGCCCAGCTCTAAAATAGTATGTAAAAAGTATAAAAAGACAAATAGAGCACTGAAGGCCTTACTTAACAAAACAGTGAAACAAGGCAAACAGGAAATTAAAATTATTAATAACAATAATAATAATCAAATTCACATTTTTGTCCAAGCATATGGTGTCGATACCTTGTGCTTGGAGAACTTACAAAACTGTAACTACAAAACTTGATTATGTACCACAAAACTAAGAGACTGAAGTCACTGCAGAAACACCATAAACAGGACAAAAAGTGGAGACCTGAGGCAAACAGACGCTCAGGAAGTTGGAGACAAAGGTGGGTGAACAGTAAAGACACGGCCTGGGGGAAATACAGGGGACTTACCCACCACGCTGCCCCTGCCCAGGCTGCTCAGTCACTACTGTCTGACTTGAACTGAGGGGTCTTTAAAACAAAAACTACACTTAAAGTGTTTCTTCTTATCAGTAAACCAACATTTTAGTTTTCTAAAGTAATTACACATACAGTAGGTGAGGAGAGAAGCACTCTGACAGACACACCTCCTGCTCCTACCAGTGAGCCACAAATCACCGAACTGTACTGGGAACTACAACTGCGGTCGAATAGTCACCTAAGTCCTTTCCTATCTACTTTTCCTTAGCTCTGATGGAAAACGTCATGAGGTTAAGGAAAAGAGAATTCAGAAGGACTTAGGAAAGGAAAACTGACGTGCAGAGAGAATACGACTACACCTTCACTACGCTACGTCAACATGTGACGGCGGATGTTACTGCTGCAGTGAAACTACAATTTTCCGAAGATGGACTGCTAAAGACACATCATGTATCATGACAATGTTGTTCCTTGCAGACAACATTGAACATAATAACCAAGTAAAATTACATCTGCATAACCGATGTTGGAAGTGCAGTTTAAATAAATCTGTCCTCTCATTATCAACATGAACACCAATCAGTGCATGAACATAAATGAACTGAAGGAAAGAAAGGCAGAAATTGTTCAGACCACAATCTAATGTGTGTACAAATTATTATTATTGAAACACGTTTAAAACAGAATCATCATCAAATGTCTCATATCCTGCTCTCTTCAGAGAATCAGACTGCTGGAAAGTTAAGGCAGGTTTTGGTAAACTTTAGAAAGGATGAACAGCAGAGGTAACTCACATGGTCTGTGTGGTCTGTTGTTATTATTCGGTTGAATTCAGAAGCAGCCTGATAACGCGCTGTTATAAAAGCTGTTGCCACAGAGAATTATGGGACAGACTATTCTCCTCTCTTTTTGTAAAGGATGGTCCGGTGTATCCTATGCTAAAGGAGATAATAAAGGAAGCATTGAGCCACCTTTCCTATGCATTTAAACTATTTGAACAGCTCTAATCACAAACTACTTCCAGTTCATTTCACTCCGTTAGGAACCTTCCTAAGCAAAAATGACTTTTCGACCGTAGTCTTAGTTTTTAAATGCTCAAATTATCAGGAACAATAGTTTGCCGATCAGTAAAAGCACTGGATGAGGTGCAGTTTTTGTAATGAGAGGATCCTTGATTCAAATAAGAGTCATATCTACTGAAGAAGTGCCTTGAGACAGCACTGTCAGTAAGGGCACAAAAATCCTGAGTTATCAAGATGACAAACTCAGGTCTGGAAAACTGAACAGGATAAAGTTGCAGCTAATGTGCTGAACAGTGCTGAGTCAGTTCACCCTCACCATGACCAAACTTGGTCAGTTCACATGTCTTAAATTAACATATTTACATTCATAGCTCAAAATGTCAAACTAAGTAACTAAAGTAACTAGTTCATTTATTTTTTTGGCACTAAGTTTCTCCTTCTAAAGTTTAACCCCCATACAGGCAAAAGGTTAATTAAATCCCCACTGTGTAGTTTGTTCTCCCATCTTGTGGTCAAACTGTATTTTACATTCAAACAAATAGTGCTCTCTGGAGCATCACTTTTTCAAATGTACGCTGCAACAGCCGAACTCTACGGTAGTTTGTAGGTGCCTATAAGTTATGCCAACATGTCATCCAACACTTCATTGAGTTTTCCTTCTGGTGTACAGGTACATTATTTCAAACAAACTGCAAACTGCATTGAATCATCAGTGTCAGGCTTCCAAATTTTCCGTTTTTTTAAGTCCCAAAATTTGCTATTTTTTTGCAGATATCAAATATTTTCAATTCATTATCCCCTGTACCTATATTTCAGGTAAAGAGCTCAAACTCTGTACTCAACAAAAATTGATTTTTGTCTCAGTGTTACAGTATATTATTGTGAGAAACTGATGTAAAACAAGAAAAAAACCTCTTGCAAAAATGAAACAAGAGCAAGAATAAGGTGCATCAATTTGCCCAAAATATATTTTAGTTTAAGTCATAATTTAGTCATCAAAGCAGTTTTATTTTTATTTTTGTGTTACATGACAAAGTTTCACAACACTGTAGTTGACGGAATCTACTGTTTACACAAGGCCAAATACATCAAATCCAATAAGTTTTCCTTGCGTTTTGGCCTTGCGTTGACATGGGAACTCTATTTTGAGTGCCCCAATCTGGAACTTTTGAAACCAATGTCCAGAGTGGAGAGTTTTCAAAACGCTCCTCCAGAGTCAGAGTGTTTCACGGTGAAACTCTGACCTCACCGCATGTGCAGTACTCTTTCAATTGAAGGCTGTGTGCACACCAGGAACAACAGCAGCTTTGGCTGTCAACCGAGTAACGTGTGCTGCTTAGAGTGCTCGGTTTGTTATCCAGACAGATTTGTTGTCTGAAATGATTTGTTGTCCAGAAAAGAAACTCCTGCGTCTCTGTGCGTCAGCTCGCCATTGTTGTTTGTGAAAAGTTTGTCTTCTTCGTACGTGTGTTGTAGCAGCGCTGCCTCTCTGCAGACCTACACCGCCATCTACTGAACCGGCATGCGTACTACAGCTGGTTCATTTGTCTCCAGCGTCTCAGTCTGAACGCAGATCATCTTTAAATATGCAAAGGAAAAATCTTAAGGTTTTAAGTCACAGAGTCTCCTTGTAAACATAGCCTTAGTCGACTAAAATATGAAGTGTAAAGTGTAAGGCATTTTTTATGTTTCATGAATTTCTGTAGTCACATGATAACCCTTTACTGAATGCTATTAAAGTTTGAAGGTATAAATGAACAGAAACAAATGTATATTTGTGTGAAATGCAGTCCCATTTATTTAGGCTATCTGGCAGAGCATCTCAGTTACAACACCAGAACTGACAACAAACAGTGAGCCTGCTCTACATGAATATATCAATTCATAAAGAGAGCAGCTCTGATTGGATCGCTCCACAGCTTATTAGACAAAATGTCAGTTAATTTAGTTTTAGTTTTTGTCCATCTGCACTTGTTTTTATTAGATATTCTAGCTTTCATCAGGGGAAAAAAGGTTGCTGTTTCGACCCCCTCCTCTCTCGCTAACCTGTTTGTGGAGGGCTGTGTGTGAGTGTGAGCGAGTGAGCAGGAGCAGAGATCGTCAGGCCAATTCATAGCAGCTGCCCAAGGTCTGCAGCAGCCATGCACCCCGGGAGCCGACCTCATTCACCCTTATAAGAAGACCAAGAAGCCTGAGAAGATGGAGCTTCTCAACAGAGCCTGCATCTGTCAGCCTACACAATCTTAGTTAAATTAGAGAGAGATCTTTGTGCTACCTGTGGACTGTTTTTCTGGAGGTCCTGCAAGGAAAGGCCGGTAGTTCAATTGTTATATCTGTTTTTCCACACTTAAAGGTGTAGTCAGCGATCTTCTAATCTTCTAATCTAATGCACTATTTGTCAAAATCACCGTATTTCTCCTCTCCATCCACAAGATGTCACCACTGACAGCATGTTGAAAAAAAAGTCAGGTTTCAATACACAGCCTTGGCTCTGAATTTCAGCAGGTAAATACTGTGGCTCGGGCCGAGTCACCAAAACAGGGTATACCCCCCCACATCCAGGGGGCGATCATACTCATGCGCAGATCAGGTTGCGTAGCATGCGCAGTTAGCGTAAGAGAGAGATACAATAGATGCAGTAGCAATGGCTGAAAAACAGCCCAAAAGAAAAAGGTCAGAGGAGTGAAAAGTGAAAAAGAAGGGCTGTGACCATGAAAGAGTGAAGACCCAGGTCAACATTGGAGTTGCTTTACGATGGTGGAGGGAACTCCGCAAATTGAAAAACCTGAAAATGGACGCGGATGTCGCCGTCTTTCTGCTGGATAGGTAAGCAACATTAGCTTTGTGGTGCTTCACATAACAGTAACAGCCATCAGGCATTCATCTTATTGTCTAATCTGCCAGAATGTTCTGTTGTTGTGATGTTTTCAATAATGGAAGTCGAGTTGTCTGACAAGTCGGGGTTACCTTAGCTACGTTGGTCAGTTATGCAGTTTCTACGGCCATTTCCATGATGATGCACATTCATCAGCTTTCGGGGTGGAGCGAGGGGTGAGTTATGAAGGGAGAGGCGGGTCTAAATTTGTTTATCAACAACTTCTCCACTCGTTTTCTCCCACATCGCTGACTACACCTTTAAGAATAATTTATCTTTGTGTTTGTGGATTTTTAGGTTTCCTGTAATCCTTGCATAACATTTCAGTTTGTGACTTTTTTATCTTTCTCAGTTTGTCCTTTTCAACCTCTTTTTGTTTAGCTTGCTTCCTTTTTATTTCATAATAAATAACTATCATTTAAACCACTTAAAATCTGGTTTACGTTATTTCCTAATCCCCATCAAGCCATTGATGAAAACTATGACGAAAATAATAAGTCAACAGATTTAACACTGCTCCCCACGGCCAAAAACTCAGAATGAAAACAATTACAGTAACAATAGTTTCTTAGAAAGTTTCCTGGCTGAGTCTGATATCATCGAAGAACATGTTTAGTATTGTGTGACAAACAAACAAAAGAAAATGTTCAATGCTGCCATTTTATATTTAAAACACAAAAGACGCAAGACTGAGCAATAGAGGGAAAAGTTACAAAAGTGAGAAAGCAGATAAGAATGAAGGCAGATGATCTAAATTCCAATAACACGTAATGAGTGTGAGAGTGAGTATGCACGTCAAGTGTGTTTGTGTGCACATGTGTGCGTGCACGTGCCTGTCAGAGTTGGCTAGGCCACCCCACCCTGTTTAATGTCACTCTGACGTCAAAGCTATGTGTGCCGGCCCTTAATGCAGGCAGGATGGAGCAAGTATTTATTTTACTTTGGTTCTCCCCTCACAGAGAATGGGGCTCTCTATAAACAAAGACTTCAGAGCAGCTTCACTCAGTCATAACCGAGCTACAGCCAGCGCTGAGATCATAGCACAGGATGTCAGGACAGGTCTGCGCATGTGCATCAGATCCAGATTCCAAAGTTGGAAAATGTTCAGGAAAGGCTGTTGTCAAATCATGAGACACACTGTTTGATTGCAAGGATGCACATTCCTTTCCTTAAAAGATAAACGAGTGGGTCATCCTGGCTGCACAGCGATCTGAATGTCTAACATGTTACAAACATCCATCTTACTTACATCTTACCCATCTGTTTTTCTCCCTCTTTGCTGTCAACAACCCAACAAAACAAAAACTATAGCAAAAAACACCAGAAAAGTCTGCTTGTCAGTTTCATTTACAGCAGAATGGCCGAGTGAAGACTCTTGGTTAGAACAACAGAGGGTTGGTAGGTCCTTCCCCTTTATACAAATAAAATCCATCATTGTGTTTTTCATTAAAGCTAAGCTTCAGGTGAAAGAGTATCTCTTAAAAGCATAAGACTGTGTTTGCATCTTGGTGGTTAAACTTGCATTGCTCTTAGAGAATACATCAAAAATAGTGTCTGGTGCTCTAAGATGACGTCCTATTGAGCTCTCTGTTTTCAAATCCGGCCTAAAATGTGAACATGTACAACGGTGGAAAACAAGAAAGGGTGTGAACTGAAAGTGTTTACATGCAGCATGTGTTGCTGCTGTCTCTGTCCATCTGCAGTGAGCAATGAGCGGGTTAATGAGTGTTAACTTGTGGGGCTTTCCCCGTTTATCCTGTTTTGTCCAGCAGCTTCTCGAACATATTTTCATAAGCCTTCAATAATGGGGGAAAGAGCTGGTTAAGAAAACAGTAAGTTTCACTAGGAATGCACGGTATTATCGCTTTGCTATTGATTATTGGCCGATATCAGCCTAAGAAGTTTAGTATCGGCACATATTGAAATTTGAAATTTAGAGCCACACCATTCATCAGCTGCATTATCAACAGATTACACAAATATACAATACTGATGCATCTTCTCATCACTGCATGGGTACATTTAAAATTCAAGGGGTTAATTTTTGCAAAAGTTAAATGCTGTTTTTCTTGTTTTACATCTGTTCCTCACAAAAATATACTGTAACACTAAAAGAAACAAATACATTTGTTAAAGACAGAGCTTGAGCTCTTGACCAGAAATATCAGTGATAATAAATATGAAAAAATATTGGCAAAAATCCAATGTCATGCATTCCTAGTTTCACCTTGTTAAGAAAAAAAAGGTTCAGTTGAATGTACATCACAAGAAAAGAGTCTTTCAATGTGTTTAGGTATTATCCTAAAAATATTTGAGAAAGCTTTGGTTCCATAGTGGTAAAGAGTTCTAAGATTTTCTTACACGTCTATGCACGGATAGTCTGCTTTTGTTCTAATAGATGGTCGGACATTTCCAAATTTCGATAATGAGATGTAGGAAACTTCTTGTTGACTTTGTTCGTTGACAAAAGAAATCTGACATTTAAATGCTAGATCATGAAGAAAAAATGTAACCAAATAAAAGGCTCTGTAAAAAGTTAGCAATTATTGTAGTTTTGGTGACATGATCAATGTGTGAAATGTGACCAAATTCACACATTCAATCTTTTCTTTTACATCGGTCACTTGCTTTGTCACCTTGGCTTATCATTTTTGGTGCACAGTTGCTAAGCTTCAATGAAGGAAAATCCCAATAGCCTCTCATAAGAAGAGCAGTCTGACACTGACTGTGCGCTTGACGTCCTGTAACTGAATATCCACACAACCATTTATAAGCTCTGAGTGACAAACTGAGTGATTCTGGCCAAGAAGGGGATTTTTTTTACTATGGGTTAAATGACCTCCTCCACGATTACAGAGTGCAAAACAGGGAGGGTTTACTTAACGTGTGTGTCTGCATGAGTATGATGGCACACTGGATTGTTTCTCTTTTACCAGTCCTTCAAACTGACAGACAGCCTCCAAATCTTTCCATCATTCATCAAAAAAATTCAGTCAATAAAAGAAAATATTTGGTTAATGTTGTTTATGACAGTCCAAACATGTTAACACACACACATGGCAAATCATCTCTCTCCATTGTCAGCCCTGTGAGCGTAAAGCTTCCCCAGTTTGCCCCTGCCTTTCAAATGTGCAAAATATAGACACAAAAACGCAGGGCACAATCAATTTGTGGTTAGATAAATCACACTGCGGGTGCTAAATGATTACATTTTGCCTCACTGCATCTTGCGTGTATTGATAACTTGCATGTTTCATGTTCATTCTGACAGATGCAATCCTCAGGAGACCTGGTTAGTCGATCAGGTTGGCCGAGGATTCAAGTTTACATGTCCTTTTATACACACAGGCCTTAAGTAGATCATGCCCAGAATGAACAACAGTGAATAATTCTGGATTTCACAAAACAAGTACTCCTGCCTTTTAGTCATGCAGCACTAACAGTGATGATTAATCTTAAAATCAACAATAAAGAGGTTTTTCAAAATTGTTTTACCGAATCAACAAGGACTAACATGTTTAGAAATGTAAAATAACATAATTTAAAAAAGTATGCAATTAGAAGGCAATAATAAACCCCAAGCAATTATCAAAATTCAGCAAACTTTTACAATTAAAGATACATTGGTTGACATTCTGACTCGCTAAATTAACATTCATACTTGACCAACATTAACTCATTAATACTTCCTCAGGTGACTGCTCTGCTGATCTGCACCACTAATCAGAGAATTTCTGGTCTACATAACAGATCAGAACAACCTCAAATCATTTCCAAAAAGAACTCTTGACTTGCTTTACAGCATCACTGGCAACTTCCTCTGCCGTGATTCCCAGTTTTCTTGGATGTTACTCGTAACACACTGCCATGCAGCTCTGCTGTCTTCACAACCCATCTTCATTTTGCATCGCCATATGTGAAAAGCTGCTCATCCGTCTGATGAACACATGCCTCCTGCTGACACTTAGAATAACAACCACAAGGCCAGAAGATCCAGCATGTCTGACAGTGACAGACTGACCTCAGCAGCTGACACAGACCATTTCATCTCTTCACACAATATGTCACTTTCTATTGGGCTACAAACTTTGACAAAGATCCTCTTTTATTCTAAGAACAACAACAAAACACTAAAGAGAGAAATGCAGGACGAGTTTTATCTCTATAGAATGAAGAGAAAGTAACATCAAAAATTAAAGTAAATCAGAAAGTTAAGTTTGTTGTAAACTTTACTGGCAACAAGATGTCAGTAAGTTACTGTAAATGTCTTTACAGTAACAAATGCTGTTTAAATTTTCAGCATTGTTGCTGTATTTGCTATATTTTTTTTACTACTGTAGTTTTATTCAAGCTATCATTACTGTCTTTTAGTGTACAGAATTATTATTGTACTTTAAAAAACAGCATCCTTTCCATTTTTTCACTGACAGCATCATTGTCATACTTTAAATTACTACTTTAATTGCAATCTAAATTACAGTGAATTTGCTGTATTTAAGTTTATATTACTATATTTTTTTAACTATTATACTGATAATTTGTTAGAAATATATCATTTTGTGAAAAAAAACATACATTATGTTTTATCCAATAAAATACATTTACTCAAACTCAAAAATTTGGAACATTTCTCTTCAGTCATTAAATGCATAGACATTTTACAGTAGGAAACTGTCGAATTTAAGGGTAAAATGCTGTTAATTTTACAGAAATCAGTATGTTTGCTGCATAGATTTTTACAGTAGTTAGCTGTAGTTCAGTGGGGGTTGCTCTAAGACTGCAAGGGAAGCTCAGCTTCCCCTAAAATGTCCCCAAAAAAGTGGTGATATGTCCTGCTGTGTGTACATTTCATTGACTAAATATGCACTAGAATACCTTCATCTTTTGTTCAGAATCAGTTACTTATCACAGGTAACTGGTGCGACTTCCTTCTCATTCATCCCCGCTGCGTCTCAGCGCTTTAACACAGTCGGACGCTGAGCGTCTTCTGACTTCGATGGGGAAGTGTAGAGTGGGTTGTTTCACTGTGGAAACTGGACGGTCATTGGATAAACGCTGGGCTTTGTCCCGCCCATCGGACGCTCAGCATCTCTGGGGGTCTATGAGGCAGTGGGCTGGCCTGGATGCTCGGCTTCTGCATGATGATTGGATGATCTGTCTGAGGCCGAATCTCTTTTTGATTGACAGTGAAATGAGCCAATCAGCGATCTCGAAGTATAACCCTCCTATCTAAGTTCTACATTCTAAGTTTTACATTCAGTTGTTCTGGAGAGGAGCTTCTCCTGTTTAAAGTGGCTCAAGTCTTACACCCACAACACAATGGGCCAAGGCCGTTTTAGCAGTCTGGCTCTGCTGGCCATTGAGAGAACACTGGGAAAATCCCTGGAAAAGACACCGAGTTGGTACGACAGGGTCACAGATCATTTTCTTGAAAAGGAACGGAGGGTAGAATTTACATTTAAATAATAAACAAATTTATGATGTAGGCCAAAAAAAAATGAACTTCCCCTCCTTGACTGACCAGCAGCCGCCACTGCTGTGGTTATTATGGTAAAATACTGGTAAGCTTGCAAAACTCAGTCACAGTGTAATCTAAACAAGCTCTGATGTAAGTCTTTTCATAAAGGGATAGTATTTCTTAATCTCTCACAGAACTGATAAAACTTTTTGGTACATTTGGGACAGCCATCAGATATCACCCCCCACTAACACCTCATCTTTGCCTCCTTGGAGACAAATCTTTAAACTGAACTTGACTTTCAGAGGCACACGGGTAAGTCCTTTCATGCTTTCAGGATAACTAAAGAAACGTGATTAATCCATAGGACTGGATAACAACAGCTTCATATCAGCTCATGTTATTCGAAATTAAAGATGTGTCAAAATATATTACAACAGCCAGGTTTACAAGTAGACTTTTATCATTCTGATTAAAATCATTCTGACTGAAGATCTCAGGTGTTTACATGTGACGTGATCTATTCCAGCCTGGTGTTTACATGTGCCACAACATTTATGGTCCTTTACCAGTAGCCCTACTCTACTCTACTGGACTCTACCCGGCTCTGCTCTACTCGCCTTGTGCTGCTTTTCCATTAGCCCCAGTCGCCTGCCCAACGGGGTCCAGTGTCACTGTAAACAGCTGAGCGGCACTGCGGTGACGTCATTTTGAGCGCGACACAATAACTTGTGGCTTTTTGTCACAAACCGAGTAAAAAAGGAAAGCAGAAGAAGGCTGCAGGCGGTAAGAAGAAATACCCCTTGAGAAGCACAGGAGAGTTTTGGAAGCTATACAACAGAATGAAGCCGAGGACGAGAGCAATCCAGCTGCAAAGAAAAGACGTATGAGGATAAGCTTACGGTAGCTACCGCTAGCATGCTAGGACGTCATGCTCATGACTCATCGATGTCGACATTGTCTGACCAATCAGTAGCCGGCAGTCGGTGACGTCATCCTTTAGTATCGATTCAGCTCGCTTGGAACCAGAGTGGAGTAGGTACTAAAACTAGCTTGTTTTAGGAGGTACCGGGCTAGTGGAAACACGCTGCAAATCGAGTAGGGCCGAGTAGAGTAGGGCCAAGGCGTGCTAGTGGGAAAGGGCCATTAATCGGAACAGCTGTTTTACAGACACTTGATACGCGCAGATCTATTTAAACATCACGTGATTTATCAAAGATGGTGGTAAGTAGGTGTTTTTATTGAATTATTTGAGGGTTGTGCTGTTTAGCCTTATAGTAACCAGCCTTCAGAGTTTTCCAGTGGTTCCTTATTTGTTGGACGTTTTGGTCTTAAACGTCTCAGAGTTTTTCATGGACTTTTTTAAATAGTTCAGTATTTATTGTTTAACTACCATTGAAGCATGCGATAATGTTTAGTTCTTGGAGAGTTTGTATTAAAAACAAACTTTCAGACGCAGACTGTGTGCTCAGTTTGGAAGCCGCTATGTTTCCAAGTGATTAAACGTCACTGCTCGTTTATGTCGAGACTGAGCATGTGCAGACAGAACCCAGCCTGACAACTTTCCGATTCACCGTTTATATGACAGGATTTTACTTTTAATCGGTTTGGGAAAAGGAATATACTACCCCTGTGCAACTGAATGAAATTCTATTTGGATTTGACCTGTTTATTCTGACTGAAGTGTTTATATGGAGCATTTTTATTTGGTTTGGGCTTCTAACCCGATTCTAATCTGATTATTAGGCTCCATGTAAACCTGGCGAACATCAGGCAGCTTCCTCAGAGGTCAGGAATGATAACTGCTAGGGATATAACGAAATGGTCAACTCACGAAACAATACGAAATACGAAACAGGGCTCACGATACAAATACTCATGATACAAAATAAAGATAGAAAATCCCCAACAGTATGAAGTTGTGCAAAAATCTAATTTTCTTTATTTTCTTCCTAATGCAGACATACAAAAAAATATTGCTGCATCAGTACAAAATAAATGCTCTTTGAAAAAAGAAAAAAATAGTTTCTTCCCCTTATTTAGACTACAGTGCAAATACAAACATAAAATCTCAGTAAAAAGTGCTTTGTTGTTGTAACAATCAGGATAAGTACATTCTTGAATGAAAAGGAAAACAAAGAGCAGTCCTCAGAGCTGCAGTTTAGACCTATAAATGTCTGAACTGTGAACTATAATATTTAGCCTATAACAGTGCATATACTTCTGATCTTCAAGTATGATCAAATTCTGTCAACTCAACAGTAGATGCAAAAATCAAATATTGTTTTTTATGCACTTACACAAACATACAGTTGCTGCCTGTCTCCAGTTCAAAGTAGTTGGTAGTTGTACTCGCCGTAGTATATGGTGAACTGTCGCGGCATATTTTGCACACGGTTTGTTGTTTTGTCTGCAATCTTCTCACCGTTCTCTTGTCTTTGGGAAGCCAAAATAGGTTCACACAACCGATTTATTTGACGAAGGAGCGTCTGCTAATTCCTCCACCTCGTCTTCCTCCATTCTGAAGTGAGTGTTTTTACTACGGTAGGCAAGGAGAGTAAAAAATCACCAGTCTCGGTTATTTGTGCGCCCCTTAGCGTTTTTTATTTTGTGCTTTTATTTCATGCATCTCTGAATTTTATTTAGTCATTTTTTACTTCGCGAAATTTCATGGCACGAAATTTCATTTCACTCCTAATAACTGCTAACCTGACATGTCAGACTGACTTTTCACAAACCCATGGGTTACATTTCTAGTCCATCTGAGCAAGCTCCAATATAAAGTGACAGGAAGAGAAAAATCTTTCAGTGACTGAATTAAAGTTCTTCAATCACATTCTTAATGGCCCATCTGAGGTTCACTTATCTCTTCCAGTACATCCAAACACACTCTTGGCTTCTGTCTCTTATAAACCTGATTGTTTTCCAGTTGGGAAGAATCATTTCAGCTCAAAGCTTTGACCGATGGATCTGCCTGGCGACAAACATGGGATCTGGCAAATCCAGCTGCTTTGCAAGGTTATGAAAACGCACAAGTGGAATTTCAGACCAAACAGCTGCAGCGCATTATGAGAAGACGAGGGGAGGGTCAGACACAGTTTAGGCTCACTGTAACATGAGCATGCTTATTCACGGGCACAATGGAGCCCTGTTATGATAATAAACGGGTTGTTGCTCCTCCAGGCTCTCCCATACAGTGTGTGACAGGCTGAAGAGGCTCTGATGAGGAAAACATTAGCTGCCAGTATCTGTGTTGCCTATTCAAAAGGAGAGCCCAGTGTTTACACATGGAAATCCTTCTGTACTCACACTGGCAAACACACATCAGCTAAGAGAGAGAGAGGATAAGAGAAACATGTGAATATCAGATAGCATTGCTCTCCGATCACCCTCACCTCTTTCACTCCCCTCCCCCATAGGAGCAGTTTTCTTCGCCTGTTATGGTTTTGTTAATTATTTATGGATACACTCCTCTCTCCATATGGCACACATAAAGTATTATGAGCTTGTGCATCCTTAGGTAAGATGTGAACACAGCAAAGCAAGAAAATACATTTCAAGTCCTGACAACAGATAAAAAAGGATGCTTAAAGGTTGATGGTTTCACACAAAAAAACAGACATGAAGATTTTTACATAAGCACACCAACACACACAACTGCAGTTTAAAAAAGCTCATACAGCAGCACCAGGACAAGACGCCTGCCAGTAAGGCTGTAAGATTTTCTGATTGAAATTAAAATTTCGGACAACACAATGATGTAATACAAAGCACAGTTTTTTGCAGCGCTCCCAACTGACCCAGGATTTGTTGTGTCAAATATTTTACAAATCTGCAGGCAGTTTGCATTTATGGGAGAACTGGAAAGCAGGACAGCAATGCAAAGCCTCTGTTTCGTAGTAAAAGTTGTCTCAAATCAGGGGTGTCCAAACTATGGCCCAGGAACCAAATCTGCTCATTTTGAATTGGCCACAGAAACAGTTGAATACAAAAATACACTTCCGATTACAGCAGCAAATACCATCAATCATTCACACTTTCTGCCATATTTACTCTGTCAAAAGGTCTCATTTTTCAAAGTATATTGTGATATTCGTCTTCAAGCACCAACACTCTTGCCGTTTACTCTTGTTTTGTTGTCTGACGGTGAAGATAATAAGGCTGTCACTTTTCCTAAAAATCAAACTTGAACGGTTTTCGAACATGCACCCAAATAATCTAAGATATTCAACTCTCTTATCCGCCCTTTCGGTAAAGACCCTGCCAAAAACAACACAGTCACACTGGGTTAAACTCTTGACGAAGCGCCGCTGCACTTGGCCGTATAACTTGGATGAAAAGCCGACAGCTAAGCCCGCAACTTTGATGTGGAGGACGAGTGACTAAACTGTATTTCACAGAACACACAGCCTGGTCTTTGATTTTAAGCTTTCCATCAACAGTGTAGAACCAAAACTAGTTCCACGCAGCTCTCCTGAGATGATTCAGAGCTGTTCATGTCCACTCGGAGTGGAAACTCTTTGTTTACTGAGGTCAAGAGAGCAGCAGATGTGTCTGACGGTCAAGCTGCACTCACAGCGCCCTCTGTTGGACTGACTGGTCCACTGCTTCAGGCACCCTGATGTGCTGCCACACTCAATATTTTAAATTTGGATATTTATTTACTATTCTGTTACGGATATTTATCCCCATATTCAAATGGTTATTCGAATATCGAATATAAAGTGACAGCCCTAGAAGATAAGCAGTCAGTGTTTCCCATCTCTGCTACTCAGAAAGTCATTCTCGCCCTGATGAGATGTGAATCCAGTGATAGCTGAAGACCCAACCCTAAACTCTAAACATTTAACTTAAATACACATAAAGAGAGACGAAGCAAGTGGCTCAGTCGTCCATGTGTCCCTCTTTATGCATCCCGCAATGTAAAAAGTTTGGACATCCCTGTCTTAAATAATGAAAACACATTATTTATCATCAACATAAGATGATGAATAATGTGTTATGTGCTTTTGATCATTGACTTTCTTACTGTTGTCTATACTGTAAACATAGTGAATATTGCACCGAAACTTGATTTGAAGAAAACTGTGAACTGAATTGAAACTGCAAAATATGCCAGAAAAATCACAATTAGATCTTTTCCGGAAATTATTCAGTCCTACTTGCCGGTCACACAAGTGCTCATGCAGCCAGTAGTAGTGATGCAACTGGACTTAAAGTCCTATACGCGTACATACATGAAGCTTTCTTTTTTTGTCCAAACTCACTTTAAAAGTGCTTACACACCGGACGCTACTTGTACTACCTTGGCGATCACTCTCCATGCAAAGTCAATACAGCTGCGATGGGGCGGGGCTAATTGTCCCGCGATGTGTTTGCTGTGTACAAGACGATCATTTCACTCATTGCGCGATGTCAAAGTTAAAAAAATTTCATCTTTTCAGGCAATGTTGTGTGTGGCTGTGCGGCAACAGCCAATCAGCAGTGTGTGCATGTGTGACGGTACCTGTGACCTGTGATCCCGGTGAAACTCCAGCGGACGTGATGTCACCGCGCAACAGCAACGGCAACAGTGACCAAAATGAGGTATTAATGGACATGCAACGATACTTGAGTGGGCGACGCAATTTTGACCACAGAGTTGCTTGCAGTGTGAACGCAGCTTAAGACCTCAAATACAGGAAACCCCCTCCTGTAAAGCTGGTCCAACAGAACGCTGGACTGACAGAAAGGCCCAGTGGTACAATTTTGGACTTGCACACAGGAGCCCCCCTCTACTTTTAATAATTTTGCCATATGCTTAATGTAATATTCATTTGGGTGCATTGTAACCTGGGACAAGACAGAAACAACACCTGAGTTATAGTAAATATACTAAATTAAAAAAGCATCTCTAAAAAGAGTAACAGCATCAAAATCAAGTACAAACTTAAAAAAACATCAAATTAAATAAATTAAAATGATAATAATTACTATTACAATAATAATAATAATATTTCAATAACATTCAATATCATTGTAAAAAGAAAATATAATATTCATATGTCTGGGTTGTTGATGATTTTATGCTCCAACATAATACCACGATGCTGTTCTGCCTGAGCAGCTCTGTCAGACTAGTCTTGATACTTAAATCAACATTTAAGTAACCTGGGCTCAATAAAAAAGGTAAAACAATTGTTTGTGTCTGTGACTCGAAGTGAGACGCATGTTTTTTTAAGAACACTCATGGGTTTGTGTGTAAAGCAAACAGTCTTTTGTTTCCAGTGCATGAGAACAAGCCTAAGAAACACACTCGGAGCGGCTCAGCAGTTATCCACTATATGATGCAGCAGGTTATTTGGACAATCTTAGACAAAAACAGAGAAAAGCACACAGATAAACACCGAAGAGGCTGCTGTACACCGCTGTCTGCAGTGAAAACACACAGTGCAGCAGTCCTTTACTCCTCCAACGCACTAACGACTACACACAAGCTAAACTCACACCTACAGTCTTCTTTTTATTTTAAAACTCATCTTTTATTTCTCCATTCCAGTTCAGAGTTATTACTTTTAGTTTTATTCTTAAGCATAAATTATGAACATTTTTATGCCTTAAAGAGACCGTGAGGAGCTTCTAAGTAATTACAAAAAAGTCTCACTTTTAGATATATGCCTGATCCAAATACACCCTTTAAGACGAGTTTCATAGCATCAAAATAGGTTATCTATAAATGCTATTCCTTAGCCTTCCGGTCGGGTTTAACAGGACTGGACTGGCCTGGATACTCAACTTCGGGAACAAGACAATTAAAACTAGAGCAAATTTATATTATTCGGACACATCTTAGAGCACCGGGCTGTAAGGAGAGATATATAGTCTGCTACAAAACTACGATACGAAGTTTTCCAAAAATTGCTTGTAGTCACAAATCAAAAACTACCGCTGCATAACTAGAAAGAGATACATTACCTCGTCGCTTTGAGTCCTGTAAGTTGTTGAAAAAAGAAGTTGTAAAGCAATGCAGAGTTCTGAGGAAGGTCCGAGCTGCATGCTTTATTAGCATCACAACAAACACACGCTTTGGCTTGTTGTGCGCTCCAGTTGTAGTCAGAAGTAGGAATTTCCGAGTTCCGAGTAGGAAACTGCAACTGGAAGCTCGGCTGTGCACTTTGCTACACAGTTGGACAGTCCTGAAGCATGTTGGGCTTTATCGTTAAATTTACTTAAAACATCAAAAATTAAGTTAATTTTCTGCTGACAAAGTCCTGGACTTAATATCTTGACTATCCACTCATTATGTAAATAGTAACTGCACTTTTTAATGGTGTAGAAAGTTGGCTCATGTACCTTAAAGGTGCTATGAGGAGAATCTCTTTCCAGTGACATAAAGACTCTGCTAACCATGAGCACGCGCGGCAACTGTCGTAATGCTGCGTTCCAGTAACCTCGGAAATGGGAGTGACATCATCTCCCACTTATCGGCATTCCAGTTGAAGTCTGAAAAAAACATGCTGATCTATCAGGCTATTGTTAGCTGTTGTTAGCACGCCCTGTGTTGTTGTATGAAGAATGTGATTATCACTATGGCAGCATTTTTGTAAATAAAAGTCTAACAATACTATGTATACAGCTGATCTAGAGCGACACACCCCAGTCAGAAGTGCAAATAAATGGATTATTACATGAGCTAAATAACTGTTCAAACTGGGGGCATCCATCTTCGATTGTCAACTCGTGGGTGGTGAGGTTTCACCGAGTTCTCAGTAGGAAATTCAGACTTCGGGGGACGTTTCAGTTGCAGTTTCCTACTGGGAACTCAAAATTCCAACTTCTGGCTACAACTGGAATGCACCAAAAGACGTGACTGAAGCCAAAGCTTGTGTTTGTTGTGATGCTAATAAAGCATGCAGCTCGGACCTTCCTCAGAACTCTGCATTGCAACTTACAGGATGCAAAGCAACGAGGTAATGTATCTCTTTCTACTTACGTAGCGGTAGTTTTTGATGTGTGTGACAACAAGCAATTTTTGGAAAACTTAGTATCGTAGTTGTAGCCGGCTAAATATGGCTACTTACAGCCCGGTGCCCTAAGACGCGTGATATAAATAATAAAATAATATAAATTTGCTCTAGTTCTAATTGTCTTGTTCCTGAAGTTGAGTATCCAGGCCAGTCCAGCCCTGTCCGACCAAACCATGAAGCTAAGGAATAGTATTTATAGATAACCTATTTAGATGCTATAAAACTCATCTTAAAGTGTGTATTTCCATCAGGCATATATCTAAAAGAGAGACTTTTTTGTAATTACTTAGAAACTCCTCACAGTCCCTTCAAATGTAATTTTGTTAACTTTAGTCAACACAGCAGCCTGGAGGAGTCATGCATTGTCCAAGAAGTGAGGATTAGACACAGCTGGATATTTTAAGAGAAATGAAAGGATACATATTTCTTCCCTTTTTGACGAAGCAGGTTGCCTTACTCTGATCCAGGCTGCCTGCAGACCTTGACCTTGGGCACTGACCTCTGTCCCGTCCACACAGCAGGCAATATGAGACAGATCTGCCCTCCTAATGCAGTTTTAAAGCTCCTTTCACAGTGAGGACCACTAAGAGCATCTGCCTGGATATTAAAGTCTGGCATCTCCCAACTGCTTTAACTCCTGACTATAGTAACAACAGTAGAGACAAGAAATTATCAACACATTTGTGTTCATATGATTAAAATTTAACTAAACAAACAGTGAAATCCTGGTCCTGATTTCTGACCAGTTTGCCAATGCCTCTGTTTGTAAATGTTGTTGTACCTCCTGCCTAAATGTTATTAGAATCAACAGTTTCATTTGTAACTGGACGCTGGTTGTCTTATCACAGAGAACAAGTGCACATACGGGTGAATCAAAGAAACTCAGTGTCAGAGTAACATGAGGGCTCCACAAATGAACACACCCTGAGTCCTGAGGTGAGTTTGATAGTTAATATCCTGCTTTCATTCAGCTAGAAAGGGCCTCAGAACACCTCAAGAGCTCACCGGGCCATCTCTTTACACAAAGATGTGGAAAAACCTCTGCTGAAGAAGCCAAACAGGACATTAATATGCTGATATACCTAGGGCTGTGCTCAATACATCAATATGCCAAAATATAATCATATGGTCTAGAAATTCAGAGACAGATGTAAAGGGGCTTCAGGCTATTTCTTAGGTTGATTGGATGTATTTTGTGTGATGTCTGGCCAATCAGAACTTGTTGTGTGTGAGACATTAGTTCAGGTGGAGGAAGAAAACAGGAGGTGGAGGTGCCTAGGGAGCAGATTAGAGCCAGAAAAACATTTTAAATGTATTTAATATTATCAGCAAACATTAAAATACAATGCTGATAATGGTAACCTGCAAAATGCTGAATATCTGCCCCAATAATGTCAGGCAGGCTGATTACTGGTTGACTCCTAGTCAGCAGAGAAGAGAAACTAATAGAATAACAACACTTCTTTCTCTTCAAATAATGTCCCTTTCATAGCAGATCCACTTCTCTGTGTTTATCTACTTTTATTTATCACTGTGGTTCCCTCCCTCTCACTCGGCCGCTCTTTCTTTCTGCCCTGATCGTACACAGGAGTGCGTACACTGAAGCTCATCAGTATTTCAAGGAGATAAGGCGAGCTGAATCAGTGACATCTTTTAAATCACATCTTAAAACCCACTTTTTTAGACTTGCTTTAACATGATTTTTTTTGTTTTATTTTAAGTTCTACTTTTCTTATCCTCCTCACGGCTTCTCATTATTATTCCTGTTTTTACTTTCTTCTCTTGTTTCGACATACTCAGTTTTTATTTGTCATTATTTTATTTCCCTTTATTTCATGTATTGATTTATTTATTATAAGTACTTTTATTGTTATTTTATTTATTTATTTATTCTCTTTTACCAGTCCTCTATCTGCCCTCTTCTTTTCTATCTTCCTGATGTGATGTTGTCAACCTTCAACAGTCTTAAATTTATCTACGTATCTGTAAATCTATTATCTATCTACTGTCTTATCATCTCCTTGTCATTATGCATTATACCAGCTGTTTCAATCCTACCAGTTTATTCTGTTTTATTTCATTTGTTGCTCTAGTTAACGTGACCCTCTTTCCTCTGACTCTCGTGGTCTCTGATGAAGTGATTGTTGATTTTATTCTGCCTTTTTCTGCCTTTGTTCTGTCTGTTAAAGCACTTTGTAAACTTGTTTTTAAAAGGGTGCTATATAAATAGAGTTATTATTAATTTTATTATTATTATTATTTCAGGGATAAGCCTTGAATACAGTGCAACACTTGAGCGACAAAACCTCGGCATGAGTTCAGATAAATCAGGAAATTTTCAGGCATAAAATCATACTGGGGGATAAAAGCATGAAAAACTCTTTGAAACATCAGATAGTATTAACCTACAGAAAGTAAAGGTCAGTGACCAGACCAGACTATCCAACCGCATACAGAGTGTTACAATAATCAAGATGAGAAGAGACAAAGGCATGTGCCAAAATCTTTAAATCAGGAGGGAGATCGTCTTACACCTTTACTATTTGCCTCAACCGAAAATGGTTGAGCTGATAACAGGTGAGATATGTCCGTCAAATTTGAACAAGGAGGAATGCAAACCACCGCAGACGTGCTTTGTTATGTCTGCCCTCTTACCAGCATGTCCTCGGTGGTTTGTGCATGCACCAAACAGTTAAATTTTAAATGCATTTCTTTGAGAATATAATCAAGTGCTAATCTCAGTCTAAAATAGACAACGAAACATAAAACAGTAAAAACCTGAATCACAAAAAGCACACAGGACCGTTAAGAGTTGCTAAAGACTTGATATGACGACTGTAGGCAGAGGCAGGCTAACACTACCCATTGACTCCCAGTGTTTGGGTTATGTTGTTACTGCACGCACAGTCCATAGGCGTCTATCTGCTTGTCATGGAGTCGAGAGTGAGTCGAAAACACTTATTAAAAAGCACTGTTAAAAATAAAATGATCACTGTCTTCTTTTAGGAGGTTCAGAAAGTTTTGGGTCTCCCATGTTCTTATGTCTCTCAGAATAGCTGTAATAAAGCCTGACTTTTTTTATTTTGAAGGCATGAAAATCTGGACATCGTCAGCAAAGCAATGAAATGAGACTTTGTGTTTGTCAAGAATTTATACCCTTTTGAGTCGAAACAACGAAAGTCATGAATTCCAGGTTTGACACATAAGAGTGAGTCAGTCTGTGACCGTGTTACAATGCCACTGAGCTGTTGGATTTATGAACTACACTGTATGTTTTCTACATGTTACAGTGACAATGCTGCTCTGTTAAGTCTGTGCCCCTTTGTATTTTAAATGTGTTTCATTTTTGTTTGATTGTTGGATGTTTGATTTGTTTATCAATTGTTTTATTTATAGATTTTTTTTCTCTTTCTAAATATATATTATTGTATTGTATGCAAGTGTGTACACATTTAACAATTTTAACTAAAAAAATATATATATAACAAAGAATTTATCCAGGGGGTATAGGGTACGATAGCAACAGGACAGTGCCCAAAACAGGACCCTGTGGAACATCACACTGCTGCAGTGGTCCTTGATGGTGGGCAGAAAGCTGAGGTTATTTGTGTTTAAAATGCTGGTTTTAGGGAAATTTATTTTTTTCAGTGTTGTAATTAAGAGTCGAGGGAAAGATTGTGCTTTTTCTGCTTGCAGATCCCATCTTTTGATCTAATTTTTCCTATTATAAATTAACTTTTGAAAGTTGACTAGAGCAAGAAGAAAGGAGGGACGGATCTGAGTCTGTAGCTGCTCCCCCTTTGTGCTGTGCTAGTTTTATATCCTTTAAAACATTTAGACCCAACCTTTCACCCTCCAGAAGCATGTGGAGGTGTTATAAAAGTCCATTTCTGATACACCTCAAAGACTCTGCAGTTAGGTTTGCTGAGACATGATTGAAAACTGATCCTTGTTTTCACTGTGACCTGAGGCGGAGGGGGTGGGGGCAGCAGGGGGACACAGTGAGGCCGAACTTGAGATAAACACACAGCTGGAATGTGTAAATGAAAAAGGGAAACGTTCATTATCTGTGCGTTATCTACAGCGGTCTCTCTGAAGAAAGGTGTAACAGATTTTAGATTTAAAGGTCAGAGGGTAGATTCCAGTTTAGTTACATTTACATGAGCCTTCACATTAATCTTGCACGTGATGTGATTCCAGCAAATGTGATGGACATCATTTTTGGCCACTCACCCTCTTTTCCTGGAAAGTTCTGCCCTTTCCAAACACTGCCTGTGGGATGTTGTGCAAATGGGTGTGAAATAGGGCTGAACAATTCTAGGAAAAGATTTTACTGTGATTTTTCTGGCAGATATTGCGATTTCAATTTCATTTACAGTATTCTTCAAATCAAGCTTCAGTATAATATTTACTATGTTCACAGTAGCATATACAAATAGACAGAAAATTGCATCACACCATCAAACATTAAAGTTACTGCTCTGAGGCAAGGATGAAAAATAAAGGCAGGAAGTGCTTTCTCAAGTATTTATCAACAAGAAACATGCATGTACGCTCTTAATAGTTCTTGACCAACGGCTGCTATTACAACTGAAAAACTGAAAGAGCATCTTTGATAGGGATGGGAATCAAAAACCAATTCCAGTTGAGAATCGTTAACAGCTCCATCAAAGAATTGATATCATGAGTCTTTTTGCTAATCAATTCCTTTCACCGACAGGGTTCAGAAGCCTCAGAATTGTGGCTTAATTTTTTTTTACAAAATGCGCCTACTGCACAACCTTAAGTGAGTGGAAACACCAGCAACTTGCAGAAGCAGTTATCTCTGCTGTGACGTGTGTTTGACATTGTTGACACTGAAAAGCTACAGGCCAACATTTGCTCACACGGAAAATCTGCAGGAGTCAGTAAGGGAATCGTTAAAAGAATTGGATCGATTAGCAGGACTGGTATCAATAAAATCTTACCAATTCCCATCCCTAATCTTTGACTGTGTTAACAAAAAAATGTAGTGCAAAAAATCCTTAGTTGTGTTAAGTTAAAGAAGTTTAAAAAAATGCAAAAACACCCCCCCCCACACACACACACACACAAACCAATGTTATATAGTAATAATAAGAAAAACAAAATTCAACAATTCCAATAAAGGAAGAAAGCCAGCCATGCCAAACCAGCATGTCAATCTTTGACGGATTTGGACTTGTGGGCTGACATGTGGCAACAATCCATTATCAAATAGTTGACCCAACAGATCCTGGGTCCGTCAGGAACACTACATAAACTGCAGCTTTGGAGATCACATGGAAACGATCATTCAGCCCTAATGTGAAACAATCCATCGAGATAAAGTATGATAAAGTAAGAAAAAGTATGTGAATCCTTTGGGATTACTTGGATTTCTGCATTAAGTGGTTGCAAAATATGTTCTGATCATCTAAGTCACATCACTAGACAAACACAGTCTGCTTAAACTAACACCACACAAAAAAATTAGAAGTTACCATGTTTTTATTCAACACATTATTAAACAGTCACAGTGCAGGGTGGAAAAAGTATGTGAACCCCTTGGCTAATTACATCTCCAAGAGCTAATTGGAGCCAGGAATCAGCCAACACCAAGTCCAATCAATGTGGTTAGATAGGATGTGTTGGTTAAAGTTGCCCTGCCCTATAAAAACATACACCAGTTGTGAGTTTGCTGTTCTCAAGAGGCTTTGCCTGATGTGAACCATGCCTTGCACAGAAGAGCTCTCAGAAGATCTACGATCAATAATTGTTGACTTGCATGAAACTGGAAAGGGTTACAAAAGTATCTCTAAAAGCCCTGATGTCCATGTGTCCATGGTAAGACAGACTGTCTACAAATGGAGAAAGTTCAGCACTGTTGCTACTCTGCCAAGGTGTGGTGGTCCTGTAAAGATGACTGTGAGAGCACAGCGCAGAATGTTCAATGAGGTGAAGAAGAATCCAAGAGTGTCAGCTGAAGACTCACAGAAATCCCTGGCACATGCTAACATAATTGTTGACAAATCTATAATACGTAACACTTTACACAAGAATGGATTTCATGGGAGGACGCCACAAATGAAGCCATTGCTGTCAAAAAAAAACAACAAACATTTATGCATGTTTTAAGTTTGCGAAAGAGCACCTGGATGTTCCACAGTACTACTGGCAAAATATTCTTCGGACAGATGAAACCAAATTTGAGTTGTTTGGAACGAACACACAAAATTATGTGTGGAGAAAAAAAGGCACAGCACACCAACATCAAGACCTCAGCCCAACTGTGAAATATGGTGGAAGGAGCATTATGGTTTGGGGCTGCTTTGCTGCCTCAGGGCCTGGACGGATTGCTGTCATCGACAGAAAAATTAATTCCCAAGTTTATCAAGATATTTTGCAGGAAAACTTAACTCTAAAACTCAACAGAGGATGGGTGATGCAACAGGACAACAACCCAAAGCATAGAAGTAAATCAACAATGGAATGGCTTCAACAGAAGAAAATACGACTTCTGGAGTGGCCCAGTCAGAGTCCTGACCTCAACCCGATTGGGATGCTGTGGCATGACCTCAAAAGAGCGATTCACACCAGAGATCCCAGGAATATTGCTGAACTGAAACAGTTTCGTACAGAAGAATGGTCCAAAATTCCTCCTGGCCATTGTGCAGGTCTGATCTACAACTACAGGAAACGTTTGGTTGAGGTTATTGCTGCCAAAGGAGGGTCAACCAGTTATTAAATCCAAAGGTTTACGTACTTTTTCCACCCTGCACTGTGACTGTTTACAAACTGTGTTTAATAAAAACATGATCAGAACATATTTTATGACCAATTAATGCACAAATCCAAGTAATCCCACAGGCTTAACATACTTTTTCTTACAACTGTAAATCAAACACTTGTTCTAGACTTTGACTGACGTTTCAAAGAACTCTTTAATTTGCTAATAAAAAAGTAAAAACAAACTTGTAACAGGCATTAAAAAGTCAAAATCAGTCTTCCAGCTGGGCTCTAAATCTTTTCGACATTAAACCAGCTGAAACTATGTCCTTGTGATGTTCATCATGTGGTATCAAAATGCCACTTCATGCTAAGTCAGCTTTCCCAAAAATGGTGCTAATGACCATCCCAGTAGCCACTAGCTAAGTGTCACTGGTAGAGCCGTGCTGCACAGACACAGAACACACTGTCTCCTTCTCCACACAGCCAATTTGCGGCTGTAATAACTGTAAAATGAGTCCCACTTCAAGGGAATGTCACAAAGCAATGGGCTTTATGAGCCTCAGCTGGAGAAAACACCCAAGAGTGATGACAACAAGTGTAAGGCTGCTTCTGACCACAGAACTAATAAAGCTGCTGGCATGTGTCATTAGAAAAGTCCTCGTAAGTGGTCTGAGAGGACCCGCTAACCTACAATTTAAAGGCTGGTGACGGGGAGAAGGGATCAGTCAGACGCTGGTGACATCAGGAGCACAGGTGTGTGCAACTGGATCAACAAAATTTAACAACAACCAAAAAAAAGAAAAAGAGTTATGGTTACTCCCTCAGTTTAAAGACTTGAAGCAGGGTTACTTTGTCAGCTGGAGGAATGTGAGCACTGGACTGTCCTCATTCCTTCCTTTGTGCAAAGACAAGTAGAAACGAAGAAAGAAGCACAACACAAACAGATCTGGAGATTGAGCGAGAGAGAGAGAGAGGATATATCTAGACACTCTTCATAAATGTATAAGAAATATGAGCCCAATCAAAAGGCCCTTTTCCACTAGCCCTACTCTACTCGACTCGACTCTACTCGCCTTGTGCTGCTTTTCCATTTGCCCCAGTCGCCTGCCCATCGGGGTGCAGTGTCGCTGTAAACAGCTGAGCGGCTCTGCGGTGACGTCATTTTGAGCGTGACGCAACAATCTGTGGCTTTTTGTCACAAACCGAGTAAAAAAGGAAAACAGGAGAAGGCTGCAGGTGGCAAGGAGAAATACCCCTCGAGAAGCACAGGAGAGTTTTGGAAGCTATACAACAGAATGAAGCAAGCAGAGCAATCAAGCTGCAAAGAAAAGACGTATTAGAGTAAGCTAACAGTAGCTAGCGCTAGCATGCTAAGTCATCGCGCTCATGACTCATCGATATCGACATTGTCTGACCAATCAGTAGCCCAAGGTTGCCAACCCTCCCAATTTTCCCGGGAGAGTCCCGAATTTCAGTGCCCCTCCCGAAAATCTCCCGGGCCCACAATTCTCACGAATTTCTCCCGATTTCCACCCGGACAACAATATTGCTACACTATCCTTCTCTTCTGACTGGGCGCCGTTTCCGGCCGGACATTAATAACGGTTACACCTCGGCTCGAAGTCAAGCGCGGCTAACAGAACAGAAGATAATTCTCTAATAATAAATTCTCCATAATATCAGGCTATTTAGATCTGAATAAATATTGAGCACTGTGGGCACACAACTACAACATTCTCCAAAAAAAATTAAAATAAACTGCATAAAGTATAAAAAGTATTTTACAAAAAACAGGAAGAATGTAACATTTCATGTAACCATGTAAGCTCAGCAGGTGGAGAGAAGGCGAATCATAAAGTTATAGCAAGTGACTGACAATGAGGAGGAACTACATGCTGAAAGTTTCCTACACTGCTAGCTGTGCTTCCCTTCTTTGTAAGGACAGCTGGCTTAAAAATGCTGAGATTTTTGCTTGGGGAGATAGTTTGGTAAGCTGCAGGTCATCCATTAATGTTTGTTTAAATTGGCACAGCCAGAAGAACAAAGCCAGGAGGTCACAGCCATCACAGCCAGTGGATCACAGCCATCACAGCCTGGAGATCACAGCCATCACAGCCAGGGGATCAAAGCCAGGGGATCGAAGCCATCACAGCCATCACAGCCATTAGATCACAGCCATCACAGCCATTAGATCAAAGCCAGGGGATCACAGCCATCACAGCCATCACAGCCAGGGGATCAAAGCCAGGGGATCACAGCCATCACAGCCATCACAGCCAGGGGATCAAAGCCAGGGGATCACAGCCATCACAGCCATTAGATCACAGCCATCACAGCCAGGAGATCAAAGCCAGGGGATCACAGCCATCACAGCCATCACAGCCATCACAGCCAGGGGATCACAGCCATCACAGCCATCACAGCCAGGGGATCACAGCCATCACAGCCATTAGATCACAGCCATCACAGCCAGGAGATCAAAGCCAGGGGACACAGCCATCACAGCCATCACAGCCATCACAGCCTGGAGATCACAGCCAGGGGAACACAGCCATCACAGCCATCACAGCCAGGAGATGCAAACATTCTACAAGTTACAGTTACAAGTTACAGTTACAACAGTTACATCTAATCAAATGATACTGATATTTCCTGAGGAAGTTCAAAAGGATTAGTAAATTATGATCTAATCTGATCTCATTTATTTATGTGCAATGTGTAAATATGTTTTTGAGTTTTCACTTTTCACTTTTCTTCATGTTGTTTGTGCAGTTTTATTTTTTTCACTGGTCCATATCTTGCTTTCTTGGTTACCTCTACATTCTACACATACATGCTCCTACATTCATTTAGGAGCGGCCCGCCGCTCCTAAATGAATGTAGAGGAAACACTGAAGATAGCACCCGTGAATGTTGGTGTGTTTTGCATTTGACTTTTTTTTTTTTTATCTAATCAAACAAACATCAAATTCAGAAAAAACTATTCTACCGGTACATACTTTACCCCCAGCCTCTTCTCCTATATCTCTGTCTGTCCTTGACAAAAATATATTGATGCATGGCATATGAACAGTGGGACAATTTGGGATCAATCAGAGATTTTGATGGTATGGTTATAGTCTGATGAATATATAACAAAAACCAAAAAGGACTACAAATAAGTGTTTTCCCCAACAATATGAATGTATAAAGTCATGTTATTAATCTGAGGTTTTACTGGATTTTCTCCCCACAAACTTTTATTGTTGGTCTTAAACAGTTGCTGCCTTTTAAAACACAAATAATACACGGATAATAAGTAAAAAACCAAAACATGTATCTCTTTGGCATTAAACACAAGCACTTTCTCAGTTATAACGTTATATGCTATGCTTGTTTTTTATGTTAGAGACCATGCAGTAGTGGCATAATATTGATAGGGACGTGTCTCCTTGCTCCCCTACCCAATTCCACGCCCCTGAAGAAGACAGTAACGGCCAAACACGATTAATCATGAGTAACCAGTACTTAATAATGCAAAAATAAGGATAGGTGATAAAATACTTCAACTAGCCTTATTAAAATGTAATATACATTATTAGTAAAACCTATATGTGGAAACACTGGTAATGATAATATATTTGTACCTTAAAAACTAGAAAAACTTCAGTCTTTAATTGCATTAAAAAGGAGCTTAAATTGGTTTTGGTTTTGTGTCAAGCTCATAAGTTCTTGAATTTTTCTTTGTGTTTGAGTTAAAATATATCGGCTCTTTTTTGAAGCTTTATATTTTCTATTTTTTGTTAAATTATAATTACCTCCACCAGGAGATTATGTCATTGCCAGTGTCTGTTTGTTTGTTTCTCTGTTAGGAACATAACTCAATAAGTTATGTACGGATTTCAGTGAAAATTTCAGGAAATGTCCAGATTGGGACAAGAAAAAAATGATTAGATTTTGGGAGTGATCTGGATCCCCGTCTGGATCCGCCATGACGAACTACTGAACTAAAATAGATATCATTATGAATCCAATTGCTAATGGTACGTTTTCATGGTCAAAGAATCTAAACATTTACATGAAATAAAGGTAGGACTAATATTTATGGTGAAAATTACAATATGGGTGAGGACTGTGGCGCTGGCTGAGTGCTTTTCTAGTTTTTCCTTATTAAGGGTGTAACAACAATATGAAACAGTGCGTCCCTCAGGCACTAAAAATATAGGCAAGAAAATATACTTGAGATGCAGTTTTGGATTTTTTGCTTTAAATCACTGCTTGAGTGTAAAACAAGTGTGGTCTATTTAGTCAAACACACTAATTAAATGCTGCACTTCAATCATAAACTTGCTGAAGCGTGTGTAAAAATGCTTCACTGATATCCAGAGATCCTTTGCTGGTTTGACAGCATCTATGATACTCAGAAGTTATGCTTGAGCTGATCACTTTTTGTAAGGAGCCCTAAATTATCAGACAAAGCAGTCAAGTGAAAGATGGTGTTTTTCAGGTCATAGGTTTTAAACACCTTGCGAAACATCATTTTTTTTAAGTAATCTACTGGGTTACTGTTAAACTGAGAAAAGTTTCTGCTACATCACTGTGATACAAACTGAGAAGTAAAACGTCGGGGCACATTTCCGTTCTTGTTTCCTTCTGTGGTTATAAAGATGCCACACAGCCAACAGCCTTTAAATGAGTGGCATGATAATCCTAAAGTCTATAATAATTACCCCATAACCAATAACCTGTATAATAATAATAATCTGTAACTCTGCAGCCTGATGACAGAACAGGAGAGAACCTTTTTGTTAAAATCTAACAGTAAACAGGACAAAGTTTATTTCACTGAGGCTGTTTTCACACCTTGATATTTTGGGAGTTGTTCAGATACAAGTGGGTGTTTCCGTGCTCTGCGTGGCACAAACAACCACGCCAAACAGAGCCTGCAGTGGTTTGTTTGCAGTGAGGGCTCAATCAACCAGAACAGGCTGCTGCTCTCATCGTGGTAATAATAATTACATTACAGCAGCCAAGCATCCTGGCAGATCATCTGTGTAATCAAGTACCAGTCGTTAAACATCCACTATTAAATCAGTGAGTTGGTTTGTGGATACTTTAGCCTGCTAGCTTTTTTTTTTTTTCTTACCAGTAATGCATAACGACACTGGCTGAGATGTAATGATGTGAGGGCAGCTAGAGGCTAAATAAAGCAACCAAGTCCAAGGTCTGACCGCCTAAAACTATGGTGCACCACAGTTGTTTCATTAAAGGAAAAGTTCGGTTCCTGCAGCTTTTACATTGTTTATAGAATGAAGAACAACAATATACTCACCCAGAAGGCTTTCCTGATGCAAACGGTGCTTCGGGAGATATTAAGATCCAAAATCGAGCAGCGGACACCGATATAATGGTAGCCTGTAGGGCATAGATCGCCGCTCCTAAAAACTGCATTAATCGTCCAAAAACTCATGTTTTTCACCAATATTCCATCATGATTTGCTCCGAAAGGACCGCCATTGCAGCCTGTGTCTCTCCACACAGCGCTGTGTGGCTGAACTAACCTCTGAACTGACGAGCTGTTTACATGCCCTTTGCGCATGCGCCATTGGTTCAGGGAAGATCGGCAGCTACAAATCAACTTTCTTCTTCCAGTTTTGTGCAAAATGGGCCGAATGTCTATGGGATGAAGATGCTGTGGAGGAGGACTTTGAATATGATGGGCGTCCTTACAGTTTGGAGCCACAGTATACAGATATACAGATAAGGAAGCGATCGCAACGCTCCAGAGAGTACTGCGCATGCGCAAAGGGCATGTAAACAGCTCGTCAGTTCAGAGGTTAGTTCAGCCACACAGCGCTGTGTGGAGAGACACAGGCTGCAATGGCGGTCCTTTCGGAGCAAATCATGATGGAATATTGGTGAAAAACATGAGTTTTTGGACGATTAATGCAGTTTTTAGGAGCGGCGATCTATGCCCTACAGGCTACCATTATATCGGTGTCCGCTGCTCGATTTTGGATCTAAATATCTCCCGAAGCACCGTTTGCATCAGGAAAGCCTTCTGGGTGAGTATATTGTTGTTCTTCATTCTATAAACAATGTAAAAGCTGCAGGAACCGAACTTTTCCTTTAAGCTGATACTCCACAAGGTTTAGAATTTTCATTACATACTGATGTCGTCTTTTTAATTTGTCCTGAAATCCAACTTAATAGGAATTCTACAGAGTACTGCAGTCTTCTCTGAATGTCATTAGCTTATGCTGCTAGCTTCCCATGCTCTCACACAGCTTTTATTTTTACTTCTTTAAACTCAACTTATGGCCCTTTTCCACCAGCAGGCCTTGGCCCTACTCTACTCAGCCCTACTCGATTTGCAGCGTGTTTCCACTAGCCCGGTACCTCCTAAAACAAGCTAGTTTTAGTACCTACTCCGTTTTGGTTCCAAACGAGCTGAGTCGATATGAGAAGATGACGTCACCGACTGCCGTCTACTGATTAGTCAGACAATGTCGTCATTGATGAGCGCGATGACCTAGCATGCTAGCGGTAGCAACCGTTAGCTTACCCTAATACGTCTTTTCTTTACAGGTCGATTGCTCTCGTCCTCCGCTTCATTCTGTCGTATAAAACAGAAAAAAAACGATGACGATATTTTTTGAAACTGTTAAACGTTTTGTCTTCGCATGGATGGGGCCTTAATGGAAATGGTTTGTGTTTAAGATTTCAGAGGAGCACAATATATTGCCCGTGAAGATTGCCTAAGCAGATTGCTAAACAATAACAAATCTCTGTCCATATTGCCCAATGCAAATACATTGTGACTGCAGAGGGTAAACCAGCATGTTGAATTTACTTGCAAAGACATTGGGGTGTATTTTTTCAACCATGTTTTAAATAGTGAACAAACAAGTGCTAAAAAAACTGTTCTATACCTCAGTTAATTCAGCCGCAGTAAATTGTTTATTTTCTGAAAGACATTGCGGTTTCCCTGATTTTCAATGACGTCAAGATCACAGACATTATATGACCAATAAACAAACATAATCAATCAATCAACTGCAACCGCAAAGGGGATGAATTAAACAGAAAGAGAGGAGCAGTGGTCTGTGATGGTCTTAAACTCTTTGAGAGAAAGGCTGTTATCTTTAGAGTTTGATGGAGGAAATTCCATGAATGAGGGGCATTAAAGGAAAATGCTAATTTACTGAGTTCAGTGTCGACTCGAGAAACTTTCAGAGTGAGTGAACCGGAAGAACAAGTCATGCAGGAGCAATCATAAAACTTCCACCAGGTTTGTGGGGAAGGGTGGTGGCTTGTTTGGTGGGCTTTGAAAAAAAAAAAAAAAACAATCTTTGTTTCTTTTCTGACCGAGAGATGGCCGACCAGCCTTCTCATAGAGGATGTGATGGTGCGTGCTGTACCTGTCAACAGTGGCTTCCACAATTCTTTTACGACACTAGAAAACAAGATTTGCGTCATAAAAGGACATTATTTGTTTGCTCAACGCTATGACAATTTATGCTCTGTTTTAGTCCCCATGCTCTCCAATACAATAACAAGAAAATGGAACAAAGGTGACGGGCACTAGGTCATAGCTTGGGCAGGGCTCCGCTGCAGAAGTACAGACGAGACTTAACTGCCAACAGGCCGTTTTGGTGTGTTTCTACAGCAGCTACTGAGGTCTGAATATGGAACAGAGATAGATGATTTAACCCATGGAAAAGCTCTTAACCAGGGGGTAGTGCTTTACAATGGCGTGGAACTTTGGGGGAAGGTCTGCAGTTCTGACTGGTTGAGTGGTTGCAAATTTCATTTACAATTTTTAAATAACCTGTCTCCAATGAAAATCTGCAATCTATAGTATATCAGGGCTCTTGCGCTATGTGATATTTGCTCAACTCGTCTCAATAGTACTCGGCTGTTTTGGTGAAAACATGGAGACACTGCTAACCTGTTAGGCCATGTCCACACAGAGATGAAAATGTTTTCGTACCAAACAGGACAAACAGCATATTCAATTACAAACTTGTGTGAATTCATCTTTGTGTGGACGGCCCCTTATTGATTAGTATTGGTGGAAAAGTGCCACTACTTAAAGGTATTAACCTGTAAATGAAATTCACTTTTGTTGTCAGATCCAAAATTCTTTTGTTTTAAACTCTCAAATAGTTACCTCCATTAAGGATGTTATGTTATTGCCGGGGTCTGTTTTTTTGTTTGTTTGTTTCTCTGTTAGCAACATAACTCAAAAAGTTATGGACGGTTTTCAATGAAAATTTTCAGGAAATGTCCAGGTTTGAGACAAGGAACAGATGATCAGATTTTGGGAGTGATCCAGATCACTGCCTGGTTCCAGGAATAGTGATGGACAAAATAAAAAAATAGAAGGACAAAACAACAGCTAAAACCCGATAGTGCTTGAATGTGGACTTTACACCAAAATAGATGAAAAACACAATTCAACTCACAAGGGTACCAATAACAGGAAATGAATCAATAAAATATAAAGGAACTAATTACTGAATTAAGCAAAAACCAATGACAAATGCTATAAAAGATCTCAATGTCAAAAACAAATCTTAGTTTCAGTTTAGTGTCTTAGTTTGACTTTTAAAAACAGAGTGCTTGACATTTTACATCCAAGGCAGTGACTTCCAAAGTTCACTGGGTCTTTAGGCTTCTGTGGAAAAACAGCCAACAATGAGCCACAGGGGACCATTTAGTTTCTGGCTAAAGGGCTCTGGAGCTAAAAGTCCTGAAAGCTTTAGTGAAAGAGAGTCTTAAGAAGCCTCATGGAATATATCATATTACTGTAAATGAGACTCTCCTGCATGCTGTCAACTAGAATGACATTGGCAAAGGTCATATTGTAATATCTTTTGTCCCTGTAATACAAGTATACATTAACAGTGTTTCTCACACTTGGGTGGACTAACCAGGTTTGTTTGCAATATAACTTCAAGCTATGTGGAGCCTATCACAGTAGGCACTGAGAGGTTACACTCTGAACCGATCGCCGGCCAAGTACAGGGCCACACAGAGAGACAGACAACCATTCACACTTATACTCATACCTAAGGGTAACTTGGAGTTTATGATTTACACTACACCAAGTCATGTCTCAGTCAGCAGTAAGAAAACACCAAAACATTATCATAGTAAAGTTAAAAAAAACAAACATGTAAAGTTAGTTAGTACTCACAGCCCGATGTTGATCGGGGTATAGGTAGTCCCTCTGACATTCTCCACACAGCTGTCAAATCTCCTGTTTTGGCTGTGAAACTACCGTATTTTACATATTTTATCCTCTTTCCCGACATCCTTCTGTATTAGTATTCTCCTGTAAATCTCCCGTGTGATGATATAATACTAAAAACATTCCTCTGCCTCTCCAAACTGAACTCTATCACTAGCCTGAAGGGGGCGGTAATGCTCCAAAATGATGGATGCCAACCGCCGTAAAACCAAAGAAGAAGAAAAAGCCTTGCGAGAACTGCCACAGAAGAACAGCTGTCCCAGTGTTGACTCTCGTTTTCTTCGTCTTTCTCTGCCTTGCTCTTTCTTTTCTTGCTCTGTTTAGCTGGAGGAGTGGTTACCAGCAATCGAGGTATGGGTAGATTCTCTGCCATTCTCCTGCGTAGGTGCATCCTTCTCAGCTCGGCCATGCACACTGAATCAGAGTCCGTGCACACCAGTGAAATGTACGTACCGGAGGAGGGTAGAACTGGGATGGGATTTGATTGGTTTAAAAATGTGTGCCACAATGATGTGATTGGTTGGTGTTTTACCAGGTTTATTCCTGCTGTAGATAGTGGATATTTTTCGCTCTATTTTAAGAAAACATTATAAATTGATTGCCATCAGGTCATAAAGACCATTTTAACCAGTAATACAAAAAGTGTATCTAAGTCAGATTACCAACCCCGGTTTAATCTGTGGGAGACATGGACCCCAATGATGTTAAAAAAAGGTATTCTGAATACATGCAGTATATTTCTGTAGAACTTCGTGTAATCAATTGATGTTCGAATAATACAGTATAAATCCAAACAGATTTCTTTTGAATTCAGAATAAATCAAGGATTTTTACATCAGCAGCAATTTCTCTACAGGGTAGCTGATACCTAACAATCCATTGAGATGCACTCAAACTCACTGCGTGAGAAAGCTCATTATGAAACTGCTGTCTCTTATACAGCCCCACTTTTACTGTAAGAAGAGTTAAAAAAAGGCACAGTGGTAGGGTGTTGAGGGAGAAGTTTCTTCTCTACAACACCTAACAGCTTCCTCTGACTTGTCAGTTAAACGTTGTCAGGCACACCCTGTCATACCACGTCTAATCTAGCCACTAAGTTTCAATTCAAAAGACATTTTTAAGCATCACCTGACCACCCTGCTGCTTTCAGGCACTGTAGATATATTTGATCCTCCTACTAATGAGGAGTAAAAACGATGAACGATGCATTTGAACCAAACACAAATGGATTTTTACTGCACACTTGATTTTAACATGGAAGTTAGTTTTTAATTTGGGTATTATTTTTTTACAGCTCAGGCAGTGACTTAAAATCCAAGTGTTTAGAAAACATCTAGTATGACTAAGTAAAAAAACAACAAGGGGAAAGACTACATATTTTTAAGCATTGATAATATATACAACCAAAACTGTTCACAATTTTTGTTTGCTGTTTGCAATGCTTTTATACCCCTGAAAAAAAGTTTGGTAACATTATATCTGTTGATTGTTTCTCCCCTTTTACAAAACCAATTAGCATTGTAATTTGTATGGTCTGAAGCCGGATACGTCACATTTGCAACGAAGTCCATTTTATAAGGATCATGCATTCGTGGAATGAACATGGATTTAGCACAAAGCAGTTCTGCACATTTCACAATCCTTTCAAGGTGACTTATCAGGCTTTCCAACAACATATAACACAACACCAAATGATGTTAAATAAAATAATTTATGTAAAACAGTGCTTAAAAAATGTATAAGACTATAAGGTTTATGTGAAAGCTGCTTTAAATTAACAGCATTGGAAATTATCAAATCTTTTTTATGTTTCTGTTGTGGTTAACAAACCAGTACCTAAAAGCTCTTTAAACAAAATTATTTTTAATGCCGAATATAATCATCATTATTACATTCCATGAACTTTCCAATTTGCTGTTTTGAAAAATATAACAAATAAATATTTAAGAAGATTATTAATTCATGATTAGGATGTCAAATTCTAGTTATCAGTTGCATTCCTGAACAGAAGGAAGTTTTAGAGTTTGAATGTTATTTTTGATTATTTTTTCTGACTTCTCAATATGTCATTCCTCATTCCTGTTCAAAAATGGTAAATCAAGAGCTCAATGAAAATTAAAGGGTTTGCATTAAAGCAGGGTATGATGCTGGATGGTCTCTGAGACAACAGAGAATTAAAGTGTTCTCAGTGTGGTTAGGTGGGATTTGGTGTCAAATGCAGAGACTGGAACTTAAAAAGTCAAGTGTGCCAAAGCAGGGGCAGGAAATTAAGGTTAACTGAAGCAGATGTCAGACACGCCAAGATTTTTTTTACTTGACAAAAACGGACGACCACTGCTGATCAGACAGAGATGACGAATGAGCGTTAGCAGAGGACTGACGGAACATGGCTTAAAGACGAATAGCTGCTGAGAAGAAACACCTCAGAGTTATCAGGGAGCACAGACACTGGACTGTTGATGACTGGATGAAGATATTCTGAAGTCTTAGGTCAACATCGTTGTTTCAGGCTGCAGGAACGCTGGAGAGCATTTGGATGTCTCATGTGCCAGACCTTTAAGACCCGTTTCCACCAAGTGATCCGGTATGGATCAGCACGGTTTGACTCAGGCAGGATTGGTAAAGTCTGATCCTGTTTGCGTTTCCACTGCCAACCGAACCATACTTGGTAGGTGGCGTCAAAGCCAAATGCTGATAGCATGACGTCACAGCAGTGCGACACAGTGTACCCGGCTAATAAATACAACAAAGAAGAAAACGCGACAGTAAACAAAGACCAATGATGGAAGACATCCAGCAATTCTTCTTTTTTGTGATCAGCATGTGGCTTTTTGTTACGAAGCGTGATCAAGCTTTGTTTTAAGAAGGCTGTGTGCTGCGAGAGTTATCTTCACAAAGACAAGTGGAGATTTAAACATGGCGGGGTTATGTGTTGTTCCACTGTTGCACAGGAAGTGACATCTCCTTCGACCAATCAACAGACTGCAGTGTTTCTAGCTCCACCTTCTGCGGTCGGATTGGCACCCCAGCAGAAGGGTCCCAAAAAGCAGGACAGTACGGTTCACTTATAAGGGGTCCTGTCCCCTGTGTTTTAAGCTATGGAAACACCACAGAAAATGAGCCATACTGAGACGAACCGAACTGGACCCTGTGGTGGAAACGGGGCTTTAGCGAAGCACAGTGGAGATTCCAGTATGGTTTGGGTCTTTGTGGAAATGTGTGTGGGCAAATTAGTGAGAAACAACAGAGAAATGAACAGGAACGTTGACCACAACATTTCAGTGGAATCCCTTCTGAGCTCCATTTGTTTGGTCCAGGGTTCATATACCAACAAGACAATGACCCCAGAGCAGACTTCAAATCTGTGCAGAGACTATTTAACAAAGAGAAAGGAATGTGGAGCGCAGGGACTGATGGACAGGCCAAGAAAAGTCTGGATTTGAATCCTATTGAACAGATTTGTGATTAAGATTCAAAAACTGACCGCACTAAAGTTCCATCTAAAGACAGTCTGTGGGAACAAACAGGATCCAGCTATTACACACACAAACAAACACACATTCTCAGTCTGTGTAACAAGTCAAAATGTTTATTACACTTTTGTTGATTATTTATGTTTTTTTCTCATGTGTAGTATTCATACTCTATAAAGAAACATCATACAGTGAGTAGTAGGGGTAGAATGTGGTGTAAAACTTTGGGATGGTCCGAGTGATGAATTAAAAAAATGTCCAAACAACGAGCAGCTTAAGAAAAAGTATAAAACCATGATTTGGAAAAGGTACAGGGATGAGATTGTGTAAAGATCACTGCAGGTGGATTTAGCTTCTATTGTTCCTTTGTTTATTTACTTTTGATTATGATTTTTGTCATTATATATTAATATTTTGTATATTTTGTTTGTGTGCTTATTTTGTCAGTACCATCTTGGAAGTGGGTAAATTACAGTCTAGCTGTATAAGGTCAAGGGGTGGGACCAGATAAGTTCTGACTTCCTCCTACTCCTTTTTTAACATGCAAATGACACATTTTGTCGTTTTGCACTTGGTTGCAGTTTTTACTTTATGTTTAAAACATCTTTTTGTTATGTTAAAATAAATACATTTTAAAAATGCATTATTTCATGTACAAGTTCTGCATTCAAATCTTTCTTTTTTAAGTTTATTGCCATCTAATGGTTTTAATATTGGGCTCACAATGGGAAGAATTCTGTATCACACTGTCTGGCATCAAGAAACAATGTACACGTGAGGATTAAATGTTAATTACACCTACATACGGCAAACGGAGTGCAGTGCAGACGTGCTTGTCCCAATGTGCAGATGCAATATGCATGAGCAATGTGAATCAGTGGGGGGCCTCACAGTGCCTGTGTGTTTTTCCTACTCATCTGTATGATTGTTAATGTTGATGACAGTAATGAAAATAATATATTAAATTATATAGCACCATTAAAAGCTGATGTTTACAAAGCACTCTAACAGTTAAGAGCAGATAATAATAAAATGAGCCTGAACAATTAGATAGAAAACAAACTGACCAGGTCATTTAAATGGAAACATGTAAACAGTGAATCAGTGAAAGTGAAGAACAAAGCACCAGAGGGAATAAATGTGATCATGGGCACATCTCTAAAGACAGTTAGGATACTACACTACTACAACAATGTAAAGAAATATAATGAGACTTCATACAAATGAAATAAAATAATCATAGAAAGATGGCTAATAGAAGAAAGAAAGATAAGAAATGAGCACTGAGAATAAGCAGTTTAGATGAAAGGAAAATATCTGATGAGTAAAGAAGTAATCAGGCCAATCAAATCTGAAATAATGCAAAACAAGTCTAGAGCTTGTGTTAAAAATTGATCACCTTGGTTTTTAACCAAGACTTTTAAACGACCAGGATTCTCCCGCGGGAGGATCTGGGGTTGGGAGCTGATTCAGATGGAGAAGGGCAATTTAGGAAAAAAAAAATCTATATGCAATTTTTCTTGCAGATATTTTGATTTCAATGTGATTCATGATTTTCTTCAAATCAGGCTTCAGTGCAAATATTCTATGTTTACAGTTTAGACAACAGTAAGGAAATCATGATCAAAAGTACATAACACATTATTCATCATCTAATACTGATGATACATAATCAGTTATAATTATTTAAGTGACTCTCCAACTTCTACTTCTACACAGAGGCTTTGTGTTGTTGACCTGCTGAACAGCACTTCTGTGGTGGAGATGTGACGTTTATGAACGAGTCAACTTCTTTTGAACTGTTTTTCTAATGCTGCATTCACACCGGACGCTACTTGTACTACCTCGGCGATCACTCTCCATGCAAAGTCAATGGACAGCCGCAATGGGGCGGGGCTAACCCTCCCGTGATGCGACAGCCACTTTTAACACTACCACATAGCTTGTCGCGCGATGTCAAAGTAAAAAAAAAAAGTTGATCAATCAGCAGGTGCGTGCACGTATGACAGTTATTCATCCGGACTACAGAGGAACAATCCATGTCCGTGTGTGAAACATTAGTCAGTGAGTACATTAGTTCCACCTAGACGGACCGCAGAGAACTCACAGATGATGCTGCTGCAGGACATCAGCTGCAGTGTTTTGTGGTTGATAAGTAAATGAAAAGGATACACCTGGAATAATGTCCGCTTATACATCCTATTATATAATATACGAAATGATCGCAGTGAAACTCGAGCAGACGTGACGTCACCAAGCGACGGCTGATGTCAACGGTGACCAAAATGAGGTATTTATGGACACACGACACTACGTCAGTGGGCGACGCAATTTTGGTAGCTGGGTCGCTTGCGGTGTGAACACAGCATAAGTGAACAATGAGAACAGACTCAAAGTTGTGAGCAAACCCTTCATTTGCGAGCAATTCTTAAATGCATATGTGTAAATTAGTTTGTGTAAAATAGTTGAAACAACAGATCCTGGGTCAGTCAGGAGCGCTGCAAAAAACTTAGCCTTGGCGACACACATGATCACATGACCAGGTTGTCTGAAATGGCCTTATTAATCCAAAACAACATATCTTTTAGCCATGATATTGAGGGGCCGTTTACTCAAGGCTGAATACGGTCAGATCCAATAAGTTTTCATTGTGTTTTGGCCTTGTGTTTACATGGAAACTCTATTCGGATTGCCCGAAAATGGAAACTTTTGAAACCAGGCTCCAGAGTGGAGAGTTTCCAAAACGGTTTCCATGCAGCTCCGTGTAAACCTGAATCAGAGCGTTTCAGGGTGAAACGCTGATGTCACCACATGCACAGTACTCTTTCACATGAAGGCTGTGCGCATATACCAGGAACAACAGCTTCAGCCGTCTCCAGAGTAACATGTGTTCCATTTACCGTGCTCGGTTTGTTATCCAGACAAAACTATCCAGACAGATTTGTTGTTCAAACTGATTTCTTGTCCAGAAAAGAAACTCCTGTGCGTCTATTCACCATTGCTGTTTGTGAAAAGTTTTTCTTCTTCATACATGTGTTGTAGCAGTGCTGCCTGTCTACAAACCTACACCGCCATCTACTAAACCGGCATGCACACTACAGCAGTTTCATTCATCTCCAGCGCCTCCAGCTGAACGCTGATCGACTTTGAATATGCAGAGGAAAAAGCTTTGTATTTTAAGTCAGAGGATGTCTGTGTAAACATAGCCGGAGTCAACAATTCAGATAAGTAGTTTGGGGCAAGACTCATGCATGCTTTAAAACTGATCGTTAAAACCTTTAAAATCAGTTCTAAAACAGACAGGAAGCCAGTGACAGTGGGGATAACGTCTGTTAAGATCAGCTGCTGCAGGAGAGAGAGTTTTGGTTTGTACCCAAGGAGTGAATTGCGGGATAGAAAAGTGCACAAATAGTTGTATTTTTAGGTCTGCAGGGGGCAGTATGGATTTTAGCAGGACTGGATGCCGGTCTTGATGTGATGGTCAAAGATAAGGCTAGTCAAATATTACTCCTTGATTACTTACAGCAGGAATAATGTTGGTTTAGAGAGCAGAGAGAACTTTTAAGATGGATGCTGATTGAATTTGGATGGTTGAAAAATATGACTTCCCAATTTGGTTTTATTTAAATGCAGAGAAAATGTTAGCCATCTAATCCGTAACACCCTAGAGATAGTTTAAAAAAAAAGAAGAAAAAAGCAGCCTCACATATTGGGTCACAAGGTCTCAGCGGGTGGTATATCTGCTTGTCATTTAAGTGCAAAGAAATGTTATGACATCATGGATTATATCACTAAGAGGAAAAATGTACACTGAAAAAAAGTGCCCCTAAAACAAAACCTTGGGGTACACCACAGGTAAAAAGTTTGAGGGAAGATTAGCAGTTACCCACGGTGACAGCAAAGGTTCCATCTAAAAGACAAACCTAAAAACAACTATGTGGTGGAGCTAAATGTCCAGTGGCATCTAAATATTAGGCTTTAATTAATCACATCCATGACGCACGTAAACAGTCTGTAAATCAATTTGTTTTCCAAAAATGTACACAATGCGCTCTGCTATAAACACTCTGTCCCCAAAGATTGTCATTCTGTGACACACACAAACACAAACAGGGCTGAACAATTCTTTCTATGCTGCTCTTCTATTTGCTCTTTTTCTGTTTGGACCTTTTCTGTTAAATATGAACTTAAGCTGTTGATCTGTGAGCGCATCATTATTCTGTATCACTTAAACACCAGCAGTGATGTTCCACGGCAGGCTTGAAAAACATAAAACTACCCCAACAAGCACATCTGCCATGACTGAAACAGTGTGTGGAGGAAATAAACTTATAAGCACACACCTTCATTTTAGGGATGCAAGGTATTGCATTTATACAGACATCTGATATGCTAATGTATTTTATTTCAATATCACTACTACCAATATTTCTGGTCAAGAGCACAAGTTCTGTATTTAACAAAAAAATGACTTGTTCTTCAGTGTTACACTATAATTTTGTGAGGAACAGATGTAAAAGAAAAAAAACAGCATTTAACTTGTGTAAAAAAAGAAATCCTTGATTTTTAATTGTACCCATGCAGTGATGAGAAGGTGCATCAATTTTGTACATTTGTTTAATTTAATGATGTTCCAGCCAATATGACCAACATGTGTGGCTGATACTGTATATCTGCTGTAGATATCCACAAAAAAAATCAACATTGACTGATACCATTACTTAACTTTTTTGGCTAAATGAATATCAAACCAATAATATTGTGCATCCCTATTTAATTAAGTGAAAAAACTGCTGATGGACTACCTTAAGACAGCTGGTGAAGCGAAGAGTTGATAAAGTGTGCATCTCTGAATGTTTGGGCTGCATGTGTTTTTGACAGTGGGGATGTAGTTGGGATCATGTAATTAGTTTAATTTTTAAGGGAAAGTAAATGGTAAATAAAGTGGTATTAAAACAACGATAAAAGAATAAACTCAAAATACAGAACTACATGTTGCCTAAATATTTAACAGGCACATATGCTCTGCAGCTGCAACAACTAAACAGACATTATTGACCATGATTATTGAAAATATCTTTTTTCTAGATTGGTTTGTTTAATTTTAAGTCAAAGTAAAAAGTCACAGGTCTGTTGCTTAGTTTTCACATTTAATGAAGTAGCTGTGCCTTGAAGGTGCTAATCTCAAACAGAAGTCACAGAAGCACGAAAACAACGTATTTATATTCATAGTAATTACCTCCGCCAAGGAGGTTATGTTTTCGGGAGAGTTTGTCTGTCTGTCCGTCCATCTGTGAACAAAATAACTCAAAAAGTTATAGATGGATTTTGATAAAATTTTCTGGAAATATTCAGCATGGGAAAAGGAAGAACTGATTTGATTTTGGTGTTAAGCGTCAGCGTCTGGCCGCCATGGTGAAAGATGTGATTTCTGTGAATAACTACTGAACTAAAATAGATATCATTATGAATCCAATTGCTAATGGTATGTTTTCATGGTCAAGGAATCCAAATATTTACAAGAAATAAAGGTAGGACTAATATTTATGGTAAAAATCACAATATGGCTAAGGACTGTGGCGCTGGCGGAGGTCTGCGCTCTCTGAGTGCTTTTCTAGTTACAATAATGTTTCCAAATTCCAAACGAATTTACCAAACTGTATGCCGTTACATTTGCAGGGGTGGGATACAGAGGGCCTCACAAAAACTGTTTTGCTCAGGGCCTCACTTTGACCAAAGGTTGCCCTGAATGTTGTTTTTGTAAGAACAAAAAAAAATCACACGTTGAAAAAAATTTTTGTTCAGATTCACAGGTTTATGAAACACGTACTAAACATTAGCAAAACGTCTGCATGGCAAAGACCTCAAAACTGTATGATCCTAAAATCACCACTAAACCAGAGTGGAGCAGCGTTTTTTCTTTTTTAAAATGTCATTAATTCACACTTCTTGGAGTTTTTTGCAAATATATTTGGGAATCCCAAGAATCTTCTGATCCACCCAAGGGGAAACAAGCCAGATTTGATGGTCTTTAAGAATCTGGGCTTATTGTGACACCACAAAGATCCACTTACAGAGCAACTGACACTTCACTAAGCCCCTCCCACAAACAGCTACTGTCCAATCCTACATTAGCAACCAGAACTAGGCACAAGAGGCCTGTCAAGCTTTCAATAGAAAACAACATGCCGAAGCGATCCGACAATCGATATCCAAGAAGTTTGAGGGATGGTGTTGATTTTTTTGCCTTCACCAAGCCCAAGACACAAGAAGAAAGATGCTGTGTGTGGATAAAGCACAAGAACACCTATGTTTGTTTTAAAATAAAGTGCTAACTAATGTCAGCTAACAACAGCTCTGTGTGTTGGCTAAGATAAAATCAGCAAACAAAGGCGTCTCAATAACAGGGGAGATCATTACACAAAAGTAAACTAATTAAGACCCAAAATATTGGATTAGAACAGTTTAACAGTCAGTTTTCTAAGAATAACAAAAATTTGGCTGTAATGTTTCGCAGAGAAAGAGAATATTTTGCCTTTTTGTATCAGATGTGTTGTAACCGGGATGTTGGGTAGACAAAATATTTTACATATTTTGATTGCGCTCCTGTACAACACGCAAACGTACACAGAAAATAAGACCTTATTTAAGAGGAAAAAATGTGTGTTATATATGAGAACTTAAGGTACTCTCAGTTTCATAAATTCCAGTTTGAGAGGACATTTAGTCCATTTTCTCCCCAACAAGAGGATATGCTCTGCTTTGTCTGTCTACTGTATCTCCTCATTGTCTTAAAGCTGGGGTCGGCGATTTTGGAAAACTAGCATGAATTTGAAAGTAGCATCTCCTCAGGGCTCCATCTAACCCCCCCCCCCACCCCCGCTCACATGCATGCGCGCGGCTGATATAGCCAGAAGACTGATTCAACTCCAAACCCTCAGCACAACAGCTTTGTTTCACACTACATCAAGTCATGTCCCAGTCAGTGGTAAGAAAACACCAAACAAACATGAAAAGTTAGTTAGTGCTCACAGCCGATGTTGATCGGGGTATAGGTAGTTCCTCTGACATTCTCCACATAGCTGTCAAATCTCCCGTTTTGTCCATGAAACTACCGTATTTTCCGTATTTTATCCTCTTTCCTGCAGTCCTCCTGTATCAGTATTCTCCCGTAAATCTCCAGTGTGATGATATAATAATAAAAACATTCCTCTGCCACTCCAAACTTTAGGGGTGTCCCGATACAACTATTTCACCTCCGATACGATACCGATATTGCAGCCTTGAGTATTGGCCGATACCGATCTCAATCCGATACGATATCAGCAGGAATCATACAGACTTTTATTACCTATTTTGTAGTATGGACTGTAAGAAAAGGCTTGATCAGGTCAGATTACTCAAACAGAGAACAGTAGTCAGCAATAGTAGGTATGAGAAAAACTGACCCATTTGTTATTAACCAATAGGTTAAATAAATTTTAACCTTAAACATAAGAATATACTACAATTAAAACAACATGAATAAAAAATATTAGAAGACCCTGAAAAGTGACCTCAATAAATCAAACAAAAACATATTTCACCAACTGCAAAATAACCACTGTGTTGAACTTAAACATAACCATATTCTACAACTGAATAAAATAAAAAATAAATATATTAGAATGGACTGCTTGTATCGGAGTGCTGATATCGGAGATTTAGGATGCAGGCCGATATAATCCGATATTTGTTTTTTTGATCGATATCCGATATCAATATCGGATCGGGACATCCCTACCAAACGTAACTCTGTCTCTAGCCTGAATGGGGCGGTAATGCTCAAAAATGATGGATGCCAACCGCCGTAAAACCAAAGAAGAAAAAGCCTCGCGAGAACATCCAGCTGCAGTAGCCTGGGTGGCAGCTATCGCGAGATTAGAGCAGCAGAACAAACTTAGAAAAACAAAGAGTTTATTGTAGATTTCTTGTAAATCTGTCTTAAAATGTGAGGGATACTGGAGCTTGGTTGGGGTTGTGGGACGGCTTAGGCGGGCTTCCCTTATTTTCAAAGACAAAACTTGAAAGGTAAGCATTCTCCGGTGGACTCTGATACGTATGAGCTCGGCTACGCGCACCGAGACTGTGCATGCTGGGAAAATGCACACGCAGTAGGCGGGCAGAATGGCGACGGGATTTGATTGGTTTAAAAACAGGTGTCCCGGCATGATTATTGGTTGGGGTTTCCCCTGTTTTACTCCTGCTGTAGATAGCGGATATTTTTCGCTCTGTTTTAAGAACACATTATGAGTTGATTACCATCGGGTCATGAAGACCATTTTAACGAGTATTACAAAAAGTGTATCTAAATCAAATCGCCAACCCCAGCTTTAAATGTTTGCTGTCTCCATGCTCAAGCAAAGTCGAGTCAGATGACCGACTCACTCTGTCCTACAGATCCTCACAAAAGTCTTCAAACAGGATACAGGGATGTTCACAGTTACAACAGCTTAACACTGAACTCACAAACAGGGAGGTAGAGACACACATCAATAATAAAGGTAAGAGCTGAAACTCAGATTTATAAAAACATCTTCCTCTGGACTTAAAGCCTGACATATAGACTTGTACAGGCATCCTTATCTGCTCTGATAGACTCATGGATGACAGACTGCAAACTTGAGAGGGAGTCATTCATAGCCTAACAAGTTATGATGGGCGATAACCTTTTGAAAAACACACTCCAGCAGCAGCCTGTCTGTGATGACTCTGTGTAGAAAGGCTAACAGGATTTTCATACCATTAATTCAGTGAAAGTGCAGTCATCTTCAGCATGAACACATAATCAGATAGTCTTTGCTGCTCCCTCACCTCAACATGTGCTGAGCTGCAATGGTTCACATAACACCATCCCTTTATTTTTCCTCGTAAGCAATTATTTCTCCTCTTCCTGTCCTGTTGTTGTGCTCTTTGACACCCCACAGGTTAATAATCAAAAGTATTTTCGATGACTGTGCATGCAGGAACATGTCCTCTACATTAATCAAACAATTACAAATAAGGAAGCACCGAATATTTGGTGACCGAATATATTCAACCGAATATTGCAAAAATAAGCCATATTCAGCCTTCGGTGGAGTGAGGTAATAGCAAGGCCGAATAGTACCGTGTGACGCAATGACGAAGTCAAGCACGTCATTGCGTATGACTGTGGATAGCAGAGACTTGTGTCAAAAGGACAATAATTCATTTGTTGCAGGTTTATCCACTTAAATGCACTTAAGTTTTTTGTTTATGCATGTTTTGTTTTGTTTGAAGGCCTAATATGAATGAAAAACTTTGTGTTTTTTTTGAAAACCAAAGGCTACTGGAATGTTAAAAAATGTCATAATATTCAATAAACAATTACTTTCTTTTAAAAACATGTCTAAAAATGTATTCTAAGCTATTTATGCACTATTAAAAAATGTAGGGAACTACTCAGCCTCCGCATTGGATATTCAGTATTTGGCCAAGCGTTTATATTTTATTCGACTTCGGCCACAAATTTTCATTTCTGTGCATCTCTAATTGTGAACATTAATATTTCTGAATGTTTAATATAGGGAACCTCAGCAATGCTCCCTCAGTTTGTCACAGATAGTTGAAAATTTTAATACAGTATTAAAATTAAATGCACAAAAATGACTCCAAAGCCCAGCTTAGTGTATTAGTTACCTCCGCCAAGGAGGTGATGCTATTGCTGGCGTCTGTTTGTTTGTTTCACTGTTAGCAACATAACTCAAAAAGTTCTGGACCGATTTCGATGAAATTTTCAGGAAATGTCCAGATTGAGACAAGACATAGAGGATTAGGTTTTGGGAGTGATCCAGATCACCATCTAGATCCAGGAATATTTTCTAAAGAGATAGGAGTTAGGACCATTTTTGGCATTTGTGTAAATTTGTTTGTTTTCATGGTCAAGGTATCTAAATATTTAGATGAAATAAAGGTAGGACTAATATTTACGGTGAAAATCACAATATGGGTGAGGACTGTGGCGCTGGCGGGGTCTGTGCTGTATGAGTGCTGTTTAGTTTATATATAAACTTTTATCCACAAACTTTTTTTTTCTTACATTTTTATTCAGCTTATAATATTTCTACATCTCAAATGTTTAAACACAGTTATAACTTTTTCAGAAATATTTACAATTTGGCAAACATGTTGTATAAAAAAATATCAAAATTCAAAATTCATGGCAACATATCCACCTGTCATACATATCTCATTCAATTGGGTATTTCTACTGAAATGGATACAGTCAACCAACAAAAATACCAATAAAATTATTTTTTTCCCTTTCTTTTCCATTTCCCCCCATTTCTCTTCCTTACTTCCCCTTTTCCTCTTATCTCTCCCTTTTCCCCTTTTCCTTCCAAGTTTTTTGTTCCAATCCCTCTGGCCGTAAACTTATTTAAGCTCAACTTTCCAGAGTGGCCTGCGCTCAAATTGAGAGCCAACATTACATATATGTACCACATATGACCAAATAAATGTGCAGTACTTAATATGAACATGTAAACAAGGATAAACTCATTGCCCTACTAAATACTATAAAGAAAACTCAAATGTAAATGTACTTGATAACTTATTTCTAAAGCCCAATATGTGCATCAGAACTCGTATATTAATTTAGCTCTGTTAGCTCATTACTGTCTCACAGCATGAGGGTTGCTAGTTTGATCTCCGTCAGTGCCTTACTCTTTGCATGTTTAGGTTTTCTCCATGTACTCTGATTTCCTTCCAAAAAAACAAAAACATGTTTGGCGGGTTAATCAGTGACTCTAAATCCCCCTGTGATATGAGTATGAGCGTGCCTGTTTATTAGCCTGTCAGCCCTGTGCCTCACACCGACTTACAGCAGCTACGCTATAGCCCAAGAGAGTTCAAACTCTGACTACCATTTATATGTGATGGACCTGAATTAAGAACTACAACAGGCTGGATAACCTATACACAAGCTATATAGATGGCTATGCAAATCCTGGAAAGGTTTGAAACAATGCAGTTGTTAAATAATTCAATAATCAGTGATTAATTACAACGTAGCTGTGTTATTTAATTATAGTTATTTTCATCATAATTTTCCATCAAAAACCTTTTTTTCCTGATGAAAACTAGACGGTAACAAATAAAACCAAGAGCACATGGACAAAAACTGACTTAACTGACATTTTCATCAACAAATTAAATTAGACAAAAACATTTGACAGACTAATCCAATCAGACCTCATCTGTTCATGGAGAAAGTACGGCTGGGACGATACGCTTTTCTCCCAATTCGATTTTTACGATATCTTTTTTAGGTGCCGATTCGATTCAAATTGCGATTCTATGATATCGCCGATTTTTGTAATCTTTAGTTAGCTTTTTTAACACCAGTGAAAAATATGAACAATGTTGATGCCTAAAGACTATATCAGGAGAAATGCACATCATATTGTTTTTAATTTTTTTCTGGTCCGTTTTAAGGATTTATTCAGCAATATATTTAAACAAGCTGTTAATACTCTCTCTCTAAAAGCCTGGATGGCATTTAAAAGTGGCTTATTAACACAGACTAAAATGAATCATTTAAATGTGGAAAAAAAACGATTTTTGAACAAACAAACAAAAAATCGATTTAAAAATCATCAAACAAAAAATCCTGATACTTCTGTGAATCGATTTTTTCTCCCACTCCTAGTAAAAAGTAGAGACAAGTTAGGAATACATCCAATCACAGCTACTTTGGTCGTGTGGAAAGGTTGGATGAGTTCAGAGGGACATCAATCACAGCTGCCTTAGCTTGGTGGCGGTGGGATAAGTTGTGGAGCGATCCAATCAGAGCTGCTCTCTTTATGAAATGATATATTCATGTAGAGCAGGTTCACTGTTTGTTGTCAGTTCTAGTATTGTAACTGAGATGCTCTGTCAGGTAGCCTAAATAAAGCTGACTCAAGGTAATTAAAGTTATCCTTACAGCTAGGGATGCATGATATTATCGGTTTGATATCAGTCTCGATCGATATTGACATTTTTTACAGATATTTACAGCTGATAAATCGGCCACATGTATTAGCAGATATATCGGCAAGTTACACAAATGTACAATATTGATGCACCTTCTCATCTCTTCATAAGTACATTTAAAAATCAAAGGTTTCACTTCTGCAAGAGTTAAATGCTGTTTTTCTTGTTTTACATCTGTTTCTCAAAAACTACTGTAACATCGTAAGAAACAAGACCATTTTGTTAAGTACAGAGCTTGTTTTTCTTAACTAGAAATATTGGAATCAGCGATAACGAATTAAAAATATCATCTTAACGGCAAAATCCAATATCGTGCACTATTTACAACCATACATTCCATAAACTAGAAATTTTGTGGTTATGAAAAATATGATAGTTCTTTTTTTGCATTTGCCTATTTTGGAGCAAAAGTTCCTCTTCCAATGGAGTTACTGTTTATCATTTGTTGCACTTCAGGTAAGTGCAGCACCTGGAGGTAAACTGCAGCTGTGGTGGATTATCAGTTCACACCTGGGCACAGATGGACCAGGAACAGGTGGGATACGTCCCCCTCAAATTCACAGTGATACTGATCCACCTTCCCAGCATAATGGGACAAACATCGATGGCAAAACAGGATTCATGTCACTGGGGCTACCACGCTCCTGCACTGCGAGCCCGGTGTTTGTGTGTTTCGACTAATGGTGCAATCCAGTTGTACACGGATGTCGTTATTGCCAAGCTTGACAGACTGGACAGACATGAAATCACCCAGCAGTATGTTCAGGCTAATGACAGGGGGAGAGATGTTTTGGGTCCTTCAGTGAGTCTGTTTCTATACAGTAAATGTGTTTGGCTGCACTAGAGAATTCCTAACAGAGCTGCTTTTGTCAACTGAAATGTGAATTTCATTTACAGTATAAACACTTGATCTTATTTATATAAATACATTGTTCTTCTGAGTTCATACACAAATGTTTAAATAAAACATAATTTACTTAAGGAAGCTCTATTCAATTAGCAGCCCAAAAGCAACCCTTACGTGGCCCGAAATCAACGTGATTGGGACTTAGGTCCAGCGAGAAAAACAGAAAAAACTTTTAACAAAAATTACAACATTATTACAGACATTGAATCCAACATATTCTGAAAGCCTGCTGTTAAGCAAGTTACTTTAATTCAATTTCAAATGTGACCGAAAGATGGTGTTTTTAATCTGCACTTTTTTTTTTGGTTCACACACACCGTCATATGTGCTTGTATTTACCTGTTAAAACGTGTTGAAGTTATCTGTCTGAAGTGTAAAATTTAGTTTAGTTTAAGTACTGCTCTCTATTGATTTTATGCCCTTTTGGATGTGGTTATAAATTAATAAACATCCAGTGTGTTTGTTATCTATTTTTGTTTCTTTTAAGTGGTAAACTTCACTCACTGTCTGCTAAAAAAGTCCGGCCCAGCTCATGTCTTCAGTCTGAAATCTGGCCCAACTGAATTTCTGATTGAAAAGCCCAGACTTCAGGCATGAAGTTTTGTGGGTGACTGACATTTAAGAAAAATGACAGTTTCATCATGTTTGGCCAGTTTTGTTTAACAATGTTCATTGTTGATTATAGGGATGGGAAACGAAAACCAATTCCAGTTGCGCATCGTTTACAGCTCCATCAAGACGATATTGAGTCTTTTTGCTAATCGATTTCTTCCACTGACAGGGTTCAGAATTGCAGAATTGTGGCTTAAATTTTTTTTTAAAAAAGGCGCCTACTGCACAACCTTAAGTGAGCGGAAACACCAGCAACTTGCAGGAGCATTTGTCTATGCTGTGACGTGTGTTTGACATTACTAAAAATCTACAGAACATCTGCTCAAACAGAAAATCAAACAGCATTAACGCTTTAAAGAATTTCTGTAAATGATGTTTTCTTTTATGTTATGTTCGTTTGTTTATTAACTTTAATACTTTATTATTCCTGTGTGCGAAATAAAGATTATCAAATCAAATCAATCAAATAAAAAATCTGCAGAATCCTTAAGGGAATCGCTAAAGAATTGGATCAATTAGCAGGATTGTTAATAGCACTGGTATAGATAAAACTGTATCAATACCAACCCTAATAGTTCATATAAGAGTTATCCAATGCCTTTTTAGTGCAATCAATTGACCAATAGATCATTACAAAAGTAACTGCTTGAATGTAAAGCCCAAATTACACAAAAATAACTTAGTGAGCTCAAATCAGTTGCTGACAGCTTGGTAACCCGCAAATCAAAAATCCCAGAGTACACATATTAATGTTTGTGAGTCCAGGATTGAAACACAAACTATGAGCAGGGATGGTCCAAACGGTGCAGCACACTGCCAGATACTTTGTTAAAAAAAAAAAAAAAGAGGGATAGAAAACATGATGATCTCCGTGGAGGTTCGTGTTGATCTTTTTCAGCTTCAGTCCAAACCTCTCTCTGCTTACAGTAGGCTACTGTACACCCACTCTGCGCCCACTCACTTGCTTGGAAGTAGCCTTTTAGCTCTGCCATCCTCTGAAATTCAGATGGATACTCGCCATTATCCCCCCCAGGTAAGTGATGTGGGATCACCGGCCCACTGCGCGGCGTGATCACCCGGGGCTCCACGGCTGGGATAACTGTGTGGTGGGCCTCCTTCCTCTAATTCACTGCAGCTAAAACATGGATTATAACATTATTCTGTCCTCCAAGCCCCTCACAACCAAAAGCCTAAATGCACAGACACATACTCCCCCCCCCCCCATTCTCGAGCAACTTCACATTCCTAATTGGCCTGTGAGCACCGAGAGCTGAGGTAAGACAGGTAAGAGGCTGTGATACTGACACACGCAACCACACTGCGCAGCGAGGCCTGTATTTTGGTCCACATCTCACCGTGTCATTTGGATAACGCTGGATCTCCATTATGTCATCGTCATTAGCTGATAGACTACCTGCTCAACACTGGGGCTGCTTTTGTAAAATACCCCACTGCCAACATGCAACACTGATGCTACAAATCACTCTGCCTGTCCATGTCGAGCCTGCAGGGCCTTGTGTTAACCAGGTATCCGTGCAGCCATCAAACAAGCACCCTGACGCTGATTTCAGAGGGCTATGTTTGATGTTCCCCCGGAGTCAAAACCCTGCGAACTGATGGGAGACAATGAAAACATGTAGCAGGGGGAGACAGCCGAGAGCTCGAGCTCGTCCATGGCCATGTCGTTGAGGAGGGGAGGAGATGAGGAGGGGAGGGGGTACATTTACATTTGTCTTTTTGTCATTCAGCTCTGCTTACCTTCTCTCGCCTTCAGGAGAACCGTGTTGGCCACGATATTTTCAATCTCCATTGTCACAATGCGAATCCCGAGCAGTCGCGAGACATTTCACTGAGCGGAAAAAGACGTTTTTTCTGTTTGAACGTGCCGACGACGGTGAGGCTGTTGCACGCGCAGGGAGCGACCGCGGCGCTGGTGCATAGTAGGTGTTTAATAGTGGTCGTCGTTTGTCTCCATCGTAGGGCGTTTTAGCAAACCCTACCTACGGTGCTCTTTGATTACAGCGGGGCTTGTTAGCATTCACAGTCTGTTTCTCCTCGTTCTCTACTTGCCTTCCTTCCTGCTTCGGCTTCCTCCTCCTCCTCGCCCCTCCTCTGCACATCCAGCAAGAGAGAGTAGGAGGGATCAATTTACAACCAGGACAACAGCACACACTTTCACACACAAGTGCCATGCATACATACACACGCAGTTTCGTGTCATGAGAAAGGAAAAAGACGCAAATACCGCAAGCCTGAGGGGAAAAGGGAAAGAGTCAGGAGTGGGGAAAAGCTGCATGACATACACTGTAAAAAGATTAGTGGAAATTTAACTACAAGACTCCAGTAGGTTACTGTAAATATCTTCACAGTGGCATGACTCTATTTTAATTTACCATATGATTATACTGTAAAAGGGTTGTTGTAAACTTTTCAGTTACTTACTGGCAACAAGATGCTGTAAATTACTGTACATATCTTCACGGTGGCATGACTCTATATTAATTTACCATAGGATTATACTGTAAAAAGGTTGTTGTGACTTAGTGGCTACAAAATACCAGTAAGTTACTGTAAATGTCTTCACAGTGGCATGACTCTATTTTAGTGTTCCATATGATTAAACTGTAAGAGGTTGTTGTAAATTTTACAGTAACTTACTGGCAACAAGATTCCAGTAAGTTACTGTAAATGTCTCCACAGTGGCATGACTCTATATTTATTTACAGTAGGATTATACTGTAAAAAGTTTGTTGTGACTCACTGGCTACAAGAAACCAGTAAATTACTGTAAATGTCTTCACAGTGGCATGACTCTATTTTAGTGTGCTGTGTGATTATACTACAAAAAGGTTGTTGTAAATACTGTAAAAGGGTTGTTTTAAATTTTACAGTAACTTACCTGCAACAAGATTACAGTAGCATGATACTATTTAAGTGTACCATATGATTATACTATAAAAAGGTTGTTTTTAATTTTACAGTAACTTACTGGCAACACGATTCCTGTAAGTTACTGTAAATATCTTCACAGTGGCATGACTCTGTGTTAGTGAACCATATGATTATACTGTAAGAGGTTGTTGTAAATTTTACAGTAACTTACTGGCAACAAGATTCCAGTAAGCTACTGTAGTGTCCACAGTGGCACAACTCTATTTTAATTTACCATAGGATTATACTGTTAAAAAGGTTGTAAATTTTACAGTAACTTACTGGCAACAAGATTCCAGTAAATTACTGTAAATGTCTTCGCAGTGGCATGACGTTTTTAGTGTTCCATATGATTATACTGTAAAAAGGTTGTTATAAAGATTACAGTAACTTACTGGCAACAAGATACCAGTAAGTTACTGTAAATGTCTCCACAGTGGCATGTCTCTAATTTAGTTTACCATAGGATTATACTGTAAAAAGGTTGTTTTAAACTTTACAGTAACATACTGGCAACAAGATTCTAGTAAATTACTATAAATATCTTCACAGTGGCATGTCTCTATGTTAGTGTACCATATGATTACACTGTAAATAGGTTGTTATAAATTTTACAGTAACTTACTGGCAACAAGATACCATTAAGTTACTGTAAATGTCTTCACAGTGGCATGTCTCTAATTTAGTTCACCATATGATTATACAGTAAATAGTTTTTTATAAATTTTACAGTAACTTACTGGCAACAAAATACCAGTAAATTACTGTAATGTCTTCACAGTGGCATGACTCTATGTTAATGTGTCATGTGATTATACTGTAAAAAGGTTGTTGCAAATTTTACAGTGACTTACTGGCAGGAGGTTCCAGTAAATTACTGTAGATGTCTTCACAGTGGCATGACTCTATGTTAGTGTACCATATGATTATACTGTGAAAAGGTTGTTTTAAATTTTACAGTAACTTACTGGCAGCAAGATTCTAGTAAGTTACTGTTATTGTCTTTACAGTGGCATGACTCTATTTTAGTGTGTCATATGATTATACTGTGAAAAGATTGTTGTAAATTTTACAGTAACTTACTGGCAACAAGATTCCAGTAAATTACTGTAAATGTTTTTATAGTGGCATGACTTTTTTAGTGTGCCGTATGATTATACTTTAAAAAGGTTGTTTTAAATTTTACAGTAACTTAGTGGCAACAAGATTTCAGTAAGTTACTGTAAATGTCTTCACAATGGCATGACTCTATTTTGGTGTGCTGTATGATTATACTGTAAAAAGATTGTTGTAAATTTTACAGTAACTTACTGGCAACAAGATTCCAGTAAATTACTGTAGATATCTTCACAGTGGCATGTCTCAATGTTAGTTTACCATATGATTATACTGTAAAAAGGTTGTAAATTTTATAGTAACTTACTGGCAACACGATTCCTGTAAGTTACTGTAAATATCTTCACAGTGGCATGACTCTGTGTTAGTGAACCATATGATTATACTGAAGGAGGTTGTTGTAAATTTTACAGTAACTTACTGGCAACAAGATTCCAGTAAGTTACTGTAAATGTCTCCACAGTCGCATGACTCTATTTTAATAAACAGAATTATTTTTGTATTTTCTAAAGTGTTTTGCTCCTGTATTCTTATTCGAGGTATCATTACTGTCTTTTCATTGACAAAAGTATAACTGTATTATCAAAAACAGCATCCTCACAGCCTTTAATTTACCGGCTCATTATTCTACAACTTTTTAATGCATTTTAAATTACAGTAAACTTGCTGTATTTTAATTCATATAAGGATGTGTTTTAAATGCTTGACTGTAGCAAGATATAATGTAAAAAAAATCACACACATCATTTTTTACCTAATGAAGTACATTTAATCAAACATTTGTTTCGCTTAAATTGTGACATATTTCCTGAAGGAAATCTTAGTTACTGTTGGTCAGTTTTCTTGTGAACATTTTTTGTTTCCTCTTGATCCACTGCCCTTTTCAGTATTCTGTGAGGACGTTATTGTAACTATAGATTTTAGGGTAAAATGTTGTTAATTTTACAAAAACCATAAGGTTATCAAAAAACCTTTGCCATTTACAGTTATTTAGTGTGTAGATTTTGTTTTACAGTAGATAGCTGTACATCTTATGGTAACATATGATTAAGTTTACTGCATTTGCTATAACTGTTTCACCGCTGTGCTCTTAATTAAGGTCATTACTGTATTTCAATTAACAGCCAAGTTACTTTTGTTAAAAACAGTACATTGGTTCTGTTTTTTCAAATTTACAGTATAATCGCTGCATCGTATTTTTCAACATTTTAATGCATTTTAAATTACACTGAGCTTGCTGTATTTTAATTCCTATTAAATTATTCTAAACTACTTTACTTCACTATTAAGTGGCATGGTATCATTTTGGTAAAGAAAACTCATACACATCATTTCTTACCCAGTAAAGTACATTTTTTCAAAAATAGGTTTTGCCTAAAATGTGACATACAGTATTTACTGAAGGAAATCTAACTTGTTATTGGTCAGTTTTCTTGTGAAAATTTTTTCCCTCGTGATCCACTGCCTTTTTCAGTATTCTGTGAGGACGTTATTGTAACTATAGATTTTATCGTCAAATGCTGTTAACTTGACAAAAATCAACATGTTTTTCCACATTTTTTTTTGTCATTTACAGTTATTTAGTGTATAGATTTTGTTTTACAGTAGGTAGTTGTACATTTTATGGTAACATATGATTAGGTTTATAAAATCAGGTACAGAGTACAGCATTTGCTATCTGTTTTACTGCTGTGCTCTTAATTAAGGTATCATTACTGTTTTTCAATTAACAGCTAAGTTACTTAAAAGAACATTATCTGTACTGTTTTTTTTTTTTTTTCATTTACATCATAAATCATACATCATACATCATTGCCGTATCATATTTTTCAACATTTTAATGCATTTAAATTACACTGAGCTTGCTGTATTTTAATTCGTATGAAATTATTTACAATGGGGTGCTGGTTTGGTGGAGTGGTTAGCAACCAGGCACCTCATGTACATGCTTCTGCCGGTCCAGGTTCGAATACCGCCTGTGACCAGTTTGCAGAGTGTCTTCTCCTACTCTCTCACCCCCTTTCACGAGCCTATCCACTGTCTCTCTCCTGTCAATAAAGGCACAAAATGCCCCAAAACAGACATAAAAAATTAAATAAATAAATTATTTTTAACTACTTCACTTTTTAGTGACATGGTGTCATTTTGTGAAAGAAAACTGATGCACATCATTTTTTATCCAAAAAAGTACGTTTTTAAAAAAAAATGTGTTTTCCCTGTGACATACAGTATTTACTGAAGGAAATCTAACCTGCTATTGGTCCATTTTCTGACCAAAAAGTTTTCAAAATTGTTTTTCCTCTTGATCCCCTGCCCTTTTCAGTAATTTACTGTAAGGAGATTTTATTTAACTAAAGATTAATGGAAGAGTACGGTTAATTTTACAAAAATCAACATGTTTTTCCACAATCTTTTGCCATCTAGTTATTTAGTGTATAGGTTTTGTTTTACAGTAGGTAGCTGTACATGTCATGTTAAAAATGTTTACAAAATCAGTTACACAGTGCTGTATTTGCTATAATTGTTTTACTACTGTCCTCTTACTTAAGGTATCATTACTGTTTTTCGATTAACAGCTAAATTACTGTATGTTCAGAAACATTATAAGTACTGGTTTTTTTAACATATTTACAGTATCATTTACATATTTTATTTTTCAACTTTTTTATGCATTTTAAATCAGTGAGCTTAATGTATTTCAGTTTATATTACTACATTTTAAACTATTTTACTGATCATTCATTAGCATGTATAACATAATAATAGTGAAAAACTAAAAAAAACTTACACTTAAAGATTTTATCCAACAATATATTTTTACTCAAACTCAAATGTGTGAAACATTTACTCAGAGAACTAGAGATCCATTTCCCTTTCCAGTTATTGATTATGTAGACATGTCACAGAAGAAAAAAGTTAATTTCACCACAATCTTTTACCATTTTTGATAGTTTACTGCATCGATTTTTACAGTAGGGAGGTGTAGATATTACTGTAACATACTGTGGACTTCAACAAGTCACTTCATTTAATCAGTTTTCAAGAAGGACAAGGGATAGAGACGGAATTTTCATTTTACAACGAGGTAACTTACAAACTTAAACGCAGTACCCCTTTGTGTGTTTGTTTGTTTTGGCTGTCCAATTTTTAACAAACACAAATGTTTTCTGGTTTGTGTCTCAGTGATATGTTTACAGTGACAATAAACTGAGAAAATGACTGAACTTTTGTCAAATCTTAGTTATATGAAATTATTATCAAGGGAGCTTTAAAGATGTGGTATAGATCTCAGGGTATTTTCATGAGTTCCTGATATCAACCTCAGAGAGATGAACAAATCAAATAGTCTGTAGTTTTAACAAATATACTAAGTGGATTTAACTACCCACATGGGTGACCTGCTGCTGTTTATTTACTGAAGTGCTTGTTCTACACCAACAGGGATAATGCCATTGAAAATTAAATTCAAGTTTTTAAAACATTTTATACCCAATTTAATTTCAGGCTAATGAGATGCTGCAGTAAGACTCATCAGCTCTCTCCACCTTGGAATCACAAAAGAAGTTAATGTTAATATTATTTCCCGACCCATATTACAACCATCAGAGGACCCTCTTGCAATTGAGATGGTACATCCTAAGGGGTCAACTTCTGCTAAATTTCAGTTCAAAAGAGACATATGTGGTGAGGACAAATTTGTGGTCTGGGCGTCCATGTTATTTTAGTCCCACTCACACCCCAACACAACCTCAGCGGGTTCTTAAAGGGGTAGTTCAGTGTTTTTGAAGTGGGGTTGTATGAGCTCCAAATGGCCACTAAGTACATTCGATGCAGTTGAAATTTCTCTCATCTCATCTCTTCTCCCTCATTAAGACACAGTTTGTAAAAGTTTCAGAAAAATAAAGTTTATTTGGAACTAATAGTCTCAGGTTACATATTCGTTGTATTTCTAGTTCCTGATAAACTTAATTTTCCAAAAAGTTAAGTTTTCTCAAAAAATTACTACTAATGCTCTTAAACTCTGGTATTATTTTTGGATGGGAGTTCTTGTAGGCGGAGAAAATACTCTTTGTACTTGATCCTGCTTCAAAAACTTTGACAGACTGTGGCTTACTGAGGGAGAGGAGAGAAATTTCTACTGCATCATATGGAGCTCATACAACCCCACTAGAAAAAAGAAAACTTTAACTGTGGCCTCCTAGTAACACAACCAGCTCCTATGAATGATCAACTTGAATACATCAGAAAACAGGAATATCAAATTATTTCATGAGAAGAAACTCTGTCTTATTGTATGTTAAAATACATGAGTATATTTCTCCTATTTCGTATTATCAAACTGCTGTAAGATGTAAGACTAATTCATACTTTTACTTCTACTTGTTTCTCATCTCTTCATTAATATAATTCCATCCAAAGTGTTTCAGTACACGGCACTTGGACAATTTGTGTCTGCAACAAGAATAAGTGAATGATCCACGTACTTTGCATTAAATGCTACCATCTAGTGGTGCTAATGCATCCATGCAAAAGAACATTCAGATAGAGTACAGTAAGGCCCTTTTTTGACAATACTCTTAAATGTGTAACAAGCAGTTGTCTGTGATAAAGCTGATGCAGCTCCTGTGTTCTACCAATCAAGTTGCAATCCTTCTTTTTGTAAAATATGGGCAAAACATCAGTCAATGCTCAAGGTTCTTGTCCATAGTTATGTCAAAAACTGTTTGTAGTCTAAGATATCTTTTAAACATAAACTGACACTTAAACCAAAGCTGTTAATAATGCTAAGCTAAAATAATTGGATATAAAATATATGAATTTACCTTAACTGTTTAGTGAGAGCTGATAACTGTGGATCTGTTATTCTGCAAGGTAACTTTCTTGTTGACCAGCTTTTTCAGCAACATTTTCAATTCGTCTGGAATATAAAACTACTCTATCTATCTATCTATCTATCTATCTATCTATCTATCTATCTATCTATCTATCTATCTATCTATCTATCTATCTATCTATCTATCTATCTATCTATCTATCTATCTATCTATCTATCTATCTATCTATCTATCTATCTATCTATCTATCTGTATATTAGTTATGTGATGGGCCTGCTCTATAAATTGTCATTATGCTCTTTGGATTCAAATTGCATGATGTGAATTCAGTATAGAAATTTTTGCCTTAAAGATCTTTGTGATGCCCGACTGAGGTCTGAGGTGCACTTTAAATGTTTTGGCACATTGCAGTGAGCTCCTATAGATCCCCTATATTTCTGTTTTTCTTTATTATACTTGACTTAAAAATGACATAGTGTTAAAGTGTTTTGCAGGGGTGATGATGGAGGGCTGGTGAGGGTGGGGACAGCAGATAATAATTTTGTCTAAGACACCAAAATGACTGGAGCTGTCCCTGACTTAGTTATGTTTATGAGTGGATCATGAGTAAGCAGCCGACTCTTACTCAAATATTCAACCTCGGTTTTGTTGATCTAGTCTCAGGGACATATTTAAGATTAAACAGAACAGCAAACTCAAATTAAAACCTCTGTGTGGTTTAATCAAAGCTCAGACACATTAACCAACACTTGGACAGAGTGCATCTCCCACCTGAAACTTTGAAACTCAACTATACCAAATATTTGTTTACCAAAGTACATGAGTTTAATCAGACTAATTAATAAGGCATTTTTTCAATTGAACTCTTAAGACATCAGCCCACAAATTAATTTTCTAATTACGACTGTGACATGGTAAAGGTCTAGAAGGCCTCAAAACTTCCCAATTAGAAGTCTCACTTCTTCTTAACTTACTTCTTTTTCCTTTATCTGACCTGTGGCAGTGCCAGATAGTACAGAATTATTTATCTCACGACTGTGAGGGCAGCTTGTGGAAAACATTGCATAGCCTGATGACCTCGTTTAACATTATAGTTTATACACTAATTATCTGAGGACTGAGAAAAGTGAAACGCTCCCTAACAATTTGACATTTTGTCAGCCTCTGCAGCATGGATAGAGCATGGATTTTATTTTATTGCTTAGCATGAAACACCTATAACATCCCAGACAGGCGACTTCTAGGACATTGCTTATCTGTTTAGACATTAAATATCTTTTCTTTTTAGTATTTTTAATCGTTCAAATGCAGAAAAATGTTACCAATCTTTGTATTCTTGTTTTATCCATATTTGACAAATGATCCCAAATTTATTTGAGTTAGAGTTTGAAACAACTTAAATTATCATGATAACAACCATATTTGAATTGTTGCCATAATTAAACAGAGTAAATATGTGTTTTTTTTGTTTGTTTGTTTTCTTACACACATTTTCAACCTTCTAAAATCAGCTCTGGGACATTTATTTGGGTCCTGACCCACCAGTTGGGAACCCATTGTTTTAAAAAAAAAGATGTCTTTCAAAAATCAAGTAACCCTGTCCCCCCTAACATTTAATCAGCCATTCTGATAAATGAGTTTTTCCTCTCTTAGAGTTTAGATTTTGAGTGAAAGGGTTGATGGAGGTAACAACGATTAAAAAAGTGTCAAATTATAAGTGTAGGATATCTGTTCCTGCAAAAGTTCCATGTGAAAAGCAGACCATTTGCAAAAATAAGTATACTTAAAGTTGATTTTATTAAGTATGTTTGAGTTTATGTACAAGTGTAGCCAGTATACCACAGACCATGGTCTTGTAGTGTACTAGAAAGTATACTAATTTAATACACCTTTGTACTAAATAGAAACATTTTCAAATGTATAAATGTATATGTGTAGTATACTTTATAAGGTCATTTTAAATTTACAAAAGTACACTTATCTATAGGCCTATACTACAAGTGTTTGAGGTATAAACTTCTAGTCCACATATTGGTTTATTAAAGTATACTTTAGGTGTATTTTTAAGAACTACTTTGTTGCTGTTGTACTAGTTTGCTTGTTATACTTTAAGTATAGTTGTTAGTTCCTCTTTCTTGTAATTCTACTTCAATTAAACAAAAACGCCTTGTATCACAGTCAAAACTGTGACAGACTAAAGAAGAAACATCAGTGATGTGTGCTTGAAAAATGGTACATTTTGTTTAATTAATGACTTGGTTATTTTTTAAATTAACATGTTCGCATCAAATTTCTGCTTTTTGTCCATGTGCCAAACTCTGTTGAGTTTTAGTTGAGCTTCTTGCGGAATCAGACAGACCTGTATCTGGATGTGCGAAGTACTGTCATATATGATATTACAAAATAAACAGTTAATGCTGTCTGTCCTGATATGATTAAAACAAAAAGTGTTTTTGTTGAATCAGATGATGCTGTGTAACACCACTGCCAAACTCTTATGAAAGGGACTAAAACTTGGATCAATAAAGTCAAGTCAAATGTTTCTCAGCTTACAAATTTAAGGTACATAAAGATAGTGTAATTGAGAACACAATCTATTTACTGTAAACTTTTAAACTTGAGCACTTTATGATCTTAAACATGTAAGTTTTACAACAGGGGTAAAACCTCAAAGTAGATGCGTGGAGTGAAAAACATTTTTATTCTGCTAAATTAACCCTTAAACTACCAGCTCAACTGTTTGTCAGAGGTAATAAATAAATTCAGGGACATTTCATGTTTTTAAAAATTGAACAAATCAAATAATTGATATTATAATGTCAATATTTCAGGGAACAGAGAAAACTACAACGAGTCAAACATTTAAACAGAAAAGATTTAAACAGCTAATTTTTGATAATATGATGACATAAAAATGCACAAATATTTTGGACAAAATCCATCAGAAAAGAAAAATGTTTGGAAATAAAGTAGCAATCAAAAAAAAACTTAAAATAGATGATACTGCATTTGTCACACAAAAATGTTTTTGATGGATAACAGATTTTATATAAGGGTCATTCTGCCAAAAGAGTTCAATTGGCTTGTCGTAACTCTTCAAAATTAAACTTCATTTTTCATTCAATTTCAATTTCAATAGAATTTAGTAATATACACATTTCCTCATTCAAAATTAGTAGGGGAGACTGGGGACAGTTGCAACAAGGGACGGTTGCAACAAGCCTTATTTCTCCAATCAGAAACATGCTAGAGTGATGACACTCACACTGCACATGCTCAGTTAGACCCTCTACCCACCAAGAAGAGAGAGGCCATATTGAGCATCTGGTCTTGCTTCTGTCAAGTAAAGTTGTTTTGGAGGTATGAAAGTAGCTTTTTTCATGAGCTGTTTTTTTGTCATACTGTCCTGACCTTATGTATGAATGAATCCAAACCTATCTAGTTTGAATCACTGTTTGTTGACTATTAGATGACATGGTGAGCATGTGTCAATGTCAATGTGGCTAGCTAGCACATGATGTTTTGTCATGACTGGTACCATGGGGACAGTTGCAACTGTTGCAACTGTCCCCATGCTATTAGGTTAGTCATATTAGAAGAGACCACACAACCGTATTTTTTGAGATTTTTAGTTCAAAATAGGCAAAATTAATATATTTTATTGCTCATGATGAACAGAGCAGGCAATCATATGGAGAAACTAATGCTAATGATAGACAGAATAATTTCCCAAATAACTTGTTAAGCAAAAATGAGCAATTAGTTATTGTTGTATGTTGTATGTGTCATATAAACTTGTCATATAGTGAATGAATCATCTAAATAGAGAAATTGTATTCTGTTTATTTTCAGTATGCCAAGAGTGAGGAAGAGAGTCACTAACAGAGGGGTTCCCCTCAGTATTTTGGAACAAGCCTCAGATATTATTACAGATGAGGGCAAATCAGTGAGGGCAGTGGCCAAGGCCTTTGACATATGCCACACCACATTGTTCAGGTTCCACAAGAAAAAAAAGAATCTTGCAAGCACGGCATCAAAAAATAAGCCGCTTGCAGGGTCTACCTTAAAGCTGTACAGAAAAGAAAATTGAATTTGAGCCCACTCTGGGTCATAACATTAGTATTTGTCCTATTTAGACAAAACACTGAGGATAATTAGTGAAATTTTAATGTTTTTTTTATATGTTGCAACCGTCCCTGATCTGTGTTGCAACTGTCCCCAGGTTTGGGGTCAGTTGTAACGTCTGAAATCCTCTATTCAAATGAATATTGTGATTAATATGTTATATGTAGCCATCTTTAAATGGTATGGGCATTTAGCAGACAGATGTAGGTTTAATATGCAAAGATTTGGTGAGTCTAGTCCAAATATTCTCTGAGTAACTGAGAGTAATATAAAAAGTGTTGCAACTGTCCCCAGTCTCCCCTACTCGTCAATCTCAGGCCACTTTATTTAATTTATTGCAACTTTCGACAGTTTATTATCATTGCAGTTTTTTCTCTGCTGTTACCAAAACTCAATTGCCATTTTAAAACCATGAATAAGTAAAATTATAATAAGAATATCAACCATATACAATGTTTTCCCCTTAGAAAAAGAGTTCATTGGGAAGAAATGTTTGGTAACATGATGAAAACACTATTTATCACAAAAAATGACTTTTCTGTTGTTGTTCCTCTTTATTTGAGTAACAGCAATGAGTTTTTAGCATAAAATTAGCAATTGTGTGAAATCTAGCCACTTAGCATCTATGCTAGTAGCTTGAGCACATGGAGCACATTCTTAAGATTTAACTGAATATTTTACTTTTGATATCAACAACTGTGTTTTAGTGTTCTTTTATTAAGACAAAAGGGTAACAGTGGTCTGTGGTATCAGACCACTGCAAACGTGAAAACCACATAATGGACCGGGACAAATCAACTTTAATCGGATCAGAACAACAAATACAAGAGATGGATAAAGGAGTCGATAGAGATCAGGAAACGGGGCACGGACACCATCAACAGGGATGAAGGAGCCTTCCAGCTCTCACACACCTGGGATTCATTCACTCCTCCAGAGGCCGCCAGGCCGCGGGGGACGGAGCCGGCGGGACAGATCACGTGATCCATCTGTCCCGCCGGCTACTACCGGAAACAGCTGATAAGGTAAACCACCATACCTTTTTGTCTTAATAAAAGAACACTAAAACACTTATGTTCCAAGAAGACAAGATGAATCTAATTAGTTAGATATCAACAAATGTTTTCTTAGAGATAACTTAGGCAACAGGACTGAGTTTTTAGATTGACCATCTCTAAAACAGCTAATATAATTAAATTTAAGGAAAATAAAAGAGATAACTTGCTTTTGGTCTTTCCATGACTTGCAGAAGACCTTAATGATGTCACCTCCTGCAGAACATGTCACTGGTGGCATGTTCCAGAATGTTAAAGAGGGGAATGAGTGAAAACCTGGGGACAGCACTAAAATGTGAATTTTAACCAAAATATAATGACCTTTTTGTAAAACTTTTGTTTTAAAAGTGTAGATAGAATATGGAGTCACACTTAAATGCAAAAGAAAAACTGCTTTGGAAGGATTTTGTTCATGATGCATTGTAGTAAAGTGTAGTGTTTGGCTGTGGGGACAGGCAAGAAATGCTATGTATAAGTGTTTTGTATGCCATTTTAAAATAATATGTATATATATATATATATATATATATATATATATATATATATATATATATATATATATATATATGTATATATATATATATGTAATTTCTACAAATATATAATGTGTATGGTGTTAGGTATAATAATAAAATATAATTAGTAATATATTATTACTTGTGTTTATATATTTAATATACAACAATACGCTGGGGACAGAAATTTCACTCTTTTGGCGGAATCGCCCATAAATAAATCATAGAAATCAGTAAGTGGTTCAGTATGTAGAATTCTAATTATGGTAATTCTAATAAAACTTTTTGAACCTTTTTATTCCACACTAAAAGAATATCAGTTATTTTGGTTTGTTTGCATTTTTTTTCTGTGTTCTAAAAAAATGACTTTTTTTTTTAAATATTAGATATTCCTGAATTTATTGGCCTCTGCCAAACAGTTGAGCTGGGAGTTAAAGGGTTAAATGTAAGCACACACTGTAACAGATTTATATAAACTCTACGGTAATTTACTGTAATATTTACAGATACATACTGTAAACAGCTGTGCAGTTAATTACTGTAAATGTCCAAAATATTGAGGAAAAAAATCTGATTTTGTAAGATTTACAGCAGTTACTGTAAAAATCTAGTTATTTGCTGTAAATGTCCACACAGTATATACTGAAAATGCCAGTGGATCATGAGAAAAAAACACTTTTCTCAAGGCAACTGACCAAAGCAGGTAACATTGTTTAGGTCTTTGTTTAAGGAAATGTATTTTATCGGATAAAAAATAATGATTTTTTAAAAGTCTATTTTCCAAATTCTATTTTTCTAACAAATGGTCCTTTAAATAGTTATAAATATCTTATCAATCAATCAATCAATGTTTATTTCTAAAGCCTTTTACAGTAACCCAAAAGGCCCCCAAAATGCTTTACAGCAGTGTCAGAAAATAAATAAGAGCACTATGGATAAAAACAACATAAAACAATACAGTAAGAACAATTCATAAAAGAAAAAGACACCTCAAAATGCAACAGGAGGTGTGACACAGCAGCAAGGTGCTTAAAAGTCATTCAGAAAAAAGACAAAACAAAATAACACTAACTGACTTATATGCATTAAAAGATGGCAAGTTCACTGTTATTGAAAATGCATTAAAAAGTTGTAGAATAATGTTTTTGCAGATGTAAAAAACAGCGAGTAAGCGGTTTTTGATGATACAGTAATAATGCTGTAAATTGAAAGACTGTAATAAGACCTTGAATGAAAATACAGGAGTTAAACAGTTTTAGAAAATACAACAATATTCCTGTTAATTTATGCAGTAATTTACTGGCATCTTGTTGCCAGTTAATTACTGTAAAATTTACAACAACCTTTTTACAGTGCAACGACTTGACCTTATTCTGTACCTGAACTAAGTGTTACTACTTTGTGACAGAAAGAAGTAAAAAGAACACTTAAGTATAAAGTTTAGGTTTTAATAAAAGTATAAGTGTAAGTCTTAGTATTATGTAGGCTACTTAGTTTTACTATTCTAAGGTAGATAAAATATAGAAAGAAAACTTCCAGTCAGTTTTGGTATAAAGTAAATGTACTCTCTGAGGGCCAGTATGTGAAATCCCATGTTGGTTTGCAGGTATTGAAGGTTTCGTTGACCCCGGTGTTTGCCTCATTCTGCTGTTTCCTGGCCCTGCGTGAGTTTTCACGTGACCTCTCAGAGAGAGCTGTGTCCTGAGAGGCAGCGGAGACACTGAAAGCAAAAGGAAACACCAGAGTCTCAGATCAGCCGGGCTGTTGTTTTTAACCAAACATAGGCTCGACTTTTTTAGGTTTCCAGGATGTTTTCTCTCGGGGAGAAAGTGGAGTTCCTCATTGCAAACCCGTATTCATCGCCTGTCGGCCAGAGGATCGGTAAGAAAAGCGCAGCGGCAAACTCTGCTCTATTTTCTCTTTTGGATGAAAAGTGAAATCATTTGGCCTAGAGCAGGAAAAGTCAACAAGAAGGAGTTCAAGAGCTTGTAACACTCAGTAGATAATTCGACTTAAGTTGGTAACGTGTTTAATTTTTGCATTATTTATTTTTCGTCATTTTTACTGGAATTTCCTTAACTTACAGAGAAGTCTATAAAGCCAATGACGCGACAGAGGCGGGTCTTAACTCCTCAGGCTGACCCACGATTTGTTGTTACAAATTAAGCGACAAGCCATTTGACCAATTAAAGAGATCCGGTTTATTTACTCTCACTTCCTACATCACTGCTGGCTGTGCCTTGAGTTATTACTCCTCTGCTCATACAGAAGTGTCACCAACTGTGTGCTGCCTCAGTAAACTTTGAGGTTTAATGTTTCTTTAGGGAGGCTGCAGGCTGCTTCTGATCTGCTCAGAGCACCAGGAGAAGGCTGATTGCACATCTGTTGATGTCTCAGCAGATGTGCAATCAGTCAGTGATGATGTTTGAGAAATGTGGCACACCCAAATCAAGCCTTTGGTCTCTGTCTCATCCATGGTCTGGGGGTGGGGGGTTGTTACTTTGGAGAACAGAGGCAGCTGACAGTCACATGAAGCGGAGGGAGCTGGGGAAGGAGGGAGTGGAGATAAGGAGGGGTCGAAAATCAAACGGGATTGAGAGAGGAAGGATAAAGGTTTGAGATCTGTGTGTGTGTAGGGGTGTTGGTGGAAAGGAATGAAGGGGATTTAGAGACTTATAAGGAGCCAGCGAGGGGGTGAGAGGAAAGAAAGCTGGCTTTGATTGCTAAATAGCTTAGAGGTAAATACATTTTCGACCTGAAACCATTTTCTTAGTTAGATTATAAACAAGTTCACAACACACAGAAACACCTTTACTCAGAGAGAACCTCTACTCACTCATGAAATCTGATTATTTCTGTCTGCAGTGTTTCAATAGCTTAAAGTGGGTCAGTGTAATCGAGGTGATGGCAGATATTTACTCCAATCAGCCAGGAAAGTGATGCCGGATCACAAGTGGACAATTTCATCAACAAAACCCAAAACCAGTGAAGTTGGCACGTTGTGTGAATCATAAATAAAAACAATACAATGATTTGCAAATCCCTTTCAACTTATATTCAATTGAATACACAGCAAAGACAAGATACTTAACGTTTGAACTGGTAAACTTTATTTTTTGCAAATATTAGCTCATTTGGAATTTGATGCCAGCAACATGTTTCAAAAAAGCTGGCACAAGTGGCAAAAAAGACTGAGAAAGTTGAGGAATGCTCATCAAACACTTATTTGGAACATCCCACAGGTGAACAGGCTAATTGGGAACAGGTGGGTGCCATGATTGGGTATAAAAGCAGCTTCCCTGAAATGCTCAGTCATTCACAAACAAGGATGGGGCGAGGGTCACCACTTTGTGAACAAATGTGTGAGCAAATTGTCCAACAGTTTAAGAACAACATTTCTCAACCAGCTATTGCAAGGAATTTAGGGATTTCATCATCTACGGTCCATAATATCATCAAAAGGTTCAGAGAATCTGGAGAAATTACTGCACGTAACGGCAAGACCAAAAACCAACATTGAATGCCCGTGACCTTCGATCCTCAGGGTACTGCATCAAAACCGCATCACTGTGTAAAGGATATCACCACATGAGCTCAGGAACACTTCAGAAAACCACTGTCAGTAACTACAGTTCGTCTACATCTGTAAGTGCAAGTTAAAACTCTACTATGCAAAGCCAAAGCCATTTATCAACAACACCCAGAAACGCCACTGGCTTCGCTGGGCCCGAGCTCATCTAAGATGGACTGATGCAAAGTGGAAAAGTGTTCTGTGGTCTGACCAGTCCACATTTCTAATTGTTTTTGGAAAATGTGGTCGTCGTGTCCTCCGGACCAAAGAGGAAAAGAACCATCCGGACTTTTATAGGCTCAAAGTTCAAAAGCCAGCATCTGTGATGGTATGAGGGTGTATTAGTGCCCAAGGCATGGGTAACTTACACATCTGTGAAGGCACCATTAATGCTGAAAAGTACATACAGGTTTTGGAGCAACATATGTTGCCATCCAAGCAACGCCTTTGTCATGGACGCCCCTGCTTATTTCAGCAAGACAATGCCAAGACACATTCTGCACCTGTTACAACAGCGTGGCTTCGTAGTAAAAGAGTGCGGGTACTAGACTGGCCTGTCTGTAGTCCAGACCTGTCCCCCACTGAAAATGTGTGGTGCATTATGAAGCGTAAAATACAACAACGGAGACCCTGGACTGTTGAACAACTTAAGCTGTACATCAAGCAAGAATGGGAAAGAATTCCACCTGAAAAGCTTCAAAAATTGGTCTCTTCAGTTCACAAACGTTTACTGAGTGTTGTTAAAAGGAAAGGCGATGTAACACAGTGGTAATAATTCCCCCGTGCCAACTTTTTTGCAACGTGTTGCTGCCATTAAATTCTAAGTTCACAATTATTTGCAAAAGAAAATAATGTTCCTCACTTCAAACATTAAGTATCTTGTCTTTGATGTGTATTCAATTGAATATAAGTTGAAAAAGATTTGCAAATCATTGTATTCTGTTTATATTTACAATTTACACAACGTGCCAACTTCACTGGTTTGGGTTATGTACTTTATTCAACCATATCCACACAGTCATTAAGAGCAGAATATGAACTCCTAATTGGGGCTGGATGATTATTGGAAAACATTGTGGTGATTTTTCTGGCAGATATTGAAATTACAATTTTCTTCAAATCAGGCTTCAGTGCAATTTTCACTATGTTTACAAAGACAACAGTCAGGAAATATATGAATAGAAGCACATTACACATACAGTAGTTTACCATCTATTGCAGGGCTCCAGAGTGCAACCATTTTTTGTGCATATGCACCCAAAATTTGTGAAAGTGCACCTAACATTTTTTCTTGGGCGCACTGGTGCACCAAGAAAACATGTTAGACGCACTCTTTCAAATTTAAGTTGACAAAAGTAACTGCAGTAGTGCAAAAATTCACCGACAACAGACAAGACACAGCGCCTGCTTCCTCTCTTTTCTCTGTCCCTGCGTTGCGTCTTCACAGGCTGCAGGCTGTAGGCCCACCCAAACACATGCACATGCACACACAGCCCTCAGTAATCATCCAATCAGCTGTTAGCATGCAAATGAGCCCAGAAGGAGCCTGACTGTGGTGTCAGGTTTCAGCAAGGAGTGGTAACTCAAATTTGTCTTAGTGACTATCTAATGAGAAACAAGTCATGAAATGTTCTGTCCTATATGACGTTTTTTACAAATTAGTTTGAGAATTTTTTTTTTAATTTACCTTAGTTTCAGTTTTGTAAATATTGACTATAGGTTGTGAAGTCTTATTCTAGGTTCAAATTTATTAGAGAACAAGACCATCCAGTTAAATGTTTTGGTGTTGGTTGTTAAAATCTGGATATGTATTTCATTTTTTATTTCTGTATAGCACCTTAAACATTAGCTGTTTTATTTTGAAATATTTTATTTAACTTGAGATATTTGAGCTTGAAATGTTAAATTTCAGTTCAGTAAAACACTTTAAGCACTTTTATTTGGAAATATTTTATTTTGCTTCATGTTTTAGTTTGAATTTGTAAATTTAATTCAGTGGAGCACTTTAAACGCTATGTTTTTCTTTTAATTTAATTTTGCTTCAAATAAAGACAACAGAATTTATAACAGAATTCCCAGCAACTTTTGTTTTTATTACCAGAAGAAAAAGAACAAGCATGCATTTTAAATAATTCTTCAACTTAAGAACTTAAATTCAGGTCCCCAAAGATAGTAGACTTAAGTTTAAATTTGGAACATGTTTTTTATCATGTAGCTTGGCTTCTACTTTGAACTGTGCCATTTTTAACATAATCCAAAGTGTATTTGCAACAACTGTTCAAACATTGAGGCCGTATCGATTCTGTAGAATCCGTATTCATACACGTATCCCCAAGAAGTGCATGACGATATTTTGCCGTGTCGATATTTTGAGCACAGGCCTAACTCTTAAGTTGTTTTTCTTGCCTTACATCCCTATAGCCAGTGTGTAACAAAGCCCTTAGGTCAGCGATCACCAACTAGCAGCCCTTAAAGCTTTCCATATGGATCCCTGATAACCATTAAACAAAAAAGATCAGGACAACTGCAAATAGATATAATTTTTTATTTAGATGAAACCTTGTATGACTAAAAAAAAACCCAGTATTTTAAGAAAAATCATTTTCTAAAATTAAAGAAAGACATCTCAAACAGGTATGATTTAATCCTGGGACTTCCAACTTCTCTCCACATGATTCATACTTGAATTTTAGATTTCTAACTTTTTCTAATCACAATTCTAAATTTAATCTCAAAATTTTGCCTTTTTTCACAGACTTTTCAGCAAGTTAAGCTATGATTTTCTCTTCTTTTCTGTTGGTCACTTTTTGGCCCTTAAGGTCTTCAGTGTATGCAAAATTAGAAAATGTGCAGGGTAAAAAAGTGTTGTTTTAAGGATTTTGTTTGTCATTAAATAACCACAACTGTCAATTGAGACTCCATGTGGCTGCTTCAGGACTGAGGAATGGGACTGATAATGAATTATATTTTAGCAGTACCAATTATTTCATTATAATTGTTTGTGTATAATTGTGTTATTTATTATTTGTTTCTGGAATCTGGCCCCAAAGAAAAAAACTGGCCCATGTACAAATGTAGTTGATGATCCCTGCCTTAGGTAACAGGAAGATAAAAGTATATGTAAGAACTAAGTGTTGAAAGTAAGTGCTGTGGTATCTTTTTCCCATTTTAATATGACTGTTGTCTTTTCTGCTGACAGAGCGAGCGACCAGTGGTCTTTTGCAGTCAGATGACTGGGGACTGAACATGGAGATATGTGACATCATCAATGAGACCGATGAGGGGTAGAGTAATCACTAAGTTTTACTTCTTTTTCAAGAACCCCAAACTGTACTTCTTTTGTGCGTTTTAAGATGTCTCTATGATTTTTTATTAGCCTGTTTTCAAATCTCCATCTTGGATTTTTTTGTGGTTTTGACTGTCTGTTCCTTTTCAGATTTTTCTCATTTATATGTTTTAATATCAAGATGGAAAAATGACATTGTTCAACTGATGCATTTTTCTCCAGGCCAAGAGATGCAGTCAAAGCTTTAAAGAAAAGAATTGTTGGGAACAAGAACTTCAGAGAAATTATGTTGGCTTTAACTGTGAGTAATTATCTGAAATTGTTTGTGAAGACTTCTTTCTCTCTTTAGTTAAACATTACAGCCAGATTTGACCCTTAGTTCAGTGGTCGGTACTTTCTGAAGCTTTACTGACAGGCCATATTGAGAAACTGTGAGGAAGATGTGTAATTGAAATTAAGATAGGATATTAACTCCTTTGGTATATTTACTGTGTCGCTGTCAGGTTCTCGAAGCCTGTGTGAAGAACTGTGGCCATCGATTCCAAGTTCTTGTGGCTTCTCAGGAGTTTGTCGAAGGAGTTTTGGTCCGTTCAATTCTGCCAAAATACAGCCCTCCCACAGCCCTCCATGACAGGGTGCTCAGCCTCATACAGGTAGATCTATGTTGTGCTGTTTAAGAAGTCTCAGAATCTTGCTCAACGTTTGTTTAGGGTTTCAAAATGACAAACTGCAATTACAATGAAGTTTGGACATTGTGCAATACAGAGTACAATGATTTGCAAATCCTTATCAACTGGTATGTAATTGAGTACACTACAGCAATGAGATATCTAATGTAATCAAACTGAAAAACTTTATTGTTTTTGGCAAACTTCACTCATTTTGAATTTGATGACTGCAGCATGTCCCAAACGAAGACAGTGCCAACAAAAATTAGGAAAGTTGAGGTACACTATATCCTTTAATAGTGGTAACAAAGTAGGTTTAGTTGTGTACTGCACTTAAGTACATCTTTTAAGTATTTATTCTTTACTTGAGTATTATTAATTTGTTAACTTGTGACTTTACTCCACTACATTTGAAAGACAAATATCGTACTTTTAACTCCACTATGTTTCAATGACGGGTCTCTTTACTCGTTACTTTTATTTAAAACTTTGCAGTCAGCAGATGAAGTTTCTTTTCTCTTCTAAAATGTGCGTGTGATTTTCTCAAGTGGTGATGCCATACCTGTATCTTGTGCATGCACTTCTCAGATCAGGGCGGTCAACATTGAGCTAACGTCACTCAGATAACAATTTGGATACATACGTATAATGTATACGTATAACAGTGTTTAGTAAAACAATAGAAACGACAATGGTTGTCCTTTTGTTGATTTTATCGTATTTCAAGAGACATTTCATTTTTATATTTTTTAAAGCTTTTTATCCTACAGATTCTTTAAGCAGCTCAGTGCTTCTGTTGGTTATTTCAGTCATTAAATTTTGTAAATTCACTGTGTCAATGAAATAATGATGTGTTGACATTAAAAAGAAAATATGATTCAATACTTTAGTATTCTTTAGTATTCTCAAAAGCAGGTACTCCAGTACTTTAACCCTTTACCTACCAGCTCAACTGTTTGACAGCGGTAGTCAATAATTTCAAGGGTATTCAATGTTTGAAAAACAGAAAATAATCAAATCATTGTTTGATTTCACTAATTTTTCAGGGAACAGAGAAAACTACAAACAAATCGAAGAACATTTTCTTGGTGTGGGATTTAAGATTCGAAAAGCTAACGGTTGATAATGTAATGACAAAAATGCACAAATATTTTGGGCAATATTAGAAAGGCAGAAATAGTTGCAAATAAGATATCAATCAAATTAACTTAAAATAGAAAATAATGAGTTTGACAAACACATAAATGGTTTTGATGAATAACAGATTTTTTTTAAATATAAATCATCTTATCAGTAAGTGGTTAAGAATTTAAAATAATATTGATGGTAATAATAATAACAACTTTCAGCTTTGAGCTTTTAAATCCTACACAAAGAAAAATATCAGTTCTTTTGGCTTGTTTGCAGTTTTTTTCTGCATCCTAAAAATTGTCAGAAACAATGAGGTGTCACTTTTTTAACAAAAAATATTCCTGTATTTATTGACCACTGCCAAACAGTTGAGCTGGGAGTTAAAGGGTTAACTTAAGTAAAATTTGACTGAACAACAAGTTACCCATGCCATGGGCACAAACACAATCCCCCTATCATGGTTTTTGAGCTTTGTGTTGATAGCTATTGGGATGGTCCTTTCCCTTTTAGCCTGGAGGAGACAGTGTCCCTGATTTCCAAAAAACAAATAAAAAAAAGACTCGACAGACTGCAGCACTTTCCACCAAGCATCAGTCCATCTCAGAAAAGCTCAGAGAAGCTGGCAGCAATCCTAAGGGTTGTTAGTAAATGATTTTGCTTTGCATGTAAAAGTTTTAACTTGTTTTTGTAGATATAGCAACAAACTGACAATCTCAGAGTGTTGAACCCCGTCCTTTCTCCTGAACGACGGACCTTTCTGGGTGTCCTGATTTATATCCAATCAAAACATTCACCTGTTTCCAACTAACCAGTTCACCTGAGGACTGTTTCTAACAGATGCTTTTTGAGCATACCTCAACTTTCCCAGTCTTTTGTTGTCCCTGTCCCAGCTTTTTTGGGACATTCTGCAGTCACCAAATTCAAATTGAGTGAAGAAAAGTTGAAGTTCATCAGTTTGAGCATTGAATAACGTTGTCTTTGAAGCTGTTGTTATTATTAAATTAAATATAGGTCAAAAAGGAGTTTGCAAATCATTGTACGCTGTTTTTATTTACATTCAACACAATTTCACAACTTCATTGCAACTGGTATTTTTATATGATGTTAACAAAAAGAAAAATCAAAAAAATGTTTTGATTATTGCAGTAATTTTCTGAAATAAATTTAACCAGTTCTTCACAACCAAATATTCTGCTGACTTGATTAGGTCATAACCTGTTTCAGAGATTTTCTGTGTGTGTTGATCTCTTAAAGTCTGTTGATGGACTTACTTACCATAAAACACATGCTGTGTCCTTTCAGTCTGTGACGATGAAAGACTAATTGTATTATTATGGACAAAAGAATTGTGTTATTTGATGATTTTAGTCATGTGGCTTTTCCAGAAATCAGTGTTTGGGCAGAAATACCGTGTATTCATTTGACATTTCTGGAACTTTTATCATTATATTTGGTTATATTGTTTCCCTTCCATCCTCAGTCATGGGCTGATGCATTTCGCAGCTCTCCCTCCCTCGCTGGTGTGGTGCATGTGTACGACGACTTGAGGAGACGAGGCCTGGAGTTTCCCATGACTGACCTGGATGCTCTATCGCCCATTCACACACCAAACAGGGTAAGACCTCTGCGGAGGTTAAGTTAATTCACAAGTTCTTAATGAAGAGCAGATTTAAACCAGCCAACTTTTAACAACTTCAAGATAATTATTGATCAAATTTATCTTCTCCACCATAGGGATATTAAATGGCTAGAACAAATGAACGCTATTAGCCAAAAGTAGTATACAGTTTCACGGAAAAGTATGTGAACCTTTAGGATTACTTGGATTTCTGCTTAAATTGGTCATAAAATATGTTCTTATCTTCATCTAAGTCACATCACTAGACAAACACAGTCTGCTTAAACTAATTCAGCACAAAAATTATAAGTTTTCATGTTTTTATTTGACACAATATGTAAACAGTCACGGTGCAGGGTGGAAAAAGTATGTGAACCTTTAGATTTAATAACTGGTTGATCCTCCAACTACTCCTGTAGTTGTAGATCAGACCTGCACAATGGTCACATACTTTCTCATGCGACTGTATATAAAGTTCATTTTACTTGGTATGCTTGAATATAAGAATAGCAAGCATACTGAGGACCATGTACTCATAGTGTACTAGAAAGTATACTAATTTAATATTTCTTTGGACTAATTGGAACATTTTTAAGTTACAAAAGTACACTTTATAAGAAAACAAAAAGTACACTTATCTATATATTACTAGTGTACAAGATATTTACCTGTAGTCCACATCATAGTTTATTTAAGTATACTTTAGGTATACCTTTATACTATAAGAATACTATTTTTTGCTGTTTAACTAGTTTACTTGTTGTTATACTTTGTTTACTTGTAAATTCTACTTCCTTGTAATTCCCCCTCATGCACAGATTAAACAAATAAATTGTATACCACAGTCAAAACTATGACAGACCAAAGAATCAGTCAATCAACAAACTTGATTTATAAAGCACTGTCAAGCATAAATGTGACACAAAGTGAGGAACATTCAAGTACACAAGCAGGTACAGTACAGGCTAGGGATGTAACGATATGAACATTTTGTATAATATAACGATTATTGTGACCAAAATTATCACGGTTATCATTATTATGGCGGTGTTGTTGCAGTGTGCTAAAAATGTTCAAAGGTACTTCAACACACAATTGAAATCATTTAACCCCTTTAATATTGTAATCATATCAGTCCTTTTTTGTCAATACATGTGTCAAGAAAGCTCTTCGAGTACATTTTTGAACCTTCTTTTATGAGAAATAAAAGTAAACAACTATGTTATAAATGCTTAAACAGTGTGTAATTACAAGAAAATGAAAAAAACAAATTTGAACTTTAAGCAGGATTCTCTTCATAAACAATTGGAAATGAACAACAAATAACCTATTTTACATACACTCACACACTTTTAGTTTGCCTGCAGCATTAGTGTCCATGTTACAGTTATTTTAGACCGTGTCCAGGATTTTTTGTTTATTTGTTTTACTGACGATAGTCCCTGAAGCAGTTAGCCCCCTTTATCACTCTCCTCTGGTCTCCCCTCTCCCTGGCAGATATCCTTGATATTTCCAAATTACGATCAATTAAATCCATAAAACATGAACTTTGACGGAAAAAGAAGATCAGTTTCAAAATTACGGCGAATACACGGCAAAAGACAAGCAAGAATACACTCAAGAATGATACTAATGCTATTATTTTCAAGATTTATACATTATTTAGACAGAAAATACTGATAAACCATCTGTAATTCACTCAGGTATGGCTCACTGAATCCTCTCTTTCTCTCTCTACCTCTACGGCTCGGTCAGTTCATTTACTCGAGGAGATACGGTAGTTTTAACTGTGCACGTCTTTTTCTTTCGCCGCAGCTTCATGTTTAGACAGGGTGACTGTCTTCTATCATTTTCCCCTTAGCATCCTTGTAAAATTCAACATTTAACCAGACTCAAGAGTCCGTTTTGAGAGGAAAATCTTCGTTGTGTCTTACTTTTGCTCTGAGGCCAAACAATGCAAACTGCGCATGCACATCCCCATGAGGCTGCTCCATTGAGTAATAGCCTTGCAGTTTAGTCCTTTCTAGTCAAAGAGCAGCATCACTGAGCGTTATTGACGGTAATTTTCATAGGACACGGTAATGATTACCGTGGAAAATTTTACCGCGGTTTACCATTTAACCGGTAACCGTTACATCCCTAGTACAGGTCAAAAGTTTGGACACACCTTCTCATTCAATGTGTTTTCTTTATTTTCATCTCTAGTTCCATTGTAGATTCTCACTGGAGTAATGATGGCCACTCGTTTCTCTTAACTTAGCTGATTGGTTCTTGCCATAATATTAATTCTAACAGTTGTCTAATAGGACTGTGGGCTGTGCATCAGCCTGACTTCTGAACAACACAAATGATGGTCCAACCCCATCAATAAGGCAAGAAACTCCATGAATTAACTCTGGAAAGGCACACCTGAGAAGAGAAAACCATTTCAGGGGACTACCTCTTGAAGCTCATAAAGAGAATGCCAAGAGTCTACAAAGCCGTAATCAGAGCTAAACAGATATCATGATGAATCTACTTGCTAATGGTATGTTTTCACGGTCAAGGAATCTAAATATTTAGATGAAATAAAGGTAGGACTAATATTTATGGTGAAAATCACAATATGACTGACAACTGTGGTGCTGGCGGAGGTCTGCGCTCTCCGAGTGCTTTTCTAGTTGGCACATTTAATGGGGATGATTTCAATGTGCTCTTTTATATTTCCTTGTTAACTGCCAAAATGTTAATAAAAAGATTTATAAAAAAATGTGTTATACAAATAAAATGGATTGGATTGGGAAAAAGATGGTTCATTTTCTGTAACTAATGACTTGGTTATTTTTAAATTAACATGTTCAGATCAAATTTCTGCCTTTTGTCCATGTGTCAAACTCTGTTGTGTTTTAGTCGAGGTACTTACTGAATGAGACAGGCCTGTATGTAAAGATTCACAGATCGATGTGCAAAGTCTGGTCATATATAAGGTTAAAAACAAACAGTTAATGCTGTCTGGACTGATATGATTAAACAAAATGTGTTCTTGTTGAAACAGATGATGCTGTGAACATAACATCATTGCTAAAGCCTTATGAAAGGGACTAGAACTTGACCAGTAAAGTCAAGTCAGATGTTTCTCTGCCTATGTTTTTACGACACAAAGATATTTAGTTTACATTTTTAAACTCCAGCACTATATGATCTTGAACATGTACGTTTACAACACGGGTAAAACCTCAAAGCAAATGTGTGGAGTGAAAATTGTGACGTGTGCAGGTAGGATTACACACAAACCCAGAAGTTGAGAGGAGGCGAAACAAAAGTTTTTGTGATTTCATTTTGAAGCTCTTCAAGGTCCAAACAAACAGTGTAGATAGGATAAGGCAGCTATGTGGCAGGCAGCGGTGCAGGAAGCAGGGAAAGCACTGAAACAGGACAAGAGACACAGGATTGATCGAGAGCAGATTCACAGGAACAATCTGTCAGATACTTCGACTCAGGAAGCGGCCTCTGTACCAACGAGGTGTCGACAATACTCTGGCCCTGAGTGCAGGTCTGCGGCGTCCTTAAAAGTCATGCCTGACTGCCTCCAACAAGCCACAGGTGCGCAGGAGAGGGAGGGTGAGAGCAGCTCCAGCACACTGCCTCTGCTCTGCAGCAGGGAGGGGAGGGGCTGCTCAGGAGTGGATCACCACAAAAATGACACATTTAACCAACAGCATGTATTCAGCTATAAACTGTAGTTCTTTGAGTCATTTCACAGGCTTTTCTTTATCTTGCAGACTATTCCAGAGAATGGGACTTCAGTTGTGACCCTCGATGCCGCTCCCACACCAACACAAGAACCACAGGAGCCTCCCAGCGTCCCCCCTCCCAACACTTCGCTCACAGCCCAGCCCAGTGATGGACCAGTCACCCTCTCTGCTGAGCAGGTACGACGGCCTAAAACACTGTGAATCATAGCCATCTCTGCTGTTGGAGATGAGTGAAGTGCTTACTTAAAAAGATGTTTTTCATGTACAAGTCTGTCATTATCCTGAATTTTCAGAGAACAAGCTTCAGCATGAAAGCAAGAAATCATGAGGGTTTGTTTTTTTATTTTCAGGTCAAAGGGAACAGAATAAATACAACCTGTTGTGTCACTCTTACTTCACAGCTTATCAATGAATGGCTGTTATATCACATACATTTTGTGGCCTTTTGCACTTGTTGATTCAGTAAATAACTTTATCTTATCAAGGAACAAAAGCTGCGAGGTGAGATGGGACTCATAAAGGGGAACCTCAGAGTCATGTCAGAGATGCTGAACGAGCTAAAACCTGGACAGATTCAGCCAGATGATGCACAGCTGCTACAGGTTAGAATGTGAATGTTTGTGTTCTTTTGTTTTTTACATATTTTAAATTAAATTTTCAAAATCATACATATATTAATAAACAGAGACAAAGTAGTCAAATTTAACTTCAGTGGAGCAATAAGGGTGCTGGTGGAACATACCGAAACACCACTACAACAGCAACAACAACAACAAAATCAAAAATACAAATATAAAATAAAATAAATAATAAGTATAATAGTAGAGAATATTTTAAAAAATACAGTTTAAGAGAGTAATTAAAAAAGGATAACAATAGGAATACAATAACGCTAAGATGAAAACCATTACAGTGATAATAGTAATATACAGAATAGACAATCAGGAGGATAGATCAAGAAAAGTGAACTTATAAAGAGAAATGTGAATGTTTGTGATTCTTGTATGCTTATGTATCTCACTAAAAAGCTCAAAGACTTTATTGATCCCTGTATTTGCTGTAACATTGCAGACATATTTTGCAGAGAATATAACTTTCAAAGTAAACTCCATCACATGACAAAAACTTGGATCAAGTCAAGTGTGTTTGTCTATTTTCAAATCAGAAACACGTAAAACAAGTAATCTAATCCTAATAATCAAGTCCAGATAAATATCTTACTTTAAAGGGACTGTGAGGAGTTTCTAAGTAATTACAAAAAAGTCTCACTTTTAGGTATATGCCTGATGGAAATACACACTTTAAGATGAGTTTTATTTTAGCATCAAAATGGGTTATTTATAAATGCTATTCCTTAGCTTCTTGGTCGGGTCGGACAGGGCTGGACTGGCCTGGATACTCGACTTCAGGAACAAGACAATTATAACTAGAGCAAATTTATATTATTCAGACACGTCTTAGAGCACCAGGCTGTAAGTAGCGATATATAGCCGGCTACAAAACTACAAAACTAAGTATTCCAAAAGTTGCTTGTTGTCACACATCAAAAACTACCGCTACGTAACTAGAAAGAGATACATTACCGCGTCGCTTTGTATCCTGTAAGTTGATGAAAAAAGAAGTTGTAAAGCAATGCAGAGTTCTGAGGAAGGTCTGAGCTGCATTCGTTATCAACACAACAAACGCACGCTTTAGTTTGGGTCACGTCTTTTAGTGCGTTCTAGTTGTAGTCAGAAGTAGGAATTTCTGCGTTCCGAGTAGGAAACTGCAAGTGGAACGTCCCCCGAAGTCGGAATTTCCTACTGGGAACTCAGTGAAACCTCGCCACCCCTGAGTTGATAATCGAAGATGGATGCCCCCAGTGTGAACAGTTATTTAGCTCCTGTAATAATCAATTTATTTGCACTTCTGACTGGGGTGTGTCGCTCTAGATCAGCTGTATTCATAGTATTGTTAGACTTATATTTATAAAAATGCTGCCAAAGTGATAATCATATTCTTCATGTGATATTTGTGAACAACAACAGCTAACAATAGCCTGGTAGATCAGCATGTTTTTTTCCGACTTCAACTGGAACGCAGATAAGTCAGAGATGATGTCACTCCCAGTTCAGAGGTTACTGGAACGCAGCATTACAACAGTCACCGCTCATGGGTAGCAGAGTCTTTATGTCTTAGGAAATAGATTCTCCTCATAGCACCTTTAAGGAATTGAAAGAAAAACTAAGGCATTAAATTATGTGTAATGATAAAATAATATCTGCTAATGAAACAAAGAAAGTTTGATTCAGTGATACTCTTACATAAGGTTTTGCATCTACTTTGGAGGGAAAGTTTCATTTTAAGACTACCCTCAAGTTAGATTTAGCTTGTCTTATTGTCAGATTATTTTACTTTTGGGGTAGTGAATCATATTTACTTACTTCTCACTGCTAAAAACAAATGCATTGGTCTTTTCAACACTGTCATCATACACAGTGCTCAGTTAAAAGGATAATTCAGACAAGGGAAAAAAGATATTACTTTTTAAAAGCAACTAAGACTTTATTTTTAGTTTAATTTGTATATCTCCAAATAAGACCTTAATTCAGACATTGTTGAAAATGGTTTCAGAATCAGTTTAGTGCGATTTTTAAAACTTGAAATTGAACAAATGCTCTCACCTAGATCAGAGTTTCTGCAGTGCAGTGACCGAATCTGATATCAAAATTACAACTTTTTTTGTTTTTAATAAACAACTGTTTCTCTGCTTTTTTGTCCGAGCAGCAGCTCTACTCAGTGTGTAAGAAAATGCAGACTCGGGTGGTGGAGCTTATTCCCCAGTTACTGGATGAAAGACTTATTGAAGAGCTGCTAACAATCAATGACGACCTCAATAATGCATTCATCCGCTATGAGAGGTGGGCTGATGTAGATTCTTTTTCTTCTGTAAATTACAACTTTTAAGAGGTTTTCCTGAACCTAACCTTATTTTGCACTCTCTAAACTGGGATTGTATTTCAGGTTTGACAGACTGAACAAGGCACAAATGACAAATAATAAACAAGTAAGTATTGATCTGACTGTGGTCTTTATTGAAAAAGCAAACATTTCAACAGAGTATCCCAGAGATAGCTGAGAAAGATGACTGTGACTGTCTTTGTGCTGTGTGTTCACTCTAACAGAGCTCTGTTACGAGTCAGAACCTTATCGACCTTAACCCTGGACCTGCAGCACTTGACCAACCCGCTGTCATCACAGAAACAAGCCAGCCAGCTGTCAACACCTGGGCTGCTCAACGGCAAGCACCCAACCGCCGTGAGTTTGACTCAGCGTAACCTCTGTTACCCGTGGGCACTTCTAAATCCCCTGTTAGAAAACTTTCTTTACATAACACAGGTGAAGAATATAAAGCTCAATAAAACGCACTATGAAGTGTTAACTAGGACATAAACATTATCAACCTTCATTTACAGTTGTAAGCACTACCTCATTCTCAAAAGAAAGTATTTTATAGAGGATGTAACAGAGCAAAAAGGTAATTGTAAGCATGCCCTTAGCAAAAAGTGACATGCTTGAAGTTCATTTTAAGTATACTTGAGTATAAGTATAGCAAGTAAGGAAGTATACTACAGACCATAAACTTGTAGTGCACTTGGAAGTAAATAAATAATTATTCAGACTACATTGAAACATTTTTAAGTTTATAACAGTATACTTTATATGATCATTTTAAGTTTACAACACTTTTAAGTATGCAACAAGTACACCCATCTATATACTACTAGTGTGCTAGGTATATACACATCCACATAGTCCACTTTTTAGTTTTAAGAAGTATAATTTTGGTCTACTTTAATAAACTAAAAATTACTATTTTATACAATTTTACTAGTTTACAGTTAATAGCTGCACTATTGACCGCACAGCTGCACTTTCCTCTCTTCAAATCGTAAATATCCCAGTTTGCTCCTGATGCACATTTTATCCCAACCTCTTTTTACACTTACATTTATTTTATTTTATTGTGTCTTGTTTGTGTCTACCTCCTTGTACTAGAGAAAATAACTGCCGGAGTCAAATTCCTTGTATGTATTGCATACTTGGCAATAAAACCCAATTATGATTATGATTCTGATGATTCTGATACTTTAAGTAGACTTGTAAGTTTGCTAGCATATTACTTGTAGAATACTGTTTATATACTTGAAATATACTTTAGGTGTTCTTAAAGGTAACTCATACTGTATGTGTATTGTCTATCTGCAATGTACAATATTGTATTTACAAAATCATAAGACAGACTGTTGAGAACAAGTTTGATATATTTGACATTTCAAAACAGTGTACTTGCAAACACCTGCTTAAATAAATATATATGTACACTTTACAGTGAGCCCTTCTTTGTTGAAAAAATTAGGGAGAAGTGCACATCAGCATGTAAAAATGTAAACAAAATAGTCTCTCCAAGATCAAGTCCCTCTTTGTCAAAAAAGTGTCTCCAACTGAGCACTGAAGTTCATTCTTGTTAAAAAAAAGTAAAAGAAAAGTGCACATCTTTGGAACCAAAAGTAAATAACTCAATAGAAACAAAAACACTACTTTTAGGACTTTTTTTCAGTTATTTGCGTGGCAGTAAAAATATACTAAGGCACAAGTTTTAGTATTAAAGTGTAAGTCTCAGTATTACTGTACTTAGTCTTAGACTTCTCTTTCTTTCTACATCTCAATATAAGACAAGCACACATCATTATGCTGTTCTGAAGTATATAAAGGCTAAGGGTAGAAGTGCTGCACTGCTTTTGACATTTGCTTATAACCAGTAATGCACAAGCTACTCAAAAAATGGAGTGAGCAGTTGAGTAGTTTTTCCATGAAAAAAATCAGACTCTCAACACAAAAGTTTGCAAAGGAGAAAAATGAGTGGACTAAGCTACAGTGATAAGACAAAAGTGTCTGACTGCATTATACAATAATAATGACATTAAACAGTTTGTGCTGTGGGAGGATGTAGACTGTCAGGGTGTTACTGCAATAACTGATTAGTAAGATAACTAACAGAATGTTTGTTGAATATTAGTAGGAAAATTCAATGGTCATTTATGGAATTATTATTTTCAGTTTGATGATATGCCTGAGGCCTATAATGTTTTCACTATTTACATGTTCAGGTGGTATGGACATCTACTTATTACTCACAAATACTCCGACATAACATGAAAATATGGAAGTGCTGTAAGATATAACCGTTTCAACTTTATTGTAAATGTGTGGCACTATGCTTAAGTTATTAAAAAAATACTAAGATGGGAGTTTTCGAGCAGTTATGGCTAAAAAAGGTAAATTTGCTGTCTTTCAGCAGAGGAGGAAGAGTTCGACATGTTTGCCCAGACAAGAGGAAGCTCCCTCGCTGAACAGAGGAAAAGGTAAATCCTGTGAAGTGATCACATACACATCATGGGCCCTAATTTCGTGGTGCAGCGCAGGGTGCGCAGAGCCGGCGCACCACGCGCAGTGCTAATTTCTTCCGGCGCACCGCCTTGCGCTGCCAATTTGACAATTTGGTAGACCGTCTGCGCAGAGATGGGTGTGACAGCGCACCAGGGGGAGGTGGCGACATATTCTGGTTGGCGCACTGACAATTTCGTGCCAAAAAACTGCGCAGCAGTGAGCTGAAAACTCGCCAGCTCTAACCTGGTCTATTCTTGGCGCAGGCGAAGTGCACCCTCCGCAGCAACCCTCAGAGGCTGGTTTCCAGAGTCTCAGGCACATTTTAATGCAATAAACAATCACAGCAATCACTATTTAATGTAACCGTCCGAACCAGCATATACATTTGTATCTATATTAACTGTCCTGTCACATCTGATGTCGGATTAAAGTCGTTTGTCATCATGGAAACTTAACCTGACGGCAGCTGGAAGTTTGATGCACATCTTACAAGTCAACAATAAACAGCCTTACTCAGTATATATCTGGCTTCTCTCATTTCATGAAATTCAGAGAAAAGATGGAGAAAAAGAGAAAAGAAATGTATGTCACTAAGGATTTACCTGTGATTGCCCATACTCTCTGTTTTAGTCTTTATTTCGAACGTGATCTTAATAGCTGGAGTACATTATTTCTTTTACAACTTAAGCAAGACAGATCTGAGTTTACTGCCCAAAGCATATGGTATTTTTATGTGGGACAAAACCTTATAAATAACAGGTTTTATTGTCACAATGTGAAATGCATATTGATATTTAGTGGCTCATATTTCAAACATCACTACATTAAAAACATACCATCCCCAGCGTGAGGTATGAAGACCCAGGTGCTGTAGAGGGCCTCGCTGGAGCGCTGGACACAAGGCTGCACGTGACAGGAGGGGCAAGTATCCAACCATAACAAAGAATGACACAGAATTTTATTTTTTCTTTGAAATAAAAATATAAGCTTAGTGTTAGTCGTGTATTTTCATGGTAATAAAAGGTAACATTCTCCCTCCTTTAAACTTTGTATTTTAGATTCCACCTGCAAACGTCTCCGTGAAGAGTGATATTGACAAATGGTTAACTACTGATATGGTAAGAGGAGCCTTGCTGTATTTTAATGGTGTTATTAGAGGAAATACTCTGCAGTGTGGTATGTTTTTATGTGTTTAATTTGTGTTTTCATGTGTTTGAATATGCAGGCGGATCAGTCTTCAGTAAGTGAGGGTGTGTCTAGTGAAGGTGAGTTCATCTTCATTTTTTTAATCAAAGCTTTGAATGTCTTTTCTTATTATTTTACAGTAAATTGTAATATAACTTGGCTCCATACATGTTCTTGGGCATCATTACTGTTGAACATCCTTTTCAGAGTTTGATAAGTTTCTGGAAGATCGGGCAAAGGCAGCAGATCACAGCAATCAGTCAGTTCACAGCTCGTCATCTTCTTCATCCCGACCACCTCCGCAGTCCTCCTTACAACAGGAGAGCTCACACGACCAACTTTTTTCACTTTAATTTTGAAGACAAACAGGCCGACATGAACACATGACCACAATCTCAATACTAGAAATAAAAAAAAGTTAAATGTTGAGTGGTGAACATTCAACTACATCTAGACTGGACAGTGACTGCAGCCTGATCAACTCCACGTTTTTCTGCTTTTTGTTATATCTGTTTAAATTTCAGCAACTTTAGGAGACTGTATTTATGAAATGCTCTGGTAATATTGATGCAAACCAAAAGTTTAATTACAAAAGTGTATTGTCTGTAACATCCCACGTGCCTTTGACCAAGCAGCTGATTTTGTGTAGATGAATAAATGCCCTGCAAACATATTGCCTCAGACGTCTTGTACAACAACTCCACTGTCTCAACACCAGAGGATCCAGGAAGTGAATAAACTTAGACGCTTGTTTTCTTACCCGTCATTGTGCCAGCAGTCTAACAGAGAGATGATACTTCTGAGGGAGATTCAAATTCAGGGTCACTTCCATGTTTACCATTTTTATGATAGCTGTGTAATATAATGACATTTTAATGCCATCATTTAAAGGACAGCTCAGGTGTTGTTTTTTCTCGTTTTCAGTACACAAACAACTGTTATTGACAGATTTCTTTAATGGGGGTGGTGCAACAAAGTCAGACTTCACAAACTTGTTCTGCATGTTGCACTGAACTCCATGGAAGCCCATTTCCTCCAGGTAAAAGAAAAAAAAAAGACAAAAAAAGTCATAATTATGAGATAAAAAGTCATAATTATGAGATAAAAAGTTGAAATTATGAGTTTCTAGTGCTCCTGCTTGCTTTGTGGTCTCTGCATCACCTCACTCTTAGTGCATCTCCTCCCTCGCCCAGCCATGTGAACATGTTGTGCAACCCTAAACAAGCTAAACTTATTTTATCAAATGAATAGATAAATGAAAATTAGCATGATTTATTGTTGTGTCTTTTAATCTGGTATCACTGGAACTAAACACATTACATACATATTTACGTAGCTCTGGTATTGATTCAAGTTTCAATTTAGCCTATACGCTACGTAGCATATAGGCCAGTAGCACACAGGCTACATTGAAGTGTGCACTGTATTACTACATTATTATTATTTTATTTTGTAGGCTATCGATCACGGAACTAGTTCCCTGAAATGTAAACCAAGTGTTGCAGTGTTGAATAGTTATGTTAGTTAGTTAGTTATATATAGTGTGATATCCAGTGCTAGCACAAACGAAATCCATGATACGTTTGTGTGCATCAGTAATCTGGAATGCGAAACAGGGTATAAATGTCCAGTATATACATAACTATTCAACACTGCAACACTTGGTTTACATTTCAGGGAACTAGTTCCGTGATCAATAGCCTACAAAGTAAAATAATAATAATGTAGTACTACAGTGCACACTTCAATGTAGCCTGTGTGCTACTGGCCTATATGCTACGTAGCGTATAGGCTAAATTGAAACTTGAATCAATACCAGAGCTACGTAAATATGTATGTAATGTGTTTAGTTCCAGTGATACCAGGTTAAAAGACACAACAATAAATCATGCTGATTTTCATTTATCTATTCATTTGATAAAATAAGTTAAGCTTGTTTAGGGTTGCACAACATGTTCACATGGCTGGGCCAGGGAGGAGATGCACGAAGAGTGAGGTGATGCAGAGACCACAAAGCAAGCAGGAGCACTAGAAACTCATAATTTCAACTTTTTATCTCATAATTTTGACTTTTTATCTCATAATGATGACTCTTTTTTTTTTTTTTTCCCTGGCGGAAATGGGCTTCCATAGAACTGAGACAGAACATCAGAACCTTGAATAAGAAGTAGGACTTCAGGTTTGCAGTTCAGTTACTACTTTGTGTCATGAGCTCTTAACCTCAGTATGTTATTGATTAAAAGTGGGGATGCACGATATTGGATTTTTGATATCACATGTGCCGATATTTTTAAATTCATTATCGTCAATACAGATTCTGATATGTTGTCAAGAGCACAAACTCTGAAATTAACCCTTTCATGCATGGCGTCCGCTACAGTAGACAGATATTTTTAAAAAAGTTTATACCCTTTAGGCTGCTGTACCAGGTCCAACTGTCAGATAGTAAATTCCCAAATCCCTGTCTTTGAGTTTATGAGTTTCATAAACATATTATCCACATACTCACCCATAAACATACACATTTTTACCACATCGAGATATTCCATCATAAATCCAAAATAACATAGGATTATGCTTGTATTCAGATTTCACATAATTTGCATTTTTTATTTTAAATTTTGGTGTAATTCACGTGAGTAGTCTGATTAAACATCAATAATACATAAACTTCAGATTCTTATCTTTAATTTAGTCTTTACAAATGTTTGTCAAAGATGTGTTTGTGGATCTTTATTAAGTTCCACTAAATTAATACCACTGATGTATGATGCCCACTGTAGTGGCCAGATGCATAACTCCCTCAAAATACAACATTAAAACAAATGACCATGATTTTTAACTTGTTAGAAAGTATAAACAAGTATTTTTTTTTTTTAAGTATTCATTTGGGTTTATTAATTCATGCATGAAAGGGTTAAAAAAGTGGACTTGTTTCTTTCAGTGTTACAGTTTTTTGCGAGGAACAGATATGAAAGATGTTGTCCAATATTCCTGCAGACATATGGCCGATATGTGTGGCCAATATATTGACTGCAAAAATTTTAATATGGGACTGTACTAAAATAAACAGATAATGTCGTGCATCCGTGATTGTAAAATATCAGGGCAGAGTCGTTCCTTTCCTGGTGGGATGGAGTGTGTTAAGGCTCAGACATCATTAAGACAGTATGGTGATACGGACTGGTGGACTCATGAAAAGATGTTTTTGGAGGATGGCGCCTTATCCTGTGGTTACAGATCGTAAATGTTCATGTAAATTGTTCCTTGTCAGGGGCTAATTCTTTAGTCCTTGCTGTCAGCTGTATATGATTACTTTAATTTAATTAAATGTATGATATTGATTAAACCAAAATGTTTCATCATCAACAAGGCCATGTTTTACATGTACACTCACTTAATAAAAGATTGTATAAAATTTCATGGTGTATGGAATTAAAATATTGTTTAAAGGATGAACAAACACAAGTAATATTTTATGTGTCAGTTATTTTTTTCTCTCTGTTCCTATACATCAGATTTGAAATTTTAAATGTATTAGCAAATTTTTAAAAATTGAGCAATTTTTGTGGAGTAGTTATGAAACCAAAAAAGCAATGTCCGATTTGTTTTCTTTATAGTTTTGTCACTAAATGTGCAACCTAGAGAAGACATAGAAAATGTAGTTTGGAAGATTTATTATTTACTGTATGAGTCAGTAACCTTGTAATAAAAAGTTTTTGGTTAGTGCATTTTCATTTTCAAATTTTACATTTCAAATGTAATTTAGGTAACTATTTGCTGGGAGTCTCTTGAACATTATATCTTAAATGTTCTTTTCTTTTAATTTTTTTTAAGTCACAGAATAAGTAGTCTTGAAGAAGAAAATGAAATGCAGTTTGGGTGTTTTATTACTGATTTAATTTATGAGTAGTAACCTTGAAATGAAAAGTTTTAACGGCTCATGCATTTTAATTTTCAAATTTGACATTTCAAATTGAATTTTGGAAACTGTTTTGCCGGGCGTCTTTTGATCATTAGATCTTAAATGTCCTTTTGTTTTCATTTTATTAAAGTCACAGAAGCAGTCTTGACGAAGAAATTGCTGTTTGGATGATTTATTAATTGTATTTATTAGTCAAATAATGCATCTATGACCTTAAACTGAAAAGTCTTACTGCTAATACATTTTAATTTTCAAATTAAACATATCAATTGAAGTTTGGTAACTATTTGCGGAGCTATCCTTAGACAATTAAATCTCATGCTTCCTTTTCTTTTTTAATTAGGTCGCAGAATTATTAGTCTAGAAGAAGAAAGTGAAAATACAGTTTGGATGACTTATTCGTTTTATTTCTGAGTCAAAATGCAGCTTTACTCTGAAAATGATAAATCAGCATTTCTGTAAATCCGCTTGAATTCGGATGATGGTCCACATGTGCTTCCGTGTCTAACCGGTGGGTGGCGGTAATGCGTCACTCCGCCGTCTGTTAACTGTCAGTGAACCTCAACAGAGGAAGAAGGCAGGAGACGTACACAGTCAAAATGGCGGCGTCGGTAGAAGATGAATTTGAGGATGCGCCTGATGTAGAGCCATTAGAGCCCACACTGAAGAATATCATCGAGCAGAAATCTCTGAAATGGATATTTGTGGGTGGAAAGGGTGGTGTTGGTAAAACTACGTGCAGGTGAGGAGCAGGAAAATGCTGATTGTCTTCCGTGCGTTGACTCGAGCTACGTCGCTCGACGTGATAGCTGCTGTGTGTAGCTTTATGCCAATTAGATATTTGTACGGTGTGAAGTCACTAACAGCATTTACGGGCTTGGGTCGTGGAGATTAGTAACTGGAACTTAAGAAACCAAAACATGTTTAGTTCTCCAACGTGGCCACTAATTACATTTATGCAGAGCTAACGAACAACACTGCGAGAGATCCTTATCCTGTAAAGCTCCTATTACATCATGATAGATCTGTTCTCCTCAAAGTTAAACTTTATGGGCTTGATATTATTTAGAACTCAAAACAACTACCAAAATACACAGTTGTACAGACAGAGGGAGTGTGGGATTAGCAGGTGTCAGGATGGCGTCACGGTCCATCTGTCAGACTGCAGGTCGATAAATCTATAAGAGCTATGAATAAAGATAATTTAGAAAAAACAGCTTTTCCCGGAAGTTAAATTTCCCTTATTGTAATTAGTATTTCAAGCCAAGCTACTTGTCAGTTTTCTGCGTTCTTGATTTATATTAAGGTCAAGAAATAAAAAAAAAAAAAACACTGAGATTCGTGTTTCTGATTCAAGCGATTTTACAACACCTTACTGCTTATATTAAAGGAGACATATCATGCTGGTGCATGATTTAATACTTAAATATAATAGAATACATCTGAAAACAAGACCTTACACCCCCTTAATTTTCAAAAAATGAGATATTGTATTTTTTCTGATATCCTAGAACGAGATTTGATGCCTCTGAAAATAGGTCATTGCGAGAAGTCCGCGAGATTTCAAACGTCATGACGACACGAGGTACATTTCTTTTTATTGGAGTAATCTGATGAAACACTTCCTCCTCTGTGATGTCTGTTAGCCACCAACCATCACCGAGGAACACATCCAGCAGCAGGGGTATATAGGTCCCTAGCTCACATTCACTCATTACCAGCTCTGGCCTGTAGGGGGACTCAATATGCGGTCGCTGCATTGAGCCTGCTGGAAAATACAGTAGAAGAAGAAGGACAGGCTGGCTCTACCTCCGATAGAACTGACCAATCAGAGCACAAAGGGCTGTGACGTTGCGAGGTAACTTTAGGTCATCCTTGAGAACCGAGCGTTTCAACGAGAGCTTGGTCATAATGGCCTAAAATGAGGATTTTGAGAACGCTATTGTGGGGCAATGAAGGAACTAAATGACTTGTACTGAGGGCAGAAATGCTTTACAGGCATCCTAGTCTGGCATAGTGAAAAGGAGAAACAAGCATGATATGTCCTCTTTAACATCTGACATCTCTTTCCCTGTCAGTCCATATATCAACCCATTAACCCCCAGATCAACTGCCTGGTAGACCAAACTTTGAGTAACTGTATCTTATTAATAAATGCATCAAACTTCTTAAACCTGGTTAGGCCATCTACTTAAACACAATGCAGAAAAAAAGCAGTTGTTCTTCTTTTTTAAGCTAATAGTTTTAAATTTCCCTCCATCTATAAATGTAAAAGTTCCTCAATCCAACAAAATGTTTAGAGGTAAGATGACATGTTCAATGAATGATGGTACCAGAGGCCTTACTCAGTAAAGTTACTTCATTTTGACAATACTTTTTTGTTTTGTTACAGTGATAGTTTCTCTCCCCCTCTTCTTTTTTCACAACAGAAAAGTATACTTAACCCTTTAACTGCCAGATCAATTTCTCGGAAGACCAAACTTTAAGAAAATATCTTATTAAACACAATGCTAGAAAAAAAGCAGTTGTTCCTTTAAAAAAGCTAAAAGAGTTTTAAATGCCTCCTCCGTCCATAAAAATCCCTCATTCTAACAAAATGTTTAGAGGTAAGATGACATATTTAATGAATGATGGTACCAGAGGCCTTATTCAACAGATTAATGTAACTTAATTTTGTTATCCTGATAGTCTTTTGCCTAAAATATTGTTTAGTTTTAGTCTTAAATTAGTCATCCAAATTGATTTAATTCTGTTTTAAGTTGATGAAATATCACAATGTTTTATTTCTAATAACCCTTTACTGAATGTTCGTAAAGTTTGAATGTTTTAATGAACAGAAGAAATGTTCCTTTTGTGTGAAATGCAGTCACCTTTATTTAGTCTACCTGGCAGAGCATCTCAGTTACAATACCAGAACTGACAACAAAAAGTGAACCTGCTCTACATGAATATATCAGTTCATAAAGAGAGCAGCTCTGATTGGATCGCTCCACAACTTATCCCACCACCACCAAGCTAAAGTAGCTGTGATTGGATAGATTCCTAACTTGTCTCTACTTTCTACATGACCACATTAGGTCTGATTGGATTAAGTCTCTGTCAAGCACTTAAGTCTAGTTTTTATTTGTTGATGAAAATGTCAGTTAATTTAGCTTTATTTTTTTCCATGTGCTCTTGTTTTTATTTGTTAGTCTATTTTTCATGAGGGGAAAGAAAGGTTGTTGATGAAAACAATTAGTCAACAAATAAAAATACATGTTTTTACAAGGTTTACAAAAACATGTTTTATAAAACCATAAGAAGAAACTAAGACCACAAAAAGTGAGGAAGATCAAGTGATTTCTACAAATAAATCCAAGTCATCAAAAGGCCTTGAGCACTTTTATTCTCAGCAGCCTCCTGTCTGACAGACTTTTCCTGTTTCTTTCCCAGCTGTAGTTTGGCTGTCCAGCTCGCTGCTGTGAGGGAGAGTGTCCTCATCATCTCCACAGATCCTGCTCATAACATCTCTGATGCTTTTGACCAGAAGTTCTCAAAGGTGCCTACAAAGGTCAAGGGTTATGACAATCTCTTTGCAATGGTAAGTTTGAGCGCTGTAAGCAGTTTAGCCAGTAAAAAGTGACTGAGAACACATCCACATCCATCAACCCATCTGCTGCCAGTTTTCAGAAAAGCACTGAGTGATTGACCTGACAGTGATGGACTCGTGGAAAGCATTTACTGTTGTTGTAAATGAGCTTTTTCTGTTGGGACATATCACAATATCCTTTGTCACATGTTTTTAACTTTAAATCAGCATCATAAAACTAACTTGGTGAGAAAATGAAAGTAAAACATTTGTATTCAAAGGGCATCTCAGAGCTTTTTTTAATTCCTTGAATAATCATAACCACTCCAGTGTCATGAGGAACTTTCCACAACAACGTCTTTATCACAGATCACTCATGTGGAACAAACTGAATTGCTTTCGGCTCTAAAATCAGTTGAAGTGGATAATAGCTCTGTTTGTAATGTGTTTGTGGGGCTGCAGGAGATCGACCCAAGCCTGGGTGTGGCAGAACTGCCTGATGAATTCTTCGAAGAGGACAACATGCTCAGCATGGGAAAGAAGATGATGCAGGAGGCCATGAGCGCCTTCCCTGGCATTGACGAGGCCATGAGCTATGCAGAGGTCATGAGGTGAGAGCTGATTCTCTTTCACTGTAGGATGAATAAACAAAAAGTTCCTGATATGGTACTGATGCCAAGGTCAAGGCGGATGTCATAACCTGGCTCAGGCCATGACAAAAAGGGGAGGAACACGTTTTTGCAGTAAATAATGCGATTTATGAACAGACAAAAGAAAACAACCAAGGTTATTAAACTGCAAATATGAGTGTGATCCGTCAGTGGTGTGAATGTTGGGTGTGTGTCATGAAGTGTGGGGTGTTGATAAGAAGAACAAAGTAAATCAAAAGGTGCATCTGATGGCTGAGGTGAGTCCAGGTGGAATGAGAAAGAGAGAGCAGCAAACAGGTTGGGCTTTTATGCCCAGCAGGCACCAGGCAATCCAGTCTTTACTGCTCACTCAGGTTACTCTAAAGGTGCGTTCACACCGGACGCTACTTGTACTACCTCGGCGATCACTCTCCATTCAAAGTCAATGTTTGACTGCTCATGTCGATGGGCAGGGTGGGCAACCTTGATTACCAACTTTTTCAGTACCTGAGGGCCACAGGTGGCGACAAAGGCACTGCTTCAACTGCAGAAAAATAAAAGCAAATGTAAAGCTTAAAAAAGTTGATCTATTCAGGCGATGTCGATGTCGTGGCTGTGCAGCATCAGCCAATTTCTCAGCTGTGTGTACCAAGATGTTCTATTATATTTTGGTGCTGATATTTTTTATTCATCCGGACTACAGTTCTGGTTACTCATGATGAACTTCATATTTAAGCGGAATGTTTTCTTCTAATCTTTTTTCAGTGAGGACATTTGCAGACGGACCGCAGTAAACTCACAGAGGATGCTGCTGCATCATTAGCTGCAGAGTTTTGTGTCTGATAAGTCGCCAGGCGACCAAACAGGTAGGCTATTTATGGGATGTGAACGCACCTTGAGAGAGAGAAGAAATTAGCCAGGTCTTTGGAGAAGAAATGAAGGCAGAGACCGTCACACAGAAAACATGATTTTTGACTGCTACAGTTGTCATAGTGTCAGATAAGGCAGGGTGGGCAACCTTGATTACCAACAAGGCCACCTAATTTTTTTTAGTGCTGAGGGCAACACTGTTGCTGTCATATTGTCAGGCACTTTCTGTGCAGAAAATAAAAGCAAATGTAAAGCTATAAAAAAGGATAATACCAACATAGATACATTTTCGACAAACACATTTAAAAATTCACGATTTAATGAGCATGACACATAACTAAAGCCAGCTAAAGCTTCTTTTTAATGTAGTACAATGTCGAATGTTAACCAGCTTTAAAAGTACAAATATATTAGATTTCTCATTGCTTGTAAATATAGTTTTTACCAAGACTTTCTATTATATTTTGAGGCCTAATAAAGATATTGGGATGTAAAATCATAGCAAAGGAATTTCTTTAATAACTTAAAAAAAATCTAAGGTAAGTAGAAATATTTTATCACCTATCCAATTTGTGCATTATCCAGTTCTGGTTCCTCATGATAAATCATATGTAGCTGTTGTTTTTACGTTTTCTTCTTATGTCCAATTTTCTTTCTTCTTTTTTCTTGGTTGGTGGGCTGTATTGAGTAGTATCCCACCCCTGAGATTATGTGGCAACGGAACTGCTCTGTAACTCGATAGACAGAAATAAGAGGCTACATATCATGACCAGCATGATGGTGTAGGTGGAAGAAGGGTGACACGGAGGACAGTTAACAAACACACTGTATAAGCACTGCTTCACTCTGTTTGTTGGTCTTAATGCTAATGCTACGAGCCGTTTTACACTGGACTCCCCCCTCACCAACATTTCTATTTTACAATCTGTTACGGTAGCTGCTCTGCAAAACATAAACACATTACACTGCTGTCTCCTAGTTTCATCTTTAAGCATCAGCTTCATCCTTTTGCTGTGCTGTTCAGTTTATTTACTCTGATTCTCAGGCATTCAAAGGTCTCTTTGGTCGACCACGCTGGTGTGATGGGATCGCATGAGATTAAACGACCAGTATCAAAATCCTATGAGCTTTGACTTTGAACTAAACCATGCAGTCTAACACGGCATAAGTCAACATTTCTGTCTCTCTTCCCCAGGTTAGTGAAGGGAATGAACTTCTCCGTCGTGGTCTTTGACACTGCCCCTACTGGTCACACACTGCGGTTGCTTAACTTTCCCACCATTGTGGAGCGAGGTTTGGGTCGCCTCATGCAGATAAAGAACCAGATCAGCCCTTTCATTTCCCAGGTGAGGACAGGAAAGACCTAAATGCACTACAGCTCAAGTGTTTCACACCAAACAAAGTGACGACTACCAATGTTCTGTTTGTCTCGCTGTGACCGTCTAGATGTGTAACATGCTCGGTCTGGGTGACATGAATGCTGACCAGCTGGCCTCTAAGCTGGAGGAGACCCTGCCTGTCATTCGCTCAGTCAGTGAGCAGTTTAAAGATCCAGTAAGTGGCATTTTAAACACATTAGTCATATTTTGTTAAAGCCTATATCTGCCATTGTCTGTGCTGTATTATGTTCAAGTGATTTGTAAAAAACTCTGTCTGTTTCTCTCTTAAGACGAATCTTTGCCTGTATGAACACTGTCAATATTGGTTTTGATTTTCATCTCAAACTGTTAGAAAAAAATTAAATTGCACTATCAGGGGTATGCACAGTATTTTAATGTGGCCATGTTGCCCCAGGGTGTTTTTAAAGTGACAGTGTGTGCTATTTTAAATGGTATATGAGCTAAAAACATTGTCTACATTAGTGTTAAATATTGACCGTACTATTTAATTTAGTTTTAGTGTCTTTTGCCTAAAATATCTTTTAGTTTTAGTCATAATATAGTCATCTAAATTGTTTTAATTTTAGTGCAGTTTAATGGCAGGGCTGGTAATCATGGGTAAACTAGCATGAATTTGAATATAGCATCTCCTTAGTGCTCAGACTAGCGCCCCCCTCCCCAAAAAAACAGACAAACAAAAAAAGGACGCTCCCTCACACATATACGAGCACCACAGATTTGCAACCATGTGAGGGATTCAGAACCACCGACTCAAAACTGGTCCTCAGAACATCGTTTTTGTTTTGCACTACACCTAGTCATGTCACACTCAGAAAACACCAAACATTTCATAGTAAAGTTAAACAAACAAACAAACAAACATGTCAAGTTAGTTTGTACTCACAGTCCGATGTTGACTCTAGTTTTTGCCTCTGCTTCAACTCCTCTCACCTCACTGTTTCTTTGTTTTTTTTAACTTTATTTACAGTATTTCACATTTTACAAACAAATAAGAGAACATACCAAAAGAGTTACAGCAAAACATGGAACCCCCCCTTCCCACAAACCCACATCAAGACACCTGACAAAGTCAAGGAAAAGATTAGAAATATATTTATATATACATATATATATATATATATATATGTGTATATATATATATATATATATATATATATATATATATATATATATATATATGTATATGTATGTATATGTATGTATATATATATTAGGGATAGAATTTCGACTAATTTCCCCTTAGACTAGTCTGAAATTTTATTTAAATCGACTAGTCTATAAGCAAGAAAACTCGCAATTTAATACACATATTCAGTTAAAAGTTTAAAAGTTTAACATGCAAATGTGTAGTTAGAAACTATTTTAGCCCAAACATTAAGGACAAACTGTTAATTTAAATTCTATTGATGTAACAACAACTGACTGAATAAAGCTGAACAATTTAAAGAGAAATACATTTCTGATACGTTTGCCAATGCAATGCATGGCATTTATTATGAATACTGCTTTGGTATGAAACTTAGATGCAGCAGCATGACAATTCCAAACGTACAACATCGTAGCCTAGAATAGAATTTCCCTGAAATCTCTGGCACTTAAGACTAGTGCACGATTCAAGAAACTTTCATTTCTTAAGAATATTTAACTGTAAGTGGAAGGTCAGGATATTTTAAATAAAATAAATTGAACAAAAAATATTGTAAATTTAACAAACAAAAAAGAGAAAAAAAGCAATGACAATTAAATGGCCTATCTTTTAGCAAAATTGCATGTAAATAAAAATAATTATACTAGTCAAAAACAAAAAAAATAGACCCTGTGTCTGTAAAGAAAAAACAAAACTCACACAACAATAAGAAACTATGTCCTAAATAAAATGTAGTTTATACAGTTCAGGAATTGTGACATGTAGACCTACTTTCTCCCAGTCAATTCGTACTATCTGTCAAACGTTTGTAACTGCTGGCTTTTCAGCCGTATTGAAGGGCTGCACTTCTTTTGCAATGTAGCGAACGACACTGTCTGTGAGCGCTTCATTTTGGGGTATTATCTACAAGTTCTTTACCTCATTAAGTGTTGACTGTCAGGACAAAGGCTCCGCTGCACCTGCACATCTTCGTCGCCACTACTTTCAAACAAATGCGACATATCAGCTCGTAGGTGTTCATGAGCTCACACCTTGTTCATCCTGTTTAAAACCAACACATTCTCACACTGGGGCAGCCGGCTTAAGAACCGTATCTTTTGTGCCATCATTCATAATAGCGTTTGTTTCCTCGTTACTCTTCAGGACGATCACTTCAGCTCTCTCCGTGTGTCCGCGCAAGCGGCCCCATCTTCACCCCAAAGATCACATGTTTGACAGATGCTCACTCGGCTATAAATCCGCTAAATGCGCTATTGAACCAATGCACCCCGGTGTTAAGAAAGATAGACGTAGTGAGCCATCTTGTCATTTAGCCTCTTTGGTAGTAAAAGAGGAGGAAAACAAACATGCAGGCTACTGCAGGTAGCATTTCTCGCCAGACGAGTGACAGTGTTCAGTTAGTAGCAGAGGGAGAGGAATGTTTTTTTTTTAATACGGGAGAATTACGGGAAAATATTAATACGGGAGGACGGCGTGAAAGAGGGGTAAAATACGGTAGTTTCCCGGCCAAAACGGGAGACTTGACAGCTCTGCGCAGAGGCGTGAAGAACAAGATGCATGATGCTTAATGTAGCGTTTAACCGACTAGTAAAATACTAAACGATTAATAAATAAGTAGGCTGTCGACCGATTACACGACTAGTCGCGCACATCCCTAATATATATATATATATATATGTACATACACTCAACAAAAATATAAATGCAACACTTTTGTTTTTGCTCCCATTTTTCATGAGATGAACTCCAAGATCTAAAATTCAAACGATTACAATTACAAACAAATAAGAGAACATACCAAAAGAGTTACAACAAAACATGGAACCCCCCCTTCCCACAAACCCACATCAAGACACCTGACAAAGTCAAGGAAAAGATTAGAAATATATTTGTATATATATATATATATATATATATATATACATACACTCAACAAAAATATAAATGCAACACTTTTGTTTTTGCTCCCATTTTTCATGAGATGAACTCCAAGATCTAAAATTCATTCCAGATACACAATATTACCATTTCTTTCAAATGTTGTTCACAAATCTGTCTAAATGTTTGATAGATGCTCCAGATGTCACATCAAGATGCTCATCGGACACCATGATTAGTGCACAGGTGTGCCTTAGACTGTCCACAATAAAAGGCCACTCTGAAACGTGCAGTTTTGTCTCACAGCAAAATGCCACAGATGTTGCAAGCATCGAGGGAGCGTGCAATTGGCATGCTGACAGCAGGAATGTCAACCAGATCTGTTGCTCGTGCATTGAATGTTCATTTCTCCACCATAAGCCGTCTCCAAAGGCGTTTCAGAGAATATGGCAGTACATCCAACCGGCCTCACAACAACATTCCACAGGCCACAATTGACAATCTGATAAACTCTATGCGAAGATGTGTTGCACTGCATGAGGCAAATGGTGGTCACACCAGATAGTGACTGGTTCTGAGTCCCCAGACCCCCAATAAAGTTAAAAAATGCACATTTCAGGGTGGCCTTTTATTGTGGACAGTCTAAGGCACACCTGTGCACTAATCATGGTGTCTGATCAGCATCTTGATGTGGCACACCTGTGAGGTGGGATGGATTATCTCAGCAAAGCAGAAGTGCTCACTATCACACATTTAGACAGATTTGTGAACAATGTTCGAGAGAAATGGTAATATTGTGTATCTGGAATGAATTTCAGATCTTTAAGTCCATCTCATGAAAAATGGGAGCAAAAACAAAAGGGTTGCGTTTATATTTTTGTTGAGTATATATATGTATAAATACTACAACTAATAATAACAATAACAATAATAACAATAATAGTAGTAGTAGTAGTAGTAGTAGTAGTAGTAGTAGTAGTAGTAGTAGTAGTAGTAGTAATAATAATGATGATAATAATAATAATAATAATAATAATAATAATAATAATGATAATAATAATAATAAATATATATAAATACATATGTAAAAAGGAGACAGAAAAATAGTACTCCACATATGTTGGAAAACTATTCATATCTGTTGCTTCTTTGGCTTTTAGCCCCATTTATACTGTTGTTATTGATCACATTTCATTTTTACATTCCCTTATTAATTGGTTTTAACTTCTTTTATTATCTTTCTCCTGGTCTCCAGTTTTATGTTGCTTTGTCTTTCACTGCCTGATGTTCTGTGTTTTATCTCCTGCTTGTCATGTCTGTGGTTCTACATAGGGCTGGGCGATAAGGCCTAGTAATAAAATCCCAGATTTTTTTTTTTCCTCCATAAAAGAAACAAAACTCCCAGTGACAAAGATGAAACAAATCGGGGTGCTGGTGTGGCGGAGTGGTTAGCAACCAGGCACCCCGTGTATTTGCTTCTGCCGGTCCAGGTTCGAATCCCGCCTGTGACCAGTTTGCAGAGTGTCTTACCCTACTCTCTCTCCCCCTTTCACAAGTCTACCCACTGTCTCCCTCCTATAATAAAGGCACAAAATGCCCAAAAATACATAAAAAAAAAAAAAAAAGATCAAACAAATCAAGTTTTGCCTTTATGTTGTCTAAATGTTTCCCTCTTAAAGTCAAAGTCTGGGTCATAAAAGGTTGATTATGTAGTATAAATGTAGGCAGGTTTGTCTACATAAACACTAAAAGGCTGAGGTATTTTTACAGTATTAGCATGAAACTCTCTGATCAATATTTAATCTACTTAAATAACAAATACAAATCTATAAAAGTGCTTGTGCAAACCCTACAAGGCTGACCATCATGAAAAATTGCCTTTTTTTTTCGAAAATTGCAGCAACTTACAATTGGACTAAGACAAGAAAAAAAATCACGATTTTTAATTTTTTAAATCTTCTGCAGAAAATTATTCAAATTAATTGTTTTAACCGATTTTTTTGCCCAGCTCTAGTTCTACATGTTGTGGTTTGAGTTTTTTTTTAGTGTTCTTGGTTCATTTGTTTTGTGCTTCAGTTCTTGTACTTTGTACCCATGTCTGGTTTTGTTTGTTGTCAATGATCTTTGTTTTAATAAGGGTCAAGGGCACAAGCTCTTTACTAACCAAAAATGAATTTGTTTCTTTCAGTGTTATGGTATATTTTTGAGAAACAGATGAAAAACAAGAAAAACAGCTTTGAACTCTTGCAAAAATGAAACCCTTGATTTTTAAATGTACCCATGCGGTGATGAGAAGGTGCATCAAATTGTTCATTTGTGTAATTTGATAATATTCCCGCCGATATTTGGCTGATATGTGTAATATAGCTGTAAATATCTTCAAAAATGTCAATATATGCCCAAACATTCCTTAGCTTTTAAGGCTGATATATGCTGATACTGATAGCAAGCCCATATTATCGTGCATCCCTACTTAGGGTGTTTATTGAAGCCTTTAACATTTTTTTTTTTTTTCTGAAAGCTGGCAAGACACAATGTTTGCCATTATATTCCATGTAAAACCTGAATCTGTTTTAACTCAGCCTTAATGATAATATCTTTACTTATTCTAATGTGCCTGTTTTATATCCTAAATAAATCAGAAAGAGTTTATTGAACTGTTGCTGTGCTCAGACCTCTCTCCTCTGTTCTCCCCTCATGTCCTTCAGGAACAGACGACCTTCATCTGTGTGTGCATCGCTGAGTTTCTCTCCTTGTACGAGACAGAGCGTTTAATCCAGGAGCTGGCCAACTGTCGCATTGACACACACAACATCATCGTGAACCAGCTAGTTTTTCCTGACTCGGACAGGCCCTGTAGAATGTGTGATGCCCGCCATAAAATCCAGTCGAAGTATCTAGACCAGGTACGAGCCAGTGCTGTCCAGCTGCAGTTTGTCCATTCGTTTCTTTTGCATCAATAACTCTCGCTCCTCTCCTCGCAGATGGAGGACCTGTATGAAGATTTCCACATAGTCAAGTTACCGTTGCTGCCCCATGAAGTGAGAGGTGCTGACAAGGTTAACACATTCTCTAAACAACTCCTGGAGCCCTACAAGCCCCCAAATAAATGATTACCCCCTGTGCAGGATTTGTCTTTTCCACCTACAGACCCCATCAATGTTGTCAATATTCACCTCTGCTGATCTGAGCTCCCTCAACCAGCCTCAAACCCTGCAATAAGACCCTCAAGTTAATCCACTCGTTCATCATCCTGTCCTTAAAGCAGAGCACTGCAATGGCAAGACGCACGCTGCCATAACCTGGGAGCTGATTACACTACACATAACATAACCTGCTGTGCTGTCAGAGATGTAGGGCAGTACATGTTAGTGCTGTATTTCTGTATTGATCTCCTTTGTCCTCTCCGATATCCTCTGTGTGGCAGTCGTATCATTCCTCATGAAAGCATTTCTCTACAGACATGTTTCCTTTACCATCCTGTGCCCTGTCAGTCCTCAGCTGTTAACTCCAAGTGTTCATGAAACCAGGATTAAATAGCCTTCTGATGGTTGTTTTTATTTTTGGTCTTTTCTAGAATTAACTTTTCAGAGTTTCAAAAAGATTGATTGACCCAACTGTAAGTTATTAAAAATCCATCTCTCACTCATTGAAAATGACATGAATGTTTTATGATATTAAAGAGATGATGGCTTGCTATGAGGAAATTAAAAGGGGGCTAAAACATGAAACACAATTTGGCTTTAGGACATTTTGTCATCATGTCCGTCACTATCACAACACAGAAAACGAGCACTTTCTGTCGTGTTGTTCAAACTTACGAAGTCAACGTAGCAGAACTCATTTTTACTTCAAGGTTTAAATGACGTTACCTCACCACAAAAAAGTGTTCCAGGTAAAATCACATTAATAATACGGATGTACGATGTTGGATTTTGCATTTATTCATTATGGCCGACGCCAATATTTTTGGTCAAGAGCACAAGCTATGTGCTAAACAAAACGGGCTTGTTTCTCTCTGCATGTAACAAATGTAAAACAAGAAAAACAGCATTTAACTCTTGCAGAAATTGATTGATTTTTAACTGTATCCATGCAGTGATGAGAAAGTGCATCACTATTGTACATTACTTCAATTTGCTGATATTTAAGTTAATATATCGGCTGTAAATATCTGAAAAAATTTCAATATCAGGCAATACAGATTAACTTTTTGGCTGATATCGGCCGATACTGACAGCAAACCATACTATTGTGCATCCCTAATTAATAATTACTTTTGGCACTAACTATAATCTCAACTCTCGGATGTGACCCAGGGTAGTTTGTGACCAGGAAGAGCTCAGATCTGTGGATTTGAAGACTAATATGTGACGGGACTGTTGGTGTCCAAATCTGAACCCAGGCAAAGACCTTTCGGCAGTTTTTGTTCCGTCTACACAAACTATTGAAGAAGTTATTAGCCTTATAAAATACTTTGTGAAAACATATATGGAATGTTAAATATGTGGTGAGTTGAATGGGTGAAAATATCTTAAGTGAGTTGGCACAATACTGGCCTCTGATTGGCCAGCCTCATTGTACTCCAGCAGGAACATTGATAGAGCAGGTAAATACATGTGAAAAAGCATATTCATCCCCTCATATTGTAAATCCTAAGTTGATAAAGAATTCAGTTTACTTAATTTTATCTCAGTTTTATTGTGAAGATTAATTAAAAAACTTTGCTATAGTGAAGAGTCGTTTGTGGTCATTTCTGTTACCTAATTTCACTTTCTCAAATTAAGTGAGCGGTTGCAAACTGTCTTGTATACAGCACTTTGCTACTGATGGAGGAAAACTCGCTCATTAACCCTTTAACTACTAGCTCAACTGTTGGGCAGAGGTCATCACTAAATTCAAGGATATTTAATGTTTAAAAAACAGAACACATTAAAACTTCCAGTAAAACTTCAGGGGACGGAGAAAACCACAAATAAACTAAAAAACAGATGTTTTCTAGGTGTGAGATTGAAAGGTTGTAAAAGCCAACATTTGATTTTGTGATGACACAAAAATGCACAAATATCTGGGACAAAATCAATTAAAAAAGGCAGAAATGTCTGTAAAAAGTTGTAAAAATAACTACAAATAGATGATAGTGAGTTTGACCAACACAAAAATGCTTTGTTGAATAACAGACTTTATATGTGTATGTATAATCATATTAGTAAATGGTTAAGTATTTAAAATAATCATGGTAGCCTTTAGCTTTTTAAATTTAATTTAATATAATGACCTCTGCCTTACAGCTGAGCTGGGAGTTAAAGGGTTAATAACCAAATGTGCTGACCGTGTCTTTCAAGCGGTTCAGCCACAGGATCCAGATTTTTGACAATGTCACTGTTCAGATTTGGGCATTAAAACATGATGAGTTTCAGCCTCAGATGCAACTTAATAAGGGGAAAACAAAGCTGTGTGGGAGGGCATGCATTCATTTCTATGTTAGATATTCTTTAATAGTCCCATAGAGGGAATTTTCCAAGTTTATAACAACGATAAAATACATATAAGAAATATAGAGAAAGGAACTTACCAATGAAAATAAAATGTGTAATTATTGTTTACAGCTGTTATGTACATGTTAAAAATGTATAAGTCGGAAAATTTAAATATACATAATTCCGTTTTATTGCACATTAGAGAGGTGTTGTTGTGGAGTCTGGCTGTTTTTCAGAGATCTTAAAATATTAACTCGTCATGGCTGAACAGGTTTGTTATTCCCACTAAATGAGATGTATTTGAGGCCTCAAGAGAACTAGTGAGATATACTTGTTGAATGTATGACATGAAACATGTATGTAATTCCACATGTAGGATAACTAAATGCAGTATACTGGACATTTTGCCATATTTTTTCACTGCTCTGCACCTGCTTTAGAGGCCTCCCCAAGCTGATCAACCAGCCTGTTATGACAAAATGTTAAGATCAAAAATAATGTTTTCATTTATCATCTTAGAAATGCAAAGTATTTAAAATTATATCTTATAAATTAAAGACAGTGGTAAATACAATGCTATTTGACTTAATCTGTAAGCGTTAGTAAAGCAGGGGCGCCATCTGGTGGGCCAGCCCTGTATTACAGCCATCCCTCTGCATAATAATGTCTTTAATCATTATGTTTGGATGGGAAATAAATATGACCAGTCCACACAGCTTAAGGTAACTTTAAGAATACTAATGTGCATAAAAAGTATGCTTCAAGTAAAATGCTACGCAAACCTACAAGAATACTAAAAGTTTAACAAGTAAAATAGCAAAAATGGTACTTTTTAGTCCATAAATCTAAAGTATGCTTCAATAATCTAAAATAGGGCCTGAATTTTATAACAAGTACAACGGCAGTATTAGAGTCTGCTTGGTATACTTTCAGTACTCTTCAATAAAATAAAATGTGGACTAGAGGCATATACCTAATACACCAGATAGGTGTACTTGAATACTTGAAAGTGTACTTTTGTAAACTTAAATTGACCTTATAAAGTAAAACTTAAGTTATACTTTTATAAACATAAAAATGTTCCAATTTAGTCTGAAGAAGTCTTTAATCAGTATAATTTCTAGTGCACAACAAGTACATGGTGCGTAGTATTCTTGTATACTTATATTCAAGTATACAGTACAGGTCAAAAGTTTGGACACACCTCATTCAATGTGTTTTCTTTATTTTCATCATTGTAGATTCTCATTGAAGTAATGATGGCCACTCGTTTCTCTTAACTTAGCTGATTAGTTCTTGCCATAATATTAATTCTAACAGTTGTCTAATAGGGCTGTAGACTGTGCATCAGCCTTACTTCTGAACAACACAAATGATGGTCCAACCCCATTAATAAGACAAGAAATTCCATCAATTAACCCTGGAAAGGCACACCTGAGAAGATAAAACCATTTCAGGTGACTACCTCTTGAAGCTCATAAAGAGAATGAAGAGTCTGCAAAGCAGTAATCAGAGCAAAGTGTGGATACTTTGAAGAAACTAGAATATAAGACATGTTTACTTAGATTATGTACACTAATTAGTACTAATATTTAAATTTATATCAAGTATATTTATATAAAATGTATTATTCATGAAATGTACTTAAGTGTAGTAATTATTAGTATATTATTACCTTGGTAGTAATTTAGTTTACTTATATTGAGTACACTATAGTGTACTAATACTTAAATTTACGTAAAGTATATTTACATAAAACATACGACCACTAAAATATACATGAGTGATTGGTACATTTATTTATAGAGTTCTTTGTATGCTTAAAATATAAGTTCAATTTTAGTGGATTCACATTTATTTTTATCAAGTGCTCTTTTTGGACCCTTATGAGAAGTCTACTTTTAGAAGTGGGCGAGCAGCTGAGTCTGAGCTGCAGATCAGAGCATACACTTTGGAGACGTAGTACATTTGCTGAGTCCTTCCATTTAATGCCATTTATTTAGGATTAGATATTTTCGATGTGTTAACGATGTACTTCATTTGCTTTTCTTTGTATTCTAAATTTAATAACAGTAATCTGAAAATTAGAGTGAAGTGTAATTTAAGTTGAATTTTAAATATGTATATCAGTAGAGACAGTTGTGCTTAAGTATATTTAAGTTGAACTTAATGGTGTCTCAAAGTAGTATACTTAAGTACACTAAGTTGTATTTTAGTATTTTTTGAGTAGTACTAATGATATAACGTTAGTAGCCTATACTATATATATTTTTAGTACATGAGAAAAACACACTTTGAGTACACTATGTGCATGTGAAATATACTAAATGTACTTATATTTAGTGTGCTAAAGTATACTTTTTTTTTCCAACTATCAAAAAGTTGTACTTGAGTACATTTGAGTTGAATTTAATGGTTTCTCTAAATAGTACACTAAAGTTCACTAAGTTGTATTTTAGTATATTTCAAGTCGCACTAATGATATATCATTAGTATACTAAGTATACTTTTAAGTACTCGAAAATAACACACTTTGAGTACATTAGGTATGTGCATGTGAAATATACTAAATGTACTTAAATTTGGTGTGCTAAAGTATACTTTTTTCGCCTGGGTATATTTAGTGTGCTTTTTTTCGCCTGGGAAAGGACGAGGGGAGTGAAAACTACTCCTGCCCTGTGGTGGTTCAGTCAGACATGAAGACATAGATTTAGTAGTTCCTTAGGTCGCAACATGTTAGGCTACAAACTTGCAACCGAGAAATTGGTTGTTGTTTTCATATCATTTAACACGAATGTTTGCTCCGCTTCACTTGCTCCTGTTTCATAATCCTCCTCTGGACTATACGGCCCTGTGCGCTCCTGGTGCCCCGGCACTGCGGCCTGTCGCTTGTGGTCCATCACCGAGCTGCGCTGTCCCGGTCGGGGGCCGCGCTAACGAGCTCCTCCTCCTCGTTTTGGGGATTTACCCCGGGGCGCACTGACCACTGGACGCACCGAGGAGGCTCCGAGGATTACTGCCATGCAACCGGCCGAGCCTCAAGTTAACCGAGCTGACGCCAGGGGGTATCCGAGTTATGAGCTCTGTGCAGAGACTCCAGTGGTGAGCATCGACAGCGGCTCAGAGGGCAGAGCACTGATAGGTGAAAATATGAATCTGCACTTGCTCCAATTACGCACAGTGATACGCTGAGCATTTGTCCTGGGACAGACGACAACAGGTAAGGTGGCGCTTCTTTGAATCATTATTTATTTAGTACATCAATGTTTGTGTGAATCCATGTTGAGCAAACTCTGAGTATCAAAGTTTTAGATGACTAGAGAAGAGCTGTGGAGGATTAAACCAATCATGGCGCCTGATGTGAACTAGGGCTGAACGATTTGAGAAAATAATCTAATTGCGATTTTTTTCCCCAATATTGCGATTTACTCTGCAATTGTTTTAATGTTCCCCATCTTATGTATTCTTAAACAGACATAAGCAGTAGATCTATTTATAGTCAAGCCAATATGACATTAAATCAATCTAAGGATAAAAGATTTGAGAAAAAAGTGGACAAGTGAAGAAGAGAAGCAAAATAGGTATGAAATTGTAAAAACTGGTAAAAGATGGGATGAAAGCGAAAAGAGGTTAATAAATAGGAGCAAAATAGGTATGAAATTGAAAAAAAATGGGGAAAAATTGGCAAAAAAATCCAAAAGTGGCTCAGGGAGATTGATTATGGCAACAAATTGGGAATTAAAGTTGAAATTAAATTTCAAAAACCATGTTAAAAATTCCAAAAATGGTTCTGGCAGTGTCCGAAATAAAGATGAATGGGGGCAAAATAGGCATAAAGTTGTAAAAACGGGGTTAAAAAAAAGGTAAAAATGGTCCAAAAGTGGGAAAAAAGTGTATGAATAGAGAGGTAAAAAATAGTCATGAAATAACAAAAAACTACATTACAATGCCAAAATGTTCAACACATTTTGGGCTAAAAATATTGAACCTTCTGCGATTTGAAAATTGCAACAAGCCATATTACGATTTAATCTAATTTGCAATTAACACTATAAGGCCCAAGACCATAGATTATAGCCAGAAAATTCTAATTTTTTGGAGCTGAAATGTTTGTTTCACTTTCTGCTAAAATCCATAAAAATCAAAATGTAATTCAACCTATAGATTTTTCGTATCTCATTTGATACATTAGGTGTTTTTGGCAACTGATAATTCATTGGAGGACATTTTTATCATTTATCTGATTGTATTCAGATGTTTTTTTGTAATTTGTTGATCATATTGAGTAGATAGAGGTATTATAAAAGTATGTATCAAATATGATACAATTGGCTTTATAGGGTTAACTGTTCAGCCTTAATGTGAACATCATGAAAATACTGCATTTCTTTCAGCTCTGTGACTGAGTGTACCTGCCTGGCTGTCACCAATGACCGTCACGTACACAGCCAGAGTTGCAAACGCCCGTTTCTGTGGCTTCTCCAAGCTGCTCCTGGCATGGAAAGGCAGCATTTACAAAGTCCTGTATAAAGAGTTCTTGGCTTTCTTTGCCATGTACACAGCCATCAGCATCACTTACAGGTAAGGCTGGGAGAGCAGCTTCAGGGCATGTGCTGTGTAAACGAGCTGTTACTAATAACTGTGTACCACTTTCACTGTTTTAGATATTTCCTGTATGAGGAGCAGAAGAGATACTTTGAGAAACTGGCTATATACTGTAACCACTACGCCAGCCTCATCCCCATGTCGTTCGTGCTGGGTAAGCAGTGACTGCGGTGGTGTCTTTGCATTTTGGACTCATGATTGTTAAGATTTGAAGAGCTCTTTTCCAAAACGCTATAAATCCATTTTCATTTAGAAAAATGACGTTATTTACCCAGAACCACCATTGGGTTGGCTGGGGAACTGAACTTTGAAATACAGCTCAAACAGGCATTAAATACTGATAGGGCAGGTCGTACAATCGGTATACAAAAGAATGAGTAATATGTATATTTTTTAAATTTTGGCTTTTATTGCATTTTGGAAAAGAACTCTTCATTTGCAAGTTCACAAGAAGAACCTTTAATGACTGAACTTTCCAGCCCTCAAATCAAGCTGTCAGAAATCATCCTCCAGATATGCAGAGTACTTTAACCATGAACCTCTCTCACACAAGGAAAAAAAATAGCCATAAAAATGTATTTTTTGACAAAGTGGGGCTCAAATGCAACAGTTAATTCTTTTCCACCATATCATCAATCTCTGTCAAATGGTTGAGCTGCGAGTTTATAGTTGAAGAAGTAATTCCATTGTAAAAGTGAAAAGAGCAAAAATCAAGTAAAATGTTCTTTTTTGAGAAACTTTTTTTAATTATAATGCTGTTTACCGATCTGAGAAATGCCCCTCTTAAATAAGAAATTAATGTAACATTTTTCTCTTCCTGAAGTTACATTACTTCTGTTGGTTCATCATAAAAGACCTGGCTCAGAGGTTTGGTTGAGCATATTTTGTGCTATTTTTATTTTGTTTTGATGTCATTTATCCTCCTTAAGACTTGTTTGAATTGTATAAGTTACATTAGTCTGTAGAGTAAGGTCTATGGTACCATAATACCTGAAAGGGACTGTGGGGAGTTTCTAAGTAATTACAAAAAAGTCTCACTTTTAGATATATGTCTGATCAAAATACACACTTTAAGATGAGTTTTATAGCATCAAAATAGGTTATCTATAAATGCTATTCCTTAGCTTCGCGGTCAGGTCGGACAGGGCTGGACTGGCCTGGATACTCAACTTCAGGAACAAGACAATTAAAACTAGAGTAAATTTATATTATTCAGACACGTCTTAGAGCACCGGGCTGTAAGTAGCGATATATAGCCGGCTACAAAACTACCATACTAAGTTTTCCAAAAGTCGCTTGTTGTCACACATCAAAAACTACCGGTATTCAGATTCAGATTCAATTTTATTAGTGTCCCCAGAGGGCAAATTGGGTTGCAGCGGGATGCACAAAAAACACACAAGACATGAAATTACAGTATAAAAAAAGATATATGTAACATACACACAGACAATACCACTGAGCTATCTGCCAGCACACGCCATTCAAATTTATATTATTCAGACACGTCTTAGAGCACCGGGCTGTAAGTAGCAATATATAGCCAGCTACAAAACTACCATACTAAGTTTTCTAAAAATTGCTTGTTGTCACACATCAAAAACTACCGCTACGTAAATAGAAAGAGATACATTACCTCGTCGCTTTGCATCCTGTAAGTTGTTGAAAAAAGAAGTTGTAAAGCAATGTAGAGTTCTGAGGAAGGTCCCAGCTGCATTTATTAGCATCACAACAAACACATGCTTTGGCTTGGGTCCTGCTTTTGGTGCGTTCCAGTTGTAGTCACAAGTACGAATTTCAAAGTTCTGAGTAGGAAACTGCAACTGAAACGTTCCCTGAAGTCGGAATTTCCTACTGGGAACTCGGTGAAACCTCGCCACCCCCCGAGCTGACAATGGAAGATGGATGCCCCCAGTGTGAACAGTTATTTAGCTCCTGTAATAATCAATTTATTTGCACTTCTGACTGGGGTGTGTCGCTCTAGATCAGCTGTATACATAGTATTGTTAGACTTAAATTCACAAAAATGCTGCCATAGTGATAATCACATTCTTCATGTGATATTTGTGAACAACAACGCAGGGCGTGCTAACAACAGCTAACAATAGCCTGGTAGATCGGCATGTTTTTTTCAAACTTCAACTGGAACGCCGATAAGTTGGAGATGATGTCACTCCCAGTTCCGAGGTTACTTGCAGCATTATGACAGTCGTCGCGCATGCTCATGGGTAACACAGTCTTAATGTCACCAGAAATAGTAGTAGGAAGCAGTTAAAGGGTTAAGTACTCTGTCATGAAAAAAGAAGAGGAGGAGAGAATCCAAAACTAAATTGCTTAATAAAATGAACACCTTTATTACAGCTAATGATGGATAAACCTGAGGACATTTATCTGAAAGTGCTCCACTACATTCGACTGGAAGGTTCTGTTACGACCATTTTCCTCTGAACCCTAAAGTTTGAGTTTTCAGGGTTGTGTGCCGGTGCAGGTTTTCTCTGTTGTCCCTCGAGGCTGTGTGACTGAGTACAACACCTCCAACCAATATAACTCAAACAGGAGTCTAAGTGTTGACTTTAAGACCAACAAAAATGTTAAAGTCTACAAAAAGTACTCATTTACAGTAACAACATTAAATACAGTTAGTTACTGCCCACCCCATCTGAAACATAGGGTAAAGATAATGATAATAATTATTATCATTATTAAAGTACAAATACAGCAACGACTACTGTTAATAATAGTTAGGGATGCACAATATTATCGGTTTGTTATTGGTATTGGCCGATATCAGCCTAAAAAGTTCAATATCAGTATTAGCTGATATTGAACTTTTTGCAGCTGATATATCGGCCATATATAAACCATATATCAGCAAATTACACGAATGTTCAATTAGGGCTGGGCAATTAATCAAAAAATAATCCAAACTGATATTTAGACCCTGTGGTCAAAGTAATTTTAATCATGTCGATCATTTTGATTATTTTCCCTTAGTAAGTCACATGACCCCTCCATTCAGTCTGCGTCACTTTTGCCAAGAGTGAAGGAAACGAACACCAATCTATCAGAGGACCTTGTAGCCAAGAAAAGTGTCGTCTCCGTTGTTATGGCACATTTTGTATTCTGTGCAGAGGACTTTGAGGAGAAGAAGTTCAATGTAAATACTGCAGGAAAACTGTTTCAATGACCAGTGTTCAGCATAGCATAAAATAATTGTTAATTAATCGTAATCGAGGTTAGAACTTCAATTAAACGTGATATGGAGATTAGGTAATATCGCCCAGCCCTATGTACAATATTGATTTACCTTCTCATCACTGCATGGGTACACTAAAAAATCATGGGTTTTATCTTAGCAACAGTTAAATGTTATTTTGCAAAAAAACAAAAAAAAACAAAACTGTAACACTAAGGCTGGGACGATACACTTTTCTTCTGATTCGATTTTTTAGGTTCCAATTTGATTTAAATTGCGTTTCTACATTATTTCCGATTTTTGCAATCTTTAGTTAGCTTTTTTAACACCAGCTTGATGATGATGATGATGCTTACAGGCTATATCAGGAAAAATACACATCACATGTGAGTCTGTTTTTAGGATTTATTCAGCAATATATTTTAACCAGCTGTTTACACTCTCTCTTCAAAAGTCTGGACTGCTTTTAAAAGTGGCATATTAATACAGAATAAAACGAAGCATTTAAATTTGGAAAAAATCCATTTTTGGACAAAAAAAACAATTTAAAAATTGTCAAACAAAAATCCTGAGACTTACATAAATCGATTTTTTCTCCCACCCCTATGTAACACAGAAAGAAACAAGTCCATTTTTGGAAAGTACTGAGTTTATGCTCTTGACCAGAAATATCAGTATCAGCGATAATGAATTAAAACATTTGGGATATCAGCAAAATCCAGTATCATGCAGCCCTAATAATAATTATTATTATCAGAATTGTTTTACATTTAGTATATATTTAACATTTTAAGGAACTCAAGGATGCTTTTCATCAGTATAACACAAATGAACCAAGTCCAAACTGACCTGAAGGTGAAGATTTTTAAGATCCTGAGCATGACCAAGAATGTAACATTCTGTGATGAGTTAATGGTAAATAGACTTGAGCTTATATAGAGCTTTTCTAGTATTTGACTACTCAAAGCTGCTTTACACCGCAGGTCACACCTACCCATTCACACCCATTCACTCACTGATGGTTCAGAGTTTCTATGTCAGTTATCCATCAGTATCTCTAACACATTCACACTCTTTCATGCCCATTTACACACCACTGATGCAGCAGTGGGAGCAACTTGGCGTTAAGTGTCTTGCCCAAGGACACATTGTCATGTGTCACCTGAAGCTGGACTTGAACCTGCAACCTCCCGATCACTGACCAAGCGCACTATCCAAGGGCGTGAATGTGTTCGAGAAACTAATGGAAAACTAACATAGAAACTTACAACCATCAGAGAGTAAATGGGTGTGAATGGGTAAGTGTGACCTGCAGTGTAAAGCAGCTTTGAGTAGTCCAAGATTAGAAAAGCGCTATATAAGCTCAAGTCCATTTACCATTTACCATTAACTCATCACAGAATGTTACTTTCTTGGTCAGAATAATCAACATTATAATCGACATTATTTTCTCTAAAATAGAAGTTTATCTTCATTCACACATGCACAAAACCCCGCTGATTTTACCTGGTTAATGTGTGTTTGAGCATCAGGGTTTTTTCCCCACTGACCCACCTCTGCCTCTCGGAGGAACCATTAAACTTCCTGCTGTGAGGGGCAAGCAGGTCAGGATATTTTCTGGATAGGTGACCTTGAAATCTTCAGGAAAATTTCAACATTACAAGTGTGCCCATTAGGCTAAAAGAATATTCTTTAGTTTTTCATAGACCAAGGCTGCGGTGGAACAGTCACCTCCTAAGCCCTTTCCTATCTACTGTCCCTTAACCCTGATGGAAAACGTCATGAGGTTAAGGAGAGGAGAATTCAGAGGGACTTAGGAAAGGAAAACTTCAGTGCAGAGAGAATCTGACTACACTTTCACTACGCTACGTCATCATGTGACAGTGGATGTTACTGCTGCGGTGAAACTACAATTTTCTGAAGATGGACTACAAGACGCATCATGCATCATGTATCATGTATCATGACAATGTTCCTTTCAGACAACACTGAACATAATAACCTGGTAAAAATTACATCTGCATAACCGATGTTGGAAGTGAGGATTTCAATAAATTTTTCTAGTCATTATCAACATGAACACCAATCAGAGCATGAAAATAAATGAACTGAATGAAAGAAACACATGAATAGTTCAGACCACAATCTAATGGCATACACATTATTAATATTGAACCATGTTTAAAACATAATCAACATCAAATGTCTCATATCCTGCTCTCTTCAGAGAATCAGACTACTGGAAAGTTAAGGCACGTTTTGGTAAACTTTAGAAAGGATGAACAGCAGAGGTAACTCACATGGTCTGTGTGATTTGTTGTTATTATTCGCTTGAATTCAGAAGCAGCCTGATAACGCGCTGTTATAAAAGCTGTTGCCACAGAGAATTGTGGGACAGGATATTCTCCTCTCCTTTCGTAAAGGATGGTCCAGTGTATCCTATGCTAAAGGAGATAATAAAGGAAGCATTGAGCCTCCTTTCCTATGCATTTAAACTATTTGAACAGCTCTTATCATGAACTACTTCCAGTTAATTTCACTCCGTTAGGAACCTTCCTAAGCAAAAAGGACTTTTCAACCGCAGCCCAAGTCTTTGTCTGCTATATTATTTCTCCATCTCAGCTCCTCGACTTTGGAGCGACCTGCCAGAGGAGACAAGGCTGCAGAGTCTGTTGCTTCTTTTAAGTCACTTTTAAAGACTCACTTTTACAGAATTGCTTTTATGTGATGTCGTCTTTTTAGTCTTCTATTTTCCTTCTTTCTCTGTGTTTTAGTCTCTTTTCCTTTTATTTGATGGTATTTTTCTTATCAGTTTAGCTCCTTATTTGTTATTTTAACAGACTGGTGTCTTAATTTACTTTTAATTCAGATTGTTTTATCTTGCATCATACTTTTAATCTTTTTATTAAAAACTTTTAAGGTCATTGTGTAATTCTTTTTTTTTTTTAATGTATTTTTTGGGCATTTTTGTGCCTTTAATGATAGTAGAGAGACAGTGGATAGGCTTGTGAAAGGGGGTGAGAGAGTAGGGGAAGACACTCTGCAAACTGGTCACAGGCGGGACTCAAACCTGGACCGGCAGAAGCAAGTACATGGGGTGCTAACCACTCCACCAAACTAGCACCCCGGTCATTGTGTAATTCTATCTCTTTTTTCATCTCTGCTATTTTATATTTTCTTTTTATATTGCTTTGTTTTTAACTTTTTATTTGGTCATCATGGTCTCATTTTATGTAGCGGTGTTCCTGTATTGTCTGGGTTCCTATGACATATGGAGGAGCCTTTTGAATCATGGGGCTGGAGTCGCTGGACGTGCATGTTAGCTAGCACCATCAGGGTACAGTTTGCACTTGAGTCATTCTGCCTCTTGTGTGTTGCTGTATCCTGGTGTGTTGTGTCTCCAGCCCTGTGGGGTCGGGGCCTCCTCTGTGTCTGTGTTTAGTGACGGGGCCTGGACTGTTGTGCCTAATTGTGGGGTTTAAGTTTTTTAAGTGTGTTGTGTCATTTTGCCATTTCTGTATGTCCTAAATGGTTTTTGATTTTAATGAACCTTTTTCAGTTGTTCTTTTTTCCTTGAGTTTAAACTCTTGTGCTTTGTTGTCTTATGTTCCTGCCTGCTGTCAAAGCACTTTGTAAACCTATGTTTTTAAAAGTGCTATACAAATAAAGTTTATTATTATTATTATTACATGATAGTAACTCAGGCAGCACACACTGCAGCGTCTTCAGCACTAAAGCCTGACCGTGGTGACTCTTCTTTGCTCCTCTGCTCTCAGGTTTCTATGTGACTCTGGTGGTGAACAGGTGGTGGAGTCAGTACACCAGCATCCCGCTCCCTGACCAGCTCATGTGTATCCTGTCAGGGGGCCTTCAGGGCAGCGATGAGCGAGGCCGCCTGCTTAGACGAACCATGATGCGTTATGCCAGTCTGTCGGCTCTGCTCATCCTTCGCTCTGTTAGCACGGCTGTGTTCAAACGTTTCCCCACCATGGACCACGTGGTTGAGGCTGGTGAGTTGGCACCATAGGGCCTGAGATGGTGGTGTGGAGTTTATATGTTTGTGCAAGTTTAATATAAGAGAATACAATTTAGAACAGAACATTAAATTCACCTTTACCCTCCATACAAATCAACTTATGTCATCACTTAGAAATTTGTGTACAGATTTTTTGTTCTCACGCTTCACTCAGAAATAGAAAGTGTTATAAAAGCTGGCTGTGTATCAGTCACACATTAACGTCATGTCTATGTGCTGTTTCCTCCCCTGTACATTCTCTGCACCGGGATCACAAGGACAGGAACGCTGTGAAACTGACTGCTGATAAATAAGCTTATCATTCTGCTGCTTTAACATCCTCATGTCCAGTCTACTCACTGGTGAAGGGTTTTTCTAGTTATTTGTGATATATTTGAACATGCTCTTTTAATAATGATAGAACAGCTTAAAAAGCTAAGTAATAGGAACAGCATGTTGCACATTTTTGCCTCACTTAACAGCTGAAATGTCAGACATGCAGAGCTGGACCATGCCCATTGTCATTAACTGGTAACACTTTTAGGTTTTGGAAAAATTAAGCCATCCCTCATAACCGACCAATAGTTAACAACACTATTTCCACCACTCCATAACTGATTTTTAGGTTTCTCACCCAAAAGGGAAGAACCACTCAGAAGAGGTTGGACCTCACGGCCACTAGGAATGTCATAGAGAGATCAAACTAATGCCAAAATGTAGGTCTCATTGCCGCCCATAAATCCCGCACTGACACCACTGACCTATCTCAAACAGGAAGCTAGCAATTTGGATTTCAAAATAAAACATTGTTCTAAAAAGAAGTTATCCAGAAAATGTATCTTCTCCTAGACCGTAATTGGTATCAGCTAGAAATGCGGACAGATGAGAGAGGAGGCATTGATGATCAAAAGTTTTGAAGGATTTTGTTGTTTCTCAAACGGTTTACGAATGATGAGTCCTCAAAGTTGGTGAACCCCAAAGAAGCCCAAAGAAGTGTATTGTTTGTGGAGAGTTGGTCAAAATTGTGGCCTCTGTGAAAAAATGTTGAGTTATCGTTGCTATGCTGCTGAGGCCAATTGGGAAAGTGTCACTCCCTGATTGACAGTTGAGTGCAGGTTGTCATGCAGTAACAAATAAAATGTGTAATACATATCCATTATAAAAACTAAGGCTCCTGACAGACCGGCAGAAACACACAATAGTCTTATTTTTAGCATATGAAAAGTTTGAAAAGGGATGAAACCCACAAAATGGAGGTCAAATGGGCATGAGGGACCTGCGAAAAAGCAAGGACCCTACCAATGCTGCTTGCACCTTTAATTCTTTTTGTAATTACCTTTTTTCAGAGAAATTTTACATCCAAATATATATATGTATATACACATTTTTTTAGTATTATCCAACATTATTTTTTAGCATCCATTTCTTTATCTTTAACTTAAAAAAAACATGCAAACAAGAACTCATGAACCAAGGCGGCTTACACAGTATACAATCATAAAAAAGTTAGATTAAATTTAGTTGTAGTTACTACACTCATTTTGTGCCAGGATAACAAATTCAGTTCATTTTGCCCAAATTTGGTCAAACTTACCTTTTTGAATTCTCAGACAATAAGTCAATTTTTCCATTTTGTATATTATTTAAAACCACTCCCTCACTGTGGGAGGTGATGGATTCAACCACCTTCTTCTGATTGCTTTTTTTACTGGCTGCAAGAACAGCCTGCACTAGTTTTACATCTTTCCCTCGATTCATTAGTTGAGTTCGACCGAGCCTACAGTTTCAAAGTTCATAGTTAGATGGATTTTAAACACACACCTCAATGTTTTATGTACCTCCCTCTCGTATGATGTTGTTTCTCAAGCCACTTTGTCTCCAGCAGGATAAATCAGTGTTTTTATATTTTTCCTGGAGTGGAGTCTTAAAATATCTGATAGCAGTGTTCACTCCAGATCGATGTACTGGTTCATGACCACTGGAAGCTCCAAATTTCTCCCCATGCTTCCTCTGATAAATTTAAACCTGCCTCCTTTTCCCACATTTCTCCACCCACCACTCCATAACTGAAAGGAAATATTGACGACCAAACCAAAGCCCTTGACTTTTAAAGTTCAAACAAATATGCTTATGTCAGATATTTTTAGCACTTCTCTGCAGTTTTGATCATGACATCATTCAAAATCTGTTACTTCTTTTTCAGGCAGAACCTGGTATCTATTCAATTTGACCCTCACGCATAAAACATGTGTATCAATATGGCGTGGTAGTAAGTGGGTAATGTTTTCACTCTTCAGAAATGTATATTGGCACTGTTTTAAGAATGTGACGACAAGAAAGAATACTTTTATATATTTGACCAGGATCTAATTAAGGGACTGTGAGGAGTTTCTAAGTAATCACAAAAAAGTCTCACGTTTAGATATATGCCTGATCCAAATACACACTTTAAGATGAGTTTTATAGCATCAAAATAGGTTATCTATAAAATTCTATTCCTTAGCTTCGCGGTCCGGTTGTACAGGGCTGGACTGGCCTGGATACTCAACTTCGAGAACAAGACAATTTAAACTAGAGCAAATTTATATTATTCAGACACGTCTTAGAGCACCGGGCTGTAAGTAGAGATATATAGCCGGCTACAAAACTACAAAACTAAGTATTCCAAAAGTTGCTTGTTGTCACACATCAAAAACTACCGCTACGTAACTAGAAAGAGATACATTACCTCGTTGCTTTGCATCCTGTAAGTTGTTGAAAAAAGAAGTTGTAAAGCAATGCAGAGTTCTGAGGAAGGTCTGTGCTGCATTCATTAGCATCACAACAAACACACACTTTGGCTTGGGTCACGTCTTTTGGTGCTTTCCAGTTGTAGTCAGAAGTTGGAATTTCCGAGTTTTGAGTAGGAAACTGCAACTGGAACGTCCCCCGGAGTCGGAATTTCCTACTGGGAACTCGGTGAAACCTCGCCACCCCCGAGTTGACAATGGAAGATGGATGCCCCCAGTGTGAACAGTTATTTAGCTCCTGTAATAATCAATTTATTTGCACTTCTGTCTGGGGTGTGTCACTCTAGATCAGCTGTATACATAGTATTGTTAGACTTATAGTTACAAAAATGCGGCCATAGTGATAATCACATTCTCCACACAACATCACAGGGTGTGCTAACAACAGCTAACAATAGCCTGGTAGATCGACATGTTTTTTTCCGACTTCAACTGGAACACGGGTAAGTCGGAGATGATGTCACTCCCAGTTCTGAGGTTACTAGAACGCAGCATTACGACAGTCGCCGCGCGTGCTCATGGGTAGCAGAGTCTTAATGTCGCAGGTAATAGATTCTCCTCATAGCACCTTTAATATTTTTTTTTCTAGGTTTGTTACCTCCCACAAAATGTTGCAATTATTCCTGTTTTAATAATAACAATAATAATAACTTTATTTATATAGCACTTTTTAAAACAGGAGTTTCCAGAGTGCTATGACAAAGAACAACGAACAATAAAGTACAAAAATTACAGCACAAGGAAACAAAAAAAGAAAGCTCAGTTCAAAGGCACTCTGACAGAGAGACACAAAGGGCAGAAAAGTTGTGAAAAACACTAACGAGGAAAGTTATTATTATTATTATTATTATTATTATCATTAATTACTATTCCAAGGAGGTTCCACTGTGATAATATTCTGTTAAAGTCCAGTGTTGGACAAATTATTTTTAAAAAGTAATTAGTTATAGTTACTTACTCTCCCAAAAAGTAATTGAATTACTGATATACTTACTCCTTCATAAATGTAATTAGTTACCAGGGAAGTAACTGATGTGTTACTTTTCTGAAAAAGTCTTTGCTGTTTGAACAGCGTGTCTGTGTTCTTGTTGTCACCTGGTCTGCTGCAGCACATCATCAGCGGTGTATCCGTGGATTTGGTCACCAGATTATAAGAGTCACTCACAACAGACGAGCACATTGCCTTGGGACAAATGTGTGTTCTTGCTTTTTACTTCTTTTACTTTAATCCTGAAAACTCTAGTTTTAACTTCACAGACCGGCCTGGGCTCGCCATTGCTGCATCCAGTCGTGTTGCCAGATTTTGCGATTGAAATAAGCACCAGATCAATAAAACAAGCCCAAAATAACAAATCTTTGGCTATATTTACTCCAACATGATGTATTATTTTTTTTAAAAGAGAAATCTAAATTAATCGTGTTTTGATTTTCATCTACATTACATTTTGATCGAACAGTGACATTTCTTCTTATTTGTCTCTTTATTTATTCAACGTAATTTTCTTTATACAGAAGTAAAGGGAGGGTCTACTGTTATTTAAAACTCTGTTATTGCTAAACAGTCTGTCTAACCTTGATTTTGTAACCAAACCTAGACATGGTCAGGCTTTTATCAAAGTTTATGTTGATCCCCTGCAGCTTTATTATAGTAAAAAACAGTAACAGCTACATTAGAAATAAATTTAATTCTGAATATAAGGATTTCTCTTTGGTGGAAACATCATCTTTGCCCCTCTGTTTACAGTAAAATTGACATTTGTGTTTATAGTGGGATAAAATAATTGGTATAACTTGTGAATTGAGTTTCTAACCCTGTTACTGGTCTCTGCTAACAGTGAGTGCTGTTTGTAATTATATTGTATAATTTGTTATCCCACAGTAAGTTGTTACTCTTTTTTTGTTGTCTTCATGTTTTGGCTTCGTCTTGTTTTTCTCTGTTCATCTCTGGGGGATGGGTGCTTTTTATGAAGCTTTGTGCTTACTTTAAATTGAAAATGTAGATATAAAATGCATACGTGGAAAAAAGGAAAAGCCAGGACACTGAATGATGAATGATGCATAAAATCTGATTAATGTAATGTTCCCGCCTTATTGTGGATCATAATAACCAAATGTAGCTAACCTGTGCTGTGCTAATGTGCTGTTTGAACAGGATTCATGTCGAGAGAGGAGAGGAAGAAGTTTGAGAGTCTTCATTCTCCATATAACAAATACTGGATCCCCTGCGTTTGGTTCACTAACCTGGCAGCTGTGGCTCGCTGTGAGGGCCGGATCAAAGATGATCAGACGCTCAAACTGCTGCTGGAGGTGCAGTATTACCCGCAAACACAAAATAAGCACACACCCAGTCCTCCTTTATAATTCAGATCAACATTGTTTTATAAAATTTCTGTTTAAAATCTTGGCTTAGGAATGAAGGAGTGAGTAAAATGCTGTAGGATGACTGAAAAAAGGTCTGTTTTTGTGCAAACAGGAGCTGAATGTGTTCAGAGGGAAGTGCAGCATGTTATTTCACTACGACATGATCAGCGTTCCCCTCGTCTACACTCAGGTATGTGCATGTCCCCCTCCCCTCTAACATTTATAATAATCCTCAGACTTACCATGAAGTAGTCAGTGTTCATTTTGTTGACTAATTATTTTCGTCATAGTTTTCATCAACAACCTTTTTTTACCCTGATGAAAACAAGACAGTAACTAATAAAAACAAGAGCATATGGAAAAAACAAAAACTAAATTAACTGACATTTTCATCATCAAATAAAAACTAAAGTAAAATGTCTGACAGACTTAATCCAATCAGATCTAATCTGGTCATGTTGAAAGTAGAGACAAGTTAGGAATCTATCCAATCACAGCTACTTTGGTTGTGTGGAAAGGTTGGATGAGTTCAGAGGGACATCCAATCACAGCTGCCTTAGCTTGGTGGTGGTGGGATAAGTTGTGGAGCGATCCAATCAGAGCTGCTCTCTTTATGAATCGATATATTCATGTAGAGCAGGCTCACTGTTTGTGGTCAGTTGACAGACCTGCCTGATTTTGAAATTCTGCAGGTCCGTCTTGCCAGCCTCTGCTGTCCAACTAATTTACTCGGCTGAATTCTTAATGGTCCAATCAGGGAAGAGAGGCAGGAGCTGCGGAATGCAGACGTGACGACAACTGGAAGTTGAGAACGGACATGCCGATTAGCCTATTGTCCTCAGGGCTACTCAGTGAAACTTGGCGAAATCTGCCCTCCTCAGAAGTTTACTTGAAGGGATTGTCTTTGACGAGGTTCATGTCACATATAGACCAATCCTACGGCTGATCTGTGGGCGCCGCCATTATCAGCGGCTGCCATTACTGCGGTGGTGGAACAGCGTGTCTACTGCCACCTGCTGTCTGAGACAGCGACATGAACATTTGTAATCAAAACGTTACAGAACCACAAGAATACTGTAAACTAAGGGCTAAAACTTTTGGTATATTTCACAGCTAAAAATTTTGCTCATGTCCAATATATATTTAAAAAATAACATCTACATTTTACATGAACTATGTTGCTCACCCACTTACGATTTTGATCTTCGTTAAACTTTGACATCCAGCTGTGAGAAACGTCGTCTCTGGTTCAGCTACAGTTGAGTGTTGTCCTCTGTTTGTTAGTTTAGAGCTGTCATTTTGCTGTTTATTCCTCCATCGGTTTTACGTCCTCACTGCTGTTTGCCTGGATAGCCTTAAGCTAACCAGCTCCTACTCATGCATATTCAGTTAGCCATGTGCTGCTTACGTGATGGCACTGAACAGGAGGGAGTATCGCTACATGATAGTTACACAAAGAGAGCTGGTCGTATAAAATACAAATAATGAATAGAAAATAATGTAAGAACAATATAGTATGTAATTGAGAATTATAACTAATTCACATATGCATTGGGTTTGTGGGCGTGACCATCTTGTGGTGGATGGCGTCATTACTATTGAAAGTACAGTAGTGCTGTAGTACAGTAAAGTACAGTCCTGGCTGGCTGTGAGAGCAGGATGAATAGTTGGATTGATGATGTTAGACACTACTGTTGTGGCGGCCTAAAACAACATGTTCTCCCAGATCGGTATGGCATGTTTTTATGGTTATAAAAAAAAAGAAATCGATTTTTGTTCAGTCCATTCTCCTGATCACTCTCAGTCATATGTATGCTCGCTGCCCGACTTACCACCGCAGTAATGGCGGCTCAACAACTTCCGGTGTTTTTCAGGATTGGTCTATAAGTGTTAAATGAATCATCTGTGTGCTACAACTTAGAGTAAGACGATAGTAAAGGCCGTTAGCTGTTAGCCGCTAAGTTAGTGGCTAACGGCTAACGGTCATTAACTGTTGTTAGCTGTTAGCGACTAAGTTCGCCGCTATGACTAACGTCCATGAATTGTTGTTTAACTGTTGTTAGCCATTAGCTGCTACATTAGCCGCTATGTATGCTACATTGTAGGAGGCGACCCTGCTTGATGTGGATTGGTCTGTGATGAATGTGACGAGCCAAACGATTGTCCAATCACAAGCTTGGGTTTTTTTCACATTCTGCCCCTGAAAACAAATTTAAAGGGCTCCTACCCAGATGGACTAGTGAAATATTTCTGTGGCAGATATATTGAGCTGTCCATCTGGCTTGTCAGGTTAGAGATGCTCTGCCAGGTAGCCTAAATAAAGGTGACTGCATTTCACACTAAAGTTGAAGTTGTTTCTGTTCATTTATACATTCAAACTTTACCACCATTCAGTAAAGGGTAATTAGATGTTTGATTTTATCTAAGTGTAAAACATGACTTCAGAAATTTCAGCTTAAAAACTTAATATTTTTGTTGATTTAATTTACAGTAAGAATTATTCAATAAAATGTTGTGAAATGTCATTAACTCAAACTAGACTAAGATTAAAGCAATTTGGATGTCTAAATTGTGACTAAAACTAAAACATATTTGAGGCAAAAGACTATAACTATCACAAAACTAAAAAGTGTTGACGAAATGAAGTTACTTTGTTGAGTAAGGCCTCTGGTACCATCATTCATTGAATATGTCATCTTACCTCTAAACATTTTGTTAGAATGAGGGATTTTTACATTTATGGATGGATGGATATTTAAAACTATTAGCTTAAAAAAGAAAAAGGAACAGCTGCTTTTTTTCTGCATTGTGTTTAAGTAGAAGTTTGATGTATCAATGAATAAGATACAGTTACTCAAAGTTTGGTCTACCAGGCAGTTGATCTGGGGGTTAATGGGTTCATGTGGACTGACAGGGACAGAGATGTCAGATAATAATTTAAGTAGTAAGATATTATAAAATTGCTTGAATCAGAAACACGAGTCTCAGTGTTTATGTTACTATTTCTTCATTTGAAAAAAAAAACAACCCAAAACTAAATTAAAAGATGGTGTAAAAATTAACACTGGATATAAGTAAGTTCGTTTGGGGATTCATCTAACCCTTCATTTGTCCTTTAGCAATGATTCATCACATGGGTGCTCATTTCTTTCTGTTCGTTCAGGTTAAGCCCTTGTGGACGTAATGTTTGATAAAAGTCTTGAAGGACTTTCTTTAAACAAAAGTTGAAAGAAGTGGATCATATTTCAAGGGTCAACGTCATGGTGTTTTGTGGACTAGATTGCTCAAACTGCAATGATGCCCATTCTGACCCAAGGATGAACTGATGACGTTTGGAAGTCAAAGGCCGATGTCACGGAACAGGCTTGAAGTGATGATAGTTTGAATCAAATGTGAAGTTTATAGACTTTTATGATCATCATTTTCTTGTGGATACCAATGTTTTAACCCAGATTTAACAAAATCATGATGTTTCGTAGGATCCCAGTTACATCTTGAACAAAATGTCTGGTATGGCACAAGTATAAACATTGACGACATTTTGAAGATCATAGGTCAAAATTTAGAATAGATCAGACATAACTTTAATCACTTTGGAAAACACCCTCAGGGAAATTAGGATTTCAATAGCAGTTTGACAAAGATACAGTACAGGCCAAAAGTTTGGACACACCTTCTCATTCAATGCCTTTTCTTATCTCTAATTACATAGTAGATTCTCACTGAAGTAATGATGGCCACTTGTTTCTCTTCACTTAGCTGATTGGTTCTTGTCATAATATTAATTCTAACAGTTGTCTAATAGGGCTGTCAGCTGTGCATCAGCCTGACTTCTGAACAACACAAATGATGGTCCAACCCCATTAATAAGACAAGAAATTCCATGAATTAACCCTGGACAGGCACAGCTAAGAAGAGAAAACCATTTCAGGTGACTACCTCTTGAAGCTCATAAAGAGAATGACAAGAGTCTGCAAAGCAGTAATCAGAGCAAAGGGTGGATACTTTGAAGAAACTAGAATATAAGACATGTTTTCATTTATTTGACACTTTTTTGTTAAGTACACAATTCCACATGTTTTCTTTCATAGTTTTGATACCTTCAGTGAGAATCTACAATGTAATAGTGATGAAAATTAAGAAAACACATTGAATGAGAAGGTGTGTCCAAACTTTTGACCTGTACTGTATGTTATAAAGGTAGATATAAACAAAACATAAATACATATAAATTAAAAATTAAAATTAAAATGAAAATGTGTAGTCTGGCTGACTACTCCTTACTCCCGTCCAAAATCTTGCTGTTACTCTTCATCCCCTTACTTACCTGAGTCGTATTGCCAGTAAGTTACTGTAAAACTCCTTATTGTCCAGTGAGTGGTGGAGTCCTCTTCAGTCTCCCTGAAAACAGTCAATTTTTCCCACTTTTCCACAAATTGTGATTCCTGTAATCTTAATTTGTGTGTGAGTTTCTCCATTACAAATATTTCCTCAACAGTGCACACCCACTGCTCCCCAGTAGTTGGTCCTACTTTGCACCACAATCTAGTATTTTGACAAGATACTCATCCTTTTTTTGTATTATATCATGGGACAAATTCCCCAAATACAAGATTTTATGAACAGTGTGTTTTTGAGATCGATTTAGTGAAACAGGGTGATAGCTGCTGTGGAGAGGATGAAGCCAAAAGTAAAAATCTCAGGAGTTCAGATGGTTGTAGCTCCTCCTGTCATTCTGTAATGACCAAAGCAGGCTGCAGGAAGAGGAAACCAAAAAAAGATTATTGTGCTCAGTGTTTAACATCCACACACCTTAAAACAGGTTAAACACAGGCTAAACTCTATCTGGACCAGAAAGACCTTGAGAAAGTCATTCACGCTTTCATCTCATCTCTCTTGGACTACTGTAACGCCCTGTATGTTGGCATTGAGCATTCTCAGCTTAACCGCCTGCAGATTGTTCAAAATGCGACTGCTCGTCTCCTGACTGGGACAAAGAAACGGGAGCACATAACTCCAGTGCGCTCCTCCCTTCACTGGCTTCCAGTGAGGTTCAGGATTGATTTTAAGATTCTGTTATTTGTTTTTAAGTCTCTGAATGGGCTGGCCTCAGACTACCTGTCTGACCTTATTAGGGTTTATCAGCCCTCCAGAGCGCTTTGCTCAGGAGGCCAGATGGTTACTCGATCCTCTCTAAAAACCAAAGGAGATCGAGCCTTCTCTGTTGTGGCACCCAAACTGTGGAGCGCACTACCTGTAAATGTGCGGACTGCGAATGGCCTCTCTACCTTTAAAATACAGCTAAAGACGTACTTGTTCACCTTGGCCTTTGGTGGAGTATAGCCACTTTTATCTGGGACTTTTATTGGTTTCACTCATGGATGTATTATAAGAACTGGATAGCGTGGCTCCGCCTTCTACCATGTAACGGATTTGAAGCCTAAATATCCCCCATCAGGGCGCCGCCATTGTGCAGCCAGTAGAGAATTTGGGCCATAATCCGGACGCAGCTGTCATAAACGGTCGCAACACTCCGCAGCATACGCCGTACACAATCATTGTGAAGCTGCCGTAAACCGCGGTTATTTTTAAAGTCTAATAACTTATAAAAAAGAAACTTTTCAGAAAAAAGAGGACTTGGAAAACACGCAGCCCAATAATACTTTCATATCACCACAGCATACAGATGGGAGAAATATTTGTACGGGGTGTAATAATTTTTTGAAGTTTCACTTTGGCCCGTTCAGATGAATGGGGGAGACGGAAATTTGACCTATACTGCAGCCAGTCACCAGGGGGAGCAGTTTTCGTGGAGGCTTGAATTTGAGCCCAGCGACATGGCGTCCATGTTTTTTACAGTCTATGGTTTTACTGGGCAGTATGCATATTTATACTGTACTGCCCCTGTTCTTATTGCTTTTATTTGTTTTTATTACTTTTATTGGTTTTATTATGTCTGCCTTTTCTACTGTAAAGCACTATGGTAGGCTACTAGCTGTTTAAATGTGCTATATAAATAAAGCTGACATTGACATTGACACAGCTGCTTTAGTCTCAGAGTATGTTTGATTCTCCGTTTGCACTGACAGTAACACAGAAACAGACCCTAAAGACCTGAAAAGAAAAGAATCATGAACAAACTGACCCACTCTCTTCAACAGGTGGTGACTTTGGCTGTTTACAGTTTTTTCCTGGTGTCTCTCATCGGTCGTCAGTTTCTTGATCCCAGCCAGGGCTACAAAGACCACGACCTGGACCTCTACGTCCCCATCTTCACTCTGCTGCAGTTCTTCTTTTACGCTGGGTGGCTTAAGGTCTGAAACACTGACACAGATGATGAGTTTGATATTTGAAAACAACAGTATGCTGGAATTAAAACAGTGATTAAGCTAATAAGATTTCTTTCTCCTTGTTTTGGCTGTAAGGTCGCAGAACAGCTGATTAACCCTTTTGGAGAAGATGATGATGACTTTGAAACCAACTGGCTGATTGACAGAAACTTCCAGGTTTTCTTTTTGTGTTTTTGCTACTTATTTTTAAATGCTCTTGGACTTTTCCCCAAATGTCCCCCTTACTTTATTCAAGTGCACTATGAGCACACTTACATAATACTAAGAATGGAGTGTAAACTATATTTTATAGCATGGTGAAGTATAGTTGCCTTATACTGAAAAGTACAAAGGAAAGTCAAGGACTAAGAACATTAATACTGAGACTTAAACATATATTTTAATTTCAAAACTTACTTCTACTTTAGTGCACTTTTTACTTCTATCTGCCACAAAGTTCTAATACTTCATATTGTGATCCAAGTACAGAATAAGGTCAAGTCATTATGCTTACGTTTAATGTAGCAGAATAACAATGTTTTTCATTATACACATTTGCTTTGAGGTTTTACCGCTGTTTTAAACTTAAATGTTTACAGTTCAAGCTTAAAAGTTTACAGTAAACAGCGTGCTCTATTTCACTCATTTCTCAGTTGGAGACACTATTTTGTTTACATTTTAGAAGCAAATACACACTTTTTCCTTCACCATTTTTGACAAAGAACGACTTGATCTTGGAGAGATTATACGCTTACATTTTAATTGCAGATGTGCACCTTTTACTTTAATTTTTTCAATAATGAAGGGCTTGATTTCATAGAGGCTCTTTGTTTTTGAAATGCACATCTTCAATTATTTAAGCAGGAATTTGTAAATACACTGTATGGTGTGCTTTAAAAAACAAATATGTATATATATATATCTTTTTCTCAACGTTCTGTCTTGTGACTTTGTAAATACATTGCAGTCTCGTGTACATACAATATGAGATAACTTTAAAAATACTTAAAGTACACAAATAGTATGGTACAAGTTATTTGTTAAGCGAACTTAGAAGTTTACTTAAAGTATAACAAGTATTGTATAACTGAGAAGATAACAATTATAATTGTTAATGACTAATAATGATGATGTATACAAAAAAGAAAGAAAAGGAGAGAATAGAAGGAAGGAAAAAATAAAGACAAAAAAAAAACAATGATAAATAATTCAAAAGGAAATAAAAGAAGAGATGGTTGCTCTCTGTGTGTATGAAGGAATGTTTCTATTATTTTCTTCTAAATTGTAAAACTGACCTGTTTGTATGTCTTTTATATGTACTCTTCTGTTCTGTTTTGTTTTGTCTTGAAATAAAAAAAGTGTAACAAGTAAAATAGCAAAATTAGTATTTTTAGTCCATAAAATTATACCTAATTTATTCTTCAATAAACTAAAATGTGGACTTTAAGTATAAACCTAGTACAATTAAATTAGACTAAATTATATTTTATTTTATTAGATTAGATTAAGTAGAACTTTATTAATCCCTTTGGAGGACTCCTTCAAGGAAATTAAGATTCCAGTTTTGCGTAGTGGATAAAAAGATTGATACAACCAACAACATAAATAAATATAACTAAATAAAAGTAAAAATATGTCTACAGGTTGACTGTTATATTGGCTGGCATTTTGTTGAGTAGTATGCTTGTGGTGTACTTTAACAATACTTCAATAAACTAAAATGTGGACTGGAAGTAAACTTAAAATGACCTTTTAAAGTAAACTGAAAGTGTACTTTTATAAGCTTAAAAATGTTCCAATTTAGTCAGAAGAAGTATTTAACTAGTATATTTTCTAGTGCACTTCCGTTATATGGTCCATATTATGCTTGCTATTCTTACACTCCAGCATACTGAATAAAATGAACTTTAAGAATAATGCTTCTTGCTAAGGGTAAGCGTATATTAGAAACTTGTGCTTTACTTTCAGCATCATCATCTGTGTAACAACCAAATATTTCATTGAGAGTCTTGCTCTGCTCTTCGACACTTATATTTAACAACTCATGTGCAATACAATTATATGTGACATTTACTCATCTGTATATACCATTCATCATTTGCACTAAAAATTAATACATATTCTGGTGTCCGTGCAATATTTATCTACCTATCTACCCATATCTACCTCCTGTGCAATACTATGTGAACAACATAGAAATACTGAGAACTGGGAATTGGACTATTTTTCATTCATTAATATTTGTCATCTACCTCATATTGTACACTGAGCCTCAGTTGTGCTGTGCACAAGTCTGCGCCTCATCTTGTATATATCTTGTATATTTAAAGCCCCCCTGCAACTTGTTGATTTTTCTTTTCTTTTTTACTTATACTATTTTTGCACACTTTTATGAACTTAACTACCTATTACACTGAAAGGAGAAGCTCTCCAATCTTGTTGTACATTCTGTATAATGACAATAAAGGCCATTCTGATTCTTATTCTTCTGATATGAGTACTTGTGACTCTGCAGGTGTCTATGATGGCGGTGGATGAGATGTACGGAGATCTGCCAATGATGGAGAGAGATCGCTACTGGAACGACTCCAACCCCAGACCTCCATACACCGCTGCCACGCTCTTTGTCCTTCGCAAACCCTCCTTCCAGGGCTCCACATTTGACATGGCGTGAGTCTCTGAGTTTACCTTCTCATTCCACATGTTTTCTTTTTACTGTGACACTTTTAGTTTTAATCCCCAGAAGTGTTTTGCTGCACTGGTATTAAAATAAGTATGGGCCGGGGAATAAAATTTAAAATACATTACCCCCTAGTAAAAAGTAGTATACTTGAAGTTCATTTTATGAAGTATACTCTCCTGTTCTTATAAGTATGGCAAGTATACTACGGACCATGTACTTGTAGTGCATTAGAACGTATACTAGTTTGATACTTCTTTGGATTTTTAAGTTTACAAAAGTACACTTTAAAGTATCCAACAAGTGCACATATCTTTATACTAACAATGCACTAGGTATATACTTAAAGTCTACATTTTTTATTAGTTATGATGAAAAGTAAGAGAACTTGATCAGTAAATTCACTTCAAAGGTTTCTCTGTTTATGTTTTAAAGGTACATAGAGATAATGAAATAGAGCACACATACAGTTCAGGCCAAAAGTTTGGACACACCTTCTCATTCAATGTGTTTTCTTTATTTTCATCACTATTTACTAGGGCTGGGTATTGATTCAGATTTTCTGGATCGATTCGATTTGATATTACAAGGTCTCAATCGATTCACGATTCAATTTGATATTTGTTCAGTCTGGGATATCTTAGTTAAAATAGTGCTGTAAATTTAAAAAGTGACCTTTTGACCTGCTACATCATTAAAAATTGTTTTAACATGAAGAACTAAACCCAAAGCAGTTACATTAATCATATTTTAATGATATGCATTAATGCATATTCTGCATATTGCTTGTTTTTTGTCCAACCCGTATTTTCCTTTGTACTTGTTAAATCTAAAATACTGTACATCCAAACATCAGCTTTTAAACTTGCCAGTGGTGTCCATACAGAGCTTCCACCATGTTTGTTTGCAGTAACATCTCATGAGATCTTGTTCAGTAGAAAGCAACGCTAAACGCTGATCACATGAGACTAGCAGGGTTGATACCACAGGCTGCTTCTCTGCACATCCAAAGAAGAAAAAACTACCCAAGTTAAAAGATCCATCTTTGGATTTTATGGATCGATTATGAACCAGTTAAAGGAAAATCGATTAAAATAGATTTTTTTAACCCAGCCATTTACATTGTAGATTCTCACTGAAGGTATCAAAACTATTAATTAACACATGTGGAATTATGTACTTAATAAAAAAGTGTGAAATAAATGAAAACATGTCTTATATTCTAGTTTCTTCAAAGTATCCACCCTTTGCTCTGATTTCTGCTTTGCACACTCTTCATTCTCTTTATGAGCTTCAAGAGGTAGTCACCTGAAATGGTTTTCTCTTCTCAGGTGTGCCTTTACAGGGTTAATTAATGGAATTTCTTGCCTTATTAATGGGTTTGGACCATCATTTGCGTTGTTCAGAAGTCAAGCTGATACACAGCCCACAGCCCTATTAGACAACTGTTAGAATTAATATTATGACAAGAACCAATCAGCTAAGTTAAGAGAAACAAGTGGCCATCATTACTCCAGTGAGAATCTGCAATGTAATTAGTGATGAAAATAAAGAAAACACATTGAATGAGAAGGTGTGTCCAAACTTTTGGCCTGTACTGTACTATTTACTGTTAACTTTAAAACTCCAGCACTATATGATCTTAAATATGTAAGTTTATAACAGGGGTAATACAAACCAAATTGTGTTGTGAAAAACATATTTATCCTGCTAAATTAAATGTAAGCACAATGAATTGACCTTATTCTGTACCTGAATCAAGTCTTAAAGGATAAGTTTGGTTTCAACAGCTTTCACATTGTTTATAGACTGAAGTAGAACAATATACTCACCCAGAAGGCTTTCCTGATCCAAACAGTGCTTCAGGAGATATTTAGATCCAAAATCAAGCGGCGGACATCTGTATAATGGTAGCACATAGGGCATGTATAGCGCCGCTCCTAAAACTGCATTAATTCTCCAAAAACTCATTAGTTTCACCAATATTTCATCATGGTCCGCTCGCGCTACTCCTCCATTACAGTCTGTGTCGCTCCAGACATGTTTTTGTGGCTGTGCTGACCTCTGAACTGAAGAAGAAGGTTTGCCCCCGCGCATGCGCAGTACTCTCTGGAGCGCTGTTCTTCTCTTTGCCTCCGCATCCTCCTTTGGATGAGCTCCTCATCTGTAAACTCTGGCTCCAAACTGTAAGGACACCCATCATATTCAAAGTTCTCCTCCACAACATCTTCATCCGATAGATATTCATCCATTTTGCACAAAACTGGAAGAAGAAAGTCGTTGTGTAGCCGGCGGTTGCCCTGAAACAATTAGCCGTACTGTGCATGCGCGGAGGCAAACGTTCTTCTTCTTCAGTTCAGAGGTCAGCACAGTCACAAAAACATGTCTGGAGTGACACAGACTGTAATGGAGGAGCAGCTCGAGCGGACCATGATGAAATATTGGTGAAACGAATGAGTTTTTGGACAATTAATGCAGTTTTAGGAGCGGCGCTAACATGCCCTATGTGCTACCATATACGGATGTCCGCTGCTCGATTTTGGATCTAAATATCTCCTGAAGCACTGTTTGGATCAGGAAAGCCTTCTGGGTGAGTATATTGATCTACTTCATTCTATAAACAATGTGAAAGCTGTAGGAACCAAACTTTTCCTTTAAAGTGTTAGTACTTTGTGGCAGAAAGAAGTAAAAAGTATACTTAAGTACAAGTATAAGTTTTAGTATTAAAGTAAGTGTAAGCAATAGTAGCCTACTATTGTACTTAGTCTTAAAATTTTCTTTATACTTTTCAGTATGAGCCAAGTATACTTCACTATAGTGTTCTAAAGTAGATAAAACATAGTATATAAAAAGTTAACTAGAATCAAGAACACTTAAACTATATCTCATCTTTTCACAGGATCCCTAAAGAGGAGATGCACTTCCAGCCTCTTGAAGACATCGCAGAAAACCTGGAGGAGTCCGGCAGTCGTCACCCCAACATGGCCCTCTTTAACCGCCTGCTCAACGCCGCGCCCTCTCCCACCGGCCTCATGGGGGGCGCCCTTCGCCGCACCTCAGCACAGCTACAGAGGCTGCGCCACTCACCCAGCATCGACCAGTGCACCAGCGATGATGATGAAGACAATGAAAGTGTTAAAATAGGTAAAGGTGGCTCTCTGCCATCGGGGCTGGGACAGGACACTCAAAGCACCGTCTGCAGCTTCAGGGAGGAAAAAAACACCAAAACGCCGTTACTGGAGATCCAGTTTGGATCAGAGGAGGAGACTCCTGAAGAGCAGCCTGTCATCAGTGAGAGGAAGGAGGAGACAGGAGTGGAGGAGAGGATGGCTGCAGACTGGGAGCTGTCAGGAGAAAAGGAAGAAACGTGCAGTCCAAGGGCAGAACGTCTCGGTTTGTCTTTGCTTCCTCCTCCCCCCCAGTTCTCCAGAGGGATGTCCATCCGGCCTGCTTCTGCCATCTCCCCCTTTTCCTCCCGTCACCACTCTGCCTTCCTGTTTCACCCATCTGTCCACACCAGTTTGGAGCACTGCAGCTCTCAGCCAGCCATCAACCACAACAGGGTTGCACCGGCCATTCCCAAGCCCCCTTTTGGTGGGAGCAAAACGTCCTTCCTCACTGTGCCATCGTGTGATGAACCTCAGCGTTTCCGCAGTGTGAGCATGGGATCAGAGCTCACTGGGTCTTAAGGCTGTGCAAACTTTGTTTTTTTAACAAACTGGGAAGAATTTGCTGCCTCAGTGGACATTTGAGCAGCTCAGACTTGATTCAGAGCATGTTTTCAAGTGTGAATCATTTATAGATTTATAACTGTACTAACAGATTTGCTCCTATTTTAAAGTAGCTTTTTTCCCATGATACTTAAAATTGATGCACTTAAAGACGCTATGAGGAGTTTTTAAGTAATTACAAAAAAGTCTCACTTTTAGATATATGCCTGATCGAAAAACACACTTAAAGATGAGTTTTATAGCATCAAAATAGGTTATCTATAAATGCTATTCCTTAGCTTCGTGGTCGGGTCGGACAGGGCTGGACTGGTCTGGATACTCAACTTCGGGAACAAGACAATTAAAACTAGAGCAAATTTATATTATCCGGACACGTCTTAGAGCACCGGGCTGTAAGTAGCGATATATAGCCGGCTACGAAACTATGATACTAAGTTTTCCAAAAATTGCTTGTTGTCACACATCAAAAACTACCGCTACGTAACTAGAAAGAGATACATTACCTCATCGCTTTGCATCCTGTAAGTTGTTGAAAAAAGAAGTTGTAAAGCAATGCAGAGTTCTGAGGAAGGGTCGAGCTGCATTCATTAGCATCACAACAAACGCACGCTTTAGCTTGGGTCACATCTTTTGGTGCGTTCCAGTTGTAGTCAGAAGTAGGAATTTCCGAGTTCCGAGTAGGAAACTGCAACTGGAAGTCCCCCCGAAGTCGGAATTTCCTACTGGGAACTTGGTGAAACCTCGCCACCCCCGAGTTGACAGTCGAAGATGGATGCCCCCAGTGTGAACAGTTATGTAGCTCCTGTAATAATCCATTTATTTGCACTGCTGACTGGGGTGTGTCGCTCTAGATCAGCTGTATACATAGTATTGTTAGACTTATATTTACAAAAATGCTGCCATAGTGGTAATCACATTCTTCATGTGATATTTGTGAACAACAACGCAGGGCGTTCTAACAACAGCTAACAATAGCCTGGTAGAGTGACGTGTTTTTTTCCGACTTCAACTGGAACGCCGATAAGTCGGAGATGATGTCACTCCCAGTTCCGAGGTTACTGAAACACAGCATTACGACAGTCACCGCGACTGCTCATGGGTAGCAGAGTCTTTAATAGATTCTCCTCATAGCACCTTTAAATCTATTGTTCAAGCTATTTTAAATAAGTACCCTCATATATTTTTTATATTTCCAAAATATCACAAACCTGATCAAAGTAAACTGCACTGAATATTTCTGACCAAGTAGTTAAGTTTTGCATTTTGAGGCACTTTAAAGGAATGCACAATCTTTAAAGATTTCTGTTTTGTGTTAACAGATAATCTAATAAGGAGCATAAACCCCCTTATTGTTGCAGAACTTCCATAATGCTTCGCCTGCCTTCAGCACAAATAGTAAAGAATATGGAGCCACAAAAAAAGTCTGCAAATCAAAAATGTTACATTTGTTATCCTGGCCACTAGAATATATTAAAAATGGAAGCAATGACATTTATTTTATGAGTGATGAAAGTTATGACCTGACAACATAACTACAAAATAATACAAATAGTAAATAAGGTGGAAGCAAACTTTATAGAGCTATCAGCTCATTTCAGTACAGTAATTGAGTTCTGTTGATGTACTGGAAAAATGAAACTTAATAATAAAGATTTGAGATTTAGCAGATTTATTTTCAGATTAAGATATTCCCCCACATCCAGTCATCAAGCAAACTTCTCCACAATGGAAAATCTCTACATATGTATTTGTAAAAAATCTGGTTTAATAATGTCTTTGCTGAAACTTTTAATAATAATATACATATAAAAACAACATAAAGCAGACATGAAATCCACAAAACCCCCATCTTGTTACTGTCAAGTGGATTCTGGATATGTATGTTTGTTACTATAAAAGCCTGTATTGGTATTAAAACAACAACCAAAATGTTTTTTTTTTCCTGTATGGTATGTTTTTATGAATATGTAAATATCCACATGAATAGAAATATTTCTGGTGCAGTCTTTTCTGTATTGCTTTAAAAAGGTATCAAATGAAAAGAGCAATAAATAATGTAGGTTTTGGTCATCGATCTTCTTAATTCTGACAGACAGTAGCTGAAAACACATCTTTACATGACACACGGAGTGATGCAGCACAGACTTCTCTATGAAAGTTGACAACCGTATATCCAGTTCTAATACCTACAGAAAAATAACACTGGGGAACAATTTGGAAAACAAATCTGTTGAGTTAGACTTTTGTGCTGATTTAGACTAAAATTGACCTGCTTATTCCAAAACTGCAGTCAGTTTTTTTCTAGCACGTCAAGTTTTTTCTTCACAGCTTACCCTCCTGATAAGCAAAATTCCGCTTATTAGCTGTAATAAGATTTGCCAGCTGATTACGATTGGACTCATCTACAGCTACATGACACCTTGTTTGTGCAGTCACAATTGAGACAGTGCAGTGAGAGGTGTGTGCTGCTACCAATAGATCAGTACCATCAATATCTGCAAACAGAAAGCTAGCATAGTGGAAGTTTAAAGGATTTGTGCTGGCTTTACTTTTAACCTTGTAACTATGGGCATAGCACTTTCAATGCTATTTATTTTTATGCTGCTTTTTTGTTTTCAAAGCTTGTTAGTATTATATCTTAGTGTTTTATTTACATAGGTATATATTTCCTTTGTTTCAGAACATGTCTGCTCCTGCTACCTAGCGTCGTAAATGCCTAAACAGCCCTGACCCCTTTTGCTACATTTGTGGTAGTTTCTATAAGTCAGAGGGCAAACATCAGTGCATTTGTCAAACAAGCATATTTTCAATATTTTAAAATAAAACTCGGTGATCAAGACACATGTGGGCCCCTCACAAAGTGTGCTAGCAGTGTGTTGAGAGTTTACGGATGTGGACCAAAGGAACATGTAAAAAGTTGGCATTTAGTATCCCCATGGTTTGGCAAGAGCAAAAAGATCATTGCACAGACTGTTACTTTTGTTACCCTCCGCTAAGAGTTTGTTTGTCTGTCTGTGAGCAAATTAACTCAAAAAGTTATGGATGGATTTGGATGAAATTTTCAGGAAATGTTCAGCATGGGAAAAGGAAGAAGTGATTCGATTTTGGTGTTGATCCGGATCACTGTCTGGATCCGCCATGACGAAAAATGTGATTTTGGTGAATAACTACTAAACTAAAATAGATATCAGTATGAATCCAATTGCTAATGGTGTGTTTTCATGGTCAAGGAATTTAAATATTTAGTGAAATAAAGGTAGGACTAATATTTATGGTGAAAATCACAATATGGAAGAGGACTGTGGTGCTGGCGGAGGTCTGCGCTCTCCGAGTGCTTTTCTAGTTTAGTGATTTAACAAGAAAATAAAAGTACAATAGAAAACCTACTGTCGGCTACAAGACCAATGCCTCATTCAGCTGAAATCCCAGTGCCAGTTTTGTAAAACTACCTCCTCAAGAAGATCTGAGTGATGATGAAGAACGCAGTGACAGTAGTGATGCAAATTTTGATCAGCACGAGTTGAATGATTTGGCATGTGATTTGGGCCTGTTAAGTACAGTATTTTTCATACTTTTTAAGAAAATGAAGATCCTATAGTTCAAAGACTTGATGTGATAGAGAAAAACTGAGATCAGCTGTTGATTCAGCACCGAAACATTAGTTAAAAATAGCTCACACCGGGGTGCTGGTTTGGCGTAGTGGTTAGCACCCCATGTACTTGCTTCTGCCGGTCCAGGTTCAAATCCCGCCTGTGACCAGTCTGCAGAGTGTCTTCCCCTACTCTCTCACCCCCTTTCACAAGCCTATCCACTGTCTCTCTCCTATCAATAAAGGCACAAAATGCCCAAAAAATATACTTTAAAAAAAAAAAAAAAAAAAAAAGCTCAGACCTAACAACAAAAAATGTGCTCCCCAGTGTAATTCAAAACACACTTCTTAAAATACTACTCCACAGGTTTGACCAGCAGGGGGAGACAACGACAAACAAGTGAATGAAGTCTTCAGGAGAGAAAAGAGTCACAGTGATGCTCTCTTCCATGATCCAGTACACGCTTCATTTTCCGCTGCAGCCAGGCCCAACTTTAGCGGCAGCTGGAGGAGAGCGCCCTTCTGACCAGCGTAGACTGTCTCTGCTTGGATAGGAAAGACTGAGCTGGACCTGCATCCTTCATGGACTCACATAAACCATGCAGCTGCAGAGCTGATGACTGAAAAGACAAGAAAGTTACATTATGGGGGCGAAATTCTGTCTTTATCCAGTTATCAAAACTGACATAGTGATTTTGCAGTCAGACTAAAAAAAAGAAATAAACTTCCTTTCGAGCTTGGACTCGCTCTGTTTCTTCTCATAATGTCTGATTACTCTATAACCCATGATTTAATGTCCAGAGTTTTTGCACCTGTCCCTAAAGGGATAGTTCAGTATTTTTGAAGTTGGGTTGTATCAGGGATCCAAGCAGCGCTGTACCTTTAAGGGGAATCTCTAGCTAGACTCTTCTTTTCTCTTGTTCCCAAATGGTGGAATGAGTTACCTAACTCCATACGATCCGCAGAGTCCCTTTCTACTTTTAAGAGATGTCTGAGGACTCATCTGTGCAGGGAACACTTTGGCTCTTAATCTGATCTTCTCCTCTTTGTCCTCAGAGGTAGAATGAATCAGAAGATCTCAGACCAGCTCTTAATGAATATTTAGCACTGAATTTTGAATGCTTGGAATGTTGATCGATGTTGTTGACTTGAATTTTTGTTGCTGACTTGAAATGTTCGTTGTGACTTGAATTATTGTTGTGATAAGCTGCATTATAAACAAACAAGCAAACAAACAAAAAAACCCTGGCACTTCTTCTGGCACTGGTTGGCAGCAGCTGTGGCCAATTGACTTGAAGCACTTCAACACACTTGCTAAGGTTTTTCCCCTCAGTCCAACTTCTTGCTTGTGTTGTACATCGCTTTGGACAAAAGCGTCTGCTAAATTAAATTGTAGAACTGTAGAACAAGCTGAGAGCACCAGTGAGGTGAGCTGTAGTGAATGATGCAGTTATTTTGCATAATACTACAGAAATATGAACCATGGAACTATGTTGGATTAAATGTATGATTAAGCAAAATCATCCATTTTATTTTTTCTCATGAAGTCTGTTTGGTACTATTTTACAATGCAGCAAACGTCTACATGATCTCCAGGTCGTGTGCATTGTTTCTGCTGATCTCCTGATTTCACTCCATGGACCAACGGCAGAGGAAACTAATACTGAACCAAATATGAGTGATAAGTGTTGATGACATTCTTTTTACCGTAGATGCAAGGAATACACAGAAGAAGAAATTCTTCAGAAAGAGACTCAGTGGGCTGAGGGAGCGACAGGGGACGGACAGACTAATGTGAAAACTGAGAGCAACAGAGATCTGGAGTCACCTGGTGGTCTATGTGTGTAAACTGAAAGTTTGTGGCCACAAACCTTCCTGCTGTTAGATCTGAATTAGAGGTAAGTGTACGGCGCTCTATACTATCAAGTGCTTAAAGGCAAAAGAATACACAGCCATTTCTTTATCATATTGAACTAGTGCCAGACTTCCTGAAGGAAAAATAAGCACTCTGAAATTACAGGTACATGTCAAAAATTAGAATATCATGAAAAAGTTCAATATTTTTTTATCACTCATTTCAGAATTACCAAAATTTCAAGCAAAAAATGTTTGAAATGTTTCACTCTATCTGTAATGAATCTATATAATATATGGGTTTCACATTCTGAAATGAGTGACGAAAAATATTGAACTTTTTCATGATATTCTAATTTTTTGAGATGTACCTGTATTCACCCAATCATGCATTCTTAAAAACTCATAGAACTCACACAGTTATACAAAATAAGCTTGTTCTTCTTACAGGTGCAGCACTGCTTGGAGCCCTTTCAGCCTCTTCACTGACTGTTGTAAAGTACCTGATACAACCGAACTGCAAAAATACTGAACTACTCCTTTAATTATTCTCCACTACATCAGGTGCTTAGGTCTGTTTCTGCTCTTGGACTGTTCTGATGCAAAGAAATAAATAATATTGTTTGCTGTCTGCTCTCTCTGTATATACAGTACAGGTCAAAAGTTTGGACAGGTATCAAAACTATGAATGAACACGTGGAATTATGTACTTGACATAAAAGTGTGAACTAAATGGAAACATGTCTTATATTCTAGTTTCTTTGCTCTGATTACTGCACTCTTCATTCTCTTTAGGAGCTTTAAGAGGTAGTCACCTGAAATGGTTTTCTCTTCTCAGGTGTGCCTTTCCAGGGTTAATTAATGGAATTTCTTGTCTTTTTAATGGGGTTGGACCATCATTTGTGTTGTTCAGAAGTCATGCTGATGCACATCTCTGTTAAACAACTGTTAGAATTAATATTATAACAAGAACCAATCAGCTAAGTGAAGAGAAACAAGTGGCCATCATTACTTCAGTGAGGATCTACAATGGAATTAGTGATAAGAAAAGGCATTGAATGAGAAGATGTGTCCAAACTTTTGGCCTGTACTGTATACACACACATACCGTAAAATACCAAATAAAAGCCGGGGTGTTTATTTGCTTCAATCACTGAGCAGACTAGTCGACTATTAGGGACAGGCGTTTAATTCCTTTCGCACAAAAATCTTGCTTAGCAAAAAATGAAAAAATGTGGTAAAAATAATAAAATTATTTATTTACACCAGTATGAATATCACCTTTACATTTTCAAGACAAGATTACAGTACAGTAGTTATACTCTTGTCTTCTTCTTTCAACTCTGCACTCCCTGAACACACTTGAAACTGGTCAGGAACGACTGGTAGTTAAGTTAAGGTTGTACTTCTTTTTTTGGTTTGCTGCACTGGGGCCATGGCGATCATTACCACTAACTGACATGTCTGGTCTCCTAACGTTAAGGGAAAATAACCTGCAGCGGCAGCAGCAACGTTGGCCTCTGTGGTCGTTGAGTGTAACTGCACTGTCGTGAAACAGAGTGCCTCAGACCAACGTGCATTTGTTGACATACAGAGGGAGGAGAAGCCGACAGGACGTCCAGAGAGACAAATAAACCATGTGGACTGATAAGGTTCAGTCTGATCATGTTTCTTTTCAAGTGTCAGCTGTCTGTTGTGAGCTCAGCGTTCAAATGTGTGCTCTGTAACTTCGACTGTAGCTCCTAGGCTGTGCCAAATAAATTACATCAGGCGTTTATTTGGCATTTTACAGTATATCTGCATAAAAAACATGTTCATAAATACTTTGCTTAACTTCTGTGTCTGTGTATATATGTGTGTGCATACAAGAAACAAACAAGCCTACTGTGCCCAAAAAATATTCATCTAACAGTAAGAGACATTCCAATGAATAGTATTTCACAATAAAATCCCACTTCACCGTGTTCCTCTTTTTGAACCACATTGATTCATACCAGTGGTTGGTGATCAGAATCAGAGTAAATCTGAGTTTCTTGGAGATAAAATTGAGCAATAAGGCTGGTTAGAAAGGGAAGTTTCTTAAAAATCTGAGCACCAAATCATTCTGTCTTTTTTTAATGTGGTATGAATTATACAGCTCGTGAGCCTCATCCACACAAGCACTTTAGCAACTAATGTATGACTTTGTACTTATTCACCTTTAAAATACTGTCTTTATGTCTTAACGTTTATGTTGCCTGAGATTAAACATGTTGACAGATTGCAAAGTACAGTTACATGTCTTTAAATCTCTCAATTATCTCTAGGATACAGTACTTATTTTAAAGTCATTAAAGTTTTAAAGTTGCTTACCATTCTTTGCCAGGCAGACAGAATCAGCTTTTCTTCTTCATCCTGTTTGAGTCTTTTGTTCTCTTCATGTGAGTCCTGGAGCATTGTATCAAAAAGGTAATGTTGCTTTTCACCAAAATGGCAGGTCATATTAAAAAGCACCATAAAGTAAAACAACAATACTTCACCTCTTCATCAGCTGCTGTCATGGTCCTGAGTGGATCGTCCTTCATACTGCTGGTCATTATTCTGCAGACAAATGTAACTTGGACCTATGGGTGCAGAAAAGTTTGTGTTTCTGACTGTGAGCGGCACAGAGCTGCTCCTGGCTGTGGTTTTCAGAGGAGGCCCCGGTTTTGTTGAGTGTCTGGCAAAACAATATGGAGAGGTACTGCAGGCTTATGGGCTCTGGCTACTTGCTGACTGGGGCGAATTCACTGTCAGGCGGTCATTCCCAAGGCTTAAATTTAGTAAATGAAGATTAAAACTGCACAAATGGACATGTTAAATTGAAAATGGGGAACTTTTTTAAGCATGTAATTGTATTAAAAGAAAACTCAAGACCTCCGGAATTGTATATGACATGTGGATTACAGATAAAGCACCCTCTCTTTACCAAAGGATGACTTCAGTGATGAACATTATTCCACTTGAAGCTTTCCCAACAGCCCTGAAGGACAAACCCTTTGTTTTCTACAGGAATCAGAACCCTTTTTTTGATTATCTTAGAACTGAAAAATCTCAAAGGATTAAGTCAGCTCTGATTGACATTACCTGGTCTGAGAATAGGGACGGGTAGCTTAGTTCTGCTCACTGTCCAAGAGTATTTCTTCCATGCCTATCCAGAAAAAACAAAACAAAACAAAACAAAACATGTTTCTCTTCCCTTAGCCCCCTTTAATTAATTATTTATTTACTTATTTATTTATTATTTATTTTTACTTAAATTTTTATGTATTCATTTATTATTCTTATTATTATTTTGGTTTTATGTATTTATTTTATTTTATTTTTTATTTTACATTACTTGCCTTTTAGTCAATTCCTGTTTATGTTAAGCTTTGCAAAAATGTTCAAAAAAGATATGCTTAAAAAAAAAAGAAAACGCATGACCTGATTGTATTTATTATTATTTAACGGTATATTTTAACCGTTTTATTCTGTTTTATTTTTACATTTCAGTTCAGATTTTTTATTTGAATTTTTATTCTTTGTTGAATTATTTTCCTTTTATTATCCTATTTTAGCTGATTTTATTATGCACCTGATGTTACACGTTCTCATTTTACCATATTATTTATCTAACTTTTATTTCATATTGTTATATTATATTATTTTGTTTAAAGAGGACATATCATGCTTGTTTCTCCTTTTCACTATGCCAGACTAGGATGCCTGTAAAGCATTTCTGCCCTCAGTACAAGTCATTTAGTTCCTTCATTGCCCCACAATAGCGTTCTCAAAATCCTCATTTTAGGCCATTATGAAGCACTTGTTGAAACGCTTGGTCTCAAGGATGACCTAAAGTTACCTCACAACGTCACAGCCCTTTGTGCTCTGATTGGTCGGATCCGTTGCGGGTAGAGCCCATGGATGTATTATAAGAACTGGATAGCGTGGCTCCGCCTTCTACCATGTAACGGATTTGAAGCCTAAATATCCCCCGTCTGGGCGCCACCATTGTGCAGCCAGTAGAGAATTTGGGCCATAATCCGGACGCAGCTGTCGTAAATGGTCGCAACACTCCGCAGCATACGCCGTACACAATCATTGTGAAGCTGGCGTAAACCGCGGTCATTTTTAAAGTCTAATAACTTATAAAAAAGAAACTTTTCAGAAAAAAGAGGACTTGGAAAACACGCAGCCCAATAATACTTTCATATCACCACAGCATACAGATGGGAGAAATATTTGTACGGGGTGTAATAATTTTTTGAAGTCTCACTTCGGCCCGTCCAGATGAATGGGGGAGACGGAAATTTGACCTATACTGCAGCCAGTCACCAGGGGGAGCAGTTTTCGTGGAGGCTTCAATTTGAGCCCAGCGACGTGGCGTCCATGTTTTTTACAGTCTATGGTAGAGCCAGCTTGTCCTTCTTCTTTTACTGTATTTTCCGGCAGGCTCAAAGCAGCGACCGGGTATTCAGTCCCCCCACAGGCCAGAGCTGGTAATGAGGGAGTGTGAGCGAGGGAGCTTTATACCCTTGCTGCTGGATGTGTTCCTCGGTGAGGGTTTGGGGCTGACGGACATCACAGAGGAGGAAGTATTTTATCAGATTACTCCAATAAAAAGAAAGGTACCTCGTGTCGTCACGACGTTTGAAATCTCACGGACATCTCGCAATGACCTATTTTCAGAGGCATCAAGTCTCGTTCTAGGATATCAGAAAAAATACAATATCTCATTTTTTGAAAATTAAGGGGGTGTAAGGTCTCGTTTTCAAATTTATTATATTATATGTAAGTATTAAATCATGCATCAGCATGATATGTCTCCTTTAAGTATTTACACATTTACTTTTCTTATCCTCTAGTATTTTTCGAGTATTTTTAACTATTATTTTATCTTTAGCTCCTGTGTTTCCTCATTTTTAATTCAAGATAGCGTTTCCTCAGTTCTCTAATTCTGTTTCCTGTCAGAATTTCCTGTCTATGTCTTTGTGTGTTTGAGTAAGTGGGTGTGTATATTGAATGTGGTTATTTCATTCTATCTTTTTTCCCATGTAAAGCACTTTGTATTACAGTCCTGTATGAAAAGTGCTATACAAATAAAGTTTGATTGATTGATTGATTACAGAATTATGTGAAATTGTAAAAGTATAGGAAAATGTAAATGTGATGCAGTTTGGTTGTTTGGTTTCATTATGTCACAGGCATTTCCACAAAGCTCCATAAGTTAATATTCATGTTTGTCTGCTTGTCTGAGTCATTACCACCTTCAGCTGTCAGAGATACTGTATTTCCCCTAAACATGTCACCCTCACAGGACACCAACATCAGCATATCAGGCAACATCGAGAAACAAAGAGCAGCTAGTGGGTAGGTTTCTATTGGTTGTCTCTATTTCCTGCCTCCAAGAGTCATTTGATGTCAGTCTTTCTGCTGGCTTCAGAGGAAATGCCTTTTTGAGCCATTAAGTGAGAAACCACAAGGCTGGAGGAGTGTTTCAAGGAAGTGTTGTGGTGCTCATGTTTCTCTGGAATCAGGAGCTCTGATGTCAGCGAGCAGGTTTGACAGATCTGGACTGTGAAACTCATCAACCACATTTTAACATGTGCCTGATTTATACATGTGTCCAAATGAGTTTGCATGATCACTTATTGAAATATTTACACATGTGTGGGGAGGTCTGCTTTCACTGAAGATGAAATGGAAGGACAAAAATAGAACAAAACTGTAAAAAGAAATAATTTTCCATGACAAGTTTCTTGGAAGAAGCTCTGCCGATGTATATTTCTGTTACGAAAGAGATGCAGATCACAAGGCCACACAGACGCATGAACCGGTATAGATTCCTGTTAGCAGTGCCAGAACATCTGCTGTGAAAGCTTCCTCCTACTGCTGCACTTTTCTGAGCTATGATCACACTGTCTGGAAGTTACAGTCGATTTTTTCGCTTCACCGTACCACATGACCGAAACCTCTCACAGCCATACATCTTTCCAGAACAAATGTTGCTTATTTATCTCTAAATGCTGAATCCTGTGGAGATCATTTGATTTAAAATCACATATGTTAAGATTAAACCTGAGTTTGCACATTATAGTTGGGGCTGTCACTTTAGTGCATTAATTAGATTAATTAATTACACCGCAAATTAATGCGTTATAAAATTAATCGCAAGATTAATCATTGCACACAAACATTTTGATATTGTCCAGCTGGAGGACCCGTACATGGCAGTGGCACGTCTCTTCACACATGCATCTCTAGTCAAACCAAACAAAGCCCAGGTGACAACAGGAATGGCATATTTAAGACTTAGGGCTCTAATTTCGTAGACCAGGCGCAAACGCAGGCGCACCTGCCTGAGCCGGCCTTCGCCGCGCTGACTGGGTGTGACCTGCGCCCTTTGCAAGTTTCCTGCAGTGCCAAGAGAGGCGCACTCAAGGCGCAGAGGAGCGCGTCCACGCCCACATCTCTGCCTCTCCGCTCAAATGTCAGAGTAGGAGGAGAATAGACGTGAGTGGGATTAACACAGCCGATCGCTGTCTTCACCAATCAAATGAGCACCTCTACTCGCCTTTAAATGCGCTGCGGCCGAGGCGCAGCGTCTGATTGGTCTGAATGATCCCCGCTACCGCGAAAACAGAGTGCTGGAAAGACCCAGCAGCCGCTGTCCCTTCAGCAGGAGAATGGACAGCGGGGCGCGTCACCGTGTGGGCCAGCTCCCGGGACAGATGTAATCTGTTCCTTTGTCATTAATAGGAGTAAAAAAAATAAGAGACAGTTTCACACCCGCTGGCTTATCCATTCATAATACTTGTGATCCACCTGCACTCCTGGTTTGTCATCGCCAAATAGCAGAGCCTTTAGTGATATACTGTCTACTCTCCCGGTGTCTCCGCCTCATCCTCCTTGCAATAATGCTCTCCATCTTTTTAGATCACATTAAAAATAAAGACTAAAACAGAGGAATATGGGAAATCACGGGTAAATCCTGAGTGACATACATTTATTTTCTCTCTTTTTCCTCCGTCTTTTTTCTCCCTCTTTTCTTTGAATTTAATGAAATGAGAGAAGCCAGATATATACTCAGTATCAGATGTATAGGGTGTTTATTGTTTACTTGTAAGATGTGCATCAAACTTCCAGCTGCCGTCAGGTTAAGTTTCTTTATGACAAACGGCTTTAATCCGACATCAGATGTGACGGGACAGTTAATATAGATACAAATGTATATGCTGGTTCAGACTGTAACATTAAATAGTGATTGCTGTGATTGTTTATTGCATTAAAATGTGCCTGACACTTTGGAAACCTGCCTCTGAGGCGTGCGCACATGTGCGCTTGTCACCAAATTACAGCTACACAGGGTGCGCTCCGCCCTGCGCCGAAGATAGACCAGGTTGGAGCTGGCGAGCTTTCAGCGCACCTTCCGCACAGTTTTTTGGCACGAAATTGTCACTGCGCCACTCAAATCTGTCGACACCTCCCCCAGGTCCGCCTTAAAACCCCCAGCTGGTGCGCCGTCACACCCACCTCTGCGCAGACGGTCTACCAAACTGTCAAATTGGCTGCGCACGGCGGTGTGCCGCACGAAATTAACACTGCGCGGGTGTGCCAGGCTTGCGCCCCCTGCGCTGCGCCACGAAATTAGAGCCCTCAGTCTTATTTTATTTTTGAATTTATTTATCTATATTTGTACTACATATTTTAATAATGCATCAGGTCTAATTGTTTTGCTGGATGTCCTCGACCTTTTTCTTCTTTTGAATTTGATTTATGAAACACACTTAAAGTGTAATTTGAGTTGCCTGATTGAGCTTAGAATTTTCTGGACAAGTTGCTCTGACTTTGGTTTTATTTAGTCACCAATAAAATGTGGATTTACAGATCTCCACTTCTTAGTGTATTCATTTAATTAGTTATGCACAACAATTTTATAATATCCTAGAATTAAAATTCTTTATTTGGGTACTTTAAGCAGATATGAGATTAAAATGTGATTAATTAGATTAATTAATTATAAATCCGGTAATTAATTAGATTAATTTTTTTAATCATCTGACAGCACTAATTATAGTGCATTTGGATGTTGGATGCATGACTTGGTTGTCAGTGGTGCAGTCTAACAGGGTTGGTGGTTAGAGCCCAGCCCCGTCCGTCGCATACTGATGAATCTTTGGGCAAGACACTTAACCTCAAGTTTCTCAAGTGGTGTGTAAATGAGTATGAAAGGACGTAATGTGTCAGCTGATACTGAAGGATAATTGACATAAAACCATCAGTGAGAGAGTGTGAGGGTGAATGGGTGTGAAAGGGTAGTGTGTCATGTGGTGTCACTCAAAGAGATCAGAAAACTACCAATAAGCTCATGCCCATCTTATTGACATAAAGACTCTGCTACCCATGAGCTACCCATGGAAAATGGTCGACACAAAGCCTCACGGTTGAATGCTGTGGAGCATTTTCAGATAAATGTCCTCAGGTTTATCCAGCATTAGCTGTAATAAAGGTGTTCAGTTTATTAAACCACTTAGTTTTGGATTCTCTCTCCCTCTTCTTTTTTCACGACAGAAAAGTATAATTAACCCTTTAACTGCCAGATCAACTTATTGGTAGACCAAACTCTGAGGAACAGTATCTTACTTATAAATGCTTTAAACTTCTTAAACCTGAAAAGGCCACCTAATCAAACATGATGCTAGAAACAAGCAGTTGTTTGGTTTTGTTTTTAAAGCTAATATACTTTTAACTGACCCTCCAACCATAATGGTAAAAATCCTTAATTCGGCGACTGTCGTAATGCTGCGTTCCAGTAACCTCGGAACTGGGAGTGACATCATCTCCAACTTATCGGCGTTCCAGTTGAAGTCGGAAAAAAACATGCCGATCTACCAGGCTATTGTTAGCTGTTGTTAGCACGCCCTGTGTTGTTGTATGAAGAATGTGATTATCACTATGGCAGCATTTTTGTAAATATAAATCTAACAATATTATGTATACAGCTGATATAGAGCGACACACTCCAGTCAGAAGTGCAAATAAATTGATTGTTACAGGAGCTAAATAACTGTTCACACTGGGGGCATCCATCTTCGATTGTCAACTTGGGGGTGGCGAGGTTTCACTGAGTTCCCAGTAGGAAATTCCGACTTCAGGTAATGTTCCAGTTGTAGTTTCCTACTCGGAACTCGGAAATTCCTACTTCTGACTACAACTGGACCGCACCAAAAGACGTGACTCAATCCAAAGTGTGTGTTTGTTTTGATGTTAATGAATGCAGCTTGGACCTTCCTCAGAACTCTGCATTGCTTTACAACTTCTTTTTTTAACAACTTACAGGATGCAAAGGGACGAGGTAATGTATCTCTTTCTAGTTACGTAGTGGTAGTTATTGATGTGTGACAACAAGCAATTTTTGGAAAACTTAGTATCGTAGTTTTGTAGCCGGCTATATATCGCTACTTACAGCCCGGTGCTCTAAGACGTGTCTGAATAATATAAATTTGCTCCAGTTTTAATTGTCTTGTTCCTGAAGTTGAGTATCCAGGCCAGTCCAGCCCTGTCCGACCCGACCGGAAGGCTAAGGAATAGCATTTATAGATAACCTATTTTGATGCTATTAAAGTCATCTTAAAGTGTGTATTTCAATCAGGCATATATCTAAAAGTGAGACTTTTTTGTAATCAGAAACTCCTCATAGCATCTTTAAACAGATTTAAGTCATTTTTACAGACCATTATTACATGTAACAAAACTCAGTGGCTCAGTTTGATTGGTGGTCTACTAACAATCAGAAGGTCAAGGGTTCAAAACAAGCTCAGTCTGTCACATGTCGATGTGCCATGGGCAAGGCACTTCCCCTGAAGTTGCTTTCACTGCTGCATCAGTTGTGTACAAAGGGATATGAAATAGGATGACCAAACGTCCTCTTCTGCCGAGACAAGTCCTCCTTTTTGGTTGTAAAATTATGTCTGGGTGATTTTATAAAATTCTCCAAAATTTCTGGGTTTTTGCTCTGTTTGTTCTCAGGTAAAGCTGTTACTGTAAAATCCACAGGTAGACTAAAAATGACATAAAAACCTGAAAGTCTTAAGACAGAAGAAACAGGATGAAGCTGAATGTAGGATATGATAGGCTACATGGGGCCACGGAGAGAATAAATAATTACCAAAGGTCCAAAATACATCAATTAAAAACGTAAACAACTGCAGCCGCTTCCTTCCTTCTTAAACACTTAAAATAAGCTGCTTCTATTGTTACAGGTATATGGGTGTGAAAGGTAGTGTTTGTTAATACTGACAGACAACTAAGAAAAACAATGAGTAAATGTGAGTGTGAATGGGTAAGTGTGGTGTAAAACTCTTGAGTAGTCATAGAGACTGGAAAAATTAAAAAAAAAAGCTCAGGTCCTTTTTCAGTTCTGACTTTAATTTCAATATAGAAATGACAAGACAAAACATGACATAGATATAATAATATCACAACATTCAAACATTAAAACAAAGAAGCTGATAATAAATAAACAAAATAAAAATGAGGAGTGGCATCAGTATGTTTGAAAGAAAAGCTTAAATTAACCCTTTAACTTCAAGCTAAATTGATTGGCAGAGATCATCAATAAATCCAATAATATTCAATGTTTTAAAAAACAGAACAAATCAAATTATTGTTTGAATCTATTAACATTTCATGGAAAAGAGAAAAACTATAAACAAACCACAAACCAGATATTTTCTTAAATGTTTTAAAAAGCTAACAGTTGATTACATGCTGACATACAAATGCACAAATATTTCAGGTAAAATCAATTAGAAAAGGCAAGAATGGTTGTAAATAAAATAGAAATCAAAATATCTAAAAATTAGGGGTGCAACAATCCATGTATCTGTATTGTACCGTTTGATACAGTGGCCTTGGTTCGGTACACCCTATGAACCGAACAATACGCAATTTTGTATTTCTTTATCTGATCAACTTCTGATGAGGTGCTATACGCTGAAAGTTCAGTGAATCTGGGTTCGACTACTCTGGGCTGTATTGTCGAGCACAGGTCTGCTGAGCTGCACACGCAGCACCTCCTCTTTCATTCGACCAAGCTGCTGAGACAGAAGAAGCTACATATGCAAGGAAGTTGCAACATGGCAAGTGCTTTACCTTCAGCTGAAATTGAAGACCCTCCACTATCATTCAGATCTGGCGTTTGGGACTACTTTGGCTTCCATGTCAAGTATGACCCTGATGGTAAGCGTGTCGTGGACAAAACACAACAGTATGTCGGAAGTGCAACACGATGCTAAACCACGTCGGGGGAAATACAACAAACATGACAACACATCTGCGCTGACATCATCCCAGTGTTAAAACAAGTGGAACCAGACAGAAACAACAAGCAGCACACATGCTACAGACTTTACCTGAGTCAATTAGACTGCCATTTAAAGCTATGGTCTACGATTTGGAAGCTTTGTACATATTAATAACACCGTTTATAAGGCTGTTATGGTCCTATGGTCCTATCTACACAGTATAAAGACCAAAAAGAACGAAAAAAATCCATTCAGTATATCCGCTGAAAAGCTGCATACTAGCTGACCAATCAAACCTAAGAACCTGCGACTATTAATTGGTCCGTGAGTTGGTCCGTGAGTCCATCCAATCCCCTGTCTCTCTCACTACGCAGCGTCATGCGTAGGCCATGGTCCCGTCTCCTCCCTCTACCTCCGTGAGCAGCTAGCAGCGTTAGCTACTGAACTATCATGGAGCCGGAAAAGCCTAGCGCCGAGACCGAAGCCGCCTCCCTCTCCCGCGGGGCCCAACGGAGCTCTGCCCGTGGGTTGAGGCCTGTTAGCGGGCTAACGGCTAACGGCTAACGAATAGCCTCAGCCGGCCGTCAGACCTTCAGCATCGACCGTTTCACCCCTGGTTGATCAGGTAATGGCTTTGTTTACTACAGTGGGAGATGTCTGCTGAATAACTCTGGTTAGTTTGTGCCTGCACTGGCTAATAACTTGCAGGGGAGCGGGTTAGCCTGTTAGCCGCTAATCGTTTGCACTGTAAGCTGAGCTGGGGAGGACAGGCTGAGAAAGATAAGTCCTCCCCCACACTCGGCTCCGCTCTGGCGGCGCCAGACCCGCATTGCTGCCGGTCCAATTGAAATGGCTACTGCTGTGTGTTACAAGGGGGATGTCTGTCGTGTTTGATACTTTCAGTTGAGCTGAGCTGTTTTTGATTGAGTTTGCTGCTGATATATTGTGCTAGTCGCTCGTAGCTCTGTCTGAGGGGGCTTTATGAGGCGACACGAGCTGGGGGCGGGATCTTGGAACACGGGGGGGAGAGGTGAGGGAAGGAGGGGCAGGCTGCGGTTTCAAATCGTAGACCACAGCTTTAAATCATTTAAAATGTACTCTGAGTTGGAACAAATGTTGGTTATTTTGATAAACCACAACTAAAAAAGGCATTGAAATTTCTCGTATTTTCTATCAAAAAAGTATAGAACCATGACAGAAACATATCGAACCGAACCAAACCGGGAATTATGTGTATCGTTACACCCCTACTAAAAATATATGATTTTGACAAACCAATTTTCTTGATGAATAACTTATATTTGTACACTTATATTTACAATCATATCAGGAAATTGTTAAATTAAGTATTTAAAATAATGATAGTAAAAACAATAGTTTAGGTTTTTAAACCTTTAGGTCTCTCACAAAGAAAATATCAGTTCTTTTAGTTTGTTTGCAGTTTTTTTCATATCTTAAAACATGTTATGTTTGTTTTTTAGCACATTAAATATTCCTGCATTTATTGAACATTTATTAACAGTAAAGCTGGAAGTTAACGGGTTAACATGGTTTAACTGCTGGACTTTTATGGTCATAATGCTCATTGTATTGTATCATTACTAAGAGGAATGCATAAATTGTTCTGGACTGAAGATGATCTCCAAACTGTTTTAGCTTGGCTGCAGGTTAAGAGATTATAGGGACAGAATTAGCTGCTGTCACCATAATGAACTGATCATGATCTAAAGGGACTTTAGGACTCTTTTAGGATCTTTTTAAAAACCTCAAACCTGTTTAATGTGCCATTTTACATTCTATCATCCAGGATACTTCATAATATTAAATTAAAATATAGAAAACTAATAACTGGGCTACTGTAATACCTGCTTTTACCTGAGCATATATAATGCATCAACCACTGAACTCCAAAGGTTATTTGGTAATTGTGTTACAGTCACTATGTCCTCCTGGAACAAGAACTCTTGTGGCCCGTCTATCTGCTTCTCAGCTGTTGTGAATGTGTTTGTCCGTCTTTCTGTCTTTGTCTCACACTCACGTACTGTTTCTTTTGCCTGTCTAACGTTCAGATCCTTTTTAACTGTACAGCTCCAGCTGTGGTATCTGTCTCTGATAACATAAACTGTTTGTCAGTTTTCTGCAGAGTAACTACCAAGATAGGAGGACATGTGTCTCAGGGAAAGATTCTTCTGTCCTCGATTCTCCACATGGTTTACAGAGCAAAACACCACTGTCTTATTTGTTTAACAAGCACACAAAAAGAAATCATGAATACTGTTTTCATAAGAAATACATTTTTATCTCAGCCAGGAGCTTATGTTGTTAATTGTTATTGCCTGTTTGTTTGTTTTTTTGTTTCTCAGAATCAAAACTCAAAAAGTTATGGACAGATTTACATGAAATTTTCAGGGACAAGGAACAAATGATTAGATTTTGGGAGTGATCCAGATCAGCATGAAACCGCCATGACGAAAAATGTGATTTTCATGAATAACTACTGAACTAAAATAGATATCATTATGAATCCAATTGCTAATGGAATGTTTTCATGGTCAATGAATCTAAATAATTAGATAAAATAAAGGTAGGACTAATATTTATGGTGAAAATCACAATATAGGTGAGGACTGTGGCTCTGGTGGAGGTCTGAGCTCTCCAAGTGCTAATCTAGTTTATTTAGCACTTTTAAAAACAGGTCTCCAAATGCTTTGATTGTTTGGAAATGACGCTCTAGATGTTTAGTTGGACCCAAAAGCTCAAAGATGAAAGAGGTTGAGATTTCAACAGTTTTAATGAGGCGGTGACAAAAAAACAGGTAGTGGCAAAAAGTGAAAAGGAGCGGTGGCGAGGGCTCAGTGGAGACCTGAAACAAAGGGAGCAGAGAAAAAAGGTTAATATAATGTCCACCAAGCAGACCACAAAAGACATTAATAAATCCCCGAGAGGGAGGAACAGGCTGAGGGCGAGAGTTATAAGTTAAACTCGTGCAGAGAGCACAAACCAGGGTTGTAAGTGTAATCCACCCGCGCTGCAGTCATCTGGAGAGGGGTAGAAATAGGTGACGGTGATTGCAGGAGAGGAGTGTCAGGTGTCAAGGAGGTGAAGGAGGGGGGGGAAAGAGGGCTGAGGAGCAGAGTGAGATCCTCACATTGATGTACTTACAGAAACAGATTAAAACGCAAAGCTAAACTGCAACAAAAACAAATAAAAGCAACCCAGTAAACTCAAGCTGAATAAAATATTGAAGCATGATGAAAATCAGACATGAGAAAAAACATGTGTGATAACCAGGAACCCAACAACAGAACATTTAATAGCAGATATAATCGACAAACATGATGAAGATACAAAAGCTGTAAAAACTAGAAAAGCACTCGAAGAGCGCAGACCTCTGCCAGCGCCACAGTCCTCACCCATGTTGTGATTTTTACCATAAATATTAGTCCTACCTTTATTTCATCAAAATATTTAGATTCCTTGACCATGAAAACATACTAATAGCAATTGGATTCATAATGATATCTATTTTAGTTCAGTAGTTATTCACCAAAATCACATTTTTCATCATGGCAGCCAGATGCTGATCTGGATCAACACCAAAATCAAATCAGGTCTTCCTTTTCCCATGATGAACATTCCCTGAAAATATCATCAAAATCCATCCATTACATTTTGGGTTATTTTGTTCACAGACGGACGGACGGATGGACGGACAGACGGACAGACGGACAAACAAACTCTCCCGTAAAAATAACCTCCTTGGCGGAGGAAATAAGAAAATAATGAAATAGTCAATGCATGTAAAATAAAATTCTTAAAATTCTTAAAAAGTTCTATAATAACAATGAAAAAGATTAAAATGATAATAGTAAAGATGAAAATTAATGTAATGTTACTTATTAATGACCTACAGGATGAAAAGTCAGGAGGGTATAAGGAGGATGAAATAATTTCAATCAAGAGCAAACAAATTTGATTGAAGGATTTTACAAAGTGGTTTGACTGAAAATATGCAAAGTCTGTTATTATAATGTCTTGGCGCTTAGAATCTATCGTGATGTCTTGGTGTATTTCAGGGGTACTGATGACAGATGTGAGACAGGATAAACCCCCAAATAGGAATGAACAGAAAGCAAAACATAACATAGAGATGAAGGTGTTACCTTGGCAGGTGGAACAGATTTCTAAAGAGAAGTACACGCATCAGGATTTTTTAAAACTTAAGAGATGTTTTATCTGTAAGATACCCTACCCCCGGAATTTAAAAAAATCAGGCAGTGATCAGTTTTGATCGTCCTGTGTGCGGTGAGCTCTGATAATCTCAACACAGCACACCACAAACGTAACAACTCTGTCCCACCACTGATCTAGAATCTAATCCTCTAAGACAGAAATCCAATCAAAAGTAATCTAACAAAAATGAAGAAGAATAAACATAGCAACAACTGTAAACACATATGTCTATGGTAACAACCAGAAAACACAACACACAACATGGAAAAAGAGGGAATGACGGTGCTTGAGATTATATCTTGAGCTAAAAAAAGGACTTTGGAAAAAGTTCTGGAGACAGCGTGAACTTGTGAGCTGATCCTTTATTTCTGGTGTTGTTTCAGGTCGGCCATGCTTTTTTTTATTTACAGCTCCTTCTTTGTTCCTCAGTCAGCTCACTTCTTGATTGGCTACATTCTGTCATAATTTACGCACTCGGAAGTTGTTGGCTTTCCACACACAAAGAATTTTGGTCCTAGTTATTGAGCTGTCAAAAAATCACCACCAAAAAAACAGTCTCACACTCTAATATTTTGTTTGACCTCCTTTAGCTTTGGTTACAGCCCACATCCGCTGTGACATTGTTTCAATTACCTTCTACAATGTCACAGATTTATTTCCATCCAGTGCTGCATTAATTTTTCACCAAGACTTTGTTTTGATGATGGAGAGTCTGACAACTGCACAAAGCCTTCTCCAGAACACCCCAAAGATTCTCAGTGGGGTTCAGGTCTGGACTCTGTGGAGGTCAATCCATGTGTGAAACTGATGTCTTCTGCTCCCTGAACCACTCTTTCACAATTCGAGCTCCATGAACCCTGGTCTTGGAACATGCCCATGCCGTTAGAGAAGAGAAGAAAAACTCCACAGCCTTGGACAGTAGGCACTTGGCATGATGGGTGCATCACTTCACCTGCCTCTCTTCTTACCCTGATGCTCCCATCACTCTGGAACAGGGTCAATCTGAACTCATCAGACCACATGACCTCCTTCCAGTCCTCCACAGTCCAATCTTTATGCCCCCTAGCAAACTGAAGTCTTTTTTCTGGTTAGCCTTACTAATTAGTGGTTTTCTTAAGGCTACACAGCTGTTCAGTCCCAATCCCTTGAGTTCCCTTCATACTGTGTGCATGGAAATGCTCTTACTGTCAATATTAAACACACCCCTGAGTCCTACTGTTGTTTTTCTTTCTTTCTTTCTTTCTTTCTTTTTGAACTGATTTGCTGATCACGATCATTCAAGATTTTTTCCTGACCACATTTCTTCCTTAAAGACAATGGTTCCCCACTATCCTTCCAGTTTTTAATAATGCGTTGGACAGTTCTTAACCCAGTTTTAGTAGTTTCTTCAGTCTCCTTAGATGTTTTCTCTGCTTGATGCCAATGATTTGACCCTTCTTAAACAGACTAACATCTTTTCCACGACCACAGGATGTGTCTTTGACATGGTTGTTTAAGAAATGAGAAGCTGCTCATTGCATCAGCTGGAGTTAAATAACTTGTTGCCAGCTGAAAGATGATCACTCCATAACTTTACCCTTTATTACTTACATGTCTCACTGTCTGAAAGATCGGACAATTTGGCCAGACATATTTAACTATCATTCTTGTTTGACCTGCAATGTCTACAGACTGCATGAGTCAGTAGATGTAAAGTACATGCATCTGTTTGACCCGGCATGTCCTGGGGTCCGAATGACCAACTAACAATATGCATGAAACCTGGCATGTCTCGTGATTTATTTTTATTTCAAACATAACTGTAACAGAAAACTAATCATTACTCACAGTACAAATCAGTCTAATCTGATGTGCACACTATTTAAAGGCACACCTTTGTATTAAAATCCATCCTAGTCTTGTACTTCTGAATCTATTTTTGAACCTACTTATTGTTGTACATGTTTTCATTTCTTTAGTGCAGCTGTTCCAGAGATGAACTCCTTTTGTTGATATGCAGTGTAGTCTCATAATAGTCCTGACTGTTGTTTATGAACATGGGTAAACCTTTGAGATTATGTGTACTCTACCTAAGATGAATAAACTGTTTTAACACTGTTTGACAGCTTATTATTTTTTAACTTTGTACATGATTTGGATCATCTTAAAGTCAACCAGGTCCTAAAATGTGGGTATTTTTGGTTTGATAAAGAGTGGATTTGTTAGTTCTCCGTAACTTGATTTAGTGATGATTCTTACTGCTCTTTTCTGAAGGATAAATATCAGCTCAGTATTCGTCTTGTCTGTGTTTCCCAACACTTTCATACAGAAACTCATGTATTGAAGTATAAAGGAGCGGTACAAGATGAACAGAGATGGCTGATTCAAAAGATCTATAATTTTGTACACAATTGCAACTGACTCAGACATTTTTGATTTGACACAATTAATATGAGATTTCTGATCTAGTTTTTCATCAAGTATCTGCTCCCTCACCAGCCATTTGGAACTGAAGAAACTTCTTGGATGAGAAGTGAGTGTCTGCCCAAAACTTAACACAGCCCGGTTGCTTTGATTTTGAATCGTCAAGATAACCATGTAGTGTCGTTTTCATCGATCATCACTCCAAGAAATTTATTTCAGACACTCACTCTATTTGTACTTCATTGATCATGATTTTAGCATTAGTTTGAGTTAGTCATTTCCCAAATATATTTAAAGCTGGGGTTGGCGATTTGATTTAGATACACTTTTTGTAATACTGGTTAAAATGGTCTTTATGACCCGATGGTAATCAACTCATAATGTGTTCTTAAAACAGAGTGAAAAATATCTGCTATCTATAGCAGGAGTAAAACAGGGAAAACACCAACCAATGATCATGCAGGGATACCTGTTTTTAAACCAATCAAATCCCGTCGCCATTCTGCCCGCCTGCTGCACGTACATTTTCCCGGCGTGCACAGACTCGGTGCGCGTAGCCGAGCTCATATGTATCAGAGTCCGTGGGAGAAAGCTTACCTTTCAAGTTTTGTCTTTGAAAATAAGGGAAGCCCGCTGAGAGCCGTCCCACAACCCCAACCAAGCTCCAGTGTCCCTCACATTTTAAGACAGATTTACAAGAAATCTAAAATAAACTCTTTGTTTTTCTAAGTTTGTTCTGCTGCTCTAATCTCACGATAGCTGCCACCCAGGCTACTGCAGGTGGACGTTCTCGTGAGGCCTTTTCTTCTTCTTCAGTTTTACGGTGGTTGGCATCCATCATTTTGGAGCATTACCGCCCCCTTCAGCCTAGAGACAGAGTTCAGTTTGGAGAGGCAGAGGAATGTTTTTATTATTATATCATCACACAGGAGATTTACAGGAGAATACTGATACAGGAGGACGGCGGGAAAGAGGATAAAATACGGAAAATACAGTAGTTTCATGGCCAAAATGGGAGATTTGACAGCTATGTGGAGAATGGCAGAGGAACTACCTATACCTCAACATCGTCTGTTAGTACTAACTAACTTTACATGTTTGTTTGGTGTTTTTTTACCGCTGACTGAGACATGACTTGGTGTAGTGTAAAACCAGTGCGGTTAGGCGGAGCCCTGAGGAGATGCTACTTTCAAATTCATGCTAGATTTCCAAAATCGCCAACCCCACCTTTAATTTAATGAGGTTCAGTGTGAATTTATTCTAATCAAATCTCCAGTTCACTTTTCACTATATTCAAAGTTTTTACAAATTGGCCCCACAGCAAAGTAAAGTTGTATCATCAACAACAAAGTTGTCTTTTGATTGCAGGAGACTTCACAGATATTATTCAGATACAAAATAAACAATAATGGGCCAAACACTGATCCCTGTGGAACCCGACAATTCATCTTCTTCATTTTATGATTTGACCTCCTGACTGATTTGGACATACTGTTAATCGCTGGTATTAGCTGGTAATGAACTACATATTGTATTTACCAGTAATGTTAAGACAAGGTTAAGGTTGATTTGACCATGTAGCTGAAGAAAGTATGACAGATAACAATTTAGTCAATGCTGTTTAGTGATTTGTCCTCCAGAAAACATGACTCAGCCCATGATAACACTTAGCTGCTAATGAGTGATTTAGCCGAGACGATACTGATCTCAGAAACATAACAGCAAAGTTAGCTGGTGATGATAAAGCCTTTTAGTGATGTTATCCACTGCTGATTAAGTTATGATTAATCCAAAGTTATTACAGTTTAAAGAGGTTTGAACCACATTTGAGCCGATGATGACAAAACCATTTAACCAGTTACTGATAATGGGACAATTCAGTTGAGTACTTGTGAAAATATTTTACTTGGTTACCGCTTTTTAAATGGCTGTTGATATTTACTGATTTAGTTTGACCGATTGCTGTTGTAAAATAAGATTTAGCACCCAGAGTGGATAAACACCTGCAACCTTGCAGTGCAGATGGATCTGCCTGATTCATTGTCTGAAATCATGAAAATCCAAATCTTTCCAAGCTCCAATCTCCTACAACTCAGCAGCCTAAAGTCGGATGGCCCACTCAGGGAAGAGAGGAGGAAACTGGAGACATGCTGACAGCAGGAAGAGTAGGCATGTTTGAAAACAATGGTAGTTTCTGAGGTGGTCTCTGCAGTTTTATCAGAAAAGGACAGCAGTCATCTCCGGCAAGAGAGATGTGGAAATTCTCCACTGACAATGCTGGTTAGTCTATGGTCATCCTGGTTACTCAGTGATACCTGGTGATATCTGCTCTCCTCAGAAGTTTACCAGGAAAACGTGGCTGTGGATCGTTGTTCATGTCACACATAAGTGGTTAATGATGCATCTCCATGGTATAATTTAATGTAAGGCCCCATCCACACAAAGGCAAACCGAGGTCTAAACGCACACGTTTTTTGCCAAATCTGTGTATCATCCATATGAAGACGGCGTTTTGGGGGTCTGTAAACGATCATTTTTGAAACCAGGTGTCAGAGTGGAAAGATTTTGAAATGCCGTATACGCAGCTCCGTGATTACTGGCTCTCCGCAAGTTTTCAGATACGCTTACGTCATAGTTTTATATCTTTGTTGACACGCAGCACGCGGCAACGACAACAACGGCAACGACATGTGCTGATGAAGCTAGTGACCCTACTATCCCTGTTGCAGCAAAATCAAGTTGAACAAACAATTATCGAGGACACATTACAGCACTTTATGGATATACCCTGTTTTGGCATGGTCTCAGTTTACAATCTCTGTTTACAACTTTTGCTGCAAGTGGCATGCCCACTGTTTTTTCGTCTGTTTCCACTTGTTTCTGTCATATCCTTACAGCGCCCCTAGACGTCTGGCATGTGTTTTACAGTGTTTTGATGCGTATCGAGTTCATCCATGTAGATGCACACATTTTCTGAGACGCCTTCATCTTTATGACGATCATTTTTTAACTGTTAAGCGTTTTGTCTTCGTGTGGATGGGGCCTAAGAGTATAATCTAAGGACTGAACTGTATCTGGCTCAATATGGATTGGTCTGTGATGAGTGTGATGAGCAGAAAGTTCGTCCAATCACCAGCTGCAGTTGTTCTTGAAGGTTTTTCTATGGACTCTTCTCTAGATGGACTAGTGAAATATTTCTGTGAATATGGAAAAGCTGTCTGGTGTGTCAGGTTACAACACCTGAGGGAGAGCCAAAAATCAGCATTGATGATGCTCCTGAGCTGAAGTGAAGCTCGAGCAGGTGAGTGTCACACATTGGCAGATCCGAGGCAGCAAGAGGCCTCCATATTTGGTTTAAATCAGGGGTGTCAAACTGATCCAGTGGCAGCAGGTTTTCATTCCAACCAAACAAGAACACACCTGACGCAAATTACTCAATCAACTGGATTGTCTTTGCTCGATTGATTAGTTGGATCAGGTGTGTTCTTGCTGGCTTGGAATGAAAACCTGCAGCCACAGTGGCCCAGGCCCTTTACTGGATCAGTTTGACACCTGTGGTTTAAATGAACACAACGAGGTTCAGCCACCATGTACTGTGATTACTACATAAAGCATTTAGAGCACTGATAAGGAGGGGTGGACTTATTTGACGAATACCAGAAGCTTCATTTGTGACACTGAATGGTGCTGATGATTGAGAGCCATGATGGTGGCGAGTCTCAAAGTAGGAATGAATGAGCTGGAGGAAGTTTGAGTACCAGTTGAGTTCACTTAAGGCACTGACATGAAAGAGTGTTCAGGTGTGTAAGCTAACCACACTGACTGTGGGAGACGTGATTTAAAATGATAACAGCTGCAGGATGATTGGTCAGACAGATGGTGGCAGAATCTGGTTGGCTCAGTGCTTAAGTGAGTTCATGTTTTTAATCAGCTCATGATTTGAATCACCTTTGCAGGTAGGCAGACTGAGGGAATGAATAAGAGGGGAGTGCTTGCTTGCTTCATTAGAAGGATTGAAAGAGAAAGGAAGCTGAAAACATGGTTAAATCAAGAAAGGAAGACAGCATCACATAAAGCAAGTCCGTGAAAGTGGGTTTGAAGAGGTGATTTAAAATATTCTCTGATTATCTGCTCCTGTTGTTCCAAGGAAAAGGTCTCAACTCTGAAGGAAAAGGTCTCAACTTTGAAACAATCGGGAGGCAGAAGCAGACCACGCTATGGTGTGTTCACACCAAAGGCGACTTTGGCGACCTTGGAGACCACTCTCCATACAGAGCCAATGTAAAGCCACGATCAGCCACGACCACACACAACCAGATCTCATGCTATGCTAAAGAGTGTTGGTGACTTGGTTGCACCTCTGGGGACGTGGGGGCGGAGCCCCAGGTGCTGCAGATGAGAATTCTGGGGTCACTTTGGACACAGAGAAGGTCATGGCACTCGGTCAACAAAATTGAAAAATTTGAACTCTTCAGGGGATGCCACGCAGGGAGAGCCAATCACCGTCAAGTGGGTGAGTGATTGACACCGTGACAGAGTGTTTTATTTCGGTTCACAGAGTTACAGTCTATTTCAGTGTGGAAAAAATTGTTGGTGAGTATATTAGTTCTGCCTAGATGGACATCGGAAAACTCACAGATGATGCTGCTGTGTTTTGTGGTTACTAGGTGAGCGAAAAGGGATACAATTGGAATAATGTCAGCTAATATTATTTTATGATGTGATATGATCATGGGTGAAACTAGAGCAGCGTGACTTCACTCAGCAATAGCAATGGCGACAAAATGAGCTATGTTCAGGCGACAGGACTTGGGTTTGCAACACGATCTTGGTCGCAAAGTCGGTGTGAATGCACCTTAAAACACAAAGTGTGTGGCTTATCTCCAAGACTAATGGAAAAGCTTACATCTCCATGTCTAGTTGTTCATCTCCTTGGATGCAGGTTTGCACAGCTTCAGAGAAAGACAGGAAGACAGTGGGCTTTTGTCACATTAGAAAATTTAAGAGCTAAAATGTTTTTTCAGTAGAAACAAGGTTATTATGAGGATATTGTAATCTTCTTGGTAGGAAGTAGATTGTGGATTTGTCAGATGATGATATATTGAAGTCAGAGATCAGCACCACATACACAACGATAAACCTGATGACTGCAATACTTTCCTCTTTTTTAGATGTTACCGTGTAATGTGTTTGTGTTTTGTATTTCACTTTTTTGTTGTTCCTTTTTTAGGCTATTTTGAATGTGTGGTTCATGATCAAGAGTAAATACTAAATGAAAAGTTTAAAAGAACAGGTAATAGAAGAAGAAGAGTTTTTTTACTGTGCAGCATTAGGATCAGTTCTTGCTTCACATTTCCACAGTAAAGTCTTATAAAACAAATGGAGCCTTCAGGGCTGAACACCTGTCTCTTGTAAAATTTGTTTCCTTGTGTCTTTTAGTTTTGAAACAAAACAAGTTTGATCACTTTTTGAGATGAGTTTAATTGTCAAAGGAGTGAAAACAATGTTTTAGAGCCTTTTCCCACTCCTCTGCCCTCTTCTCTGTTTACAATTTTTTAGTAACTTTTGCTTTCATGGATCCTTGGACAGAAATGTTGGACTGATCAGCTTTTATGGTTCTTTGTTCATCACCTTTTTCGTCTTCTTTAGATAAAATTTAGTTTCAAACTTAAGAACATGCTGTTCCTGTTTTTGATATTGCTTTTGTGTTTTATTTGTTTTATTACTTTATTCAAAATAACTGTGGCATTCTGTTGCTCTTGATGATTGTATTGTATTGCAGTGAGTTATACACATTTGTGTGAGCACTATTTTAGAGAGTTGGTGATGGGCTGTGGGAGCTGTGGGAGTAGTAGAGCAGTGTGTTTTGTGTTTGCTGTGTATTATTGTAATGTATGTTTTGTGTTATTTTTTGTTTCTGTGTTGGGACCCCCAAAGTGAAGATGAGGATGAAAATGATGATGTTGCATCTTAAGGGGCTATTCTTAATGAAATTCAAATAAAATTCAAATTGTATGGTTCTTACACTTTGTATTTAAAAGACATACTGTCCTGCTCAGTATTATTGGCACCCCTTCATTATTTTCATTACTTTAACAATATCTTCAGAAATTGAAATGTACCAAATTTATGTCATCAGGATCTTTTAATCAAAGATCCAAAATACTTTAACAAAAAAAAAAACACACATTTTTACAAGTCACATATTGTAATTTCAAAGAGAGAACTGAAAAAAAAGCATGTGCAGCAGTAATGGCACCCCTCTTCAGTATTTTGTTGCACACCCTTTGGCACTGACGACAGCCTCCAAATGTTACTTGTAGCCATCTATAAGCTTCTTGCTCTTCTCAGCTGGTATTTTCTCCCACTCTTCCTATGAAAATACTTCAAGCTCTTGAACATTTGCAGGTTTCTTTTCCCCAATGACAGATTTCAGCCATAACAAAGATTTTTAGTCGGATTGAGATCAGGACTCATTGCTGGCCCTTTTAAAACAGGCAATTTTTTCCTTTTCAACCATTCCTGTGTGCTTTTGGATGTGTGCTTTGGGTCTTTGTCTTGCTGGAGGGCCCATGATCTTCAACTCAAACCAAGTGTTCTTACACTGGGTCGGACATTTCGCTCTAAAATTTCTTGATAATTCAATTATTTCATGATTCCTGTGATACAGTCAAGGCCTCCAGTACCTGATGCAGCAAAGCAGCCCCAAACCATCATGGAACCTCCACCATGCTGTTGGTTGGGTGTTCTTTTCCGTGTAGGCTTCAAGTGGTTGCAACTAAAACTGCCTAATCTAAATATGACTGCATGCTCATAGTAGTTTATGAAGTATAATTTAAAAACCTTAATATGTGAACATTACTTCTGCCAAGTTTGAGTCTGATAAAGTGATGCAGAGCAAAGTTAGAGAGGTTTGTAAAGAAACTGTACTGTCACATTGTGTACTTAAACTTCATGGGTGCCAATAATGATGAGTAGGACTGTATAAGTGCTAAACGATCTTTACATAGTGCATTGTGTATCCTGTACACAGTTCTTTGTTTAGTGGTTATATACTGTAATTTTAAAAAAGCTATGTGAGGATTATAGCTGGAAAGTAGAGTAAATGATGCCATGGTATGCTGTTCCTTGACAAATTAATGCACTCAAATAAAAAAAGGCTCCATATCAGGTATTAATTTAGGAATCATCAGCACAGTAACAAAGGACTGTTCTGATTTCAAGAGTTTGTGATTTAATCTCATGTAAGCCTGAGCCAAGTTATGTTGTCCAAGTTAGTCTCTTTGTATGAGATTAAAATGTTGTTATGTTCATCAACAGGTTTCATTGTTTAAGATTTTATTCCGGCAAGTGTGAGCAGGGGTGGAGGTGAAGAGTCTTCAGAAGAATAAATGGAAGAAAACACCTTTGCACACTCACCAAACATCCCCTGAGATCTATCTGATAAATAGTGCATCCTTCAGAAGTATTATCTGTGCCAAACACTGACGTGTCACAGCACAGCAGACATGTTGGCCGTCTGCCACCTTTGACACAACCCTGCAGCTTCCCTTGCCCAGCAACACAATGTTTATGTCTGGGAAGAAGTTTTCAGCAGTGGCTGCAAAACATGTTTTTTCTCTGGAAGCAAAGAACCGGCCTGACGATGTGGCTGCAGTCAGACTGACGGTTATTATCTCAGTCAATCTGAGGATGTTTCTAATTCTTAGGTGTGCTGCGGTGCAGACTTCATGGTGGGAGGATTGAACACACTGTGACATATCTGACTTAAAAGTGATCACTATTTATAACATTAAAACCAGTGCACAGGAGGAAACCATCCTTCTCATAACCCCAAATAAGGCCGACTTTATCAGAGCTGACAGTTTTTCTCTCATCAGGGATTTGAGCCAAACTTTTAAGAAATAACTAACAGCCCTCAGTGAAAAATGCAGAACTGTTTTTGTGTATAACCAAAGGACAAGTTATTACAATCACCAAGGAGGTTTTGTTTTGCAGTAGTTTGTTTTTTGTCTGTTGGAATTGACTTGATTTTAGTGGTGAGCTGGAATTTGGCGCTGGCCTTAACAGATTTGCTTTCATAATTACATCGGCGACTGTTGTAATGCTGCGTTCCATTAACCTCGGAACTGGGAGTGACATCATCTCCGACTTATCGGCGTTCCAGTTGAAGTTGGAAAAAAACACGTCGATCTACCAGGCTATTGTTAGCTGTTGTTAGCACGCCCTGCGTTGTTGTTCACAAATATCACGTGAAGAATGTGATTATCACTATGGCAGCATTTTTGTAAATATAGGTCTAACAATACGATGTCTACAGATGATCTAGAGCGACACACCCCAGTCAGAAGTGCAAATAAATTGATTATTACAGGAGCTAAATAACTGTTCACACTGGGGGCATCCATCTTCAATTGTCAACTCGGGGGTGGCGAGGTTTCACCGAGTTCCCAGTAGGAAATTCCAACTTCAAGGGACGTTCCAGGGCCATTTTAATTCTGATTACCTCCCTCAAAATCCTTAACAACCATTGTCTTTTTGCTTTATTAAGCCTCCTAACTCTAAGGGATGACTGGTAGCCCCAAGCAGTAACACTGATTATTTATATTTTAAACTGAACAGCATATCTTCATTAAGACATCTCTGTTTGGAAGTGAAACCTTTGTCCACTTTTGAAGGGCTCCAGGTCAAATACATGCCTGCTAAGGTTATTAAATACAGCCATGAAGTGCTGCTTTTTTTGAAATGCTGTTTTTTTTTTTGACTCACTGAGATGATTCCATAATTAGTGATTTTTTTTAAAGTCATTATGATATTGGACAGTCATTTCAACCTTAAGAGAAATTAGGAAACTACCTTTTGACCAATTAGACACTCCTTTTTCCTCCTGTTGTTGTCTTGATGTTTGCATTAAATCAGGAGCAGCTACATATCTTAAGATTGTGGATATTTGAGACAGAAACTGCTTCCAACAGTGATGCAAATAACCATTGTGCAAAACAATATCTGGTGGAAAAAGTGACATTATGTCAATAGTTTTTGTTTATTTGAGTTTTTTTGTATTTACTTTTTCCAGCCAGAGCTTGAAGGAACCATATTTAGAGATGAAAGGTTTAGTCACCACTGATCTGTGTGTGTTTTTGTTTTGTATATCTGATCATACAACTCATAATAGATGACACTGACATCAGCACAGCATGTTTATTCTGATAGAGCAGGTTGTCTGGAAAATATGTCTTTGACTAATACGCCTCACAGGCTGTACATGAATTATTAAAGAGTGAATGAATAATTATGAAAGATCCAGGAGGACTGGAAACAGCAGAAAATGTTGCAGGAATCAGCCATAAATGTAAAAATTCTTTATGCTTTTTGAATAACTATGATATCATTACCTTCATTGGATTGCTTTGACCGTCACTGTGAAAGGCTGTTGTACAATTTTACAGCAACTTACCGGCAACAAGATGCCAGTAAATTATTGTAAATGTATTAACAGTAGCAATATCCTATTTTAATTCGGAACATAATTTATGTATTCTTCCAATAATATGGAATTGCCTGTATTTTTATTATAGGTATTATTACTGTATTGTAAGTAACATCAGGATTACTTTTTAAATTCTCAGTATCATGCTGTATTTTGTCCTATGCATTTTAAATTACAGTGAACTTGCTGTATTTTAGTTTGAATCACTACATCTTTAACTGTTTTACTTTTAATTTACAAACAAGATATTTTGTAAACATACAATCACATAAAATCAAATGTTATCCAATAAAATGCATTTAATCAACTATTTGTTTCACCCTGCCCTTTACAGTAATTTATTTATTTATTTATTTAACCTTTACTTAACCAGGAAAAGAAACTCATTAAGATTAAAAATCTCTTCTACAAGAGTGTTCTGACCAAGATAGGCAGCAGCACAATTTACAAAGTTTCTTACATTCACACACAGCATTACTCACAAATACACAGACCTGTAAAACACTTAATGTAAAATGAAGAAAGACAATTGACGCACTCGATTATTAAAGGAAGCGAGATCATCACATAGTCGACACATCTGCAGCCAGATACCACAGTATTTACATCATTTAACATCCTCTTAAAAGTGTCCAATGAGACCTGCTCATTAAGTTTCGGGTCTTTTTGCAGCTCGTTCCGAGCAAACAGTCTTGAATGTTTTAGTAGGTTACTGTAGATTTTACAGTAAAAGGCTGTTAAGTTTGTATTAATCAGTATGTCTCCCTACAAAACATTGCTATTTACAGTATTTTACTGTTGTTTTACAGTAGTTAATTGAATTTATTAATGTAAAATGCTGTTAAGTTTACAAAAAGAAGTCAACAGTATGTGGACAAAAACAGAAGAATAGAATAGAATAAACCTTTATTCATCCCACACGGGGAAATGTACAGTGTTCCAGCAGCAAAGTGGACAGCATTAATAGAATAAAAAATAGACTTAAGTATAAAAAATAGCAGCATGTACATTACTCTACCTATTTAAAGCTGTGGTCTACGATTTGAAACCGCAGCCTGCCCCCCCTTCCCTCACCTCCCCCGTGTTCCAAGATCCGCCCCAGCTCGTGTCGCCTCGCCTCTTATCAAGCCCCTCGGGCAGAGTCTGGCGACTAGCACAATATATCAGCAGCAAACTCAATCAAAAACAGCTCAGCTCAACTGAAAGTATCAAACACAGACATCCCCCTTGTAACACACAGCAGTAGCCATTTCAATTGGACCGGCGGCAATGCGGGTCTGGCGCCGCCAGAGCGGAGCCGAGTGTGGGGGAGGATTTATCTTTCTCAGCCTGTCCTCCCCAGCTCAGCTTACAGTGCAAACGATTAGCGGCTAACAGGCTAACCCGCTCCCCTACAAGTTATTAGCCCGTGCAGGCACAAACTAACCAGAGTTATTCAGCAGACATCTCCCACTGTAGTAAACAAAGCCATTACCTGATGAACCAGGGGCGAAACGGTCGATGCTGAAGGTCTGACGGCCGGCTGAGGCTATTCGTTAGCCGTTAGCCGTTAGCCGTTAGCCCGCTAACAGGCCTCAACCCGCAGGCAGAGCTCCGTTGGGCCCCGCGGGAGAGGGAGGCGGCTTCGGTCTTGGCGCTAGGCTTTTCCAGCTCCATGATAGTTCAGTAGCTAACGCTGCTAGCTGCTCATCGGAGGTAGAGGGGAGGAGACGGGACCATGACGCACTACGCATCGCATGACGATGCGTAGTGAGAGAGACAGGGGATTGGATGGACTCACGGACCAACTCACGGACCAATTAATAGTCGCAGGTTCTTAGGTTTGATTGGTCAGCTAGTATGCAGCTTTTCAGCGGCTATACTGAATGGATTATTTTCATTCTTTTTGGTCTTTATACTGTGTAGATAGGACCATAGGACCATAACAGCCTTATAAACGGTTTTATTAATATGTACAAAGCTTCCAAATCGTAGACCATAGCTTTAAGATTAAAAAGAATATATAAAAAAATAAATACAAAGGGCCTGGAAACAAAGCTAAAAGCAAATCCTTGAAAGATTATATTGATTATAAAGATTATTAGAAGGGTAGAATACTGTTGAATTTTTCAGAAAATGAAGGTAGGTTTTCTTTGTTATACGTGGTCATCTGAAAAAGTAGAAACCCCTTTTTGAATTTTAAGGCTTTTAAAGGTGAAATAGAGTGCAATTAAGCTGAAATTAACAGTAGTAATACAGCATGTTAGAGAAAGTGAGAGCTTCAGAAACTAGACTAAGAATTTCAGTTATTATTCTAAGCTGCCTTTACCTGGGTGGTTGTGGGATGGAGTGATATCACTAACCTGAAGCATTATGAGGACAGAAACATTTTCACTATTGACATTTACTATGAGAAGAAACCATTTGAGTGTACAAAGACTTCAGAGAGAGAAGAGACTTCTCTGTTAAAACAAAACGATCACTAGAATTCAGAACCACAACTTATCTGACACCAGATCGGACAGAAAGTGAAAGTTTTGTCTGAATACTGAGCAAAGATTGCTGTCTGCTTACTGTATCTGCATGTTTCCTTGTATATGTAAGATAATAATCTATTTACTCACTATTTTATCAACCTTTGGGTGGCTGATAACATGTGTGGGAATATCTAAAACATGTCCCACTCCTCATTAATGAATCATTTTGTTACTGTTGGTGTTTGTTCTCAGCACAGTAACATTTTTGGTTTGTTTTTTTTTAAGCGCCTTTGTCTGTCTTTCAGATCCTGCAGTGTTTCAGCCCAAGCCCTGATCACCACCTCCTGCTTCTCATTTCCCCCCCGGTGTTTCGTGTGTATGATCCCAGTGTGTCCGGCCCCTTGATTATAACTTTTGTTCTCCCTCATATCACTTTGTCTTTGAATTCTGAGGAGCTGCTGCACAGTTCCTGCCTGTTTTTGTTCCCTAACTGATTGCCTTTCCTTGGCAAAAAGTATTTTATTCAAGTGTACTTTGAGTATGCTTATAAGTATAATACTGCCACTTATAGTTATCATTCTTGTACTTTAGTATACTTTTTACTTCTCCGTAACACATATCTTGATCCAGGTACAGAATAAGGTCAGGTCAGTGTGCTTACATTTAATTTAGCAAAATAAACAGTGGGGCCAATGTTTGACCTGGGAATAGGTGATATGGACGGCGGTATTACTTGCAAACGGACTTTCCTTTCCCGAAGTTTTGTGGACATACTTTCACCTCCCGAAGATAAACTGGAAAAACGTCCCAGACATGAAGGACCTAATGACTTTTTCTGCTCAAAGTAAGTAATAATGATCTGTCAGAGACAAATAAGCAGAGTAGAGGAGGCTGTTTGTTGATCATAACAATCTGTCAGCTAACAGGTAACAGAGATGCATTCACTATACTGTGTAACCGAATGCCCTCGTTACGCAGAGGAATACGGTGAAAGCTGAGTTCTCCATGATGCACATCTGTTTCTGAATCATGGGAAGCATCACAAAAACTCATCTCAGCAATATTTGTCTTATAATATGCTTTTAATTAGTCTAAAACAGCCATTAAAAGTAGCTGGTTAACTACGGCGGAGTGCTTTAGCGGAGGGACACGCGGCGTGAGTCGGCTTAGGTCCGGATAAACTTTATATTTCCGAAAGATTAATGCACTTCAAATATTGTCTATGTAGCGTACTCTTAAACTGTGGTATTACTTTTTGATTTGAGTTCTTGTAGATGGAGAAAATAGCCTTTAACTCCGGTGTTGCACCGAAATCTGTGACCATCAGAATATTTGACCGCAGGGACGGAATATGTGACCGCAGGGGGCGCTGGCGGGCATTGAGCATGTGTGCGTTCTCCAAAAAAAGAGGAGAAGAAGTTGAGTTACGTAAATGGCGTACTCAGAGCTATAGAGATAATAAGCTCTGGGCGTACTCAAAGATGCATTGGGGTAAACGTTTGTGTAGAACTCGTGTGTAATTTATCCAAAGCCTTCAATTGTTGTTACTGTATCTGCGACCCATGAGTAAGCACCGCTTGATATGGCTTCCTACTGACAAAGGTTTCAAATGTAATTCGCTGTGCCTGCTCTCATGAGATACATGTACAAAGCTTCTTTTAAATTAACGTTTCAGTTTATTTATACTTTACTTCACCATCGTTATATAATGTAATCCCTCTATACATGTTCAATAAACAAGTAAAAATTTAAAACGAGTGTTGCGTCTATCATTTGAAAAAAATCTAACTTAGAACATGCTGTAAGAACACAACAGTGTAACCATCAGGTAATGTAACCCTGCTATCACATAATAATTTATTAAATCACCTGAATAACTTTTCTGTGGCTCTTTGTCATCCCCTCACATTGATCTGGACTCAAGTATTCCTATTATGGGTAATGAAACACCTAAAAAAAATGTGTACCTTACTTTGTATGTTATGGTAAACATGGCATATAAAGAGAAAACATCCAGTCTTGACTCTATTTCAAATAGTTATTCTTTAGTTAAATACTCATGACTTACAATATTATTATAAAACACAAACTTTTTACAATGCAATTATAAAACAGGAACTATTTACAATAAATGAACATCAAAACATTTAAAAGAGCTGCATTGTGATGGTGTGGTCAGCAACATTAGCCTCTGCATGCCTCACAGCAGTACTTCTTCTTTTCGTCTGGGCCGCCCACACAGCTACTGTGGTACCATCTCTGGCATTGGTCACACTGGATCTGAAACCAACATCATGTTGAACATCAAAAGGTTTATTGACTTTATGTATATCAATGAAATACATCTGTCTTGTTCACTACCTAGTCTGGTATATAGATGACTTTAGATAGCATAATGTTTGCCAAAGCATAACTGAAGTCCAATTAATATCAAATACACAGACTGCACTCCATTGTCCTTTCAACACCTACTACATCTATACAACAGCCTTACAAATATGTTTTTGTAAAGTAGAAGCACCGAGAACCTATATGTGGTTATGCCAACAGATCGTGCTGTGAGGCTGAAAATACTGAAATAGTTTTCATGACCTGCAGTACACAGTTTTCCTGAAGGTTACAACAAAGGGAATTTGCTTGAAATTTCTGATCAATTTTTATCAGTATTTATGAAACAAATTAGTACCATTTACATAAGATTTCACATGAATGTCGGTGGCGCAGTTGGATAGTGCGCTTGGTCAGTGATCGGGAGGTTGCAGGTTCAAGCCCAGCTCCGGGCGACACATGGTGATGTTTCCTTGGGCAAGACACTTAACCCCAAGTTGCTCCCACTGCTGCGTCAGTGGCGTGTAAATGGGCATGAAAGGGCGTGAATGTGTTAGAGATAGTGATGGATAAGTAGCATAGAAACTCTGAACCATCAGTGAGTGAATGTGAGCGTGAATGGGTGTGAATGGGTATGAATGGGTAGGTGTGACCTGCGGTGTAAAGCAGCTTTGAGTAGTCAAAAGACTAGAAAAGCACTATATAAGCTCAAGTCCATTTACCATGAATGTTAAGTAAACGCGTCTTAGCCCTTTAAATATGTTCAAAATGGTTGTCACACACCGAGACCCAAAATGGTCAAAATAGATCTGGATAACAGTCAATGCCTGTTTACATGATTACTCATTGTAACCTGTTTAAAAACTGAGCCAGGAATTCATGCAACTCTGGCTTGTGTAGGTGCAAAAACTGAGACAACAAACAAGCAAAAAAAAAAAAAAAAATTATCTTATCTTAATCTTAACCTTAACCAGTTAGTGGTTCCATGTTCTGGGTCTGCCTCTTCCCTCTCCCCACACTGATGGCAGAGCTCACTGAGATCATCTAGTGAATATTTGTCAAGATTATTTTATTGTGAAACACAAAATGTGTAAGAACGCATAATGCATTAATATGCCAAATTTTGGAATAGTGCATAAATATAATATGTAAAAACTTCAAATGCATTCTGCAGAACAATAAAACAATGTAGTGCTTATTACACGTGTGAGTTGAAGAAAATGCAATTACCACACACTATTTACCACAAAAATAGGTTAGTACATACATGTTTTCAAGTAGGCCTGAAAGGATGGATGAGAAAGAGCTGAAAAAGAAAAAGACCTTGAAACTGTATACATACCATTCTCATTCAGTAGCATGGTTGCCACCTCCATTCTGTAGGCCTCCACTGCCTTGGCAGAGTTTCTGAAGACGGGAGGCTCATTTGACAGTACTTTTGCAGCATACTGAAAAAGTATTTCAATTGATTAATCATAGATAAAACTCTACACTGCTTTATAAGAGCTTCACTTTAAAGCCTAAAATTTGGACTAGAAGTAAAACTATTAAATCTGATTGGTGGTGAAACTACTGTGAGGCAACCACTTGGCTATATGATGAAGTAAACATACCTTCAAGACGAAGATTCCACAAGAGGTGGCATCTTTCTGCTGGCTGTGTGGTACTGTTTTGGCTGACCACCTGGATATTTTCAGTCCCCTCTGTCTCATGAATGACCTCAAAATAAGATACATTTATATTATAGACCTTAACAGGAAATTTTACATGTCAAGTAACAACTGTTACCCATAGACTGTAAAAAAAAAATGGACGTCATCTTGCTCGGCTCGAAGTGAGGTCTCCACAAAAACTGCTCCCCCTGGTGACTGTGGGGGAGTGGTCAAACTTTAAAAAATTCTTGCACCTCAAAGAAATGTTTCTCGCGTCTATTTGTCGTGGTGATTTGAAGATATCATTTGGCTGCCTTGTATTCAAGTCCTCTTTGCTCTGAAAAGTTTCATTTTCATTATTTAAAAGAGGTTAAAAACAAGGTTTTACGTCACGTTTAACGATGACTGACAGCTGCTGTTCTTGTGTATTTTTTTCGGGGATCGTAAAATATGTCGGGAGGTAGAGTCAAGAAGTGATTAGACTCGTGAAAGAAAAAAAATAATTAATTTTTTTGTCACCCGGCTCCACTCGTATTCTCCCAGAATCCCTCACAGTCTCTACTGCACAGACTCTGGCTGCAACTGCTGCCAATGGCTGCGCCTGTGACGGGGGGAATTTTGGTTTCAAAACCGTACAATGGTAAATGGCGGAGCAACGCTGTCCACTCTATATACAGCCTATGCTTTTACCTGGTGCAGTCTTGACAATGTTTAACTTTCGAAGCAGCATTGCCTGCTGGGTCCAGCACAAGGCTCCTCCTTTCTGAGGGAAAGATGGCCTGTAAATTAAGAGTTCATTAATATTCTTAAATCTCTCAGTGTGCTTGAATTAGAAATGTTCAAGAAAAGGAAAAAAAGTTTTACTCACTGTAAATATCCAGTGGCCGGGCTCATGAACAGCTCCCAGAAGAACTGAATATGCACTTGGGTCACACTTAAAAATGTTAGAGAATAGCTGGTTATGGTTCAACATATTAGAACAATGTAATTTTACTCTTTTTGAATTCTATCATAAAAAATCACGCCTACTTTTAGTCGTGTTTTCTTCCCTGTCCATATGTCGGTTATTGCAAATGAATCTATATGCAGTGCCTCGTTGTCTCTTTTGGCATTATGTTGGCTGACAAGTTTTGAGAGGTATGCGTTGATCACCTGGGGAAAAGAAAACGACTCATAATATTAAAACTGTAACTTATGGGATATTAAAGTTAAGATACAAATCTAAAGATGAGCAAAGCAAAGATGCATTTAAGCTTACTTCACTTTCAAGTTCCTGATTGGGACTGGTCCTTTGAATGTCCCAATAAAACAACTTATATGGTCCAATCCTTGCCAGCAGTACATGGACATCTTTGCCTTCCCAGGCCTCTTTAATGTCTGCCATTTAGAGAAACAAGGCTATTAATTTTTAAAATAAAGGTCTATCATTCTGATTCTTAGCGTTAGATTATATAAAAAGATTACAGCGTGTATATTGGTGTTTTTTTTTTTTTTTTGTTTGTTTTTTACATTTTTCTGCATAGCTGGCACTGGAAGGAGTTTGGGTGCTGAAGGCTGCTGAGGCTTGTGCAGAGATCACTGTGGAGGTCACTGTGGCAGGTGTGGATGTTTGTTGGGAGGCAACTCTGGAGGCTGGCTTGGAGGCAGCAGTGGAAGCTAGTTTGAAGGTGGCTGTGGCTGACAGTGTAGAAGCCCCTGCGGAGGTTGCTGTGGTTGGTGTGGAGGTTGCTGTGGTTGGTGTGGAGGTTGCTGTGGCTGGTGTGGAGGTTGCTGTGGTTGGTGTGGAGGTTGCTGTGGTTGGTGTAGAGGTTGCTGTGGATGGTGTGGAGGTTGCTGTGGCTGGTGTAGAGGTTGCTGTGGTTGGTGTGGAGGTTGCTGTGGTTGGTGTGGAGGTTGCTGTGGTTGGTGTGGAGGTTGCTGTGGTTGGTGTAGAGGTTGCTGTGGATGGTGTGGAGGTTGCTGTGGCTGGTGTAGAGGTTGCTGTGGTTGGTGTGGAGGTTGCTGTGGCTGGTGTGGAGGTTGCTGTGGTTGGTGTGGAGGTTGCAGTGGTTGGTGTGGGGTTGCTGTGGATGGTGTGGAGGTTGCTGTGGCTGGTGTAGAGGTTGCTGTGGATGGTGTGGAGGTTGCTGTGGCTGGTGTAGAGGTTGCTGTGGTTGGTGTAGAGGTTGCTGTGGATGGTGTGGAGGTTGCTGTGGTTGGTGTGGAGGTTGCTGTGGCTGGTGTGGAGGTTGCTGAGGTTGCTGTGGTTGGTGTGGAGGTTGCTGTGGCTGGTGTAGAGGTTGCTGTGGTTGGTGTAGAGGTTGCTGTGGTTGGTGTGGAGGTTGCTGTGGTTGGTGTGGAGGTTGCTGTGGTTGGTGTGGAAGATGCTGTGGCTGGTGTGGAGGTTGCTGTGGCTGGTGTGGAAGTTGCTGTGGCTGGTGTGGAAGTTGCTGTGGCTGGTGTGGAGGTTGCTGTGGTTGGTGTGGAGGTTGCTGTGGCTGGTGTGGAAATTGCTGTGGCTGGTGTGGAGGTTGCTGTGGTTGGTGTGGAGGTTGCTGTGGTTGGTGTGGAGGTTGCTGTGTCTGGTGTAGAGGTTGCTGTGGCTGGTGTGGAGGTTGCTGTGGCTGGTGTAGAGGTTGCTGTGGTTGGTGTGGAGGTTGCTGTGACTGGTGTGGAGGTTGCTGTGGCTGGTGTGGAGGTTGCTGTGGCCGGTGTGGAGGTTGCTGTGGCTGGTGTGGAGGCAGCTGTGGCTGGATGTGAAGCAGACAATCCTCTTAATTTACCTGGAATCCTGGGGGTCTCCTCCTGATATTTTTTGAGGTGATCGAGGTTCACCTTGCAGAAAGACTTCCCGGCACTGTCAACAAGGTCAACACTTTTCCCCTCAATCTTTATTACAGTGAAAGGGCCAAGGAACTCTGGGTCCAGCTTTCCACCTTTCCGTTGCTGGCTTCTGACATTTCTTCTCCACACCATGTCCCCCACTTGCAGGCTTTGGACAGGATTTTTGCCTCCAGTGTCTTCTTTGTCCTCAGCTGTACCTTCTCCTGTTTTTTTTCGACAATACTTAGAATTTTTTCGTGGTGCTGGATATCCACTGCCACCTCTTCCTCTGAAAAAAGCTCCTCAAAGGATCCATCTACCTGTTATAAGGAAAGATTGAACAGCAGGAGGATGTGAAACTTTCTAAGATTTAAAAAATGAAAATCTGGAGTTGTTCTGTTGTTATCCAAAATTGTTGCTGACTGATAAAAATATAAAAAAATATAAAAATATATTGATAAAAATAACGTTGAGCTGACCTGAAAGTTTTCTGCCACCTCTGATGGATAACACGCTTCCCTCCCAAACATCAGATAAAAAGGAGAGAAGCGCGTTGTCAGCTGTTTTTTGGTCCGTAGACCAAACATTACGGCATCCAGGTAGAGGTCCCAGTCGTTGGCTTTGTCCTGAACCAATTTAGCCAGTGCTCTAAAGAAAATAATTCAAACACATTTATGTACCCTTAAAAATAACATGTTTTAGTTTAGAAATCATCCAAAATGAATTTAAAGTCCATAGCAAAGAAAAAACAAAACTGAGAAACCATGAGGAAAAATCTACTGACAAATCTTACTAAAATAATAGTTCATTAAAAGGTAAAAAAAAAAACCAGGAGAACCACACAGAGAAACACAGGGGAAGACGTGACAAAATGACATTGACACAAGCAGTGATCGCACAAGGAGAGGCAGATGTGGGTAACAAGACTTAGGTGAAACTAGTGGGGTTAATCACAGAGGAGGGGAAACTGAAGCAGGAGGCAAAACTGAAATCACTCACAGGAAAACTTCAAAACACAATAAACACACAAAAGCTCAAAACTGTACACAAAAATAACAGTATACTACATATATATGTGTATATATATATATATATATATATATATAAATATATATATATATATATATATATATATATATATATATATATGTTTTTTTTCTTGGTTTATGGGGTGTGCACCATTTCCCTGTGCTTCTTCATGCCATACAAAACAACATCAAACAATAAACAACAACAACAACAACATAAAGACATGCAGACCAAGAAGTGTAAGAAAATATCCTACCCATCTGTCGATGTCTGTTATCATGGAAGGCCAATAATATCTCATGCTTATTGCATCCCTAGTTTTGATTTGCCCACAGTGTGCACCAATGTCACTTGCATGAAATTCTCTGAAAATCATGTCGGCGTCAGTTGCTCCACAAACCACCTTCACTCTAACTTCTTTTTCAGAGCCTTTGTACCTAATGTAGTACAAGTGGTCGCCTGGGAGATATAATTGAAATGGAAATTTAAAAAGGAGCACATTCAAGAAAGGCCTGTAATAACACTTTCTAATGGCAATGACAGCTTACCCTCGACACAGAAGTTGGATGCTCGTCGTCGAATGACGTAGCGCTGGTGTTTGTCAGTCTTTTCTGGATATTCTCCTTTAGTAAGAAAGTCCACTAATTCTTTGTATCGAGAGGGTTCCATCGTCAATGATTAAATTTCAATTCACACAAGGAAAAATGAATAATTAAGTCCGCAACAGAACGGTGAAAATACAATGATTATCCAGGATAGCCAAAATACTTCACCTGTTAATTGACAGCTAAAAGAAGACCTGTGATTGGCAGAGAGTCAAGGCCTGTGTTCTAATTGGAGCCTATTGATAGGGGGAGGTGACCCCTGTGTTTCTGAATGTGTAATAACAAAAATAGGAATACTTGAGTCCAGATCAATGTGAGGGGATGACAAAGAGCCACAGAAAAGTTATTCAGATGATTTAATAAATTATTATGTGAGTATAGCAGGGTCACATTATCTGATGGTCTATCAGAATGTGTGACCCTTGTGTTTCTGACTGTGTGATGATCAATAATAGGAATACCTGAGTCCAGATCAATGTGAGGGGATGACAAAGAGCCACAGAAAAGTTATTCAGGTGATTTAATAAATTATTATGTGATAGCAGGGTTACATTACCTGATGGTCACACTGTTGTGTTCTTACAGCATGTTCTAAGTTAGATTTTTTTCAAATGATAGACACAACACTCGTTTTAAATTTTTACTTGTTTATTGAACATGTATGGAGGGATTACATTATATAACGATGGTGAAGTAAAGTATAAATAAACTGAAACGTTAATTTAAAAGAAGCTTTGTACATGTATCTCATGAGAGCAGGCACAGCGAATTACATTTGAAACCTTTGTCAGTAGGAAGCCATATCAAGCGGTGCTTACTCATGGGTCGCAGATACAGTAACAACAATCGAAGGCTTTGGATAAATTACACACAAGTTCTACACAAACGTTTACCCCGATGCATCTTTGAGTACGCCTAGAGCTTATTATCTCTATAGCTCTGAGTATGCCGTTTACGTAACTCAACTTCTTCTCCTCTTTTTTTGGAGAACGCACACATGCTCAATGCCCGCCAGCGCCCCCTGCGGTCACATATTCCGATGGTCACAGATTTCGGTGCAACACCGGTACGGTACTTTTCTATTAGCGTCTTTTTCTTCATCACCGATGGTCACAGGCTGTGGCTTTCTGGTGGAGAGGAGAGAACTTTCTACTGTATCTACTGTCCTTAGTGACCATATGGAGCTCATACAACCCCACTTCAAAAATACTGAACTGTCCCTTTAAAGTATCCTTCTTTAAACTTGAAAATGTCACGATTTAGTAGAGGAAGTATTAAATTAATATACTTTCTAGTGCACTACAAGTACAAGGTCTGCAGTGTACTTGCTATACTTTTCCTTATACACAAGCATACTTAATAAAATTAACCTTGGTCGCCTCCAGCTGGTGCAAAACGCTGCAGCCCGTCTTTTAACCTGCACTAACAGACAAGAGCACATCACTCCTGTTCTTAAATCCCTTCACTGGCTTCCCGTCCAGTACAGGATTGATTTTAAAATTTTAATGTTTCTTTTTAAAGCTCTTCATGGTCTCGCCCCAGTGTAATTAACTGAGCTTTTAACTGTTCGGGACCCTGGTAGAGCGCTGCGGTCATCAAACCAACCTTTGCTAGAAGTGCCCAGGTCAAAATACAAACAGTGGGGTGATCGAGCCTTTTCCATCGCTGCTCCCAGGCTTTGGAATAAACTCCCTGTTGAAATGCGTCTCATTTCCGACCTGGGCCTTTTCAAATCTAGACTGAAGACATATTTATTTAGGATGGCTTTTAATACCCAGTGTGGTGACACTTTTACTTTTACTCTGTTTTACTTTATTTTATTGTATTTTATTGCTCTTATTGCTTTTATTCTTTTCATTGCTTTCATTGTTTTTATTGCTGTTATTGCTTCTATTTATTTTTAATTGTTTTATTTATTGCTTTTTACTTCCACCTATTGTAAAGCACTTTGGTTCACCGAAAGGGTTGTTGTAAAGGGCTGTATAAATAAAGAACATTTACATTTACATTAAAGTCTAATACTTTTTGCTCAGGGTTACTTAGAACTGAACTTTCAGACTCTCTAAAACAGGATGCCTCTCTTGATCACCTGTTTGTGTTATTTGTTATTAAGGCTTCACTTCTGTGCTCCATCCATCTCTGTGACTTTTACAGAAAACTGATGCCCATAAACTTGTATGTTGTCAAAAATGGAAAACCAGCTGGATGCTAACACATGTGAGAGCAGATGGGGAGATGTGGAGAGTGGGAAGGGGAACATGTGTTCTTGATGCCGAGGGGGGACGAGTTAAGGGCCTTATCTCCATCCTGACCTCTCCTCCTCCACCCGCCTTTCTTGCCCCATCTCGCCTGCTCCCATGTCACCCCTGGGCTCCCTGATGGATGCTGACAGTAACGACTGTCCCCCAACCTCTCACCCTTGCTCATCCACACACACCCCTCCTCTCCTCGTCCGGTGCTGACCGCGGTGACCCCGCTTTTGAAGCAGCCGTCCCGAGGCTCAGTTTGAAGCTACTGAGGGGGCAAAATGTTTGAGTCTGGCTGCAAAAGCACATGCAGGAGGTGATCCATGCATGACTGTGAGTCTCCAATGAGCAGGTGTGCAAGGAAATCAATACATGTCTGTGGAAAGCCTTTTTGAGTTGTTACAATCCCACTGAATTTAATAAAATGAAAGAAGTGGAAAGAGGAAGAATTAGACTGTGGTCGAATAGTCCTTTTTGCTTTGGAAGGTTCCTAACGGAATGAAATTAACTGGAAGTAGTTCATGATTAGAGTTGTTCTAATAGTTTAAATACATAGGAAATGTGGCTCAATGCTTCCTTTATTATCTCCTTTAGCGTAGGATAAACTGGACCATCCTTTACGAAAGGAGAGGAGAATAGTCTGTCCCACAATTCTCCGCGGCAACAGCTTTTATAAACAGCGCGTATTCCAACTGCTTCCGAATTCACCCGAATAATGACGAACGAAGCATACAGACCATGAGAGTTACAGCTGCTGTTCATCCTTTCAAAAGTTTACCAAAACCTGCCTTAACTTTCCAGTAGTCTGATTCTCTGAAGAGAGCAGGATATGAGACATTTGATGTTGATTATGTTTGAACTTGGTTCAATATTAATAATGTGCACACCATTAGATTGTGATCTTAACAGTTTCTGCCTTTCTTTCATTCAGTTACCATTTTTCTCATGCTCTGATTGGTGCTCATGTTGATAATGAGAGGACAGATTTATTTAAATCCTCATTTACAACATCGGTTATGCAGATGTAATTTTTTACTGGGTTATTATGTTCAATGTTGTCTGAAAGGAACAACATTGTCATGATACATGAGCACTTCTATGATGCATCTTTAGTAGTCCATCTTCGGAAAATTATAGTGTTCAACGCAGCAGTAACATCCACTGTCACATGATGACGTAGTGTAAAGAAGGTGTAGTCGGATTCTCTCTGCACGGCAGTTTTCCTTTCCTAAATCCTTCTGAATTCTCCTTTCCTTAACCTCATGATGTTAAAGTAGATCGGAAAGGACCTAGGAGGTGACTATTCTACCGCAGCCTTCGTCTAACATGTTGAGAGAAAATGATGCAATTTCTCAGAATTACAAACACATTTTAATCCGTACCAGTCACTTCTTTAATGGGTCTTTGGACAGACATATACCACGCACTGCTTTGCTAATTTATAAAGTACCAAGATGAAGACAGGACTTGTAAAACTGGATGAAAGATGGATGAAATACGAACAGATTTTGACATGAAAACAAAACTGGGACAAAGAGGCACAGTCTGTGTGCACATGGGTCAGTAATGATGAAGTAAACTTTATAAAACAGCAGATTAGGGAGGAGAAAGTTGAGGATGTCATCTTTCATGTATTATTCATGCTGTCACAGTAGACATTGGTGTAGTCACAACAGTGGAAGTAATAGTATGTGTCACATAAATCAACAGCACTGATGACCTCATTTTACCGCATAACTCCCTCCACCCACATGCTCTTAAAGCAGCTCCAGATGCACGAGGATCGACACACAAACATCCACACACTAAGGCACACACACATCTTGTGTGTGTGAACGTGTGTCTTGCTTTAATCACTTTGTTTGTCTAAAATAAACAGGTGCAAAAGTAACACAAATAAAGTCGGTTATCAGCAAAAGTTGCCTTTTATATTCTTCAATGGTAGACTGAATTTAGACATATTTGTTAATTTTTTTAATGTGCACACCACACACTCATTACACACAAACAGGTTTACACAAGGACTAAGTAGACAGGTAACAGCAGCAGGTCTGAAGGTAGAGAGCTTGTCAACATTTACGAAGATTCAAGATTTTTGTAGTCTTCATGCCACATCATGATGCATAAGCAGAATTAGGAACATTCTTGATTCTCAGAATCAGAGTATGAGATTATGTGTGTTAGAGAGATGAAATGTTCATACTGAGGCTCATCTGTTCAGAAAAGGGCATGGACAAATGGATTTACTTTAAATTTACGTGACTGTAAATTAAATATACAAAAAAGTAAGGATGCTGACAGTTATAAGGAAACACACTGTATTGTCAAAGAGTAGAATAATTTTGCTTTAAACCTCAGAAAGTCATTTTATCCTGATTTTCAGTGACTACAAGAAGAGGAATATTATGGATGGCCACTTATTTGATTAATGTTCCTGTGTATTGTCAGTTCTTATGGTTTGCCTTGTAATGAGTACCATATAATGACAGGACACATATGACATTGGATGTTTACTTTTTTTAATGATTCTTCACAATAATTATTAGTAATGATTAATAAGTAATGTGAGGTCATTATATTTACATTCATGCACATTGGATAATTGATTTTTTTTATCATATTGACACTGAAAAGGCTTCACCTGCCACCAGTGATGGAGGCGTCAGTGAATCAGCGTAAAAAATTGACCCCATCAAAGTTGGAAAGGACGTACACAATTAAAATGCTACGCACATGTTAAATTATTTGTCTTTTGTATTGATATGAGTTTTATTTTTTTAGGTCCCTGGTAAATTTGCAAAGTGCACAGGGCAGAGGACTGTGATTTTTCATGTCCAAGGTTTTGATCCTCCTGAGGAAACAAATAACATTTTAAATACAGAGTTGCTGCTTATCATGTTTCCATTATATATTATTAGATGTTCTGCCATTAACCAACTTAATGGCTTTTTGTACAGTTAAAAACACATCTCTGCTATTTGCTGTAAGCTTCATAAAATTGCGTAATATAAAAATAGAATTAGTATACATGTATTTAAAACCAATATGACAGCCCTATTTAATTATTCATTTTATTCATTTCTTTATTTAATCTTGAAATCACATTGAAAGCGTGCTCTCATTTTCAATGGCATTGAGAGTACATAAAACAGTAATTCAATCAATCAATCAATGTTTGTGCTAATTCATAACAAGTGTTATCTCAAGACACTTTACAATAGAGCATAAAGCTCTTCATTTTATGGATACACATATATGCATAGATACATACAGTTGTGCCCAAAAGTTTACACCCCCCAGCAGAATTTCAGATTTTTTGGCCTTTTCTCAGAAAATATGAATGATAACACAAAAACCTTTCTGTCACTCATGGTTAGTGGTTGGGTGAAGACATTTATTGAAAAAAAGATTAGTTTACTCTTTTTAAATCATAATGACAACAGAAACTTCAAAAATGACCCTGTTCAAAAGTTTACACCCCCTGGCAGTTTTGGCCTGATAACATGCACAAAATTTGACACAAATGGGTTTGAATGTCTACTAAAGGTAACCATCCTCTCTGTGATCTATTAGCTTGTAATCTGTGTGTGTGTATAAAAGCTCAGTTTCTGAGCTCCTGACAGACACATGCATCTTTCACTCAGTGCTACGTTGAAGTTTCTGGTTTCTGCGTCATGGGTAAAGCAAAAGAATTGTCAAAGGATCTGAGAGAAAAGGTATTTCAACTGTATAAAACAGGAAAAGGATTTTAAAAGATATCTAAGGAACTGAGGATGCCAAGAAGCACTGTTAAAACTCTAATTAAGAAGTGGAGAGAGAGGGATTCTGTTCAAACCAAACCACGGTCAGGCAGACCAACAAAAATTTCAGCTCCAACTGCAAGGACAATTGTTAGAGATGCAAAGAAAAACCCTCAAATAACTTCAGCTGAAATACAGGACTCTCTGAAAAAAATTGGGGTGGATGTTTCAAGATCCACAATAAGGAGACTCTTGAAGAAACATGGGCTGCATGGTCGGGTCGTCAGAAGAAAGACATTTCTACGCAAATGCCACAAAATATCCCGTTTACCGTACGCCAAACAGCACAGAGACAAGCCTCAAAACTTCTGGAACAAAGATATTTGGAGTGATGAGACCAAAATTGAACTTTTTGGCCACAACCATAAACGTTACATTTGGAGAGGAGTCAACAAGGCCCATGATGAAAGGTACACCATTCCTACTGTGAAACACGGAGGTGGATCACTGATGTTTTGGGGATGTGTGAGCTACAAAGGCACAGGAAAATTGGTCAAAATTGATGGAAGGATGAATGCAGCATGTTATCAGAAAATACTGGAGGAAAATTTACACTCATCGGCCCAGAAGCTGCGCATGGGACGTTCTTGGATGTTCAAACATGACAATGATCCAAAACACAAAGCCGAATCAACCTGCCATTGGCTACAGCAGAATAAAGTGAAGGTTTTAAAGTGGCCATCTCAGTCTCCTGACCTCAATATCATTGAGCCACTCTGGGGAGATCTCTAACGTGCAGTTCATGCAAGACAGCCCAAGAATTTACTTTTTGCCAAGAGGAATGGGCAGTTTTACCATCTGAGAAAATAAAGACCCTCATCCACAACTACCACAAAAGACTTCAAGCTGTTATCGATGTTAAAGGGGGAAGTACAAAGTATTAAAAACTGGGGGGTGTAAACTTTTGAACGGGGTCAATTTGGAAGTTTTTGTTGTCATTATGATTTAAAAAGAGTAAACTAATCATTTTTTCAATAAATGTCTTCACCCAACCACTAACCATGAGTGACAGAAAGGTTTTTGTGTTATCATTCATATTTTCTGAGAAAAGGCCAAAAAATCAGAAATTCTGCTGGGGGGTGTAAACTTTTGGGCACAACTGTATATACAGATAAAAATACACATATACATCTATATACAAATATATACATCCAACACCAACATGAATCCATGTCGTCAATCATGAATCCTCCATCATGGCTCAAGAAAAAACCTTCTGTTAAGCAGCAGGAAATCTTGAATGTGGATCCCAGTCTCATGATGAACAGCAAATCCACACGATGCTGTGTTGGTGCGAGGGCGAAGCAGCCCACGGGCCACATGCGGTCCGAAAGCAACCATGGAGTGGCCTGAAATCAACGTGATTGGGACTTAGGTCTGGCGAGGAAAACAGAAAAAACTTTCACAAACAGTGACAAGGTCTTGCAAAAATTAATTACAGACATTGAATGCAACACGTTCTGAAAGGTTGCTGTTAATTAAGTTACTTTTAATGCACTTTCAAATGTGACCAAAAGATGGTGTTTTTAATCTGCACTTTATGTTCATACACTCCTTAACATGTGCTTATATCTACCTGTCAGCAAGTGTTGAATTTATCTGTCTGAAGCATTACATTTAAAGAAACAGTATTTCAGCTGAAGTTTAGTTTAAGTACTGCTCTTTTTTGAGTTTCTGCCCTTTAGGATGTGGCTATAAATTAATTAACATCCACTGTGTTTGTTATCTATTTGTGTTTCTTTTAAGTGGTAAACTTTGCTCACTGTCTGACAAAAACATCCGGTCCACCTCATGTCCTTACTCTGAAAATCTGGCCTGACTGAATTTCTAATTGAATGGCCCTGCAATAAGATAATAACAGTGACAACTACAAATATCAAGAAGATACTGTGTGGAAACTTACTTCAGATTAGATAGGACTTTATTTATCTCTTGGGAAAATTAAGGTTTCAGTAGTATTGTGTTGTTCAAAAGAACACAGGATATCTAAAAGTAAAAAAGTGAAAACAATTAGAAGATATAAAATCTCTCTCTATTTATACATTGATAAATCTAAATAAAACACAATAAATCACGTACAATAGTAATAATTATAATGATAAGACTTGCACAAACAGATAAATAAACTGAAATGAAAGTCATGTTCTCAGAGTGAGAATAAAAAGAATGAACTTCCTCCCACATCGTGTGTAGACAGTCACATTCACACTGTTCTCAGCTGTTGTGTGACAGCTCATGCGAATGTTGTGCTCTACACTGAAGCAACCCCACCCCCCCACCACACACACAGAAACACACACAAACATAAGGATGAGTGTACATGGTAAATAACACCCACACAGCCACAAACTCACTCACACCCACTGACGACGATACCTGCAGCGACTCATTCTCATTGTCAAAACTCAGACAAAACAGACAGACGCAGACAGTGAGGCAGCAGGAGAGACGGACCCTCACTACACCGTGAAACCTGCTGTGGTGTGACCGCCTCTTCTTTAAAAAATAAACACTTTGGCTGTAAGCTGCATTTTCCCATGACCCGCAGCCACTCATAAAAAGAATATATTGCCCTTTATTGCCATTATACTTAACATAAAATAAGATTGGAGAGCTTCTCCTTCTTCAGTGCAAACAGATAATTATACAAAAAAATGCAGTCCATCTCTGTGTACAATATAAAGTAGTGAAAAAGGATAAATATAAACACTTTCATGCATGACTAAATAACTTTTTTAAATGTTTGTTTTTGCTTTCAAACAAATTAAAAATCATTATATTTTTTCGATAATATATTTTGAGGGAGTTATGCATCTGCCCACCACAGTGGACACCAAGCATCAACATTATAAAAAGTAATTTAGTGGAACTTAATAAAGATCCACAAATGTCTTTGACAAAAATTAATTAAGAGTAATTTTTAAAAAAGGATAAATCTGAAGTATATGCACTGCTGATTAATTCAACTATTCTTTTGTGAATCCCACCAAAATTTAAAATAAAAAAGTATGTGAGTTGAATACAGGCATAATGTCCAATTTGTCCTTCGCTGGCTTTTTTTGGATTTATGGTTGAATATCTCAATATGGTAAAAATGTGAAAAGATAATATTTCTATGAAACTTAAAGGAACACTACACCCAAACAACGATTTGGCCTCATTCTCTACTCACCCTCATGCTGAACAACACTGTGGAGTAGTTTTGGAACATCTGGGATGCAGCCGGAGATCTGGGGGATACTCGCTGTCCACTCACACTGATATCATGACTTAGATAAGAGCCCGAACGAGCAGTGTCCTTAAAAGTCCACAAAAAGTTGGCAATATTCCTCCATACTGCTCGTGCGCTGTAATCCAAGTGTCCTGAGCGGGTAACGTCCACCATTTACTCGAAACGACATCATTTAGCACATGTTTATAGCCTAAACAGTACTACTTCGCATTTCTATGATACACTTACGGGTGCCTATGGGAGCCGCGGCTGACCAAACCAAAGGAACGCGCACCCTGCAATAACTAGGAGCGTAGAACAAGAAAGTAGACAATTCCCGCGGGAATCGTGAGTGGGGCTCTGGCTGCTGCCGGGATTTATCTTTTTAATACAGGCCAGCCTCAAGCAGCATTTCAGCTGGATGACATGCTGGAATAGTTCTGAAGATGGCAGGAGACTTCATTCATGTGTTTAAGTCATGTGTGGCCTGATTAGCTGATGATCATCACCTGGCACCTGACCTTGAGCTGTGTTCTTGATATACCTGTAGGTGTTTGCCCTCCATAACAGACTGATGTCACCAAGCACTTTATGAGTGTGGGTCTTGTTTAAACTGAGCTCCAATGGTCTTTATAAACATACAAACACACAAAGACATGCACTATGTGTTTATTGGTGGAGATTCTGTGTGAAGATTATTTCCTTTTAACCCAAAACACACACATGCACATATTTGTGCTTCATGAGCCTAACCTCATTCTAGGCTAACTGAATTCAAATTTTAGCTACACTATGCAGCTGGGACAGTGACACTGTAAAATAGTTAGCTAACACTGTGAAGATGGCAATTAACTTTATTCATGTGTTTTGGTCCTGTGTGGCTTGATTAGCTAAATGACAGCACCTTTTTGTAGATAAAAAATCAGGTCTGCCAGGCAGAAATCGATTGAATTTTGTTTGAATCCTTCACTCTGATCAGAGATTTTGTGTCAATGCAGGGGAAATTTGAGGACTTGCTGACTATATGTGATTTGTGGGGCTTTTCTCAAAACCCTATGACTAGTAGCAAATCTTGTAGCAAAACTTCCATTCAAAAACATTTAGAGTGTGTCTATAAATGAATTATTACTGATTGTTCTTATCAGAAAAATGCTTTATAAATGATGAATTCAGTATTTACTAATCCTTTACTGATATGCTTATTAATGATGAGTAAAACATTTACTAATCCTTTTCTTATATGATTATTAATGATGAGTAACACATTTCTTAGTGTGTCCTTAAATGTGTTATTACTGATTATTCATGTCAGAAAAAAGGTTTATAAACAATGAATTCAGTATTTACTAATCCTTGACTAATATGCATAGTCTTTGGAGGCTTACTTGATATCAGTCGCGCTCGTGCATGTGAGCGGGGGCGGGCGGTTAGGCGGAGCCCTGAGGAGATGCTACTTTCAAATTCATGCTAGTTTTCCACAATCGCCGACCCCAGCTTTAACCCTTTAACTTCTAGCTGAACTATTTGGCAGAGGTCATTAAATTCAGGAAGTGTTAAATAAACCATAACACTTTTGTTTCTGTCTGTGTTTTATGATACAGAAAAACTGCAAACAAACAAAAAGCTTAAAGCTACTATTATGTTTACCATCATTATTTTAAACAACTTAAACATTTACTGATATGATGATATATATTTACATATAAAGTGTGTTACTCACCAAAACATCTTTTGTGTTTGTCAAACTCAATATAATCTATTTTCAGTTATTAGACATTTCTGCTTTTTCTTTTTTGTACCAAATTGTTGTTGCATTTTTATGTCGTCACACAATCAACTGTTGGCTTACAAAACCTTTCAACCCCACAAGAAAATATTTGTTTTTTGATTTGTTTGTTTGTGGTTTTCTTTGTTTCCTGAAGTGTTACTGGAGTCAAACAATCATTTGATTTGTTCTGTTTTTTAAAACATTAAGCATCCCTGAATTTAAAGATGCTGTGAGGAGTTTCTAAGTAATTACAAAAAAGTCTAACTTTTAGAAATATGCCTGATCAAAATACACACTTTAAGATGAGTTTTATAGCATCAAAATAGGTTATCTATAAATGCTATTCCTTAGATTCGCGGTTGGGTCAGACAGGGCTGGACTGGCCTGGATACTCAACTTCAGGAACAAGACAATTAAAACTAGAGCAAATTTATACTATTTGGACACGTCTTAGAGCACCAGGCTGTGAGTAGAGATATATAGCCGGCATATCAAAAACTGCCGCTACGTAACTAGAAAGAGATACATTACCTCGTCGCTTTGCATCCTGTAAGTTGTTGAAAAAAGAAGTTGTAAAGCAATGTAGAGTTCTGAGGAAGGTCAGAGCTTCATTTTTATTAGCATCACAGCAAACACACGCTTTGGCTTGGGTCACGTCTTTTGGTGCGTTCCAGCTGTAGTCAAGAGTAGGAATTTCCGAGTTCCGAGTAGGAAACTGCAACTGGAACGCCCCCCAAAGTCGGAATTTCCTCCTGGGAACTCGGTGAAACCTCGCCACTCCTGAGTTGACAATGGAAGATGGATGCCCCCAGTGTGAACAGTTATTTAGCTCCTGTAATAATCAATTTGCACATCTGACTGGGGTGTGTCGCTCTAGATCAGCTGTATACATAGTATTGTTAGACTAATATTTACAAAAATGCTGCCATAGTGATAATCACATTCTTCATACAACAACACAGGGCGTGCTAACAACAGCTAACAATAGCCTGGTAGATCGGCATGTTTTTTTTGCAACTTCAACTGGAACGCTGATAAGTCAGAGATGATGTCACTCCCAGTTCTGAGGTTACTGGAACGCAGCATTATGACAGTAAAAGGGTTAATAAGAGGAAAATAAATATGTATATGGAGAATGTGTTGTATTGCACACAAAACAAAAAATGCAGAAATATAACGACTCTAATGCAGTAGACTCAAATAATAGAATAAAACACAGTTGTACCTGCAGTACAGTCCCTGACCTCATGAAGCAGCTTATAAATATGTTTCTTTATTTGGCAGCGTATCTCAAAATGCAAAACATTTCTATGCTGTTGTTTCCACAGTCTGTCTTCCAGTGTATTTGATAAATGGTGGGGCAGGTTGTCTCTGGATTTTAACGCCTGAGGCTGACCTGAACCCAGGTCAATAATTTCTCAAGCTTTGTTTGTGTGCCTCTGCTCGTGGCTGTTCTTGTCTTGTCTTGCTGCCTGTTGTTTGGCAGCTCAGGAGCCGTGAGAGGTGATCTCACCGGCACCTAGCTCCTCAGTCCCCGCTCCCAAAAAAACATTGTATTTATATGACCAAAATAGCCACCTACGGATGGAAAAACCCTCGTCAAGACAAACAGAAATAGGCCCAGAGTTTCCAAGGAAGCTGGTCTGGGCCGGAGGTGATGTTTTTGACTGACAACGGCCGTGGGGCAACAAAATAAGAGGCTGCACTGACTGCTGCAGGTAAAATTAGAAGCACAAAGGGTCATATTATTCCTGAGCCTCGGAAAAACAGGAATGGAGGGTGTGAGCTCATGCACTGGAGCACCTTTACTGAGCTCAACATGTAAAAAAAGGGAAGATTTTAAGAGTTAAGAAAAATACTAATGTAGGTTTTTACATTTACATTCATAAATCTCACTGGTGGCACTGAGTTGGTTGAAAGCTGATGTTTTAATTTAATGTTATCCTGCTTGAACACTGGGTAAGTTATTATGAATAATTGCATTGCCTTTTTATTTGTCTTTGCTCTTTACTGTTAAGCCTTTTGGTTTACTTTGGTTAAATGTGTGATCTGTTTTCTTTATGTATGTGTGTTACCCATCATGTGACTGGATAAAATCTATAAAGAATGCACTGGCTGCCATTTTGTGCCGTGACAAAGACTTGTATGTGACATAATGTTTGATGGTTAACACAATATTACACACATTTGTATGTTTCCAGTGCTGAGAACATGATATATTACTGTATGTGTATTTTTTTGCATGAAACACAAATCCACCCTGATTTAAAAATAGTAACATTACTAAGCATACAGAGGCTTGTTCGTGAGGAGGAGAAGGAAAAAAAAATCTTTTTGAATCTCAAAGGAAAATGACCAGAACTAACCCATCATGAAACTCCTGCCAAATACATCCCTCTGTTTCATTTAAGATCATTTGGTTGCTTCACTGCTTTGCCTTGTTTCTTCCTTTTCTTTGTCTTTCTGCCCCTATGTCTCTATTTTTTTGTTTGCTTTCTTTCCTCTTTCTCTTACCCCTTGTTTTGTTTTGTTTTTTGTCAGTTTTTGTCTTTGTAATTTTGTATAGAATATTTTAATCAACACCAGAGCTTTCTATGCACATATTTGTCTGTTCACATCTATATTTTTGTATGCACTTGTCAACAGGGGTGGACAGTAATGAAGTAGATTTACTTGAGTACTGTGCTTAATTACATTTTTTGAGTATCTGTACTTTACTTGAGTTTTTTTTATTTTTGGAACTTAGTTACCTCAAAGTATTCATAGTTGCCTCCGCCAAGGAGGTTATGTTTCCGGGAGAGTTTGTTCATCCGTCCGTCTGTGAACAAAATAACTAAAAAAGTTATGGATGGATTTTGATGAAATTTTCAGGAAATGTTCAGCATGGGAAAAGGAAGAACTGACTTGATTTTGGTGTTGATCCGGATCACCGTCTGGCCGCCATGGCGAAAAATGTGATTTCTGTGAATAACTACTGAACTAAAATAGAAATCATTATGAAACTAATTGCTAATGGAATGTTTTCATGGTCAAGGAATCTAAATATTTACATGAAATAAAGGTAGGACTAATATTTATGGTAAAAATCACAATATGGGAGAAGACTGTGGCGCTGGCAGAGGTCTGCACTCTCCAAGTGCTTTTCTAGTGATATCTATTTTAGTTCAGTAGTTATTCACAAAAATCACATTTTTAGTCATGGTGGCCAGATGCTGATCCGGATCAACACCAAAATCGAATCAGTTCTTCCTTTTCCCATGCTGAACATTTCCTGAAGGTAATTCCTTAGCGGAGGTAATTAGGTCTGATTGGATTAAGTCTCCGTCAGACATTTTAGTCTTGTTTTTTTTTGTTGATGACATAACTAACACAGGCTATTTCTCTGTCTATGCTAAGCTAACTTGCTACTTGCTGTAGCCCTGTTGTAAAAAGGCAAACATAAGAAAAGTATCTCCTCAACTTCAGCTCTCGAGGACAGCATGACCTTACATGTGAACAGGATGTCAGGATAATTTGTATGACCTGCTGATATAACAACAGTTTGTGTTTTGAGTGAACAGAAGCCACACTTTCATTCACACTTTAAAGTTAACCTAGCACACACATGTACATAAAGACACAAACATGAACATGAAACACACACGGCAACATTCACAGACAAATGCTGACCTTCCCCGAGCTCAGCCAAGAGGAAGGAGGGAAGAAAAAAATCAAAGAATTAAAAACACATTCCTTTTCCCGTAAAGCCGGGAGCAGGAGCAGTGAGTCAGCGGAGCAGTTTGAAACCTTTTTAGTTTCAGACACGCCATCTTTAAACATCTATATGTGGGTTGACTCAGCTGAGTGTTGTTTTAGGGTTACTGCTTCAAACCTGCTTCACACCTTCCCTTTTGTTCAGTCACTAATAAAACAGCTCATACCTTCACTGCTGACAAGGACAGCTTGTCTGAAAGACAGCTTAAGTGTCTCAATCAGTTTTAGCAATGCATAATTTGATTACTCATTTATCTCAAGAAACATTTTTTATTTTTTTTGAAGGGACTGTGCGGAGTTTCTAAGTAATTACAAAAAAGTCTCACTTTTAGATATATGCCTGATCGAAATACACACTTTAAGATGAATTTTATAGCATCAAAATAGGTTATCTATAAATGCTATTCCTTAGCCTTCCGGTCGGGTCAGACAGGGCTGAACTGGCCTGGATACTCAACTTTGAAAACAAGACAATTAAAACTAGAGCAAATTTATATTATTCAGACACGTCTTAGAGCACCGGGCTGTAAGTAGTGATATATAGCCGGCTACAAAACTACGCTACTAAGTTTTCCAAAAATTGCTTGTTGTCATCAAAAACTACCGCTACGTAACTAAAAAGAGATACAATACCTCGTCGCTTTGCATCCTGTAAGTTGTTGAAAAAAGAAGTTGTAAAGCAATGCAGAGTTCTGAGGGAGGTCCGAGCTGCATTTTTATTAGCATCACAACAAACACACACTTTGGCTTGGGTCACGTCTTTTGGTGCATTTCAGCTGTAGTCAGGAGGAGAATTTCCGAGTTCCGAGTAGGAAACTGCAACTGGAACGTCCCCCATAGTCGGAATTTCCTACTGGGAACCCAGTGAAACCTCGCCACCCCGAGCTAACAACAGCTAACAATAGCCTGGTAGATCGACGTGTTTTTTCCCGACTTTAACTGGAACGCCGATAAGTCGGAGATGATGTCACTCCCAGTTCCGAGGTTACTGGAACACAGCATTACGACAGTCGCCGCACGTGCTCATGGGTAGCAGAGTCCTAAAGTCACCGGTAATAGATTCTCCTCATAGCACCTTTAATTAACGAGTAACATTTTAAAAAAAAGAATAGAAGTGGCAATGCTTGGCAAAAGACGGATGTATGAATTGATGATGAATCCTCCAGAGTTTAAACACATTTTCCCATCCATTTGTCCAACTGTTGTCAACCGTATCAATAACAGTGTGCAGAAGTTTGTCTGCTTACTTTTTTGATTTCACAAAAGCTGTTTTGGAATCTGTTACAGGCCTCAAATTCAAAATGAGTGAATATCTGCAAAATTTAACAAGTAAAGTTAATCAGTTTGTACCTAAAATATCTTGTCATTGTTGTTTGTTTAAGTGAATGCAGTTCAAAAAGAAGTTGCAAATCATTATATTCTGTTTTAGGTTTTACTAAGCATCCTTACTTTATTGCAATTTGGGTTTGTAAAGCTGTTTGTGCATAGTTAGCATGGAAGTTACAGTGGCATGGCATTTTTTGGAGATAGAATATGAATGTATGTAGAGTATGAATATGATTTTAGAAACTGACAATATCTGTAATAATGAATCCACCATTTCAGTTAAGCTTTAAAGCATTCAAACATCAAACCGATACAAACAACCACAAGATTGCACTCAGTGACTTCTAAGGAAACCACTGCTAAGAAGCCACACATTTAAATACTGCGTAGACCTCTGCTGCTTTTTCTAAATACTACGATGCTAAGAAAAGATTTGACGGTCACGTAAAACTGCAAAACATCAACACCTTGGGAACAAACGTTTCTTTTTCATCTGTACATCTCCTTTCAAGTGTCTGGACTGAGGCCCCCCAGAAATCATAATGAAACCCTAAAATGATGCAGCTTTTCCATCCTGTTCACAGACAGCATCTTGACTCACAGGACAGCAGGACTCACTGCAATTACACACATGCAGACTGCTGAAGTGACAACACACAAGTTCATGCTCTCTGCTCTCTGTGAGCTCCCCTGCTGGTGGGACTGACTCATTCACCAAAGCTCAGGTGAACAGCTCTGCAGCTCTCAGTCTGTTCTCACCAAGCAGGCGGTCTGATTCAAAACAGATCTGATGATTATGGCAAAAGCTATTTGTCCAGCAATATTGTTTTTGTTGTTTAAAAGTTGTCTTAATTTATATACATACACTCACACACACACAAACACACACATATACACAATATTGCCAAAAGTACTCGCTCACCTGCCTTGACTCGCATATGAACTCAAGTGACATCCCATTCCTAATCCATATGCGTGTCAATCAATCAATCAATCAAACTTTATTTATAAGGCACTTTTCATACTTAAAAGCAACACAAAGTGCCTCACAGAGGCTAAGAAACAACATAAAAACAGAAAACCCAGCTATCCCCCTCCCACAAATAAAGAGACATATCCAGACACACACTTAGGGACATCAACATACGCACTCACACACACCTGCGCCCACACACACATACCCACAACATTCATACCAGCTGTCATAAAAGAGAGAAAGGGAGACATGGCTGTGCACCGAGGACTGAGGCAAGGAATAAGCTACATTTAGGGGCCATCAACACCGAGGGGGACTCCCGGCTCACGAGGAGTGCAGCCGTAGACTTCCATCCTCCCGCACAGACACGAGGGCCCACGACACAGTGCAGGGGCCTCTGGCCATGCAGACGGAGCAATCCCCCAGCAGCGGCCCCAGAAATGGACCAGGAGCAGCTCCCAGTGTGGAGAGCTAAAAACCATCATACTAAAACAATAATAAGAACATAAGAAAAGAAGAGAGATAAAATAACATAAAATGGATAAAAAATTAAGAATTTAATACGATAAGAAGTTTGACTAAAAAAATAAATAAGTTAAAAAGTAATTGAAAAATAAAAAACAAGGAATAAATAAGCCGATCAAATCAATTAAAAGCTTGATTAAAAAGGTGGGTTTTAAGCCTCTTTTTAAAAGTATCACTAATGTGGGAAACATTAGTCAGTGAGGATATCAGTTAAGCTAGATGGACCACAGAAAACTCACAGATGATGCTGCTGCAGGTCGTCAGCTGCAGTGTTTTGTGTTTGATAAGTGAGTGAAAAAGATACAGTTGGAATAATGTCCGCTTATACATCCAATTACATGATATATGATATGATCGCGAGTGGACATGACATCACAGAGCGACAGCTGATGGCAACGGTGATCAAAATGAGGTATTTATGGACACGCGACGTGGCGTCAGTGGGAGACGCGATTTTGATCGCAGAGTCGCTTGCAGTGTGAACGCAGCATAACAATGCTCTCAGATCGAGCACGGCTGCCCATTAGGTTTAATTCTGAGACAATAATATTTTACAGCCAAACAGAAATTCAGGTGATGAATATACAGTCCTACTCACCATTATTGGCACCCATGGAGTTTAAGTACACAATGTGACAGTACAAACAGTTTCTTTACAAACCTCTCTAACGTTGCTCTGCATCACTTTATCAGACTCAAACTTGGCAGAAGTAATGTTCACATATTAAGGTTTTTAAATTATACTTCATTAGCTACTATGATCATGCAGTCATATTTAGAATAGGCAGTTTTAATTGCAACCACGTGAGCCTACAAGGAAAAGAACACCCTACCAACAATTAAGCATGGTGGAGGTTCCATAATGGTTTGGGACTGCTTTGCTGCATCAGGTACTGGAGGCCTTGACTGTATCACAGGAATCATGAAATCAGATAATTATCAAGAAATTTTAGAGCGAAATGTCTGACCCAGTGTAAGAACACTCGGTTTGAGTCAAAGATTGTGGGCCCTCAAGCAAGACAAAGACCCAAAGCACACATCCGAAGCATGCAGGACTGGTTGAAAAGGAAAAAATGGACTGTTTTAAAATGGCCAGCAATGAGTCCTGATCTCAATCCGACTGAAAATCTTTGTTATGGCTGAAATCTGCCATTGGGGAAAGAAACCTGCAAACGTTCAAGAGCTTGAACAATTTTCATAGGAAGAGTGGGAGAAAATACCAGCTGAGAAGTGCAAGAAGCTTGTAGATGGCTACAAGAAACATTTGGAGGCTGTCGTCAGTGCCAAAGGGTGTGCAACAAAATACTGAAGAGGGGTGCCATCACTGCTGCACATGCTTTTTTTCAATTCCCTCTTTGAAATTACAATATGTAATCTTTAAAAATGTTTTTTTTGTGACAGTATTTTGGACCTTCAATTAAAAGATCCTGATGACATGAATTTGGAACATTTCAATTTATTTCTGAAGATATTGTTAAAGTAATGAAAATAATGAAGGGGTTCCAATAATACTAAGCAGGACTGTATCTATGAGACATGGGTGGTTTTTGAAGAAGTCAAAGTCTTTAGTCACTGAAGGAGCTTGTCCAGGTCTGCAGAGCTCCAGAGAGCAAATAAACACACAATCATACAAATAAGGATGTTAAAATTCATACACATGCTTGCAGACTTACACAAACACTGTCTGTGCTCTTTCTCCAAAAAAAAGGAAAAAAACAAATGAACCTTTCTTTCTTTGCCCTTGCTGCTCACCCAGGGGGGCAGCAGTGACTCAGAACGACTCATACGCAACAACACATCACAAACTTTCACATACACGCATACACTTGCCAAAATGCCAAAGTGTGGAGAGCTGCATCGATTGCAGTCCTCTGAGCTCCTGATTGCAGTGAGTGTTTTCTGTGGAGGGTTTTTGGTTAGATAAGCTCCACGTATACAGAAACAAAAAACAGTTCTGACCTCACACTGAACGATGACATATGCCTCAGTGATAATTACATGCCGACTGATATCTTTTTATAAACAGTTGTTGACCCATTAGATGTGAGTAACTCATAAGCAAACCTAAAAAAGAGTGAACTGTTTATAGGTCAAGGTTTAACCTCTATTCTGGTTATGAAGAACCACAATAAATCTCCCCTGAAGGAATCTGATTGATTTCATAACTGACCTGGGAAACAGCAGAATAAAAGCTTTCTGAGGAACAAGGGGAGCTTCCCACAGAGGAGGCAAGCTGACTTTAACAGTGACAGGTAGTTTCTATCTTATCTGTGACTTAGGGACATTTTCCATTAGCCCTACTCTACTCTACTCTACTCGACTCTACCCGGCTCTACTCTACTCGCCTTGTGCTGCTTTTCCATTAGCCCCAGCCGCCTGCCCAATGGGGTGAGCGGCACTGCAGTGACATCATTTTGAGCGCGACACCACAATCTGTGGCTTTCTGTCACAAACCGAGTAAAAAAGGAAAGCAGAAGAAGGCTGCAGGTGGCACGAAGAAATACCACTTGAGAAGCATGCAGGAGAGTTTTGGAAGCTATACAACAGAATGAAGCCGAGGACGAGAGCAATCGAGCTGCAAAGAAAAGACCTATGTGGATAAGCCAACGGTAGCTACCGCTAGCATGCTAGGTCGTCGCGCTCATGATTCATCGATGACGACATTGTCTGACCAATCAGTAGCTGGCAGTCTGGTAAGTCATCTTTTAGTATCGACTCTGCTCGCTTGGAACCAGAGCGGAGTAGGTACTAAAACTAGCTTGTTTTAGGAGGTACCAGGCTAGTGGAAACACACTGCAAATTGAGTCAGGTTGAGTAGAGTAGGGTCAAGGCGTGCTAGTGGAAAAGGGCCATTATTCTACCACTGTGGACATACATACCAGCTGGAGTGAGGTAAATATTGCTCTCTATTTGTCATTTTCTGTCTGTTGTGGCTGAGAAGCCCACACAGCCCACAGGAGAAATAGGCGAGCCTCCTGCTCTCGAGATTTTTGGCACAAGACGCGTGCCTGAGACTCGTGGTTCGTGCTTCCAGACTGGAAGCTCTGACTTGATTACATGCACACAAAATGAAAACAGGCCCAGACTGCTGCAAGCAAAATGTATCCAGTGTTAAATGGCTCTTTACTTTATTTGGATTTTGTCCAAGGTCTGCTGTACATGTCATTTTTTGGGGTCTTTCTTTGTACTTTTACATTTAAGAGAGTCCTACAAAACTCTAAGTGAAACGGTTTAATCTTGTCCCATTTGTCAAAGTCTTGATTTAATTTTGCTCCACAGATTTCCCTGCCAAACACAAGAATTGGTTCGAATACAAAACAAAATGAAAAGTTTTGAGCCAGTTTGAAATTGGAATATTAAGTTTAATAGTTTGTATAAAAAGCCCTTCTTGTTTTAATCTCTCAGCTCTTCTATAACCATGTTGAGTCCAGAAAGTGCCCAAATAAAAAATCTGCATGTTTATTGTTCTAACTGGTTGTTTCGGAAAAATCATAGCTGTGGTTTTCTCTGGGTTCTCTGGGTTTACAGGGCCCTGGTCTGACTGAAGTAATAAAAAAGGTTCAAGTGTTGCTGTGTAGACCTTCTTTAGATTGAGAAAACAACACCAAGTCATCAGCTTAGAGGCGACTTTTGATTTCTGTCACCTTCAGGGAGAGGCCAGGTGACTAATGTTTGTACAGTTGTTCTGTGAATTCATTGATATATATGTCACCCAGTTAAGAAAACTGAAAAAGTAAGTGATCTCTTACTTAAAGCAGTTCTTAAAACATGGTTATTATAGTAGATGTTAACTTATGATTAGCTTATGGACATTAAGTGCCTCCCACCTGAAGAAGAGAGAAGAGTCTGGAGCAGACGTATGCTGTGTGTACGGGAGATAAACTATTTTAAATCTGTGAAAATGCAAAAAAAAAAGACTACAACCAAGTCAGATGACTGCTGAAGGAGAGAGGAGACATATTCACAGAGTCTTCACCATCCATAAAATAAGTAAGGAATAATGCCCTCCGAGGTGTCCATTATCAGAAATTAATGGACTTCGCGGAAGTCGCTTCGCGTCGGACGGTTCACGCCTCCGAGTCGTCCATTAATTTCTGATAATGGATACCTCGGAGGGCATTATCCCGCTTATACCATGGTCACTAATGAAAAAAATACATATTTAATCAATTATTAACACGTTAATGTTGTTTTTGTACAGTTAAAATCATTTGTTTTAAACAAGCGGACTATTTAATATCGCTCATTGTGACACGTTGCTAAGGTAACCTCCTCTGGCCACAGAACCTGCAGCTCGGTCGGCCGCAGCTGTTGTATTAGGCCTAATCAGTGGAGGGAAGTGAGATGATTGTTTAACGTGATGCTACGTGAAAAAAGTGTGATTTCAGAGGGCAAGTGCACCTCTTATCGTTTGTGTATCCAGAGGATGATGCGATTTTTTTTTCAAAGAATCAGAGTCAACAGATAGTTTACTAAATCGTTTTATTTGCAAGAAATATTGTCCACCATTCACTCTGATCATTAAATGTGCTATCAAGCAAGTAAATCGAATTCACCAAACAAATTGAAGGAAACCATGAAATCTCCGTTGCCAATCAGTTTCCGTTGCCACGGTTACCAACTACTGTTTGATCCAGCACGGTAATTTAGAACCATCAGGCTATCTGATCGGAACTTCTGTTCTAGGTGTCCATTATCACCTTTTAAAGGACACCCTGCAGCCAATCAGAATCTAGTATTCACCCAGACCATGGTAAAGGGAGTTTTATCCTCCATTGTAAAGTGTCTCGAGATAACACTTGTTATGAATTGGCACTACACAAATAAAAATTGATTGATTGATGATTGATATATTTAAAATATCCTGTGACCCCAGATGGGTACATATAAATTAACAGAACTGGACTGAAATGACAGCCCTGCCTTACCTGTTGGCTCTGACAGAAGAAAGCTGTATGTCTGTCTCCAATTTTTGCCATTTTTGCCAAAACTAATCGGTCTCCAGAGACTGGTTGAATGTTTAATTTGGGTCTCTGTGTTCATCCTTAAACCGTTTTTTTTTTTTTTTTCGGGTTTGTCTCACATTTTTGCATTTGTGAAACATTGTTTAATAATGAGTTTTGTTTTTTTATTTGTTTTTTTCTGAGGTTTGAGAATGATGCCAATTTATGAAGCAAAGTTAACTATCTCTGTCATAGGGGGGACAATTTTGAGGAAAATACACAAGTTAAATTCTCAGTTTTAACGTTTTTAGAAGCCCTCTGGTATTTCTGGTATTGCATCAGTTACTGAGAGCCCTCTTTACCTAATTTCTTTCTTTTTTTTTATTTTTTATGTATATATTTTTGGGCATTTGTACCTTTATTGATAGGAGAGAGACAGTGGATAGGCTTGTGAAAGGGGGTGAGAGAGTTGGGAAGACACTCTGCAAACTGGTCACAGGCGGGATTCGAACCTGGACCGGCAGAAGCATGTACATGGGGTGCTAACCACTACGCCAAACCAGCACCCCCTCTTTACCTAATTTCTATGGCATCTCAGTGACAGCTCCAAATTTCTCTCTGAGCTGTTTTCAGTGTATGGTTTATGGTTTAAGTGTCTATGATTTATGGTCAGAGGATGCTTCAGTTTTGTTACTTTGAACCCAGGAGCATGTACTAAAATAAGGCTCTTGTATACAAGTTTACGAATTATGGTTATAAATTTTTTCTTAAGCTGTTGATCAGTAATACGGCCTGTAACTTTCATACCAGTTAAAGGGACTACGAGGAGTAATTACAAAAAACTCACTTTTAGATATATGCCTGATTGAAATACACACTTTAAGATGAATTTTCTAGCATCATAATAGTTTATCTATAAATGCTATTCCTTAGCTTCGCGGTGGGGTCGGACAGGGCTGGACTGGCCTGGATACTCAACTTCAGGAACAAGACAATTCAAATGAGAGCAAATTTATATTATTCAGTAAGTAGCGATATATAGCCGGCTACAAAACTACGCTACTAAGTTTTCCAAAAATTGCTTGTTGTCATCAAAAACTACCGCTACGTAACTAAAAAGAGATACAATACCTCGTCGCTTTGCATCCTGTAAGTTGTTGAAAAAAGAAGTTGTAAAGCAATGCAGAGTTCTGAGGAAGGTCTGAGCTGCATTCATTAGCATCACAACAAACACACGCTTTGGCTTGGGTCACGTAGTAGGAAGAAGTCTGAATTTCCTACTGGGAACTCGGTGAAACCTCGCCACCCCCGAGTTGACAATGCAAGATGGATGCCCCCAGTGTGAACAATTATTATAGCTCCTGTAATAATCAATTTATTTACACTTCTGACTGGGGTGTGTCGCTCTAGATCAGCTGTATACATTGTATTGTTAGACTTATATTTACAAAAATGCTGCCATAATCACATTCTTCATACATCAACGCAGGGCGTGCTAACAACAGTTAACAATAGCCTGGTAGATCGGCATGTTTTTTTCTGACTTCAACTGGAACGTCGATAAGTCGGAGATGATGTCACTCCCAGTTCCGGGGTTACTGGAACGCAGCATTATGACAGACGCAGTAGCAGAGTCTTAATGTCGCCGTAGATTCTCCTCATAGTACCTTTAAACACCACTGAAACACAAACTTATGGTTTAATATCTTGCCCAAGGACTCATCAACACGTTACCAGGCTTGAAGCCTCGACTTGAACTCGTAGACTAGGCAAGTGACACCCTGAAAAGAACAATCATAGAGCTAACAAAGGTTATTTCTGACCTTACTACAGAAGTCTGATTTTAATGTCAGACTAAATTCATAATCCTGATTTTTTTTCTTCAGAATTTATGCAAAAAGGATGCCCCTTATCCACACCCCTACCCTCCCCCAAACACTAACACACCTACAACACAACAAGAAAAAGCGTTGTGATCCTGATCCTCTTTTGTACAAGCGCTAAGAGTGGAAAAAATCAATGAATTATAAGTGGTACAACACAAGGCAGCACAAGAGAAACACTGTTACAGGGCAGAACTGTTTGGCATAGTTGTTTGAGAAAAATAATTTTAGACTTATTTTGTCATATAAGTGCGTGTATGACATTTGTTTTGTTTGAAAATTTAAGCACTGCAAAATACGATTATTCAGTTACCATCACTGAAGTCCATTTTTAAACATCAAGTGGCAGATGTCAAGCTTTTTATTCCACAAACAGATTTAAATATAGAAGGAAAGGTTGCCTGGATTACAATATTAATGTGGGTTGTTGATGCCTTGAGGGGTTGGAGGAGAGCAAGATTTGGCTGGATTTTCCGCCAGCCCCCACCCTCATGCAGAAGCATTAATCAGAGACAATATTAAGTCATCACCCCCTTATGGGATTTTAGTGCCTGCAAAAATAAACCTTCCATGGATATAAGCACACTGATATCATGAACTCTCAGCTCTGGCAGCCTGAGGCTGAATCTTGTGTTAAGTTAACTTTTTAATCAAATCCTAAATGAGTGGAAGTGATGATGAAGGTACCAGTCCTTATGAACGGGGTTTGTACATTTAAAAACACTCAGTTCTGGGTTAGGAGGAGGTGCTGAAGCTTAAAAATTTCCATGTGGTGAAAGAAAGAGGATCCACAACTCCTCGAATATGTGCTGTGAAAGGAGAGCAGAAGTGGAAGAGAAATAAGGGGAAAGACAAAGAAAGGGAAGGAGAGAAGAGGAGAGAAGGAGAACAAGACCACGATCCTGGGACCTGGTGTAAGATGAGAAACTAAGACATTTAAGTGAAGGAGAAGAGAAAATAGGGAAATATGCGAGCAGATGGATGGATGTTGTAACAGAGAATGGGGAGGTGAAAGAGGGCGGTCAGCTGGCATGGTGTTTGTGAGCAAATGTATGCGTCACTGAAGCTATTCCAAGATGCACAAATGCTCCTTCACACACACTCATGCAAGCGCACTGACACACACATACACACTTTTTGATCAGCTTTGGCTGTTTCCTTGGCAACAAAGTAGTATTTCCAAAGATCAGAGGTGGCAATTGTGTATAAGTGTGTGCATGTGTCTGTGTGTGTGTGTGTGTGTGTGTTTTCAACACAGCTGTTAAACGCTTGTTAGTCAAGAGGGAAATGTCCAAAATTGCAAAATAAAGTATTTTTCTCTTGTGGATTTGACAGTTTTACATCACTAACAAAATGACTTCTTTTGTAGCCAAGCCTGTCATAAGTTTTTATAAAGTCTAAAACAGTGTTTTTCAACCAGGAGTTCATGGTGTCATGGCAAGGGATCCTTAAAAATAAATATAGTCTTTCAAAAATCCTGTCATTTATAAGAAAGGATTGTTTTACTCGAAACCTGAGACCTTTATTCATGTAAACTACAAAACAAGACTTATTTTCTCTAATTATATGTTTCACAGGTGTATTTTATTTATTCAAGTTTGTATAATTCAAACTTAAAGCCGCACGAAGTAAGATTTTGGCTTTCAGCTCTCTCGTGCCCTCTGTGGTCGTTGAGCGTAACTGCACTGTCGTACACCAACGTGCATTTGTTGACATACAGAAGGAGAAGTGAGATGACAGGACATCCTGAGAGACAAACAAACCATGTGGACGGATAAGGTTCAGTCGGATCATGTTTCTATTTGAATAAATCATCATGTACTTACAAGTCCAACAATAAAAGGGCTAAATCAGCATCAGTCAGACATCCCACCTCGTCTTTCAGCTCACGCCAGGCCAAAGTTTATCCCTGTCCAGACATTAGCTTGTTACTCTCCAGATTTCTTCCAATGAAACTTTTCTTTTTTTCAGGTTTTTCGCTGCTTCTACCATGATAACAGCTCTACATTTAGCTTTCTTCTTCTTCTTGTTTAACGGCGGGAGGTATTCAGCGTCGGAGGAGTATTAGAGCGACCTACTATGCAGGAGTGTGAGCCAGAGGTTCCTGTTTCCATTTGGAAAATAAGTCCATATTTACTTTGAACTAAATTCTGTTGAATAAATATATCTTAAAAACTCAAAAAATGCTTTATATCCTCCTTTTCCCAACTTCTAGCTTAGTGATGTATGCCGCAAAACAGTCAAAGCAGTAAAAAATGTGTAGATTTTTAGTGTGAAGTGTATCCACCATCCACACTGAAGTTACATAGTGCCAGTGAAGGTGATACAGACCCTCAGACCATGACAGAGGTGTCAGTCAACCTGTTGTAAAGTGATGTACCATCACAATGACTCTAGAAATATGATACTAGGGTGGAAAAACTACTTATGGCCCTTTTCCATTAGCCCTACTCTACTCTACTTGCCTTGTGCTGCTTTTCCATTAGCCCCTGTCGCCTGCTCAACAGGGTGCAGTGTCACTGTAAACAGAGAGCGGCACTGTGGTGACGTCATTTTGAGCGCGACACAACAATCTGTGGCTTTTTGTCCCAAACCGAGTAAAAAAGGAAAGCAGAAGAAGGCTGCAGGTGGCAAGAAGAAATACCACTTGAGAAGCACTGGAGAGTTTTGGAAGCTATACAACAGAATGAAGCTGAGGACGAGAGCAATCGAGCTGCAAAGAAAAGATGTATGAGGGTAAGCTAATGGTAGCAACTGCTAGCATGCTAGGTCGTCGCGCTCATGACTCATCGATGACCAATCAGTAGCCGGCAGTCGGTGACATCATCTTTTAGTATCGACTCAGCTCGCTTGGAACCAGAGCGGAGTAGGTACTAAAACTAGCTTGTTTTAGGAGGTACCAGGCTAGTGGAAACATGCTGCTTATCGAGTAGGGCCGAGCAGAGTAGGGCCAAGGCGTGCTAGTGGAAAAGGGCCGTTAGTGTTGGTTTAACATGATCTGCATCCTTTTTTAAAAAAAAAAATCGAGCCGCCTACAGTTTCAGTGGACATACACCATTCATTTATTTATAATGATTTTATTGTGAATCATCTGCAGGATGCTGTTGTCTGAAAAATTGTTAACTTGCAAAGTTCAGGTTAGTGCAAGGGAGTGTTACACACAAACAAGGAAGAAGATGATAAGCAGTTACACAAGAGTATGAATGATGGTCCTGGGAAAGATTCAAACATCCTCAGATGGCAGGAAAGGTTTGAATCTACTAACAACACAGTCACAAATTAACTCCAATATGTCATGTGTGATTCCACTTCTATTTATTGATATCTTTAGAACAGAGTATAACATATTCTAATGGATTTGACAACAGGATGAACTCTTTTCTGTCATTTTTTGTGCCTCAGATTAACAGAAGGCGCCTCCCTCTCCTGTTGAATCTTTAATTCACTGATGACAGAATAACATTTTCATGTTCTTCATCCACTCTTAAAGATCGGCTCTGTAAACAGTACACTCTGGGTAAAATATCAAAATACAAATGCAGCTGTAAAATAAATGAACACACTCTGCCTACCCCCACCGCCCACAGACTCTTCAGATCAGGAAATCAAACATTTCCTGTCACAATTGGCACAGGATGTAAAGTTAGTAGCTCGGTCTATTATGAATGAGCGCTCACTGACTGTGGACCACAAGTCTTACTCACAGCACGTCTGTTATTTGATGATCAGTTTATTTACGGCCATATTCATGACAGATTAACACAGACCAACGTGATGATTTAAAAAGATGATGGCTCAAAAAGACTAAAGGGAAACCAGTTACCCTCAGACAATATCTGGTTCAACACTAATGCAAAAATATTTTACTGCATCAACCATCAACAGCATTCATTTTAGATAGATTCATATTTTTAGAACAGATAAACCCATTTAATGACAGTTTAACTAGATGTTGCCGTATTATCAACGTCATTCCTCTCCAATTCATAATCATTATCGATGTTAAAGTTTATTTTATAATGACTTTTCTGTCTGTGGTTACTGATTAAACTTCCATAATAAATACCTTTATAACCACATAGACTTGAAGACGCCCTCTCTCTATAAATAAATATACGTGTGTGTGAGGTGTGTGTATCTATGAATTGCACGACATCAGCCTGCTCTGTTGTAAAGTGCCTTGAGACAGCACTTGTTATGAATGAATGCTATACAAATAAAGATTGAATGATTATATTAAACTTCCTATCCTGACCTACAGCCTTCACAATATATGTCTGTGTCTTTGTTATTTCTGTTTAGTAAAGATTAGTAATTATTATTGTTTTTATCTTACCTTTAATAATTATGTTACATATATATTACTTATTTATTTTCCCCTATTTTCTATTTATGAATCTATTCCTTTTCTATTTATTTCTATACAGTGTGCAGCGTGTAGTTCATAAGTGTATGTCAGTATATGTATGCATGTGTGTACATATGTATAGGTATGTGTGTGTATGTATGCATGAATGTAAAGGTATATGTATGCATGGGTATAAGCATGTATGTGCATATATTTACATGTACATGTATATATTTAGTAGGGGTGTAACGAAATGGTCAACTCACGAAGGGATACGAAATACGAAACAGGACTCACAATACGAAATAAAGATTGCAGAAAATCCCAAAGAGTAGGGAATTGTGCCAAAATCTCATTTTCTTTATTTTCTTCCTGATGCAAACATACAAAAATATTGCTGCATCAGTACAAAATAAATGCTCTTTGAAAAAAACTAAATTGTAGTTTTTTCCCCTTATTTAGACTACAGTGCAAATACAAACATAAAATCTCAATAAAAAGTGCTTTGTTGTACATTCTTGAATGAAAAGGAAAACAAACAGCAGTCCTCAGAGCTGCAGTTTAGACCTATAAATGTCTGAACTGTGAAATATAATATTTAGCCTATAACAGTGCATATACTTCTGATCTCCAAGTATGATCAAATTCTGTCAACTCAACAGTAGATGCAAAAATCAAATATTGTTTTTTATGCAGATTTAAACAGCTGAAGTATACGGTGAACTGTAGCGGCATATTTTGCACATGGTTGCTGTTTTGTCTGCAATCTTCTCACCGTTCTCTCGTCTTTTACATGAGAGGCCAAAATAGGTCCAAACAACCGATTTATTTAACGAAGGAGCTTCAACTAATTCCTTGACCTCGTCTTCCTCCATATTGAAGCGAGTGTTTTGCTATAGGCAAGGAGGGTAAAAAAATCACCAGTCTCAGTGGTGCGTGGCGCCCCTTCGCGTTTTTTATTTTGTGCTTTTATTTCATGCATCTTTGAATTTATTTAGCCATTCTTTATTTCGTTACACCCCTCGTATATAGGTATACAGCATATGCGGATATGTATTCCTCTCCCCTTCATTAGTTGTGGTGCATTACTTTGTCCATTTGCCATAATTCTTTTATATATGCTGAACTAATTGTAATGTGTTACAATCTGCAAAAAACTGCACATAATAATAATTTGAGTTATTAAGTATGGTGTAAAGGTGTGCTCGAGGTGATTGCAGGGAACATTGACACATAGACAAGATGTGTTATAATGTTGATGCTGGTGCACTATGGGTCAGATCAAAATGTGCAACACATCTTGTTCATGTGTTTTAGTAAAATTAGCATTTTATTGATGTGCTGAGGGGAACAGCTTAGACCAGCACAATTTTTAATTATCTGACAGGTTTTTAGAGAGTTGGATGTTTTCTCACACACCCTGATTTAGCTTTGTCTCATTTTTAAACTAAGTCCAATTCTAGTTAAGAACCAGAAAGACAAAAAAAATAGACGTTAGTGACATTTTAGAGTACTTTTAATTGTTTTAAAGGTGAAGGATCTTGGTGTTTATAACTTTTATTTAACCCATTTGCAATGACACAGTATCACTGCCATGTGTAAGAAGGGCTTGAAATGTTTTTTTTGGAATAAAGTGTCGAACTATCAGTTCAAGCATGAACTTGATTATCCTCTCTAGATGAATCCACCTAAAACCCACGAACATGAGAGACGTTTAAAGAAGGAGCCTAACTTTCTTATTCATGTATTCAACACACATTCAGGCATGCAGCAGTGCAGAGTGGAAGAACAGCAGAGCTTAGCAAGAGGTCATTAACCGGGTTTCTGCTAAACATCAGTGTCTGCGTGTGCAGTGAGTGACCCAGCCCAGAAGAGTAGACTCTACTTCATCATTATGTGAGCACCTATGTGCTCACGTAGTGGAAACAAGGGTCAAGTGCTGCCTCTGGGCAGAATTTAAATAAACGGCTTGTGCCAAGAAAGCCTACATGAAAAACACCTCGAGGGCAAACGCTGTGCTCAACAGAGCACATATAATGCACAAATTTACACAGGGAGAAGAAAAAAAGCAGTAAATAGATAGGCAAAACAGGCTGAGAGATAACAAGACGAAATGAAATTCAAAGAACAATACATGGTGGTTTCCAAAGAAGGAGTCAAAGCCAAGCTGAGATTATATCAAATAACGCCTGATGGCAAATTTCTCATCATCAAATTGAGCAATAATGCTCTTCACCTTATTTCTGGGCAAAAGACTTCACCAGTAATACCAGACAGCTGGGAAGCAGAAAACAAAAGTGCAGTTTAACCGTTTCACTGCCAAACAGAATTGAGTTGCTGTGGTTGTCTGACTAAAAGCTTTCTCTCTCCGTCTTTCTATATTAGTAGTTTTAGGCGAGTGAGTATTGAAGCAGCCTCTCTCAGTCACGCCTGTCTCCACCACTACCTGACAGGAAACTAAATGAGGTGGCATCCTCCCATATGACCTCCGATTATTAATAGATGGTGAACATTTAAACAATCTGCTCCTTTCTAAGGTGAACCAAAATATTTTGGTGAAATTATGTAATATACAAGACGTTCCTGTCCTGACCTAGAGCTGCACAGTTGATATGTGGGTCACATACTGTCAACATCATGTTTAAAATAACATTCAACACTTCAGCCTTACAATACTCATGCAGGGGGGAGCTCCTTAAACTTGTGATTCAAAATGACTTTGCATCTTCCCCTTTGGTCATGATCATTTTCCCTGCTGTTCTCATGGGAGTGCACAGACAGTTAAATGAGTGTATAGATGAAAAGTAAAAGTAATAAATTAAAGACATAGAGTGCTGATATTAGCCAGATGTTTAGGGGATTTTAGATGAGGTGTGACCAGCAGTCATCCTTCCTATTTGAAAGTGCCTGCTAATCTAGCAGTGCACAGTAAATGGGCCAATAAAGCAGCATGAAATATTGAACAAGTTTGGATCTGCAGCATGTCAAAAATACCTGGATGTGATACTGATTTTATTATTTAGACCCTTTTCTCAAGCATACTGTTTCCCAAAATGCAAAGATGGCGAACAACAATTGTTTGGCGTTTTCATAAGAATTCATTTTGAAGCAGCATTTTTTTGGTACCTCGCTATGTCCCTCATGCAGTGGTGGACAAAGTACTCAATGCCAGTACTCAAGTCAAAGTATAGATACTCATGTTCAAATACTACTCCAATACAAGTGAAAGTTGCTAAGTCAAATTTTTACTTAAAGAGTTTGAAAATATGCTACAAAGCCCATGGAAATTCATACTGAAACGCTAATGAATCAACAAAAGGACAACCATTGCCATTTTCTTTTTTTTATTTAACTCCCCCCCTTCAGATATGGCCATGGGTGCACTGATGGGGAATTGTTGTTTATCTGCCATAGTAGCCATCATTACTGCCAAGACGAACCGTAACCACCACCGTTAGCTCAACCTTTACCTGCTCGATCTCAGTAGCGCATGCGCTTTTTCTTCTTCTTTGTTGTTTAATGGCGGTTGGCAAACCAACTCAAAAGTGCATTACCGCCACCAACTGGACTGGAGTGTGGAACAGGATGCACGAAGTATAGATAACACCACTTGAACAAATCACATTTTAGAAGAGAAAATAAATTTCATCTGCTGACTTCATACCTGCACCTAAAAGTAATGAGTAACAAGGCCATTTATAGAAATGTAGTGGAGTTAAAAGTAGAATATTTGTCTTTTCAATGTAGTGAAGTAAAAGTCATAAGTTAAAAAAAAACAACTCAAGTAAAGTACAGATACTCAAAAAATGTACTTAAGCACAGTACCCCTTTGTTACTGTCCACCCCTGCTCTCTGACCTCCATCTTAGGGGTTTCATCCCTTTTTTACCCTTTAAGAGGTATCACAGTTGAACTGATGTATATTTTACTCCACTTCAGTCTTTATAATGGGTGTGTATTAAACTAAATTTTCCCACATTCAGGGAGCCACATGACCAGCTGCACTCAACTGTCAATCAGAGACATCATCAACTGTCCAAATCCAGACGGAAATTGAATGAAAATTTTAAAACACTTTCCCACAGATGCCACAATTTTGACCAAATATCTCTAAAATAATATTTCACTAGTATATTTTTTGCAGGAATCCATCCATGTTATTTTGAAAGCTGTAGGACTTATGTTTTTTTGTGAAGAGGCCTAAATGCCACAGCTTATGTGGAGCTGTTTCTTGTTCACCCCATTCATTTGAATGGGAGGATAGTGGAGGGCTATTTCGGGGTTGACCAACTTTGAGGGCCTCTCTTTCAGAAACTATTTGAGAAACAACAACTTCCTTCAGAACTTTTGATCAGCATGGCCTCCTCTGTCATCTATGCATGTTTCAAGCTGGCACCATTTACAGCCTTGGAGGAGATCATTTCTGTTTGAGGAGCAATTTTTAGTGCAAATTTTATTTTAAAAGGCAAACTGCAAGCTTCCTGTTTGAGATAGATCAGGGCAGTCACATGATTTGTGGGTCTTGATGAGACAAATGTTCTCCTGTTGGTTTAATCTCTCTGGGCTCTAATTTCGTGGCGCAGCGCAGGGTAGGGTGCACAGAGCCGGCACACCCCGTGCAGTGTTAATTTTGTCCAGCGCACTGCCGTGCACAGCCAATTTGACAATTTGGTAGACTGTCTGTGCAGAGATAGGTGTGACTGCGCACCGGGGGGAGGTGCCGACAGATTCAGGTAGGTGCAGTGACAATTTTGTGCCAAAAAACTGTGCGGAAGGTGCGCTGAAAGCTCCCCAGCTCCAACCTGGTCTATTCTCGGCGCAAAGTGAAGTGCACCCTCCGCAGCTGTAATTTGGTTACAAGTGCACATGTGCGCACATGTCAACAAAGCCTCAGAGGCAGGTTTCCAGAGTGTCAGGCACATTTTAATGCAATAAACAATCACAGCAATCACTATTCAATGTAACCGTCTGAACCAGCATATACATTTGTATCTTTATTAATTGTCCCGTCACATCTGATGTCGGATTAAAGCCATTTGTCATCATGGAAACTTAACCTGACGGCAACTGGAAGTTTGATGCACATCTTACGAGTCAACAATAAACAGCCTTAACATCTGATACTCAGTATATATCCGGCTTTTCTCATTTCATGAAATTCAGAATAAAAGAGGGAGAAAAAAAGCAAAGAAAAAAGAGAGAAAATAAATGTATGTCACCTTGTGTCTTAAGGATTTACCTATGCTTGCCCATATGGGTGTGAATGGGAAGGTGTGACCTGCGGTGTAAAGCAGCTTTGAGTAGTCAAAGACTAGAAAAGTGCTATATAAGCTCAAGTCCATTTACCGTTTACCCCGAGTGTCCCTCCGCGCTCTCTGTTGCTCTAACAGTGACAGCGGCTCTGACCGTCTCCACTACCGGGTCTTTCTAGCACACTGTTTCCGCCGTGGCGGGGATCATTCAGACCAATCAGTCGCTGCGCCTCTCCCACAGCGCATTTAAAGGCAAGGAGAGGAGTTGATCTGATTGGTGAAGACAGCACTCGGCTGTGTTAAACCCACACATGTCTTTTCTCCTCCCTCTATGGCACTTGCGGCAAGGGGCAGGGACGGAGGCGTGGATGCGCCTCTCTGCGCCTGGAGTGCGCCTCTATTCGCACTGTAGGAAACTTGGAAAGTCCACTGGACACACCCTGTCGGCAAAACACTCATTGTTTCATTTATTTAAAAAGAGCTTCATTGGGGTGCTGCTTTGGTGGAGTGGTTAGCAACCATGCACGTCCCATATACATACTTCTGCAAGTCCGGGTTCGACTTCAGCCTGTGACCAGTTTACAGAGTGTCTTCTCCTACTCTCTCACCCTCTTTCACAAGCCATTTCACTATCTCTCTCCCAAAATCCCCCAAAAATACATTTAAAAAAAAAGTAGCTTAATTTGCTTTAATTCTGTGTACACTGGCTAAATTAGCTTGAATTTTTTATCAAGTCCATTTAACTATGTATAACTGTGTTATATGAATATTGTCATAATATTTTTCTTACTACTTTATATTCCAATATTTTGTTTATGAGACATTATTGCTCCCCATCCAAAATATCCAAACTTCTGTCACAATGCGGACTGAGAAAAACAGATTCATTTGGCCCGAATCTTCCACTGATCCCCTCTTGGCCCTCATTGGTTTTAATGTAACTTGGATGACTTTGCATAAGCTACATTAGACAATTTGAAGGTGCAATAATTTAAAATCTGTGTTAATACATTGCCAACTTAACAGGCCAATGTGCACTGGCTGCTGTGTTAAAGAGTCCATATCATGCTTTTCAAGTTTTATAGCTGGTTTTATGCATGTCCTCCGCCTGTGAACAAGACAAAAAGTCAGCAGCATCAGGACATCTGGGCGTAGTGCCAGCAGCTGCCTGAGATGGCTTGTTCCTCCCGTCCCCAGAAAAGACTTACCAGTGTGACTTCATTTGTTTTGCCGGTAGTTTAAGTCCATAGTCACGGAGTGGCAGGTATGGCATAGAGCATGACACAGGAGCGAATTATCACTCCTGTCCCGTCCCACTCCCAGAGAAAAAAATCCTGTCCTGTCCCAATCCCGTAGAATGACTCCCACTCCCATCCCGCTCCCACTCAAAATTACTCCCACTCTTGTCCCGTTCCCGTTTGAATAAAACCAAATGTTAAAAAAATGTTGCATTTTTTTATTTTAGGTAAAAGTGCAGTGCATATAAAAGGCCTTGCCTTTAAGGTTCACATGCCTGACATTCGGCCAGTGTAAACTCTTTTCGACGTGTCGTCTTCTCCCTCCTTGTTGTTTTGTTATGTGTGTCGCCGGCAGCTGCTCCGAGCGGTGACTAAAGTAAAACCACTTTTGTAGTTCTTTTGTGTTGCACGGTCAAGAGTGTTGGCTCTAACTGAGAGATGACAACAAAAATGGACGCATCTGTTCATCTGTTTGTTTAACACGGCTGAAAATGATCATCTATTAATGTCGTTCCCGCTCCTGCCCGCTCCCGTTAGTTTTTTTTTCCATCCCGTCCCGATCACAGGATTAATTAAAAAATGACTCCCATCCCGTGGGATTCCTGCGGGAATCACGTGACCCACGTGAATTCCCGAAAAATGTCATTCTCTAGTATGGCACTGGGCAGCACTAAACTTACAAATATCCACAAACAGGTCGACCAATCAGGGGTCTGTGCCCATGAGGGTAAAGGAGCCACAAAGTGACACGAGCTTTAACAGAACGTCTCAGATGGAGTGGAGGTAGAGGTGGATCAGGGCTGGGAAGTGTGTGAAGAGTCATTTGAGCATAAGTGATGGTGCCTGTATCTTTTAGAATACATTTTAAAGGAACACTACACCCAAACAACAATTTGGCCTCATTTTCTACTCACCCTCATGCTGAGCAACACTCTGGAGCACTTTTTTGATGTCTCAAATGCAGCCGGGGGTCCGGGGGGATTTTCGCTGTCAACAAACGTCCATCTAACAGGGGACGACGGAGCCCGAAGAAAAAGGTCCATAAAAGTCCACAAAAACGTGCCTATTTTCCTTCATACTGCTCGTCCGCTGTAATCCAAGTGTCCTGAGCGGGTAACGTCCATAATTAATTCGAAACGAGGTCGTTTAGTACATTTTTTGAGCCTAAACAGTGCTATAGCGTACTTCCGCAGTGCACGTCCACGCGCGCTCCCTGCACTACGTAAGCCTCGGCAGACCAATCCAGACGGCTTACGTACGTGAAAAGATTGAGTGTGCGAGAAATACCCGGATGTATACAATATCAGAAAAAAATTTAAGTATGCGAGGTGGGCATACTACTCACACTCAACCGCCCCATAATGCATTGCGCCATACACGACCGATCGGCATTCAGCTAAAAAACTGGCCACTAGCAAACTTCCCATTTTCAAAATAAATGCGTCTTTTGTGATCTCCTTTTAGTTCTTTAACGCTTTTGTAAATGGGCTCTTGTTTTGGAGCCGACCGGAAGTTTCGTCGATAGCATAATAGCGGCATAGCAGAATGTCCGAAATGTCGAAATGAAATTTGTATCCGTGCGTTTTATGGCTCAAATGACCACATTTTGGTATTCTACGTGATGACTTTCTCGCCTAAAATGCTCCCTGAACTTTCAAATGTGGCGAATCAACAGAGATATTTGATAGCCTGGTGTGCTTACGATTTTTGTCGTCGAAGGTTTGAAATGCATCATGGGAAACTTAGTAGTATACTACAGTGTGAACGGTTGGCACCCTAATCATACTTATAGTGTGTAGTATACAGCATATACACAATGGGTTTGTAGTATGTAGTATGTTAGTATGCCATTTCGGACACAGCCATACAGTGAGGCTTTCTTTCATTATTGTTTCCCTTTCTGTGGATCAGTCTACCTTAAGACCTGAGAGCAGCACCTACTGTTCATATTTTTAAAGGAAAACTCAAAATTTACCTTTTTAATCTGGCTTTTATCAGATTGTATTTATTATTATTTTACATTACATTTTAACTCATTTTAACCATTCAATTCTTTTTTATTTTTCATTTCAGTTCAGATTTTTATTTGGATTTTGTTCTTTGTTAAATGCAAAATTCCTTTTATTATCCTATTTTAGCTGATTTTCTTATGCACCTGATGTAACACTTTCTCATTTTACCATATTTATTTAACTTTTAATTTTTATATTATTTTATTTATTTATGTATTTACACATTTGCTTATCTTACCCTCTAGTATTTTTTGAGTATTTTAACTATTATCTTAGTTTAAGCTCCTGCGTTTCCTCATTTTTAATTCAAGATAGCGTTTCCTCAGTCCTCTAATTTTCTTAGCTTTCTGTCTGAATTTCCTTTTTATGTGTTTGTGTGTTTGAGTAAGTGAGTGTGTATATTGAATGTGGTTTGGGGGTTGCGGGGGTTTTATGTTTTCATTTTATGCAGTTATGCAATTTTCTACTTTTTATTCCACTTTCTTGTTATTTCATTTGATCTTTTTCCCATGTAAAGCACTTTTTATTACAAAGTCCTGTATGAAAAGAACTATACCAATAAAGTTTGATTGATTGATTGGTGAATATACTCCAGCAGTCATTGAAACTGAATATATTAACCAAAAGGCAATAGATTTTTGTCTTATTTTAAAACTTTTTTTTTTATGATTAAAGCAGTGAAAAACAAGCTTTTATGCATTTCTTTTAAAAGAAATTTACTTATTTCTGAACACCTAAGGTATAGGTGAAAATTAGATTGTGATTAATGGTAGCAAAACAGAGTAATCTTATAAGTTTTAAGATATAATCTGTTGGTCTTTATGCTAAGATTGCAGGAAATATGTGAACTTGTGAATGCAAAACATCTTGCTTTGCTTAGAATCAATCTTTGAATTAACAAGAATTGTGTCACCAAGTCCTTGCATAAAATACATTGTCAAGAATTCCAATTTCTTCTCAGCAATGAAAGAAATACCAGAGATTTCACAATTAAGTTTTTTGAAATAGCTGAACCTATACGACATTTTAATTATCTCAAATAAAAATAAGTTATTTGGAATATAACGCTTTTCAGAGAACCGATCAGAGGACCACTGCAAAAATTTTACAAAACTGAAACGTGTTATGACAAAAGTCCCGTGTACGAGAGTACACAGATGTGTCAGCGAGGGGACTTCAAGAGAAAGGTGACATCAATGTGTTTCATGATTACAGAAAGGGGCGTTGGTTTTGTTATTGTCATGGGAGGATTTCTTTGATTGGTGGTCTGAAAACTTTGTGTGCGCCATTTGTAACCTGAAAATCAGCTTTCAATTTCTTATTCTTTAAAGGAGACATATCATGCTTGTTTCTCCTTTTCACTATGCCAGACTAGGATGCCTGTAAAGCATTTCTGCCCTCAGTACAAGTCATTTAGTTCCTCCATTGTCCCACAATAGCGTTCTCAAAATCCTCATTTTAGGCCATTATCAAGCTCTCATCGAAACGCTCGGGTCTCAGACTGACCTACAGTTACCTTGCAACGTCACAGCCCTTTGTGCTCTGATTGGTCAGTTCTGTCAGAGCTGCCGAGAGGGTTGAGCCAGCCTGTCCTTCTTCTTCTACTGTATTTTCCGGCAGGCTCAAAGCAGCGACCGCATATTGAGTCCCCCTACAGGCCAGAGCCGGTAATGAGTGAGTGTGAGCTTGGGAGCTATACACTGCTGCTGGTGGATGTGTTCCTCGGTGAGGGTTTGGGGCTAACGTACATCACAGAGGAGGAAGTGTTTTATCAGATTACTCCAATAAAAAGAAATGTACCTCGTGTCGTCACGACGTTTGAAATCTCGCAGACATCTCGCAATGACCTATTTTCAGAGGCATCAAATGTCGTTCTAGGAGATCAGAAAAAATACAATATCTCATTTTTTGAAAATTAAGGGGGTGTAAGGTCTTGTTTTCACATTTATTATATTGTATGTAAGTATTAAATCATGCATCAGCATGATATGTCTCCTTTAAATAGCACTAACGCCACTACTCAGTCATTTCTCATAACCGTGTGAACTTCATGTAAAATGTCTGAAATCAGTAATATCATTGTGGCTTATCGATCAAGAAATTCCTGTAGTGTAGATTTACAAATCAATAACATCATTGCAAAAATCTCATCTGTCAGAAAGAGAAGTTAAAGAGCAAAAAGATTCATCAGCACAAATGATGGGGTCCCATTTTAAGAAGAGGCATTCATACAAACATATTAACAAAGATGAGCAGTCTTAAATCATGTGTAATTGTTTGATAGTGATCATACAGCATATTAGTTTGTTGCAGTTGTGTGTATTTGTGAATGTGTGAGGAAGAAAGAGATAATGAAAGAGCGAGACAGAGACAGACAGAGACAGACAGAGGCAGACAGAGACAGACAGAGACAGACAGAGGCAGACAGAGACAGACAGAGACAGACAGAGGCAGACAGAGACAGACGGTGACAGACAGAGGCAGACGGAGAGCTCTGGCTTGTGAGCCACTTCTGGTAAAATAGAAGTTGGCCTGTGAGAGTCAGATTGAGGTCAAGATAGGTGCTTCTATTTTAGGCTAAAGTTTGAATTGCTAGACTGAATTAATAAGAGCGAACATGCATTGTGACTGTAACCCTGCTAACTATAGTTTTTCACCATGTTGCTCAAACTGTAGATTTGAGATATTTGATCAAGGTGGTTTTCAACCAGTCCAGCCCCAGGACCCACTAACACCGTCTTTGTCTGACAACTGGTTCTTTGTGGAGACAAAACAAATGACTATATTTATTTGTTTAATGTTTATTTAACAGGGACGATACATACAACATTGCCACAGAAAATGGTAAAATGTGAATGTTTATAAGACGTGGAGCTTTAGCTAATTTGCAGTCGTCCCTTTGTCAGGATTTAGAGTACAATAAAATATACAGAATACAGATACAATTATGAGTGCTGTCAGATGATTAAAAAAAATTAGTCTAATTAATTACTGGATTTATAATTAATTAATCTAATTAATCGCATTTTAATCTCATACCTGCTTAAAGTACCCAAATAAAGAATTTGAATTCTAGGATATTATAAAATTGTAGTGCAGGACTAATCAAGTGAATAGACTAAGAAGTGAAGATTTGTAAATCCACATTTTTATTGGTGACTAAATAAAACCAAAGTCAGGGCAACTTGTTCAGAAAATTCTAAGCTCAATCAGGCGACTCAAATTACACTTTAAGTGTGTTTCATAAATCAAATTCAAAATAAGAAAAAGGTCGAGGACATCCAGTAAAACAATTAGACCTGATGGATTATTAAAGAATTCAGTAAATATAGATAAATTAATTCAAAAATAAAACAAGACTAAGTCTTAAATATACCATTCCTGTTGTCACCTGGGCTTTGTTTGGTTTGACTAGAGACGCATGTGTGAAGTGACATGTGCCACTGCCATGTACGGGTCCTCCAGCTGGACAATATTAAAATGTTTGTATGCTATGATTAATCTCGCAGTTAATTTTTATAATGCATGAATTTGCGGTGCAATTAATTAATCTAATTAATGCACTAAAGTGACAGCCCTAACAATTATACTACAAATACAGTAATACAGTGAATATAGTCAATAAGTACCATGAATAAATAGACACAGCTGTAGTAAATTAGAGGCTAAAACACAAGTTACATTTAACATTAAAGATTATTAAAATAGTATACTGATAATTACTTGTGAGAAGTTAATGTTCACATTTCTGCTGCTGTTTAAGCCGCTGTTTAACTTCTGCACTGAACTTTTTAAGTTCTGTTTGAGATTTAATTTCAGATGGTAAGGAGTTCCACAGGTGTATGCCTTGTACTGAGAGGGATGACTGCCCAAATGTTGTCCTGCACCTTTGGATTTTACAGTTTTGTTTTGTTATGTTCCTTGTTATTGTCCTACAGCTGTCTGTCTTTGTAAAGCTCTGAGACATCACTTGTGGAGCCAGTCCATTTAAGCACTTGAAAACAACTTTCAGAAAGGACAATTGTGAAAAAATGGAAAAGGTCAACAAATTATATTTCTCAATTATTTTGCAATGATGCCGTTTCTTTTACACACATGATGAATCAAACATGTATATAAATGTCACTATTACACAAGACTGAGAGATCATGCATGCACAGGATGTCTTTTCTGTTTACTGCGTTCATGTGTGAACTCTATTCCTGAGATCTTGAAAAATTAACATTTTAAAACTTTTTTTTAGATCTAAAAGGAACAGGTTAAATAAATACATCAGTAAACAACACAATTTTACATTATCATGACAAGGTGCAGTAACTCCCTGCCCTTATCTGCCCTGCTGTGCTGTCTGTGTCTATTGCAGCCTCTCTCTGCGTTTCTTTCCAAAATCTAAAATTATGGAATTAAACAGCTGGTCACTCAACGCCGTTGACCAAATTTTCTCAACAAGAAAATAACGGGAAAATAAAGGAGAACCCGCCTGTCCCGATGGTACTTTCCCGGCTGGGTTTGCTCTGGAACAGAAACTCTCTCTCTCAAGGCCGTACAGTCTTCTTATCAGACATCATAGACTTTGTGAGGTCTGAGCTAAGACAAGGTCACTGGTCTCCCTTCGAATCAACGCCCCCTCTGGCTGCCCCCCCCCCCCCCCCCCCCCCCCCCCCCCCCCCCCCCCCCCCCCCCCCCCCCCCCCCCCCCCCCCCCCCCCCCCCCCCCCCATATGTTGTCTCTGTGTTTGTTGTCTCATGTGTTGAGGTGTTTTTTTTTCCAATCCCACACTGTGCTCCCCTGACAGGTGCCTAGTTTGGAATTGTTTTTTACCCCTCTCCTTTCCTCTTGTTTTCTTTTCTGCAAGCACTTTAAGTTACATATGTTGTAGGAAAAGTGCTATATAAATAAAGTTTGATTGAGGATCTCTGCTGTATAATAGTGTAGTAAAAAGGGATTGTAAAGCCTTACGCGTTCATGGTAAGACAAGTAAGTGAGAAATGGGCAATGGAAAGAAGCCTCAATATGAAAATCAGGTAGAAGAATGATATAAAAAGTAGAAGTGCTCCTAGAGTACAAACTTCCACCAAAGCATTCTGACATTGTTGCTGAATACACATTTATTGGCTTCTCTCTTGTATCATGACCAAAACATCCTGAACTTTTTGAGCTATCAGCAGAAGTGCTTTAACCAACTGCAAATTCTTACATAAAACACACGTTTTTTGCTCTTAAATAAGGTCTAATTTTTGAGTGTGTATTAAAAACAAGCACAAGCAACATATGCCTTGTATGTTGCTTGTGTATGTTGCTTTGTCTCACCAACATTGCAATTACGACACATCTGACACAAAGAGCTGAAATATTCTCTCTCTCTCTGCAAAACATTACTGCCAGACTTTTGTTATTCTTATTAAACTGACTGCTAAACTGTTCTAATCCAATATTTTGGGTCTTGAGTTTAACTTTGTATAATGTTCAAGTAACTCTTCAGTGTTATGATGCCACTCACATGCAAACACAGGGCCTTGCCATCTTGTGAAGCACTTTGAGTTACATATGTTGTAGGAAAAGTGCTATATAAATAAACTTGACTTGACAAGGGGACCAAAATAGCTGCGCTGTGATTGGTCGAAGACATCGACATGTGGATTGCTGCTCTCTGATTGGTCATTAAATTACCACTGAGCAAGCTCTGGCAGAAATCGTGTGACTGTGCATGAGAGGCAGAAGGTGTTTCTGCATCTGGTTGAAAGGGAAAACATGTAGAGTATTTGTTGTGAAAATACTGGAATTTAATTGATTACAGCTTTGAATAAAGGTAATTGTTAAGTTGTCTAAGAGAGTAAGGTTTGGGCAAAATGTGGGTGCATGTTTTATTTAAATAAAGCAAAAAAGGTATGAAAAAGTGGGATGCATGTGATAAACAAGGGAGTATTATATACAAGAAATTAGTGTATCTATTTTGCAATTTTACACTGCAGAAACTCAGATCTAGGCAAGTGTGTTTGTTTTCAAGCCAAAAATATCGAACACTCTTATTCTTACCCACACTCACTTAACAAGTCGAGATGGATAACTAACTTCAAGGAATGAAAGGCAAAAATAAGGCACTGAATTTCTTGTAATGAACGGAAAATATCTGCCAATGAAACAAGGAAAGTTTGACTCAGTGAGGGTCTTAAATTCAGGCTTAATGTCTACTCAAGTTGAATTTTTCTTTTTATTATTACAATAACTCAGGCTTTATTTTAGTTTGTATATCTTCAAATAGGATTTAAATCCAGATATGTAAGGAAGTTTTCTCATTAGAAAAAGTCTATGGAGATTTTTTAGTCATGAAATTGGACAAATACTCACCTAGAACTGAATTTTTTCAGTGTAACAAAGCATTAAAAAAAATCCTGGCTCTTGTTTTTAGGTCACCATTAAAGTCTACTCACATCCTTCTTGTGCAATTCCCAGCATTCCCTGAAAATTAAATCAAAATCAAGAAAGAATTTTCTGAGCACTCTTGCTCATGGAAAAACAAATAAATCACTAAACAGAGATGGAAAAATGAACAATGCTCTGCCAAGCACAGTGAGGTTGAAATGTTCTCAAGTGGAAATAGGACTTGAAAAAATCCTCTTTGGTTTGGAGCATTTTTGTCAGAAATAAAAGACTGAAACGACTCTACAGCAGTCATTAATGCCCTGTTACCATCATTTTCAAAGACTCAGACATTTCTCAGGCAGCATATCTGAAGGCATCAAGTCTATGGCATTTATTCCTTTGTTTTAATTTCTTTATTGAAGAGTGCAAATTTACAAAAAGATACATTTTAATCTTCTTAATATTGCAAAATACATCAATGATCCAATAAAGTAAAGAAGATATGAAAAAGGATTGGGTATTCCCACTCCTCACTGTTTTTTTTATTAAATTTTCCCCCAGATCAACACCCCTACCCCCCATGAACCATGTAGGAGCCAGACTTCTGCTAAAAAATACATGGATAAATAGATTAATTTAAAACAAATGAAATTAATGGAATTAAACAATAATAATAATAAAAGGAATAAATAAATAAGAGGAGAGAGAGAAAAAAATGGAGGAGTAATAAAAAAGTGCTAGTTCTTGTTCAGTCTATTGGTAAAGTCTGTAGGGAGTTGAAATGGGTTGCCATTTTTCAAAAACATCTCTGAATTGCCCTTCAGCTCCTCCCTTATCTTCTCTAGCTTCAGGAAAAACATTACATCTTGAAGCCACTGAGAGATCAGTGGGACCTTGTTAAACTTCCAATGCAACAAAAGTCTTTGTCATGCTAACAATGACGTAAAGGCTAGAACTGTCAGCTGATGAGAGGTAAATTGATTCTGTTCTTGAGGTCAAATCAAATCAAATCAAACTTTATTTATAAAACACTTTTCATACATTGGAAATGCAGCACAAAGTGCTATACATGTTAAAAACCTGATAACATGATAAAATGTGTGATTTTAAAATCGTGTGGCTGAGTACAGAGGAACCAGGTCAGGAAACGCCAGGAGTCCGACTGCACTGGGCGCCCCAACGGCCCAGGGCCAAGACGTCTCCACCTGGGCGTGCCTCGCTACAGGGCCAGTGAGAGACCCACTGCAGCAAAGCAGTGCTGCAGACCCCCCACCTGACCAAGACGATGCCCACCACGAGACAGAGACATCCCAGCCAGAGCCAACAGCAGCCCCCAGTGCAGGCAGCCCCCTGCTGAGGAAACACTGGATATATGGAATAAAAACATAAAACTACATAGGCTAAGAATCATAAAATTACTCAAATCAAATAAATAAAAAAAACTGGTAAACGAAATAAATAGTAATAGAATAAGAATAACACGTAAAAAGAGGACTAGAATATATAAATAAAATAAAATAAGATAAAAATATAGATAAAAATAAATAGTTAAATATGGGATTAGTTAAAAGCTAAATTAAAAAGGTGGGTCTTGAGCCTACTTTTAAAAATATGAACATTCTCTGCAGCCCTGAGGTCCTCTGGCAGGCTGTTCCACAGACGAGGGCCATAATGCTGGAAAGATGCCTCACCGTAAGTCTGGTGTACCAAGTATTGCTATACAGGGACAGTTTTTAATATTCATGCCTAATATTTTGGACATAATTCCAAAATAATTCTGCCAGAAGTTTGTAAGCTTTGAGCACTGATAGAACATGTGGCTTAAGTTGCATGGAGATAAGTGGCATCTATCACACCTGTCCTCTACTGTAGAAAACATTTCAGACAATCCAGTTTTAGAAAAATGGACCCTATTTAGAACTTTGTATTGTATGAGCCCAAGTCGAGCACATATAGTGCTGTTGTGGGTTCTTTCAATAGCCCTTTGCCAACATTGTTCCGTAAAGGTTATACTTCGTTCTTGTTCCCACACCTTTCGTACTGTTGTACTAGATTCCTCATCAAGTGATAACGTGGCATTTATTCCTGCTCATGTTTTTTTCGATCTTCCAGTAAACATTGCAGCAAAGAAACGCTGAGTCTAGATCAGCATCAGTGACAGTGAGAGCATCAGAATGCATATTGTGCACCCACGCAGTTTCAGCCGACTGAAACTCGCTCGACTGATCTCACCAGTAACCACATAATTAGAAACACTGTCCTTTCCCCTTTTCTGGCCTAAGTGTCTGCCATTATCATTTCTTATAATACTACTGCAGTCATTTACAGGCAGGGCTGCAGTGTGCAGACACAACGACATCTAACAGTGTCAACAGAACAAACTAATATGGCAGATTTTTCTCAATATGAACAAACAGAAAAAGACACATAGAAGTGTTTGGGTATCCTGAAGGTATAAATACTTCAATGTGTCACCACACGGTCTCTGCTCTTAAGATAATGTTTCCTTTACCTGCTGGGAAATTCTGTGGGTTGAAGTCAGACAACAACCTCAAACCAACACCACAGCTTCTTGTTCTACACATTGCAAGGAAATAAACCAAGTCGTCCCGTAGAACCAAAAACACAAGAAATCAGACAACAAACAAATCTATTTTAAGATGAAGAGGGGCCCATACAGTCATATCAGAGCTACATGAATTATATAATCACAACAAAACCCCCCCAGTGCAGTATCATGAGAATCCAGACAAGGAACACAGCAACCTGAATGAAGACCAAGAGGACTAAAAATAAAAACAATTAATCAAGAGAGAATGGTTTGAAGGGGTGGAGCCTGTAAAATAGTGTCCTCGCCTGTCCTCCTAAAACACAATGTTTTGGTTGCTTTTACATACAAAGTTTAGGGGACTTGGTTTGGGTAACTGCAGCTTTCCCTTTGGTATAGTTAGCTTAGCTTTGTCAGGACTGCCCCATGCAGCCTCCTGCTAAGAAGCATTAGCTTTGGCCTATAGTCCTCCCATCAGGCCTCCTGCTCTTTATGACCCAGGAATAGACAACCAGACAGAGCAGGGCGTAACTTGTAAACTTTATGCCCCCCCCGATCGATGGAAAGTGAAGCTATAAACCTGGCCCAACATATCAATTATTAACCACTCCATTTTGAATGTGTGTGCAGTTAACCAGACTTTAAGAAAATGATTAGCGGGGCCGCAGAGAAATCTAATCTCCAGTCCATATCTAGACAGAAATGTCCAGTTTTGATTTATCAAAAGGCTTTTTTAATTTTTTTTGCCACTTACAGTCCTACTCATCATTATTGGCACCCATGAAGTTTAAGTACACAATGTGACAGTACAGTTATTTTACAAACCTCTGTAACTTTGCTCTGTATTACTTTATCAGACTCAAACTTGGCAGAAGTAATGTTCACATATTAAGGTTTGTAAATTATACTTCATTAGCTACTATGATCATGCAGTCATATTTAGAATAGGAAGTTTTAATTGCAACCACTTGAAGCCTACAAGGAAAAGAACACCCTAACTCCGTTTTTTTGACACCTGGACCTTATTTTTAGGTTTGTGCATGCTCATATACTCACTCAGACAATCATCGTGCAGCTCTGAGTCCTTCAGAAGTTATTTAGATCCAACCGATGTAGCCGCACTTAGCGGGGGCCACGGCAACGGAGCTTCAGCGCGGGACATAATCTCTGCAAAATCGCTCGTCTTTACCACAGCCCGGTTTGTCATTGCAGAGAAATCCTCCAGAGTAGTCAGACATATATTCCTGGATAGATCCATACGCTTGTCAGCCGGTTTCAAGTCCCACTCTGAGCAGCAAACACACTCCTCTTCTGTTGCTATAAGCGAACACTGTCCACAAGCGCACCACCAGTTAGCATTGAGTCGTGGACGTGCTCCTGTTTGTTGTTCTCGAGCCAGCTGTTCGCCTCTCTCCTCCACATTCTTCTTTCATGGAGCTCCTCGTCCGTGTACTCAGACTCATACCGGTCGTCAGTAGTCTGACTCTTCGCATCAGATAAATATTCTGCCATGTTGCTCAGCAATGCCGGCTAAAAGTAGCTGTACCTTTGTGTCGAGCGGCTATGACGTCATCAAAAGTTTGTTTACCAGGTCAGCTGACCCACCTGAAGACGGTAGACGAGCTGACTTTATGATAACACTGGTGATGGATGAAAAAATATAGTCGAAATGAGCGATTTTGCAGAGATTATGTCCCGCGCTGAAGCTCCATTGCCGGGCTCGCTAAGTGCGAAGCAAATCGGTTGGATCTAAATAACTTCTGAAGGACTCCGAGCTGCACGATGTTTGTCTGAGTGAGTATATGAGCATGCACAAACCTAAAAATAAGGTCCAGGTGTCAAAAAACCGGAGTTTCCCTTTAAGATCTGTTTCAGCTTATGCTATAAAAACGGTATAGTGTGGCCTCCAAAAAACCTGTTTCAAAATCACTGAGATTGTCTGAAAATGTATTTATATATATTTTTTTATATAAACATAAGAATTCAACCCAGTTTATATCCACACAAGACCTGTGGTCAGTTGTACTAAATGTTTGGAACAATCTACCCGCTGCGTTCCCTCACAACTGTGTGAAAGTTCACCTCAGAGAATAGATTCTGTTCTGAAGGTGATGAGCGGTCACACCAAATACTGATTTGATACATTTCTCTCCTTTAAGATGCATGCGTCTTTGTATGATGCATGATATTGGATTTTTGCTGATATTTTTAAATTCATTATCACAAATACTGATACTGATATTTCTGGTCAAGAGCACAAGCTCTGCACTAACAAAACTTGACTTACTTCTTTAAGTGTTAGGGTATATTTTTGCGAGAAACAGATCTTAAACAAGAAACAAAAACAGTATTTAACTCTTGCAAGAATTAAACTGATTTTTTGCTGATATTTTAAATTCATTATCACAAATACTGATACTGATATTTCTGGTCAAACACATCTGCAAACAAATTGACTTACAATGTTATTTATATTTTTCGAGACAACAGATCTTAACAAGAAACAAAATAATATATATATATATATAGAATTAAACTATATATATATATATATATATATATATATATATATATATATATATATATATATATATATATATATATATATATATATATATATATATATATATATATATATATATATATATATATATATATATATATATATATATATATATATATATAATATATATATATATATATATATATATACATATACATATATATATATATATATATATATATATATATATATATATATATATATATATATATATATATATATATATATATATATATATATATATATATATATATATATATGTATATATATATATATATGTATATATATATATATATATATATATATATATATATATATATATATATATATATATATATATATATATATATATATATATATATATATATATATATATATATATATATATATATATATATATATATATATATATATATATATATATATATATATATATATATATATATATATACATATTTCTATTTATAACAGTGCTTTTTTTTTTTTAATCTCCTACTGTTGCCCCACCAACAACACAGCTGCTGCTTTACTGAAACATAATGAGGAAATGAAACTGTGATGTACAAGAATCCTACAGAGACTGGCCCTCTACCCGGTCACATTCACTTCTCCATTATTTTAAGAGAATGTCTGCCTTCCCTGCTCATCCTTTTTGATCCAGTAACAGGGCAAATCTGATCTGTCTTTGACTTTCTACAAATATTTCAGCTGCTACACTAATATTGAAATGATATAAAACTTTCATATTCCTCAAGAAATGAAAGTTTTGAATTTCAGTCTGGTAAAATATTGCATCCCTCCAAATATCTCTGTGAATTCATGCTGCTCCTGTGTGGGTGTTTTTAGAGAAAGCAACGTGTTTGACAACCTACTCCTTCAGCTAATGACTGTTATTCACATTTGTTAAGTGGCTTGTGTGTTTCTTGTGTATCAGTTAGACTCTTTTCTCTTAGATTTTACTCTTTTTACCAGATGGAAGTTTACAATGAAGAGGATCTGACTTTGTTCTTTCTAATTAACAAACAAACAAACAAACAAACAAAGGGATAGCCAATGTGGGGTAAACTACTATATATCTTAAAATATCACATTAGCTGATGCAAAGATGCATAACTGATCACCAAGGCAGCAGTATATATTTTATTCCTACTATAAAAACATCAAATTGCTACAAATTTTATAGTTCTCTGTAGGATTTGGACGACCAAACTACACTGTGTAGAACTGCAAACTGCGAATAATTCTGTTATTTTAAAACCAGTGATAAACTTTTTAATAATCACTTAACAGAGTCTTTACCTCTTAGATGCACTAAAAATGTGAAGCAATACCACCACAGTCCTCTCCCATATTGTGTTTGGGTTATTACTAAGAACTTTCAGTCTCAGCCTTTTGTCTGTGAATTGAACTGTAACTGATTTTTGTAAACTTAACAGTAATTATCGTGGTATCTACAGCTACTGTGAAAGGCCTATACAAAAAATTATTGTAATGGCAGTGGATGAACATGGCTTCTTCCTGCTCTGCTGAAGTGTTTTGATTAACATTTGCAACTAGAAAAGCACTCGGAGAGCGCAGACCTCCGCCAGCGCCACAGTCATCACCCATATTGTGATTTTGACCATAAATATTAGTCCTACCTTTATTTCATGTAAGTATTTAGATTCCTTGACCATGAAAACACACCATTAGCAATTGGATTCATAATGATATCTATTTTAGTTCAGTAGTTATTCACAGAAATCACATTTTTTGTCATGGCGGATCCAGACGCTGATCCGGATCAACACCAAAATTGAATCACTTCTTCCTTTTCCCATGCTGAACATTTCCTGAAAATTTCATCAAAATCCATCCATAACTTTTGAGTATTTTGTTCACAGACGAACGGACGGACAAACTCTCCCGAAAACATAACCTCCTTGGCGGAGGTAATGAATTGATGCTACACAAACACAAACTGACTAATTAGTCGCTTCCAAGATTCTGTTTTACCTGGAAAAACTAACCAATAGCAGGCCAGATTATTTTAGAAAATGCTCCACATTTCAGAAAGAAACGTGCTTGAGTAAGATTTTTTGTTCCATAAAAATTTATGTTTGTGATTTTCATCCTTTACAAAACTATATAAAGTTAACATAAAATAAAACTGTGATACAGCAGGTTAACTTAAATTTTATAAGCATTAAAAAAGTTGTGGAGTACCAAAACAAATGAAAATACAGTAATGTGCAGTCAAAAAAAAAAAAAAAAAAGTAATGTGCTGTAAATTAAAATACATTAGATTAGATTAGATAGTACTTTATTAATCCCTTTGGGATAAAATCCCCCAGGAAAATTAATAATCTGTAGCAGCTGATTATTACAGATAAAAAGATAAAAATCTAAGATAAACAAAGAATAAATATACGTAAATCTAAACAAAAATAAAAATATACTGCTACAGGCTGGCTACTGCTCCATCCCATCCTCTTTCTTCCTGTTATTTTTCCTTTCTCTATATTATAGTTGAATAATGCTGTTATATTTTACATTATTATTATCATTATTATAATTATTATATATTACATATATGTAATAATGCTATTGTTATATTATAATTGAATAATTATCTTATTATATTTTACATTATTATTATTATTATTGTTATTATTATTGTTGTTGTTGTTAATATTATTATTATTATTATATACGTTATTACCTCCACCAAGGAGGTTTTGTTTTTGGGAGAGTTTGTTTGTCTGTCTGTGAACAAAATAACTCAAAAAGTTATGGATGAATTTTGATGAAATTTTCAGGAAATGTTCAGCATGGGAAAAGAAGGAAGTGATTCAATTTTGGTGTTGATCCGGATCAGCGTCTGGATCCGCCATGATGAAAAATGTGACGACTGAACTGCTGAACTAAAATAGATATCATAATGAATCCAGTTGCTAATGGTATGTTTTCATGGTCAAGGAATCTAAATATTAAGATGAAATAAAGGTAGGACTAATATTTATGGTAAAAATCACAATATGGGAGAGGACTGTGGTGCTGGTGGAGGTCTGCGCTCTCCGAGTGCTTTTCTAGTTGTTATTATTATTATTATTATTATTATTATTATTATTATTATTATTACTATTATTATTCTTATTATTCTTATTATTCTTATTATCATCATTATTATTGTATACATTATAATATATGTAATAATGCTGTTGTTATATTATAGTTGAATAATGCTATCATTATATTTTACATTATTATTATTAACATTATTATATATTTAATAATGCTATTATTATATTATAGTTGAATAATGCTACAGTAAAGATACTTGCAGTAATTTACTGGCATCTTGTTGCCAGTAAATTACTGTAAAATTTATTTCAACCTATCTACAGTGTGCACCTACAGACAAAAGACATAGGAATCCTGAAAGGATCAGTCTGGATCTATATAACACCCATACATCCAGTTCATTATTCCAACTCAAATGAACCACACATTTTGTCCTTTTCAACAAAAAAGAAAGCCAACAAATAAGCCAGCTCAATTAATGAACCAAATGGGCATGTAAAATCAGATTAGACCTAATTAAACCCCCCATTTCCTTCTGTTTGCCTTTTACAGGCTGGCAGAGTGACAGCGAGTTGAAGCATCAGTGTAGATCGAGGGGAAGTGGGAAGGACAGCTCCATATGCGTTACGTCAGCCCGAGGGGACAGCTGGGTCCGACTGTCTTTTCCTGCCACACTCATTTGGCCTCAGCAATCATCCTGTCTTGTGCTAAAGGTCTCTCGTCGCTACAAGGCTCCTTGGCACTATCTGGGAGCTAAAGATGAAGAATATGCTGATTAAACATGCCTTCATTAAAGCGATTACATGAAAAAAGGCGGTTCATCTCCCATGGGCAGCCAAATAACGATGAGGGGGAAGAAGAAGGGAAGGCTTTTGGTGCGGGGAGTGTGGAAGAGGATTTGCTTGTTTGCATTGATTTAAGTGACCCATGCAGTCTTAAAGGAATGACAAGCAGTTGTTTGACTTAATATGTTAAAGAGTGAGCTGTCCCATCCTTGCGGGGACAGCCTGCTTTTACCCTCAACCAACACCCCTACCTGACTCACTCCACCTACAGGCCTCCTTCCAGGTCATCGAGCTTCTAGTATGGAAGACCTTGCCAAAGATGCAGGAGAGGTGTTACTTCTGCTTCATTTAATAAAGAAGTCCATGTACTTTGGTGCCGGAGTAGCTGTAAACCATGTGGTTTGAGGAGAGAGTTGAAGTTGTAATGAAGGCAAAGTGGACATCAGTAGCTTGCAGGCGGACTTGAATTGTGCCTCTCCCCCAAACACACAAACACACACACACACACAAGAGATGTCACAGAGGACCCTGTTAAGTGGAATTCTTTTCGTCTTCATTTATTAACGCAAAGTGAACTGACATTTATCCTTCAGAAAAGAGCAGTAAGAATCATCACTAAATCAAGTTACAGAGAACCAACAAATCCACTCTTCAGCAAACTACAAACACTCAAATTTAAGGACCTGGTTGACTTCAAGACGATCCAAATCATGTACGAAGTTAATAATAATCAGTTGCCAAACAGTATTCCAAAGTTTTTCCATCTTAGGGAGAGTACACACAATCTCAGAGGTTTACAATTCTCCAAAAAACAATCAGTTGGGACTAATATGAGCCCACACTGCATATCAACAGAAGGAATTCATCTGTGGAAAAGCTGCACTAAAGAAATGAAAACATGTACAACAAGAAGTCTGTTCAAAAACATATTAAAAAAATACCAGACTAGGATGGTATGAAGTAAAAGACAAAGGTGTGCCTTGAAATAGTTTATACATCAAATTAGACTGGTTTGTACTGTGGGTAATATTTAGGCCTGGACCACACGAATATGGATATATTCCTAAACGTACATTGGGCCTCTCAACCACACGAACACGGCGATTTCACCCACATAAACGGAGATTTTTTAAAACAGATAAAAAAGTGAAGAAATAAAAATATATATCCAGTTGATTGGATCCGTGTAGCTGTGTTAAACGGAGTTGGTGTTGACGCTATGACGTCAAGCGCCTAGCAACAAGTCACTGTAGCAACGGTTGCCAACAACAAGAACGATGGCCGACATTTACTGCGCTATCTGTGTGCTCTTTGCACTTTTTGCCCTCATTACAGCTCTACAAATGAATGTAATGTTGTTGCATCGAAGGCACTCCACTGCTGCGCAACGTCGGCGTCTGCTGCACGCAGTATTATCATCTTCTTACGCCGTTGACTGCTTCTTCCTGTTTTTGACTGCGCATGCTCATAATGTTCTTCTTCTATGGTTTTCACATTTTGCTAACCTGCCACTTATCAGTCAGGCATGGCATTGCAGGCTTCAGAGGCGATCGTTTTCAGTTTTGCCTCTTCGTATGGTCAGAGATATTTCTGTGGTGTGGACACAGATTTTTTTTTGAACGAGGACAAAGATATCCAATTAAAAAAATATCCGTATACTTGTGGTCCAGGCCTTAGACTTTATGCTACAGATCTGCTGTTAGCTGTGTTAAACTGTATTATTTGGTGTTTCTTTGAATGACTTGGTCTTAATTTTTTTTAGTTCATGTTTGGAAAAGAGGTAGTACTACATAATTTATGTACTGTTTTCTATGTCCATTTTTTTTTCTCATTTTAAGGTGTTTGATACAAAAAATACAGCTTTTGTACTATTTCTGCCATAAAAACAAAAAAACCCCTCCTGATTTGATCACACTCTACTTAGAGAGAATGTCAGATTAGATTGGTTCATTACAGTTGTATGTTTTCAGTTCATCATCACGGACATTTAAACAACAGTCAATATTCATGAACATATGATCTTAATTTATCAGCTGATGATGGTTGTTATCAAAAATATCTTTTACTGTTTACCTCAGTTTCTCTCCTAAACACAGTCACCAAAAAAAGTGTATTTAGCACCCATTCTCCTGCTGTTTTTCATTATTCACTCTTTTTCTTCATCGTATCTGTCCTCCTGAGTCAAGTATTGATTTTGTTGATTGCAGTGCTTGAAAAAATCTTGAAAAAAATCAAAAGGCTTTTGCATTGTTCTGCCTGCAGGCAAATGATGCTCAGTTATATAATCAAATCAAGTGATACAAATTAAAAAATAATTAATTTTGAGTGAAATAAAATATTCTTTTATCTCAAATCATGTATTTCTTGCATAATTGAAAAAAATATACATCCTTATCAGATGATATGCACTCTATTTGCCTCAGTACCCTTTCATGCATGAATCATTAAATGACAAAGGATTCATATTTTAAATGTTGTTTTCTACTTTCACAAGTTAAAAATCAGAAACATTTTTCAGTATTTTATATTTTTAAGGAGTTTTGGATCTGATCATTAAAGTTGACACCATGCATCAGTAACAGTAAAAATAGCTATGTAATGGAACTTAATATAGTCCACACATACATACCTTTGACAAACATTTATTAAGACTAAATATATGAATATGACAAACATTAAAACTCTCATGTGACACTGCCACTCCCTTCAGGAATTTTCTCAGTCACGCTGTAGCTCACTGACCTAAAGTCTCTGAGAGAAAACACGAGTTTAGTGGAACAAGTTATTATAGAAAGTGTAATTACACAAACTTTAGACAAAGTTTAGAACAAATACACAAACATTCACTGCCCCTGTACACACTCAAAGACTTTCCTGTTCTCACACAGGCCTCAACTATTAGATATAGATAGATAGATAGATAGATAGATAGATAGATAGATAGATAGATAGATAGATAGATAGATAGATAGATAGATAGATAGATAGATAGATGGATGGATGGATGGATGGATGGATGGATGGATGGATGGATGGATGGATGGATGGATGGATAGATAGATAGATAGATAGATAGATAGATAGATAGATAGATAGATAGATAGATAGATAGATAGATAGATAGATAGATAGATAGATAGATAGATAGATAGATAGAAAGATAGATAGATAGATAGATAGATAGATAGATAGATAGATAGATAGATAGATAGATAGAAAATTGTATTTAACATGACCAAATTAGTTCAAAATATAAATACATATTTAATATAAATGGTTAAATTAAACTGTTTACTTGTGAATAACACCAAATATTTAAATAATGAATTACAAAATCACGTGAAATCTGAATACAGAAAAATACAAAGAAGGGGTGCTGGTTTGGCGTAGTGGTTAGCACCCCATGTACTTGCTTCTGCCGGTCCAGGTTCGAATCCCGCCTGTGACCAGTTTGCAGAGTGTCTTCCCCTACTCTCTCTCCCCCTTTCGCAAGCCTATCCACTGTCTCTCTCCTATCAATAAAGGCACAAAATGCCCAAAAATATACATTAAAAAAAAAGAAAAATACAAAGAAAATAACAGATTATTTGGTCACAAAAGAAAAACATTTTTTGAAAACATCTATATAAAAGTGTTCCTTGAATATTATTAAATTAGCTTTTTTTACTTGTCTTTTTCTTTGAGGAAAGAAGGATTTAACTCTTACCCCCGAAGGATGTGGTGCATTTTCCCCTTCATCCACCATTTTGGATTTATGATGTTGAACCTTAACATAACAAAAAGATACAATGGCCATCTTAATGAAGTTTGAGACAATGGTTTGGGACTTCACCAGCTGGTAACTGGGACACTGCAACCTGACTGGTTTAAGATGTGTCTCTCTCCCAGTAGTGGACATGTGAAAGGGCTAATGTGACCTATCAACAGCAATGACTAAAGTGACTGCATGAGGTCATTTACCAGTAAGAACCACACCATCAACAGGATGAATCTGACAATGATTTATTGCATACAGTGAATAACAAGCAACAACACAGGTGCGTGAAGCGGATAAAGTTTGGGGAAACTCTTTGGGGAATCTGCCGTATCTCCCTGGCACAATGAACCCCCTTTTTAAGGCCCAGAGGAAAGAAGGAAGGAAGAAGTTTTAAGAAAGGGGAGGGAGGGAGGGGTGCGTCAAAGAGGAAATGATCAGTTACAATTTATAGGAACACAGGAAGAGGTGTGGTTGAGGTTTAGTCCTGCTCCTGAAATTTTGCTTTAAGCTCCACCTCTGAAACTAGAGCTGCAAAGATACTTCACTGTGTTTCTGTTTTCTCCCTGACAGGAGATCCATGTTGGTTCAGCAGAGAGTCCTGGGCCTTTACCGTCCATGGTGTGACACCAGCCTGCAAACTTTCACATGTTCTGAGAGAGTTCACAGAATTAAAGGAATAAAAAGGATATTTCTTACACCATGAGTGAGCTTTAATCATATAAATGTAAATGTAAATGTTCTTTATTCATACAGCCCTTTACAACAACCCTTTCGGTGAGCCAAAGTGCTTTACAATAGGTGGAAAAAAGCAATAAATAAAACAATTAAAAATAAATAGAAGCAATAACAGCAATAAAAACAATAAAAGCAATGAAAAGAATAAAAGCAATAAGAGCAATGAAATACAATAAAATAAAGTAAAACAGAGTAAAAGTAAAAGTATCACCACACAACTGGGTATTAAAAGCCATCCTAAATAAATATGTCTTCAGTCTAGATTTGAAAAGGCCCGGGTCAGAAATGAGACTAACTCCCAGATCGACTGTTTGACAGAGGTCAATAAATTCAGGACAATTTAATGTGCTAAAAACGTGACACATCATTGTTTTTGTCAGTTTTTAAGAATATGGAAAAAAACTGCAAACAAACCAAAAGAACTGACATTTCCTCTGTGTGGGATTTAATGGTTCAAAAGCTCAAAGTTATTATTATTACCATCATTATTATGTTAAATACTTAACCACTTACTGATGTATGTTTTTTTGTGTGCTTGTCAAACCCTGTATCATCTATCCGAAGTTATTTTGATTGCTATTTTATTTACAAAAATTCCTGCCTTTTTCTAATATTGTCCCAGATATTTGTGCATTTTTATGTCATTTTATCAACATTAGCTTAACCTTTAAATCCCACACCAAGAAAATAAGTTTCTGAAATGACAATTGTATCAAAAAACGATTTGATTTGGCCAATCAGTGGAGCTGTTAAACATTTAAGGGTCTTGTGGTCTTACTTAAAGGGACTGTGAGGAGTTTATAAGTAATTACAAAAAAGTCTCACTTTTAGATATATGCCTGATGGAAATACACACTTTAAGATGAATTTTCTAGCATCAAAACAGGTTATCTATAAATGCTATACCTTAGCTTCGTGGTTGGGTTGGACAGGGCTGGACTGGCCTAGATACTCAACTTCAGGAACAAGACAATTAAAACTAGAGCAAATTTATATTATTCGGACACGTCTTAGAGCACCGGGCTGTAAGTAGAGATATATAGCCGGCTACAAAACTACCATACTAAGTTTTCCAAAAGTTGCTTGTTGTCACACATCAAAAACTACCACTACGTAACTAGAAAGAGATACATTACCTCGTCGCTTTGCATCCTGTAAGTTGTTGAAAAAATAAGTTGTAAGGCAATGCAGAGTTCTGAGGAAGGTCTGAGCTGCATTCATTAGCATCACAACAAACACACGCTTTGGCTTGGGTCACGTCTTTTGGTGCGTTCCAGTTGTAGTCAGAAATAGGAATTTCCGATTCCCGAGTAGGAAACTGCAACTGGAACGTCCCCTGAAGTCTGAATTTCCTACTGAGAACTAGGTGAAACCTCGCCACCCCCGAGTTGACAATGGAAGATGGATGCCCCCAGTGTGAACAGTTATTTAGCTCCTGTAATAATCCATTTATTTGCACTTCTGACTGGGGTGTGTCGCTCTAGATCAGCTGTATACATAGTATTGTTAGACTTATATTTACAAAAATGCTGCCATAGTGATAATCACATTCTTCATGTGATATTTGTGAACAACAACACAGGGCGTGCTAACAACAGCTAACAATAGCCTGGTAGATCGGCATGTTTTTTTCCGACTTCAACTGGAACACTAATAAGTCGGAGATGATGTCACTCCCAGTTCCGATGTTACTGGAACGCAGCATTACGACAGTCGCCGCATGCTCATGGGTGGCAGAGTCTTTATGTCACCAGAAAGAGATTCTCCTTACAGCACCTTTAAAGGGAAAAAAGTTGAATTAATCATGTAAGCTAAAGTTAAAAACAGCCTCACGTTAACAGTTTGGTATCATTCCTGTATTCACACAAAGTGCTTGTTCATAAACTCCATCTTACATGGATTTAATCAAGAGTGATTTTATTAAACAGGTGCCTGAAGATGTCAAAAGTCTCCTTTATTTATGGCATTAGGTACAAATTTGTCACATACTCTTTAAATCCTTAATAACACAAGTATTTTTTATACAACCTCAAAAAAAAGAAGTCATGATATTTCCTGGAGGAATCTCCTTATGTCACAGCTGATTATGAATTTAACTATGGTAGAGTATTTCTTTTAATGTTATCTTTAAAAATGTTTGGAATAATGCCCCCAGTCAAATCACTTCACTTGATGGAGTGGGTGTCACAGTAATAAGATTAAAAACACAAACATGTGACCTGAGGATAGGTAAGCACAGGCTTGGAGAGTCAAATCCAACAGCATGAACGTGCGTGGGCACTCTGCCCTCTGGGAGGTGATTCAGAGGTCATTAGCATGCAGAGAAGACAAAGACATCTTTTATCAAACAGGTGTTTGGCTGAGGGAAGACTCGTCTTTTCTCTGACATCCCTCACATGTCAGCTGTTTGTTTACTCTTCAGTCATCTCTATAGAAACTTCAGCTCAGAGCTCTACACAAAAACACGCTTGGTGACGTTGGGCATGTTTGAGTAATAGCAGCATGCTTCTCTGCAGGGGGGATGACAAATTATATTAACTAAAGAGTAACACTTTTAAACCGACACACTACCAGGCGAAAGCAATAAATTATATTGACCTCATGATGAGTTAGCAGTCGATTTAAGACACTCACAAACAGTTATTAATGATTTGTAGATGTTTTTGTAAAGTTAGGGTAAGAGTGAATCATCTGTGGAAACTATGCAGACTTCCCAAGTAATTAAATCCATTTTACAGTTGCTGAAAAATAAAGGTAATGTATAATTTATTAAGCATAAAAATGGAATGATGATATGCTCCATAGATACAGAAGCATTAAAAACAACTAACAGAGTAAAAAACAGCTTCTATCCAGGGGCCTCAGACTTTAAAATTCCTGAGAGATGCCTCTAAATGCTCAATTCAGGTCACTTTATTCAAACCTGCTGGTTAATTTGATCATATATTTATATTTATAATTTTAAATAGTGAGTTAGTTGCATGTTCTTGTACAGCATACAGTGTCAATAAAGGCTATTATTCTTCAATTCTATTGTGTGAATGTTATAATGCCAAATGAAGCATCCAAAAGTCTTTTACACATGAAATAGAAAACTAGCAATGAGTCATGGTAAAATAAGTTTTCACTATTTTATTACAGATACATCAATAAAACAGTAGTTTTTTCAGTTTTTCAATTACAAAAAAGTTATCAACAATACTTCAGATATGATGTGTTATGTTTTCACTAGTGCTGTAAAAATGTAGCTTGTTTTGATCATTCATAAATGTCATTTATTTCTTTCCAATCCATTAATGGCTCTCACCAGTGCATGTGCTTGTTTCTTTTAGTAATGGCTTTATTTGGCTTCAAATTTTAATAATTTTAACAATCACCTAAAACATTGTTAATCGTAATGATCAACACCTACTCCAAATTAATGTTTACTCAAGACACTTTCCAAAAGAGAAAGTCTCAGTATCAGTCACGAAGCTGCATTTTTCCCCTCTGCCATCATCAAGTTGCCCAATAAGTAACAAATCTGATTTATCACCTACGTGTTTGAGACATCCTTAATAACGAGAATAGGTCTACATATTTATGTCTGAGACCTGATCTTTTATTTCATCCTGACACTTTGCGCATATTTCAGGACCTCTGACCAGCCATCCCCTCTCTCTGCCTGCGGGCTGAAGGAGCGCAAACACGCGTCTCCTCCTCTTCCTCCTCCATCTCGAGGAGCTGGAGGTGCGCCAGGATGGGATCGGCTTCCCGCTCCTGTCAGGAGGAACTGGTTTACCAGGATACCCAAATAAGGACTGATCAATGTCTGATACCACATGACTCAGCACCAGTCTATACGGACTATACAAGTAAAAGCACAGGTTTGGGTGTCCTTAAAGAGTTTGGGATGTCCTGTTCAGATCTGATGAACCTTTTAAGCGGCTTGTTTTTCTGAACATCAGATCGATCTGTGGGCCAAAGCTCCTTTTCTCTGTCACGGAGAGTGTGGATCTGCCCCGTGGGTATTTCATACTCAAACCGCGGTTAAGATCTCCCCAGGCCGAATGGGCCCAGTCTTGTTTACAGTCCTATTTACTGGCAAAAACGTCATCTACTGTCTGACATCCAGGAGGCAGGGCCGCGGAGGAAGCAGCCAATCAGCGGGCTGTCTGGAGCGCTCACACAGACCGAGCAGTGAAATAGAGGAGCGCACCTCGAGCGAGTCACACTAATACAGGAAACAGGAGTGGAAACCATTTCAGAGAAACTCGGCTGGAATGAAAACAACTGAAATAGTCTCTGGACTCCGCTTTGAATCCAACTAAAGGTACAAACCGACGACTTGGTACAGTACAGTTCCACTATTTTGGAAGTTTTGCTCTGTTTTTGATAAGTTCAGTATATTAACAGGCTACAGCGGGACTTTGTGCCGGAGTTTGAATCGTTTGGGACACTGCAGCGCACTTTGATATATGACTGTTTGATTTGAAATATGTCCACAATAATGGAACAGCCTTTTTATGACGACTCGTTTCTCTCTGCTTATGGCCATCCAGGCGCAGCGCTGCCAGACTACAAGCTGCTAAAGCAGAATATGAACTTGAACTTCTCCGACTCATATCGGAACTCAAACTTCAAGTCGCAGCACCTGCGAACGGAAAGTGACTTCTATGCAGCGGGGACGGCGGATGTTGGCACTTTGAAACTCGCCTCTCCAGAGTTAGAGCGACTTATCATCCAGAGCAGCAACGGTGTCATCACCACGACGCCGACACCTGCGCACTACCTGTACAACCGTGGAATCACAGAGGAGCAGGAGGGCTTTGCGGACGGTTTTGTAAAAGCCTTGGACGACCTGCACAAGATGAACCAGATGGCGCCTCCAAATGTGGCCATCGGCTCTGGTTCCTGCTCGGCTTCTGCCTCTGTGTTCGGCTCATCCATGCAACCGGAACCTCTAGAGTACACCACACTGAACAGCTGCACAACGAACCCCAGCCTCTCCACAGCAGGGAGCTACCCCTCCACCACAATCAGCTACCTGCCGCACCACCAGTACCACCAGCACCCTCAGCCCATGGCGCACGGATCTCACCACTTCCAGCACTCGCTCGCAAGTGCGGGCATCCACGCGCAACGGTACGGAGGGCTGAAGGAGGAGCCGCAGACAGTCCCCGACATGCAGAGCAGCGACAGCGGGTCCCCGCCGATGTCCCCCATCGATCTGGAGAACCAGGAGCGGATCAAAGCCGAGCGCAAACGTCTGAGAAACCGGCTCGCTGCCTCCAAATGTCGGAGGCGCAAGCTGGAGCGCATCGCGCGCCTGGAGGACAAGGTGAAGGTGCTAAAGACAGACAACGCGGGGCTGTCGAGCACAGCCTCAGTGCTGAGAGAGCAGGTGGCCCAGCTCAAACAGAAAGTCATGACACATGTAAGCAGCGGCTGCCAGCTCATGTTAGCACCGAAAGTCAAGTCTTACTGAAAATGCACTTTTGAACTGTGGACACAGACTGCACTGACACACAAACACGGTGTTTGGAAAGAACTGGACCATAGAGGTTTCTTTGAATGGAAAAAAAGAGCAGATGCCCTCAAAGAAATGACACAAGACTTGAACACTTAGGGCATTTTGAAAACCCCCTGACTTTGTTTACATTTTACTTTTCCATCTGTGACGTCTTCTTGTGTAAGTTATTTGTTTTTGTCAGGTTGAGCCTGTCCTTTTTTACTTGTACAGTATATATTTAAGTAAATGAAACTATGAAACAAATATCAGAGTCTTGGTGTTTTACTGTTAAACATGTAAACTCTTTGGGTTTTCTAAGGTACAGCTAACAGACCGCACTTGGCAGTTGTTGTGCGCTGGTGACGTCGCAGCGTGGGTCTGTTGAATTATTGACGTACGTACGTCTGTCCATATATGGGCAATTTTGCTGGAAAACGTCACATCACGACAAGGTTTCCGGGAACTCCCTCCTACACTGCCAGTCCGTAGAGCTGCGTCCCCCCCTCCCGTCCACCGCAGCGTATGTGTGTGCGAGTGTGAAAGTGTGGTTTGTCAATGAGTGGTTTATTCGTTTTAGGTAGGTTTCCCCGCTCTGCTTTCAATTTCCCAAAACAAGTCGTGGGAACACTTGTTCAGCAAAAGTGGTTTAGAGATGAAGTTCCAGACAATTATTCAAAATAGACTGTCCAACAGCAAATAGTTTATTCAAGTGTACTGCGAGTATTTTCTACTAAAACTGAGGCAGTACAGCCTACTTGAAGTTAGCTTTGTATTATCTTGAAGTACTTTAGAATAGTATAGTGAAGTGTACTTGGCTTATACTTAAACAAAGCCTAAAGAAAAGTCTAAATACATTAATATTAAAACTTATACTAAAGTGTACTTTCTACTTCTTTCTGCCACAAAGTACTAATACTCAGTATATCTTGATCCAGGTACAGAAAAAGGTCAAGTCATTGTGCTTACATTTGATTTAGCAGAATAAAAATGTTTTTACTCCACACATTTGCTTTGAGGTTTTACCCCTGTTGTAAACTTACATGTTCCTGATCATAAAGTGCTGGAGTTTAAAAGTTGACAGTAAATAATGTGTGTGCTCAGTTACATTATCTTTATCTACATCAAAAACATAAACAGAGAAACATTTGATTTGACTTTATTGATCACGTTCAAGTCTGTTTCATAAGGGTTTGGGGTATGCCTAAAGCATACCTGAATAAACTAAAATGTGGACTGGAAGTATATACCTAGCAAACTAGAACACATTGGGCGTCATGAAAAATGTATTATTCTGACTAATAGCAAAACAATGTGTACTTTTATACTTGTAAGTGTAGTTTTGGAAAACTTAAAATGACTACAAAGTAAACATACTTTTATAAACTTCAAAAATGTTTCAATTTAGTCAGAAGTTTTAAATTAGTATACCATCTAATATGATACAAGTACATGGTCCGTCATGTAGTTGCTACGCTTATATTCTAAGATGTTTAATAAGTACTTTAGAATAGTATAGTGAAGTATACTTGGCTTATACTTAAACAAAGCCTAAAGAAAAGTCTAAATACATTAATATTAAAACTTATACTAAAGTGTACTTTCTACTTCTTTCTGCCACAAAGTACTAATACTCAGTATATCTTGATCCAGGTACAGAAAAAGGTCAAGTCATTGTGCTTACATTTGATTTAGCAGAATAAAAATGTTTTTACTCCACACATTTGCTTTGAGGTTTTACCCCTGTTGTAAACTTACATGTTCCTGATCATATAGTGCTGGAGTTAAAAAGTTTACAGTAAATAGTATGTGTGCTCAATTTTATTATCTTTATGTGCCTTAAAAACATAAACAAAAACATTTGATTTGACTTTAGTAATCAAGCTATAGTCCCTTTCATAATTGTTTGGGGTTTACCTAAAGTATACTTTAATAAACTAAAATATGTGCTGGAAGTATATACCCAGCAAACTAGTACACAGCGTCCTTGGGTGTCATTCTAAATAAAATGTTTTATTATTATTACAAGTAGTATAAAGATATGTGTACCTGTATACTTGAAAGTGTACTTTTGTAAACTTAAAATGACGATATAAAGTAAACAAACTTTTATAAACTTCAAAAATGTTCCAATTTAGTCAATAGTGTTGAATTAGTATACATTCTAATATTATACAAGTACATGGTCCGTGGTAGACTTGCTATACTTGTATACTTGGATATTTAAGAAAATTACCTTTAAGTACTTTTGGATAAGGGTGACATGAACTGAAATTGTGGCATGTCACAAAATCCACTCTTTATTGAAATTACACTATAAAAAAGATGAAAAACGCACCAAGTGTGGATTAACCTTAGAGATACGTATCTTAAAATGGGACATGGGTACAGGTCTGCAATAAAAATCCAACATTTGCCAATAAATGTAAGTTTTAATTGGCTATGTCATGTTTTAAGCATAGTCAATGATAGCAGTTAAAGGATAACCAGAGCTTCAGAATCCTCAAATGCATTAGATCTGCCTTGCACACACCCAAAGAGTGCAGCACAAAGTTCATTATGTCCACTGGCTGATTACCTGGGAGTTGAGAAGTCAGTTCACTGTTCAACACTCAACCTGTTTCAACAAGTCCAATGGCGCCACCATGAGGTCACAGATTGAACTACTTCTTAGAATTCAGCAGTCAATGTCAAACAAACCACACAGTCACCATTTCCTACTGTTTTAATAAGATGGTAGCAAATGATTGACAGCAAAGGAAACAAATCAATGTTTTTTCTGTAAAAAGAAACAAAACTATACTTTCAGTGCTTAAGACTATGAGGTTGTCCCTCCATTTGTACACTGGACGTACAAAGATATCCAATTACTCATCTAACAGCTGCTGACCAGTTTGAGTTTAATACTTTAGACGGACGCCATAAGATACTGCTTCACAGGGACACCTCTTAGCTGAAGGCAAGTGCTAGGGGAAGTCAGCGGAAGGATCTTCAGGTTTACTGCTTTGAAAAGAAGTCTTTGCTCCTCTCGACGTCCGGGATGATGGTGTCGCTCCCTGGTTTCCAGCCAGCAGGACAGACTGTGCAAAGAAAAAGAGAAAAGTCAAGGTGAACTTTGCATACTCCGAGGACAAAGTACATGTGTAAATACCCCGGAGGCTAAGCTAATACAAGCCTGCTCACAAGCTAAACCATCCTTTCACTGTAAATAAAAAAGGAAACAGCCATAACGTCCATCCCTTTAGACATATCAGGGTTCACACTCTGTTCCAGAAATTATCCCACACACACACACATGCTGCAGTTGTACCTTACACTTTGTACATTTACTCAGATTGTGATGTTTACGCCTCTTCAGTCCCAGAGGTCTGATTTACAAGCTGTGCAGTCTATGGCTGTAACAAATTTATGAAAAAAATCTAGAAAGTATGACAAATTTATCATAGAATAGCACAAGGACACCCACAGCTTACAGTGTAACATAACCAACTTCATAACTTAGCTTTTTTATATCTTCCATATTCTATGTATTATATACAGAGCCCCGTATACCCCAATGCTGGTGACACTGGATGAAAAAAAAATAATAATGTGTGGCAACGATACTCCTCAAATGAGAGTTATATGCGTTTTTACAGCTTTAGAAATTATTTAAAAATTACACAAAGGATATATTTAAAAAAAGTCTTGTGGCATGTGAGCAATATGTCTACCTATGTTGCACAGCTGGTTGACATTGATAAGTCACATGGTCGGGGAGAATAATACATCTATTTCCATTTTTTTTTCCTGGAATGTGAAACGACGACAGATGTGAATGTCCAATGTCCAATATCAAAGTAACTTAATCACAGTTTATTACAAACATTGCATTCCCAATGACAATAATGACAAAGCTACTCTTTCGTACAAAGCACATTATAATTATCTTTTGTCATAAATAAAAGTGGCCACACATTTTTTTTCATCTAATGCAGGATTGTCCAAACTTTTTGCCATGAGGGCCAGATTTGGTAAGGTGAACATGTGCGTGGGCCGACCATTCAGCCTGACATTTTTTGACCCAATAACGTTAAATGCAAATTAACTATTTAATGAAATTTTTATTGCAAATGGCAGACGTGGCATTGGCATACGTACTTTTTTTTTCTTCATTTTCAAGTTTTTAACCAAAATCACTCGATCGTTTTTGATGATCAGATAAAAAGAGGAAAAAGTCTGTCTGGAAAAAACACTTTTGGGAAGATAAAACATATCTAATATCTTTGAAACAGTACATATTAGTCACTATTAACTGTTCACTGTAAACTTCTAAATTCAAAACAGTGGCCAGTGCATATTCAAAACTGTGGTTTGATCAGAACTATAAATTTATTAATTGATGTTTAAGTTTGTCCCCAGTTAGCTTGTCGTAGTTAGCATGTTTTGTCTGGTAGTGCTGCTTGACCAGGGTTCCCACTCTTCTAGAAATCATTTTCCAGGACTTTTCCAGCACATTTTCCAGAACTTCTTCCAGTGTCACATAACCAACTGAAGTTGCATTGTTGCTGTGGGCAGTTTTCAATTCTAGTTAGCCTTCTAAAAAACAAGATTAGAGGTTGATGAACATTATATCTAGCTATTGATCATACTGATCTTAGAATTTCTTTGTTCCCAACTCTGCAGCACGAACACTGTCTGTTAGCTATCTGTTAAGTCTGGCTTTTATGTGTCTTACTATTATAAATGTATGGTTATACGTATTTTTTAATCTATATTTACTCTGCTTTTTTATGAATAGATTCTGTTAATTTAGCCTAAATTTTATTTTGTTTATTATTTTTTTAGTATTTCTTTTTGTCCCCATTGTTTTGAGTTTTTATATTTTCTGCCTTAACTTGCATCATTTTACCTACTCACGTTTTCTGGCTACGTGTACATTAGTTAACAAGTACATTTTTACTTAATTTTCCTATGTTTCAAGCTAGCAGGAAGACAAATAATTTTACAGGACAATTTAAGCTTTTCCAGGACATTTCACTTTTTTCCTCATTTTCCAGATGTTTTCCATGACTAGAAAATTGGGCAACCATTTTCCAGGTTTTCCAGGATGCGTGGGAACCCAGTTGACATTGAATTCTTGAAAACAGCTACAGTCTCGTGGCAAATTAGGCGGACACAGTTGTTTCGCATTTGGGTGAAAAAATACTCCAATTTCCACTTGTTCTGGAATCGGTGGCACTCGCTGTCAACTTTTTTTAGCTAAAGTCGCCATGTTTAAAATGGGATGGGCTGAAATGATGACTAAAGGTCAAGTGTCGAGTGCCTCAAGGATGTGGTCACAGCGCTACTGCAGTCTTCTGGTGAAATGTAAAATAGTTTTTTTTTTTTTTCATATAACTGATTTTATAACAGAGGCTGCAGGCTGGTGAAAATTTTAACACGGGCTGCAATTGGCCCCTGGGCCGGACTTTGGACATGCCTGATCTAATGTCACCAGGGGGGCTCTGTAATTATACATACATAGGCTATGTACACATTTTTTTATTGCATTCACTAATAAGGTAAACAGAAGCAGAAGGATGATAAATATGTTTCCAGGATCATTCAACCTTTTCAAGGACTTTTTACTTTTTCTTCATTTTCCATTTGTTTTCCATGACTGCAAAATTGTCCAATCATATTCCAGGTTTTCCAGGACTTGTGGGAAACCTGTTGCTTTTAACACAGTTTATCAGCCACTCTTTGGGCTACAGTGGTCCAGTTAGAGGCGTAACAGCAGCACCAGGGACTGAACTTATCAGGTCACTGCCCATCAGACTGAAGGTGGATGAAAATGCTTCAGATTAGGGTTTGGCAATATACAGTTTTTAGGATTAATCAATATCTTTCTGAGGAGATGTGGCGTGAGGCAGTATTATTTTTATTGATATAATTTGTGTTCCACCAATATAATTAAAAAAGGAATAAAACTTTGGTGAACTTTAAAGCCCACTGTTCCCCACACTCACAGCAGCAGAGACAACACTGTGGCTGCTAACAACTGGACGACACCTTTAAAAAGTGTCTCAGTTACACAGAGATTAGGGCTGCTTGATTATTGCAAAACACTGTTGGTTTCATAAATGCCAAGATCACACTTATTAAGCACGATAACTCACTGTTTTTAAAACATGCATCAAATGCACTGATTGAATGTTGATGCTTTTGACAATCAAAGAACAGACAATAGACGAATATCTCAAACTGATGCTACAAACATTAAATCAAAAAAGAAGAAAAAAAAAGATCAGTGGCACGGTAATCTTATATTCTCAAACACTTTGTTTTCATTGTTGTGAATTGAGACTTAAACTCTATTAATGGCTCAGCTCTACTGGAGGTGGTTGGCCTTTGAGCCCTCAGACTAGGGCTGAAAGATTTAGTGTTTTCAGATCGAACTCACAATTTCAGGCAACACGATCATGTGATCAGCAGAGCTACACTGGTGCATTCAGATTGGTGGAGCGCTGATGGCTGGGGTTTTAAATGTGACAGCCAAAGAAGAAACGCCGACTCTCATTCCTCACTTTCCAACGCCACAGTTTCTCAAAAGACCGATTGTTTAGGCAGTGCTTCTTTGTGCAATTTCGCAAGAATTATTATAAGTAAGCAGTAAGGTAATGTAGGGGAGAGTAGGGCTTTGTTTTTCTTGTTTTCTCCTGTTTTTCTGTTCGGGAGACACTTAAGGTTTGTATCCATTTTATTTTTCTTTAGTGATTAGGTAAGATTTTTGACTGATAAGAGCGTGTTTATGTTGTTTTAGTTTTAGCCTGCTTTACCCAAGGTAATTTGGATTTAGTTTGCAAAAAAAGAAGAGAAGAATTATGAAAAAAAAAAAAAAACATTGTTGTTTGGACTACAAAATCGTGTTTGTTTGTGGTTTCTTGCTGGTGTGCCTTGGGAGTGACAAAGGAGTAGTCAATTTTATGTTTCTTCCAGTATTTCCTAGGCTGGTCGTAACATTTACACTAACTATCTAAAAATGTGCAGGAAATTTGCATCGAAGAACTGCTCGCTAATGAACAGCTCACTCACAACTGTGAATCGGTTCTTGCTGTTCCCTTAAGAGGCATTCAAAAGAGTCGACTTGTTTACGAACTTCACATCTTCACCACTGAAGTGTCAACAACACAAAGAAGAAGTTGGAGTAACCTTTAAATAATGACAACAGATTATTCATCATCAATATTAGATGATGAATAATAAACAGTGAATATTGCACTGAAGCTTGATTGAATTCACAATATCTGCCAGAAAAATCCCAATGAGATCTTTTCCTAAACTATTCAGCCCTACCTCAGACAGTATGAAGAGTGTGTTGAACTGTGCATCAACCCACATATGGAGTCTTAGCAGTCTCGTGTCAAACCAATACAGACTGTAAGCATTATTATCCAGCATGAAGCGTCATGTCACAGAGGCAGTGGATAACCACATCAGAAAAGACATGGTACCCTACGCAGCTGTTGAACACGGAGGTTTTATTTAGCCGGTGAAAACCATTGACCCAATATACAAGTTGCCAAGTCACACATAATTTGCAAGAGAAGCGCTTCCAAAAACGTGTGACAATGTCAGGAGGGCCTCGCCACACAGCCTGATGAAGACACTCTGCACAGTAAAAAGACACGGTCCAGCTTTGTAACAGTCTTTACCAGGAAGACTGGGAGTAAAATCTGGGATTGTGGTCCATATTGACGAGAAAGCATAATGCAGCTGCTGCAGATTTGTTGGCTGCACATCCATGATGCAAATCTCTTGTTCCACCACACTACTGGACCGACATCTGGTGACTGTGGAGGCCACTGGAGTACAGTGAACCAATTGTTACGTTTAAGAAAGCAGCTTGAGATTAATAGAGATGGTGACATTGTGGTTATAAATAGACGGACATGTTAAGTCACAATGCTCGGGCAGGCTCTCACATTTACATGACACATATTTAGAACAGAAAGGCCCTTGAGAGTGCCAAGAAAATATCCCCCACTTCATTACACCGGCCTGATAAGTTTATAAAAGGCAGGATGGACAGACCGTGACTCTGCCATCTAAAGTTGCAGCAGAAATCTGGTTGCTTTTCACTCCAACAGCTCAGCTGCTTTGCTTTGATTCAGCTCAAAGAAAAAAGACAAATGTGCATTTTTCACACTGCACTGTTCTGAAGTCAGCCAAGCTCACTGACTGCAAGAAGACCCGGGCACAGCCATATGACATCGGTTGTTTGATTACCGAAAGGGGTTTCTGGAACAGCACTGGGGCCAAAGAGCAATGTACAAACTTCAGATCAACCTTCTGTCAGACAGACAGAGTGGTTGAGTGGAGGTAGGACTTATGCTATATGACCATATCAACACTGGCTTGTATTCATGTCAATCATGTCCCTTGCTTTTCATAAAGCAACAAAGATACAAAGACTATCCGTCATCCGCAAACTCAAAGGACTCTATGTTTCCCCCCTATTGCGACTTTACCAGACCATCATCCAGCCCATCCTCATATACTGCTCCTCCTGTTTTTTCAACCTTCTTACTGTCACCAACCGGGCCAAACTCACTCACATCACCAACACCGCTGCCAGAGTTATCGGTCTCCCCACACCCAGTCTGTCTGCACTTAACAGCAAGGCCATCCACCGCATCGCAACCACAATAGAGCAGGACATTACACACCCACTCAACCAGTACCTAACTCCACTGCCTTCGGGGCGCAGGTACAGGACAATAAGGTGCAATAAGGCTCGCCTTGGGAAGAGCCTGATCCCTGCAGCCATTGCTACTCTGAATGATAGGCCACGCTGAACGTATATGTGTTTTGTGGTGTAATTTGTTGCTGTCTCTGTTGTTGTTTAAATTGTGCAATGCTGTGAAAATGAATTTCCCCTTGGGGACAATAAATCTAATCTAATCTACAACTGATATCCTCAAGAAATTATCTCTCTCTATCCCTCTCTCTCTAGATAGATGGATAGACATATCCCTAAATCTAAATACATCTATAAACCTTTATATGTCTGATCTATTTGATGATGTGAAGCTCTGCTTTATCATTAGTGCCCATCACGTGAATATCTGCCTGTTAGCGTGTTTGCTACAGAGTCTGTGGGGCCCTTAAAACAACATGAACAGCAGGGATCATCAACCACATTTACAAGGCCAGCTTTTTTCTTGGCATATGCTATGGGGGGCAGAAATCTGTGATAATAATTACAAAACAATTAAAATTAAATATACTGGTCCACTTACAATATTATTTATCAGCCTCATTCACTGGTTCCTGAAGCACAAACATGGGGTCTCAAATAGTTTTGGGTATTTAGAGACCAAAACTATCATTAAAAAACACATTTTTTGCCTGCACGTTTGTTCTCATCTAGGTCACACGGAAGACCATAAGGTCCAAAAAGAAAGAAAGACGGAGAAGAAAAGAAAATTATAGGTTGAACTTGTTTTACAGTCTTGAGGAAAAAGTCCAAATTCAGAGATAATTTTAGAATCATAAGAAAAACAAGTGGTGAAAAGGTAGAAGTCTGAGAATTAAAGGAACAGTGTGTATTATACATGTAAAAATAACAGACTTGGTAAAAATGGAATATATATTTAAAATTATATTTAAATTAGTTTCTAATCAGCCTTAAATAATTACTGTTTTGTTTTCGTTACCTTAGAAAAAGTCATTTATATCAATCTAGGAGTGGGTCGCCCCTTTATGGGGGCCTCCATCTTGCGTCACCATCTTTTCTACCGTATCCCAGAACGGACAAAAATACGCTTTCGCGGTTTTTTTCCACCCCTACCGGAAATGCACAGTTGTGAAATAGACGAAGAAGAAGAGAGTGATTACCAAGCAGCTGTGCTAATACAAACAAACATGGAGGACCACACGTACAATTTGCCATCAGTGAAGCATGAATCATGGTCAAAGAAACGAAAACGGGATGAAGCCAAAAGCAATCGGGAAGGGCTACGACAAAAAAAACAGGGTCAACATCGGCGCTGCCTTTCCCAGATGGATGTCCCTGAAGGATAAGTTTGCAGACAGACGCAGAAGTTGCCTGTTTTTTGCTGGACAGGTAAGACTAAGTGTCGACTTGTACTCTTATATGGAGCCGAATTTATTTGTTTACTTTCGGGAGAAGTCGGAGTAAGACGCAGAGAATGTATCTGCTATGAGAGGCTTATTTCACGGCCACAAGCAATTTTCTGTGGACAGAAAACATAGGCTGATAACTAAGCTATATAGCGCTGTTAATGAGACAAATATAAAGATTTTCACCGTACTCCTTAATTTTATTGTTTGCTCCTAATTTGTCATTTAGTTGCACATGTACACATTGGTATGGTGTACATTTTAGGACATCCTCGGTCTCGGGAAAACATCTGTGTCATTTCTCAGACCAAACGGCATCAGAAAACCCCCCCCTCAATAAAACCTCCGTCAGATAATACGGCCTCAGGCTTCAAAATGAAAGTTATCAGACAAAATACTGGAAAAACGGACTCAAATTAAAAACAGCGTCAGGTCGTAACAATATCATAATCACCGTAATATCATAAATGTCAAGTCGGCTTGAGGCGGCATTCAGCTAAAAATCAGCCACTAGCAAACTTCCCATTTTCAAAATAAAAGCATTCTTCATTATCTCCTATTAGTTCTTTAACGCTTTTGTAAATTAGGCTCTTGTTTTGGAGCTGACCGGAAGTTTCTTTGATAGCACAATGGCGCGCATAACAGAATTTCCGAAATACCGAAATGAAATTTGTGTCTGTGCGTTTTATGGCTCAAATGACCACATTTTGGTATTCTACGTGGTGACTTTCATGCCTGAAATGCTCCCTGAATTTTCAAATGTGGTGAATCAACAGAGATATTTGATAGTCTGGTAGCTGGAAACACTCGTTGAAGACGCCATGTTGAAAAAACACTTTTTGTCCTTGGAAGGCCACCGTAGCTCCGGGGTTCTCCATCAGGGAGGGGGGAGCGCCGGAGTGCTGCAATCTCAAACCTCACCTTTAGATGTCGCTAAAAACTACACACAGTACCTGTAAGTCATACTTTTTTCAGAATTTAAATTTAATTGAAAGATTCTGACTTTTTCTTAAGATTCTGATTTCTTTCAGTCATAAAAAAGTTCAATCCTTAAAAAGACAATCATAATAATCAGTGGGCCAGATGGAAAGCTTTGAGGGGCCTGATGTGGCCCCCAGGCCTCCAGTTGGTGATCACTGCTGTACAGCACAATGAATATAAATAAATAAAAAATGCACACAGCTGCAAAAGACGGTCAGTATTAGTTACAGATGGTTTGTAGCAGTGCGTGTGGAGAGTAAACAAAATAGTAAACTGATGAAGTTGGAGTTTAATCATTGAAATTAAAGTAAATGTGGGATTAAAGCAGAAATAAAAGCTCCTTAAATGTTGAAAGAAGTTTGTATAAAGCACTTCGAAGTAATACCTGTGAGTGAAACTTGGGGCCACATTATTAAAGTATTTTGTACTCACCCTCTCCATACTTGTCGGTGTGCTGGAAGGCTTGGACCAGGCGAAGAGTCTCGTCTACTGAGCGACCCACGGGCAGGTCATTGATGGTGATCTGCCTCAGGATGCCCTTATCATCGATCACAAACAGACCCCTGAAAAGACATTTTCATTTAAATTAAAGCACACACTCTATTTATTAATCCTACACAGTCATCATAGCTGCTGCCTGACCTGTATGCAATGCCGTCGTCCTCCTTCAGCACCCCATAATCTGCAGAGATGGTCTTTGTAAGATCAGCCACCAGGGGGATTTTCATGTTACCCAGACCTCCTTGCTTCCTTGGCGTGTTGATCCTGCAAAGTTAAAAAAAAAAATGTGACAGGTGACTTTGAGGAATTAAAAAACAGGAAGTTTTTCAGGGTTCCCACTCTTTTCTAGAAATCATTTTCCAGGACTTTTCCAGTGTCACATAACTAACTGAAGTTACATTGTTGCTGTGGGCAGATTTTAATTCTAGTTAGCCTTCTAAAAAACAAGATTAGAAGTTGATGAACAATATCTGGAGCTATTGATCATATTGATCTTAGAATTTCTTTGTTTCTAACTTTCCAGCACGAACATTGTCTGTTAGCTACCTAATTAGTCTGGTTTTTATGTGTCTTACTATTATGAATTTATTGTTGTACGTATTTTTTAATCTATATTTACTCTGCTTTTTTATGAATAGATTTTGTTAATTTAGCCTAAATTTTATTTCTTCATTTTTTTATTATTTCTTTTTGCATTAAGTTGCATCATTTTACCTACTCACATTTTCTGGCTACGTGTACATTAGTTACCAAGTAAATTTTTACTTCATTTCCTATGTTTCAAGCAAGAAAGAAGACAAATAATTTTCCAGGATAATTTAAGCTTTTCCAGGACATTTGACTTTTTTCCTCATTTTCCATTTGTTTTCCATGACTGGAAAATTGGACAATCAATCATTTTCCAGGTTTTCCAGGTTTTCCAGGACGCGTGGGAACCCTGGTTTTTAAATTTGCCTACTACTCTAGCAGTGTGTACTGATTTGCCCAAAATGTAGTATGCAGTATGTGAACAGATGCCAAATGACAGTATGCATCAGACCAGCCTGCTTCATCTACTGTTACCCATAATGCAAAGCACCTGGTCACATTTTTGAATTGTAAATGGCAGAGAGGGAGCAACAACCAGAGCAGCAGAGGAATACAAATGTAAGAGCCATTACCTGTTATCATTACCTTTTTAACATGTACTACTGTTTAATAAGCTGTAAAAATGTCTGTTGTTGTTTTTCCATTACACTACGTAATAGCTGGAGGACGGTGTTTAGTCTGTCCTATACCTGAGGCATTATTAGCGTGAACCACTGACAAGTATGACATTTTCCCACTTCTCCTCAATCCTTATACTGTACTGTGCTGTACTCATTGAAATAATAACTATTCTCCACCACAGACTGATATAAAATGCTGCTTCTGTCAACATCTTTGCAGATTAGTAGCTGAAATGTCAACATGCACTCGTGGTTTGTTTTGTACAATTAAAATAAAGTTTGGTTAAAAAAACAGATCAGCTGTAGCCTACTTCCACATTCCTCAAACTGAAAACCAGAGCAGCTACAAAATAACCCAAACAGAACAGTCATGCTACATTCCAGTGTTGTAGGCAGTATGCAGTGCCTACTACCTACTACGTTCATATGCAGTATGTAGTAGGGGAATTCAGAAGCAGCAACAGAGCTGAGATCTAAGAGATGACAAAACACCAGCTCTGCAGGACTTTGGGAATCAAACATCTTATGTAGTTCAAGTATTTCTTTACATATAAAGCATCCAGGGATAAGAGTCTATGTAATGATTCATTTTGGTATAACTACTTCCATGAAAGAAAAGACAATGATAAAGTCATCTGGAAATAAGCTGACTAAAATGATTTGATTAAGATATGACTGAAATGGATAATACAAACTAACCCCCCTGACAACTGAGAAGCAGTTCACTAAATGTTAGGGCTGGGTATCGATTCAGATTTTCTGGATCGATTTGATATTACCAGGTCTCAAATCGATTCGATTCACGATACAATAAGATATTTATTCAGTCTGGGTTATCTCAGTTAAAATAATACTGTAAACTTGAAAAGTGACTTTTGACCTGGTGCATTATTAAAATTGTTTTTACATTAAGAAATGAACCCAAAGCAGTTACATTAATCTTATATTAATTATATACATTAATGCATATTCTACATATTACTTGTTATCTGTCCAACTCCTCTTTTCCTTCGTGCTTGTAAAATCCAAAATACGTCCATACGTCAGCCTTTAAACTCGCTGGTGGTGCCCATATAGGGGTATTTTCTTCTGCCGTGTTTGTTTGATTACTTGCAGTAACGTCTCACGAGATTTTGTTCAGTGGAAAGCAACGCTAAACGCAGATAACGCAATACTAGCTGGGTTGATACCACAGGCTGCTTCTCTGCACGTCCAATGAAGAAAAAACTACCCAAGTTAAAAGATCGATCTTTGGATTTTATGGATCAATTGTTAACCATTGAAAGGGAAATCTATTAAAATTGATGAAATTGATTTTTTAAACCCAGCCCTACACAATGCTAAATTTAACTCTTTAAAAAAAGGAATTCAAGAAGGAAAGATTTGCCTTATAACCAAAAAATTGTAGAAGTCAGATCCAGTTGATCTAATGGCCTGGTAACACACATTAACTGCATAAATAACTACACCCTTCACATGCTGAAATATTAATTTACCATTAACATTTCTCTCACATTTTATTTCCTCAAGAAAGTAACATAATGATAAGAAGTCGTTAGCATCAGCAGACTTATCAAGACTGAGCAGCAGCCATGGACAGAAGATAAACTGAACTTGGGTGTGTTGCTCCAGACTGAATGGACTCAGATGATAAATAATTCTTTGAGCCCGGTCGTTGTATGATATCACACTAACAAGTGTGCAAACACTCGTATCAAAACCCTACTACAAACTGAACTTAAGCCCAAAGTAAACACATGTCTTTCATAGAAAGGAAGTGTAAACAGTAGAGCTTAGAGCATAAAGGGCTGTAAAGGGAGTGTGGATAACTTATTAAAGCACTTCTGGTCCATCAAAAGTCACAGACATGCATTTATTCTTCTCAAGAGCAGCTAAAGCTCGGCTGAAGAAGTGAGATAAAATTCTTACCATGCCAAGTGGCAGAAGTGGGAGTCTACAGAGCAGCCGATCACTTCACAGCCGAGACTGCGAAACTCCTCCACTCTGTCGCTGAAGGCGATGATCTCAGTGGGACACACAAATGTGAAGTCCAGCGGGTAGAAGAAGAAGACCACATATTTCCCTGCAGGGCACAGAAGGAGGCGATCATAACAAGCATGGAAACTACAACATAAAGTTTAAATCAGGAAACTGTACAGTGACAATAAAGCACAAGAACATAATAACTGTGTGGTTTTAATGGTGATAGTAAGTCAGAGTTACCTTTGTAGCTTGACAGCTTGATGTCTTTAAACTGTCCGTCCACCACAGCTGTGGCTGTGAAGTCCGGGGCGGGCTGGCCGATCTTAGCTTTTCCAGGGGACATGTTGACGGTAGAGCAAAGAACTGTGGGAAAAATACAGTAAACTTAGCAAATAGTAATGCTTACACTGTTAAACTGGGCTCCAGACTAACTTGTTGCATTGGTTGCAACGGTGCACCTAATTTTTTTTTTTACAGTGTCACCTTTAACGCCATGTCACCATTTTTTCACTCTTCAGAGTTACCGCTCTGTGCTGAAACCTGACACCACAGTCAGGTTCTGTCTGGGTTAATTTTAGAGCTGAAACGATTCCTCGAATAATCGCGAGTATTCGATTACAAAATATCCTCGAAGCAAATTTTGTGCCTCGAAGCCTCGTTTAATATAATTATACATGTGAAATATATATCTGGACTACTATACAGTGCACGGTGTTTGACACGGACGGTCATTTCTGTGGCACAACGCGCCTGCTACCTCCGCTGCTGCGCGGCTTGTAAAATCATGAAGGAAGAGAAAAGAGACGGACAGAAAGGAGAGAGTCCACATTAGAAATTGCAGAGAGTGTCCCAAGTGTGTGGTCACTACAAGAAGGGACGAAAAGAAAACACAGTGCAGTGTGTCTGATGTCAAACGGAGATAGCTAAGCACGTAGCTTAGCATGATAGCACGTCGTCACTGCTGCAGTAGTAAACATCCGGTCTGTTTGTCGTCAGAGCGACACTGCAGGGTGACACTCACGATACATCAGCAGAAGCAGCTAATGTGATCAATAAACTGAGATATGGGCGAGTAAATAACCTACTTTTATTATGGCTCCGTGTAAAGGCTGGTTCAGAACGTAAATCAATGCGGAGGCTACTTTCCCTGAATCGTGTATTTTGTTCACATAATTTTCACATCCAATAACTTTACATTGAATTTGATTGCAGAGAGTAGCACAGGAAACACTGACAGTGAGTAGAGGAAGCAGGTGTAGGGAATGTTTTAATATGTTATAGAAATGTACATTAGCTAGTTAAATTATCTTAGTATCTAAGTATGATATTATTTGGTCCTAGAAATAAAGTAAGCAAAACAAGATCATCAATATGGTACAGTAGTAAAGGCAATAATTTAGCAAAAAGAGACAAGCATGTATACAAATAAAATAAAAATAACCAAACTTAAAAAAAAATACAGAAAAAGCAAGATATGGCCCAGAGTAAAAATAAAAGTATAGATTTTGATTTTGAGATCCCATTTGTGCTCAGAATGTTCAAAATAAGAAAAATAAGTTGTTAATTTAAGTGACCTGGCTTTTCTGCTTTGTGTGTAACTAATAATAATAATGTGTAGTGATTCAATGTAAAAAAAAAAATAGCATTGAGCGCAATGTAACTGTTATCTGATTACTCGATAAAAAAAACTGATAGAGTAATCGATTACAAAAATAATCGATAGCTGCAGCTCTAGTTAATTTGCATACTAACAGCTGATTGGATGATTACTGAGGGCTATGTGTGTGCATGTGTTTGGGTGGGCCTGCAGCCTGTGAAGATGCAACAAAGGGACAGAGAAACGAGAGCAAGCAGGTGCTGTGTCATGTCCGTTTGACTGATTATTCCACTACTGCAGTTACTTTGTCAACTTAAATTTGTAAGTGTGTGCCCAACAGTTTTTCTTGGTGCACCAGTGCGCCCAAAAAAAAAATGCTAGGTGCACTCTCACAAATTTTGGGTGCATGTGCACCCAAAACGGTTGCACTCCAAAGCCCTGGTTAAAGATGAGCAGGGAGGGGCCTCAAAGTTCATTTTTCATAGTGTACTTGTAGTATACTAGAGTGAATACTAATTTAATACTTCTTCAGACTACATTTAAATATTTTTACAAAAAAAATTATACAAGTATACTTCCACACTTATCTAAGAACACTAATCTATATATTACTACTGTACTAGGTATACACTTCTCTTCCATATTTTAGTTTATCAAAGTAAACTTAAAGTATACCACAAACCCTTATGAAAGAGACTAGAACTTGATCAATAAAGTCAAGTCAAATGTTTCTCTGTTCGTGTTTTTAAAGTACATAAAGATAATGTAGTTGAGCACACATACTATTTACTGTAAACTTTTTAACTCCAGCACTATATGATCTGGAACATGTAAGTTTATAACAGGGGTAAAACCTCAAAGCAAATATGTGGAGTGAGAAACATTTTTATTATGTTCAATTAAATGTAAGCACAATGACTTAATCTTATTCTGTACCTTGATCAAGATAAACTGAGTATGAGTACTTTGTGGCAGAAAGAAGTAAAAAAAAAAAAAAGTATATTAAGTCGGGCTGGGACAATTCACTTTTCTCCTGATCGATTTTTTTTTTTTTTAGGTGCGGATTCAATTTAAATTGTGATTCTACAATATTGGCAATTCTTCCATCTTTAGTTAGCTTTTTTAACACCAGCGAAAAAGATGAACAATGATGATGGGTACAGACCATCAGGAGAAATACACATCACATGTGAGTCTGTTTAATGATTTATTCAGCAATATATTTTAACCAGCTGTTTATACGCTCTCTTCAAAAGCCTGGACGGCATTTAAAAGTGGATTATTAACACAGACTAAAATGAAGCATTTAAATATGGAAAAAATCAATTTAAAAACCGTCATACAAAAAAATTCCAATACTTTTATGAATCGATTTTTTCTCCCACCCCTGATACTAAGTACAAGTTTTATTATTAACATGTAAGTATTAGACTTTTCTCTATAGTTCTTCAGTATGTGCCAAGTATACTTCAGTATACTATTCTTAAGTATATAAAATATAGTAAATAAAAAGTATACTGCCTCAGTTTAAGTATAAAATAAGCATACTCGTAGTACACTTGAATATGCGAAAGGGTGGAGATGAGTCATGTGATCACAGCAGACAGTTAAACTAAAAGTAGAACAACATGAGGTTGTTGTGCACAGCCAGGTTTAATTCATGCACAGTTTCAAAGCCTGTTCAGCAGAGCTAAGTCACATGCGAGTCATGTTGAGCCAGAGGACAATAGCCTTCGTGGATGCTTACATAACCTGGATAATCCCACACAATTTAAGATCCTTGTTTTAAAGAAAAATGTTATAAAAGAAGGACGTTTTTATTAATAGTATCAGAAATGAGGTTTAAACTGTGCAGGAATTTTGTTTTTAGTTGCTTAACAGTGTTTGCGTCACAAGGCCTTTACAGCTGCAGTGATGAAGTGATTTTATGCAACTATGTTTTGATGGCACAGCCTGGTAAATAACACTCTGATCTAATTCACCACACCAAAATCAGACCTGCTATAAACTCCTAATCCGACTGTCATTTAGTGTGATACACAGGTGAACACTTCAGCAGCAGCCTGGTCAAAGTTCAGAGGTGTTGCAAAACACTTTCCTCTCAGAATTAGTTCGACAAACCCAGAAAATGCAGCAAAAGCCGGGAGCAGAGCTGCAGCTCAGGGACAAAGAGGAGCAGAGACAGGCCAAGACAGGAGGAGGCGGCTGACCCCGCAGTCACGGGCTAGCTCCACGTTAGCTCACGTTCATGAAGGAAAGGCTTATTTAAAGGACCTGTAAACGCGCACACGGCTCCTCCTTCGACTAAAGTCTGAGAGAAACGACATGCATGAGAGAAATAATAAAAAAGAGCGCAGTATTTTACTCACAGGTCTGTCTGCAGAGCCGAGGTGAAGTTGGCAGAGATGAAGTCTGCTGCTTTAAGTCCGCGAGACTCAAAGAAAGACGGCTGCGTGCAAGGAGTGGGCGGGGCCAGCAACGGCACTCCGGAAGTGAAATGTCAAGCCTTCAAAATAGAAGTAAAACACAAGTCTCAAAGCAGTGTTCATTTTGTTGATTCATTATTTTCGTCATAGTTTTCGTCAACAACCCTTCCCCCCTGACGAACAAGTGCACATGCAAGAAAAGTAAAACTAAATAAACTGACATTTTAATCAACAAATAAAAACTAGACTAGACTAGAAAGTAGACACAAGTTAGGAATCCAATCACAGCTACTTTGGTTGTGTTAAAGGTTGGATGAGTTCATAGGGACATCCAATCACAGTTGCCTTAGCTTGGTGGTGGTGGGATAAGTTGTGGAGCGATCCAATCAGAGCTGCTCTCTTTATGAACTGATATATTCATGTAGAGCAGGTTCACTGTTTGTTGTCAGTTCTGGTATTGTAACTGAGATGCCAGGTAGCCTAAATAAAGATGACTGCATTTCATACAAAAGGAACATTTGTTTGTCTTCATTTATATAGTCGTGAGTTGTAGAACAATGTTCTACAACTCACGACCCTTAAATGTAGGTCCTCTAAGATTTTAGGTAAGGTAAAATTTTGAACATGTAGTTTGGCCTCGACTTTGAACTGTGCCACAGTATTCGAGGCCATATCAATTCTGTAGAATCAGTATCGATACACTTATCAGCGAAGAGTGCATGATGATTTTATGCTGTATATTTTAAGCACAGACCTAACCTGCAGATTTTTAACCCAAAATAATAATAATAATAATAAAAAAGATCCATGAAAATGTATTTTTTGTCAAATTTGGGCACTAATGCAACAACTCCACCCCAAACAGGTATACATCACTGACCTCTACTAAATGAATGAGCTGGGAGTTTATAGTTGAAGAAGTAATTCCATTATAAAGTCAAAAGAGAGTAAAGAGGTGTCCAAACTATGGCCCAGGGGCCAAATGCAGCCAACTGCCCATTTTGAATTGGCCCCTGAAACAGCTGAATGAATTAATACATTTTGATTACAGCAGCAAGTACCATCCATCATGCAAATTTTTTGCCACATTTAGGGTGAATCCTAATTCTATCCCTCAGCCCTTCCCCTTCGTCTTATCCTTTCCCCTTAGCCCTCTGTTTTGAGGGTCAAGGGGAAGGGATGAAACACACTGCTGAGAAATGAGATGCTACTCGATTCCCGCTACATCATCACACAGAGCCGCTCACTTGCTGGCTGTGATGTAAGCAGATAACCATAACCACGGCTGTAATGACTAACTTGTTATAACGAGATTTTTTTAAATACAACCAACAACTAAAAACAAGATTTACTAAATGATTTAATAATTACAATTAAGCGCTTCCTTCGGCCTCTACTCTGCCTTTTGTATCAGGGGAAATTCTCTTACTCCTTCGTTTCAAGTGAGTGCTCAGTCTGTCTTCTTTTCGAGGACTGTGTCGCCCTTCCTCTTAGCCCTATGGAGAATTGGGACACCACCTCACTCAACGTGAACACGCAAAACCAAGGGTAAGTGGTACAATTGGGACAGACCCTTACTTTGTCACAAGGTCTCATTTACAAAGTATAAAAATTTTGCTAATTTTCTGTGATGGGCTCTCCATTATTTGAAAAATCTATTTATCTCGACTCTTCCTATGTTGTTAAAGGGTTTTTAATTGTTTCTATCTTACTCCGTAGCACTTTGAGATTGCGAAAATGTAAAGTGCAATACAAATAAAACGTATGATCATTATTATTATTAATGCAACACCCATCTTCAAGCACCAACATTTTTGCAGTTTACTCTTGTTTTGTGTCTAACCGTGAAGATAAGCCGTCAGTGTTTCCCAGTGTTTTCTGCTGCTCAGGTCATTTCTCGCCTTGACTAGGTGTAAATCCAGTAATAGCCCAGGGTTACAAAGGCCCCTTGACAGATTACCCACCTCTAAAGCATAAAACTTTAACTTAAATACACAGACGTGCGATGTAGCAAATGGCTCAGTCGTCCATGTATTGCTCTGTAGGCTGCGGGCCTCGATGTAAAGTTTGGACACCCCTGCTCTTAGGGATAATATAATAAAGGATATAGGACGAGGGGTAAGACACGTATAAGCTTGGTTAAAAGTTAAGATAGTATCCAATTAAACAGTAGTTGGAACTAAACCTACATGTCGGCTTCTCTACATTACTCATCTATTTAACATTTAGCTTGGTGTTGCCGATTGTTACACGACTTTTATTTTGAAAGGACACGGGACGGCCATCGTAGTCGAAGTACTTCCGCTGAACGCGCTGTTTCAGTAAAAAAGCTGCAAGAAGACGGCTCATCTTTATGAAAGGGTGAATTACTTCGTGTTAATATCTCATATGTGTAGTTGGAGTCTCTGCTCTTGACACTGTGGTGTGTGGCTTTGCGCTTTTGGATTAAACAAAGTGTGATCACAGCAGCTAACGCTAGCTTAAAGCTTACTCCACATCAAAACAAAGGATGGCTCAAAAACTGCTGTTTTAGTTTGTTCTGTTTGTTAGGAGAATAAACGAAAGAGTAATGTTCATACTGTCATGTTTTATACTAAAATACACAAGAGGATTTCCTGTGTTAGAGACGTGTGGCTGGGTTTACCTCCTCATCTGTGATGATTTCACCAACAGGCGACTTCTTCCTTCAGGAAATACAATTAAACAATGAAACAATTAAACATCTAAACAGTTACACATCTAAACAATTAAACAATGATTTTCTGACTATGGTAGCATCTGATGTACCTGACTGAGTTAGTCTGGGATGTGCAGAATACCTCGTATTAACCCCATGGCTTATCTATGTTCCTGTACATAAAGTTATTTTTAAAGAAATAATGTTTGTTAATTGCTTTCCACCATCTTTACAGGAACTGGATGAAGTCAAGGACCTCAGCCCAACACATTCAGGCCAGCCATGGATTCACAAGGTAATAGAAGTATGAAGTTATATTAGATGTTACATTATTATTTCAGTAATACTGTCTGTACCGTTTAACTCTATTATATTACACATCATCTTTATTTAGACATGATTTTAATAAAAGTTACTCTTCCAGAAACATCTCATTTAGACCAAAAATTGTTATTCAAGTGTATTATGAGTATACTTGTTTATACTAATACTGAGGCAGTGTACTTGAGGTTTTGATCGCATAGTAAATTATACTTGGCTCTAAGACCAAGTACATTAATACTAAGATTTACACTTAAACTTTAGTACTATAACTTATGTTTTTGTTAAACTTTTTTTCTTCCACAAATTACTAATGCCTTGTATATTTTGATCCAGGTACAGAATAACAGTGTTTCCTCTACATTCATTTAGGAGCGGCGGGCCGCCGCTCCTAAATCCTACCCGCCGCTCCTGCAATTTTTTTTAAAAACTGTAAATACACCACCGCAGCATCATGTCGCCGCCTTCACATCAGAGTCCTGCATTAAATCGGGTGTCGCGGGTGCTGAGGCAGATAACTATCTTGCCCATAGTTGTGTCGCTATGGTTTGCTTACATTTAATAAAATGCATTTTTCTCTGAAAAACGCCTCCTCCCTCGCTCCTCCTGTGCAACACCGATTAGCAACACGCTGCAGCCAACTGTCTCTCTCTGCAGGCGGAGTCCCCCACATGCAGTCTTTATTGAGGCTGCTGCCACCGGGCCGAGACGAGCGGTGATTCAGCTTAACGCCAGAGCAGAGGCCACCTAAAAGTGTCTCACAACACTCCCTGTCATAGAACGAGCCGATAACTTCTGAATCATTAATTCTCTTTAATAACAGACTCAAACAGCGTGTCATACAGTTAGCAGTTCTCTCTCTCAGTCTACACTTCCGTTACCCTCAGCCAATCCCCGGGCTCCCCCTTAGCAGCGTTAACACTACAAAGATTGTCTACTCTGAAGATGCTCACTCTGACATACTACTATGACACTCCCTTCCCTAAAAACAATTCAGTAGAAATGCTTTCCCACGTCCAGTTCTTCGATAGTTCGATATGATTTGCTGCTGCCAGGCGACTACAGCCAGAAAGTTCAAAACGCTGGTTTCTGAGCAGCAGGACAAAATCTGTGCGCGTGCTCTTCGGCGGCAACCCTGTCCCTCATTGAAATGACTGGAAGCGGCGCGTTGTGTGAAGGGGATGATGAAGACACACACACGACACATACAGACATACACACACACACACTCACACTCAGGCGGCAGATGAAGGAGCGACCATAACGGTAAAAAAAAAAAAAAAAAAAAAAACAATTTAAACAAACATTAATGGATGACCTGAAGCTTACCAAACAATCTCCCCAAGCAAAAATCTCAGCATTTTTAAGCCAATTGTCCTTACTAAGACGGGAAGCACAGCTAGCAGCAGTGTAGGAAACTTTCAGCAAGTAGTTTCTCCTCATTGTCAGTCACTTGCTATAACTTTGATTCACCTTCTCTCCACCTGCTGAGCTTACATGGTTACATGAAATGTTAAATTCTTCCTGTTTTTTTTTTAAATAATTTTTATACTTTATGCAGTTTATTTTAAATTCTTTTGAGAATGTTGTAGTTGTGTGCCCACAGTGCTCACTATTTATTCAGATCTAAATGCTCTTTAATTATGATATTATGGAGCATTATTGACTGACCACAATCCCCCCCCCCCGCAACCCCGAACCCGCCGCCCCAAGGCAATGAACCTAGAGGAAACACTGGAATAAGGTCAAGTCATTGTGCTTATATTTAATTCAGCAGAATAAAACTGTTTTTCACTCCACACATTTGCTTTGAGGTATTACCCCTGTTAAAAACTTACATGCTCAAGATCATATAGTGCTGGAGTTTAAAGGAGACATACCATGCTTGTTTCTCCTTTTCACTATGCCAGACTAGGATGCCTGTAAAGTATTTCTGCCCTCAGTACAAGTCATTTAGTTCCTTCATTGCCCCACAATAGCGTTCTCAAAATCCTCATTTTCGGCTATTATGAAGCTCTCGTTTAAACACTCGGATCTAAGGATGACCTAAAGTTATCTTGCAACGTCACAGCCCTTTGTGCTCTGATTGGTCAGTTCTATCTGGGGTAGAGCCAGCCTGTCCTTCTTCTTCTACTGTATTTTCCGGCAGGCTCAAAGCAGCGAGCACGTATTGAGTCCCCCTACAGGCCAGAGCTGGTAATGAGTGAATGTGAGTTAGGGATCTATATACCCCTGCTGGTGGATGTGTTCCTCGGTGACGGCTTTGTGGCTAACGGACATCACAGAGGAGGAGCTGTTTCATCAGATTACTCCAATAAAAAGAAAGGAACCTCGTGACGTCACGACGATTTAAATCTCGCTGACATCTCGCAATGACCTTTAAACGTTTATAGTAAACAGTATGTGTGCTCAACTTAATCTTTATGTACCTTAAAGGAGACATATCATGCTGATGCATGATTTAATACTTACATATAATATAATAAATTTGAAAACAAGACCTTACACCCCTTTTATTTTCAAAAAATGAGATATTGTATTTTTTCTGATATCCTAGAACGAGATTTGATGCCTCTGAAAATAGGTCATTGCGAGATGTCCGCGAGATTTCAAACGTCGTGACATCACGAGGTACCTTTCTTTTTATTGGAGTAATCTGATAAAACACTTCCTCCTCTGTGATGTCCGTTAGCCACAAAACCGTCACCGAGGAACACATCCGTCCAGCAGGGGTTTATAGTTCCCTAGCTCACATTCGCTCATTACCAGCTCTGGCCTGTAGGGGGACTCAATACGCGCTCGCTGCTTTGAGCCTGCCAGAAGATACAGTAGAAGAAGAAGGACAGGCTGGCTCTACCCCCAATAGAACTGACCAATCAGAGCACAAAGGGCTGTGATGTTGCGAGGTAACTGTAGGTCAGTCTGAGATCCGAGCTTTTCAACGAGACCTGGATAATGGCCGAAAATGAGGATTTTGAGAACGTAATAGTTGGGCAATGAGGAAACTAAATGACTTGTACTGAGGGCAGAAATGCTTTACAGGCATCCTAGTCTGGCATAGTGAAAAGGAGAAACAAGCATGATATGTCCCCTTTAAAAACATAAAGAGAGAAACATTTGACTTGATGTTATTTATCAACCTCTTGTCCCTTTCATAAGGGTTCAGGGTATGCCTAAAGTTTACTTTAATAAACTAAAGTATGGACTAGAAGAATATACTCAGCACACTAGTTGTATAAAAAAAGTACTTGTAGTATACTTGAAAGTGTGCTTTTGTAAACTTGAAATCACTTTATAAAGTAGATTAAAGGCAAGGCTTTTATAAAATTAATATTGTTCCAATTTAGTCTAAAATGTATTGTACATGTACATGGTTTGCACTAGGGATGGGTTGAAATATCGTTTGGCAATATATCGCAATATAGTACATGACGAGATGCATGAAATTTGAAAAAAATGGATCACGAAATAAAGACGTCACGTCTGGTAATAGCGCATGTGACCAGAAGTGACGACAACAAACATTAGCACCAACTACCTTGCCTCCAAAAAGCCAAATGATGGAGTCGAATGAGGTCGAAATTGAGGAAGCTCCGCCCGGTTACAAGTCATCTGTCTGACAGTATTTTGGCTTTCTCATTAAAAAAGACGAAGACGGTGAAAACGAGCCTACCGCTCATTAGCATACACTCTCTCTAACCTCTCTAGGGTTAGAGAGAGTGTTATTGTTATTGTTTGTGTTTGGCCTGTTAGGCCTTGTGTTTTCCTGTGTGCAACTCAAACAAAAACAAATAAGTTGTAATTACACAGTAATATTTTTTCTTTTTTACTTTTTTGATGTTGTATCGTGACCCGGGTATATCGAGGTGCAGCGTATCGTGAGTTTAAGTGTATCATCCCATCCCTAGTTTGCACTATACTTGCTATGCTTTATACTAGGTAGTGTACTAGGTTTATGTTTGATTCTTCATTATTTGATTTAATACATGTTCACTTTGTCTCCTGCATATATATCTTTACTCCAGGATAACATAAATGTGCCTTTGCTTTTTTTATTGTTCTAACAGAGAAAATTAATCTGAAGCTGTCTTTAAATGACTTTATCAAGAGGTTGCCTGTTTTATAACAATGACAAACTCACATTTGAACTTCCCCTCAGCAAACCCCCAGCCGGTCATGTGTGAAGTCTGTGGGACGTACTTTGAGACTCGACGAGGGCTCTCCAGTCACGCCCGTCTTCATCTCAGACAACTTGGCGTGACAGTGTCCGACAGCAGCGGAGCTCCAATTGATCTCCTCTATCAGATTGTTCAGGAACGAGGCGGCTCTTTCCCAGATTTAAAATCTGGATCTTCAGAACATGAGCTCAAAAAAACATCCCAGAAGGTTTCGAGGACGCCCCCGGTACCAGAGGACAGGAGTGCCGTCTTCACAGAGGGAAGTGCGGTCAGGCCAACATCACTGAAGATGGTACAGCGGGGATCCTCGTCCAAACTGAAAGAGTCCACCTCGTTCCTCTCTGGTTGTGAATTTGTTGAGTTCAAAAAACGAGAAGGCAGCAGCTCGTCCCCTCCAGAGCTCCAAACTTCTACCAAGCCATTGTGGGCGCCGCTGGAGACTGATGCTCCGATCACCTTAGGTACGTCAGCATCCTGAACAGATGTTTTAAAAGACTTCTGATGCAGCTTGATGTTCAAGGGATAGATTTAATCCAAAAGCGTCTTATAGTCTGTAACATTTTTATATTAACAGGGATTAATATAGAGTTAATGTTGAGTTTAAGAAAACTGAACTAAAGTTGAGGTCCAATCCCTTCAGTTTAAATCCACAAAATAAGGTTTAAATGAATGCTCCGTTAATCAGCTCAAGTAACAGGGTTCATACACGTCCTGGAAAACCTAAAATAAATAAATAAATAAATTTAGCAATTTTCCAGTCATGGAAAACAAATGGAAAATGAGTAAAGTAAATAAAGTAAAGTAAAGTAAAATGTCCCGGAATTGTCCTGGAAAATTATTTATCTTCCTTCTACCATGTTAGTGAACAAAATCAAACAAAATCAAATAGGAAATGGAGTAGAAATGTAACTGGTAATTAATGCATACTTAGCCATGAAATATGAGTTTATAAAATAATTAAAGTTAAGGAACTAGATATAAAAAAATGAGAAAAATAGCGACAAAGACAAATAATAAAAAAGGCGATAAAATTTAGGCTACTTAAGCAGTAAATCAGCAAAATCTATTAAAAAAAAAGCAGAGTGAATAAAGATAAAATAAGTTTAAGCCATACATTTATAACAGTAAGACACTGCATGAAAGTCAATCTAAAAAGATAGCTAGCAGACAATGTTCATGACTGAGAGTTAGAAATAAATACATTTTAAGTTCAATATGATACGGTGGATCTATCTAGAGTTATTGGTCATCAGCCTTTATTTTTGTTTTTATAAGGCTCGATTAACCTGTAACTTCATTGTTCCTTAATTTCCAAGAATGTCAGAGAATGTCTGATATTTCATAGATTTTTTACAGCCATAGACTGAACAGGAAGAGGTTTAAACAAAAAAATCTGGGTTAATGTACAAAATGTGAGGTACAACTGGAAAAGTCCTGGAAAATGATTTCTTAGTAAAGAGTGGGAAGCCCTAAACTAAGAGCAAAATTAATTAATGTTTCATATTCTGAGAATGGTGTAGTTTTGATTATTGTAGATTAGAGGAGTGAGATTGAGAAGAATTAAGGACTTAATTTGCAGTACAAAACAGCAGGAGTAAATTAATCTCCAGCATGTTTGATGAAAGGATCGCCAATATATTTAATGAAATTCAAATGCAACAGCAAGTTTTTGATTTCTTTTTTTGTGCCATGTTTCAATTTAAGCAAGAATCATTCAGTTTTATTTTAGTAAGTAGAAAGTTTAGCCCCACTCTCTCTGCTGTTTCACAGAAATGAATGCTCTGAAAAAATAATAGAAAGTGCAAAACTTTCCCCAAATTACACTTAAGAGCAAAATAATGATTTCAACAACTGCACATAAAGAACAAGAAAACTGGTAAATGTAATTACTTACTAGGGGTGGGAGAAAAAAATCTTTTTTTTTTTCAAATTCAAATGATTCATTTTTGTCTGTGTTAATAAGCCACTTTTTAATGCTATCCAGGCTTTTGAAGAGAGATTATAAACAGCTGGTTAAAATATGGCCTTTTTCCACTAGCACGCCTTGGCCCTACTGTACTTGGCCCTACTCGATTTGCAGCGTGTTTCCACTAGCCAGGTACCTCCTAAAACAAGCTAGTTTTAGTACCTACTCTGCTCTGGTTCCAAGCGAGCTGAGTCGATACTAAAAGATGAAGTCACCGACTGCCTGCTACTGATTGGTCAGACAATGTCAACATCGATGAGTCATGAGCGCAACAACCTAGATGCTAATGTTAGCGGTTGCTACCATTAGCTTACCCTCATAGGTCTTTTCTTTGCAGCTCGATTGCTCTCGTCCTCGGCTTCATTCTGTTGTATAGCTTCCAAAACTCTCCTGTGCTTCTCAAGGGGTATTTCTTCTTACCACCCACCTGCAGCCTTCTTCTGCTTTCCTTCTTTACTCGGTCTGTTGTTGTGTCGCGCTCAAAATGATGTCACCGCAGTGCCGCTCAGCTGTTTACAGCGACACTGCATCCTGTTGAGCAGGCGACTGGGGCTAATGGAAAAGCAGCACAAGGCGAGTAGAGTAGAGCCGGGTAGAGTCGAGTAGAGTAGAGTAGAGTAGGGCTAATGGAAAAGGGCCAATATATTTCTGAATAAATCCTAAAAACTGACTCACATGTGAGGTGTATTTTTCTTGATATAGTCTTTAGGCATCATCATTGTTCATCTTTTTCACTGGTGTTAAAAAAGCTAACTAAAGATGGCAAAAATTGGCAATATTGTAGAATCGCAACTTAAATCAAATTGACACCTAAAATATTGTATAAAATCAAATCAGGAGAAAAGCGTATGGTCCCAGCCCTGTTAGTTCTTTTCCGCCTGTTTTCTCAGGCTCTGTAATTTCAGAGGTAAATCTTTGGTTTCTATTTTGTTTTGTTTGTCTTGATTTGCCACACACAGTTGTGTCTTTTTATGTGACCTCTTTTCTTTTGCAATATTCCCCAGACACCGGCGATGAGGTTTACGTGTGCCAACTTTGTGGTTCCTGGTATGAGTCCCGTAAGGGGCTGGCCAGTCACGCTCGGTCCCACCTGCGCCAAATGGGAATCCCCGACAGTGAAATCAAAGGCAGTCCTATTGATCACCTGTACCAGCTGATGGAGGACGAGGATCTCAAGCCCTTCAGTGTTGAGCAACAGAGGGATAGCCCCTCAAACAGCCCCCCTAAACTCCCCGTGAAACGCCCCCCTAATCCGTCCTCACCATCAGCAGCCCCCCTCAGCAAACAGTCCAAAACTTCAGAGGAGTACACCTGTATTCTGTGTGGGGAGAACTTTGATAACCGTAAAGGCCTTGCCTGCCACGCTCGCTTTCACCTGAAGCAGATGGGTGTGGCCGACCTGTTGGGGAAGAGCTCTGCGATTGACACTGTCCAGGAGCTGGTCAAAAGTGGAATGCTTAAGGCCCTACAGTTCTCAAAAAAACACAGTAAAAGCAGCTCCTCTGCAGCCCCAGCTCCGCCTACAAGGGCACTCGGACCACAGACCCCACTCCCCTCCTCTTCCTCCTCTCTCAGCCCTGCCAAAAGTACTCCTGGCCCTCCTGTTAACAAAGCTCCAAAAGCTAAGAAAGGCTTCAGACTAGCTGTGGACCCCCTTCACAGGAAGCCTAAACCTGAGCCCGTGGAGCTCCCTCTTCAGACACAGGGGTGTGACAAAGGCAGCAGCTCTCCTGTGATTAAACCTCCTGCTGCTGCTGACCCGTACCTGCCTCTGGATGCAGGTAAACCAACTACTGCTCCACCTACATGTTAGTGCAGGGGTGGGCAACTTTCATTACCAAGAGGGCCACATAAAATCACTTTTCCCAGCCTGAGGGCCACATTGTTACAAATTTTCATAAATTCTCCAGGGGAAAAAGGATGTTGGATAAATACCATTCGAGAATATAAATTAATCCCAAAATTAGCATACCAATATTCATATATTACATCACAAATAAAAGTTATTTTGCATAATTAAATGAACTTGACACAGAATTCAAGCAAATGTAGCCAAAATGAATAAGTGTCTGGAACTTTATCTCTGAACCACTTTGCTGAACAAATGTTCCCACGACTTGTTTTGGGAAATTGAATTGAGGTAAAACCTCAAAGCAAATGTGTGTAATGAAAAACATTTTTATTCTGCTGAATTAAAAGTAAGCACAATGACTTGACCTTATTCTGTATCTAGATCAGGATATACAGAGAATAAGTTCTTTGTGGCTAACGGAAGTAAAAACTATCCTGAAGTCTAAGTCTAAGTTTTAGTATTAAAGTGTAAGTCTTAATGTTCTTAGTCTCAGACTTTTCTTGATACGTTTCAGTACAAGCTGAGTATACTTTACTATACTACTCTAAAGTATATAAAATATAATATATACAAAGTAAACTTCAGGTGTACTGCCTCAGTTTAAGTATAAAATAAGTATACTCGTGGTACACTTGAATACATCTGAGCTTCTGAGGAAACCCTGTTTTGTTTTTGATAATTATACGTCTCATAAATTCCACCTGCAGAAGCCTCGACGGATGAACCACCCACCGTTCTTTGTGATTACTGTGGACAGCTGTTTGAGACCCGGAAAGCGCTGTCATGCCATGCCCGTGCCCACCTGCGCCAGCTCGGCCTCAACTGGTCGATCAAATCCTCCCCGTTAGATCTGCTCAAAGAGTTTATGGAGCATGGTGAAGAAGGGCTGAAGGCTGCTGCTGCTGCTGCTTCTGGAGAGTCTTTGGGAAAAGCCACGTGGACCCCTCCAGTGTCCAAAAGGTCTCCGGACAGCCTGCAGTCGGGGGAGGCAGCTGCCAAATCCTGCCCCTCTCCTCTTGATTTTTCCATTAAAGACAAATCTCCCTCCAGCAAGAGCGTCTCCTTACACAAGGGTAAGTAAATCAAACCCACTGTCAAGTTAAAGAAAGGCTATCAGTTAAGGAATAACTGTCATGTTTCTTTATGCCAGGTCACGGCCTAATAACAAAATACCCAATGTTTTCCCACAGCAATCGATTTATGATTTTGTTCAGGCAAAACCATGGACATCTTAAAAACATGGCTGAATAAAACCAGATGACTGACCACAGAACAAATGTTTGAGAGGCCTCAGTCAGGCTTTAATTTGTGTTAAAGATTGTTTACAGGTGTAGTGTGAAGAAGTTGGCAGATTTTTGCCAAACAGAAAGGGTGAATATAGGATATGATGTTTCTATTTGTATGTAAAGTCCGTCAAAAAAGGGGTACAATCATCCTCATAAAATTTTGGTTTTCTTTCATTAAGTTAGAAAAAGATTTTTATATCTGTGTACTGTAGGTCTTCCCTCTGTGGAGGCTGACACAACGATCAGCCATGTTGTCTACGGGTGGGTTTAGAGACAAAAAGAGTAAAATGTGATTTGAATATGAGTCTACAAAAGTTTACAAAACCTGTAATCATCATCTTAGCTGACATATAATCTTTTAAAACTATAGTTACAAATGTGAATGAAAAAACCTAATGTTGTAACTGCTGTAGATAATGCCCTGTTCACTAAGGCTGTCACTTTCCTAAAAATCAAAGTCAAACAGTTTTCGGACATGCATCCAAATAATCCAAGACAATCGATTACCCCCCCCCCCCCCCCGTAATAAGGGACAGACACTTTCTTATGCCCCTTTCAGTAAAGACCCAGCCGAAAACAACGCAGTCACACAGGGTTAAACTCTTGACGAAGCGCCGCTGCACTCGTCCGTATAGCTTGGATGAAAAGCCGACGGCTGAGCCCGCAAATTTGATGTGGAGGACGAGAGACTAAACTGCATTTTAAAGAGCACACAGTCTGGTCTTTGATTTTAAGTTTTCCATCAACGGTGTAGAACCAAAACTACTTCCACACAGCTCTCCTCAGATGATTCAGAGCTTTTAATGTCCGCTCCGCTTGGAGTGGAAACTCTTTGTTTACTGAGGTCAAGAGAGCAGCAGATGTGTCTGACGGTCAAGCTGCACTCACAGCGCCCTCTGCTGGATGGAACGCTCCACTGCTCCAGGCGCCCTGATGTGCCGCCACACTCAATATTTTACATTTGAATATTTATTTACTATTTGGTTACTGATATTTATCCCCATATTCAATCGGTTATTTGAATATCGAATATAAAGTGACAGCCCTACTGTTCACGATCCTGTTGGTCTTCACTCGCTTAAGCCCCAGTCTCACACTCCCGTTTCTCATGGTGATTGTGCACGATTGTCATAATCCTGATAAAGCGTGCTTTGGTCGTGGTGCATGCGCTACTTGGTCTGGATCAGCGTTGTATAGTCGTGGATGAACAACGGGGAACGTGGAAGGGTCCCGACAGTTTTGAACTGTTCAAAACTGTCGTGGAGAGTCGGCGCTCTCAGTGTGACGGGATGGAAGCCTAATGCAGTCCTAATGCGAGCGGTATTAGCGTGGCATGTACGGAGCTCAGTCGAGCTGAACGTGGCCCAATCGTCGCTCAATCCTGAAAGCTTTATGAGGACGACTGACAAGGATGTATCCGTATGAGCCCCGACTGTGTCCCGTTAAAGACGGTGCAAGCGACAGGGCTCAGTCGGGGCTTACGTCACGCGAACTGAGCTCGAGCGGGGCTGACGTGCCGTCAGCGGGATGGAATCCTCCTCATATCGCTGTATTGACCTAACTTGAGCGGGACAAACGCCCCCTGTAGCGCTGTAGCAGCGCCACTGACGGTGTATTTACGGAGTGCCTCCAAGGGTGAGACAGTAATTTCATCCCGTATCATAGCGATCACACCAGCAGCCTCAATCGTGCACAATTGCAATGAGAAACGGGAATGTGTGACTTAGGCATTAGTGATGTGATGTATTAGAAACAGATGGGCTCATTCCAAAATCTGAACACTAGATGTCACTAAAATGCCAGTTTCTACACACTGCACCTTTAAAAGACAGCAGCCAGAAGGAGCTGTATTTAAGATTTTTTAAAGTAAACATTTAAAGTGGGAATACATCTGACTGAGAGGTAACACGAAGAGTAGTTTATGGACAGGCTAATACTCGTCTGTTGGCGCTTGTTATTAAAAGATCAACTTTTATCAACTTTTGCCAAAACGTTCAACTGTAATTGTCACTATTTAATCATCTTCTAACTTCTCTTTGTCAGACACATCTTGCAAGCTATGTGGATTTGATTTTGAAAACCGCAAGGCCTTGGCCAGCCACGCAAGGGCTCACCTCCGACAGCTGGGCATTAAAGAGTGGAAGGCAGATGGAGTGGGCTCACCGATTAAACTCCTCAATGAAATGATCAAAAGAGATCCAGCCAAGATATCAGCAATAACACGACGATATCGATCAGGAGACTTCTACATCAAGAAGGTGGGCTCTCCTCTGTGATCTAAAATGCAGATCCCTGTTTAAAAATAGATAAATCATTCTGGTGTAAACTTCCTGCTGATCCACTTTCTTTAGGGTAGGAGAGGCAGTGCTGCAGCCTCGATGTCTCCAGACTCTAAGCCCGTGCCCAGCAGCAGTCTGAAGGCCGCCGTTCACCACCATCAGCACAAGAAGGGAAAAGACGACTTCGGCTTGTCAAGACACTCACAGGGGCACCTGAGGACGTTTGGCACTCACAGTGACTCCAGCGCTCACTCCAGGAGTGGTGAGATGAAGACTTGATACATTCTAGATGTTAAATAAATAAGGGATGAGTAATATTGGGTTTTTGTTGATATCCGATATGCCAATAGTTTTTAATTTGTTATCACAGATATTTCTGGTCAAGAGCTCAAGCTCTGTACTTAACAAAATGGACCAGTTTCTTTCAATGTAACAGTATATTTTTGTGAGGAACAGATGTGAAACAAGTAAAACAGCATTTAACTCTTGCAAAAATGAAACCCTGGATTATTAAATGTACCCATGCAGTGATGAGAAGGTGCATCAATTACAGTTGTTCTGATTCCGATACCAGTTTTGGAAATTGCTCCGATACTGACAAAAATGCTGGTATCGGCATTGGTATTAGTGTCAGCGAGTACTGGAGTCCAGGCACTGTCAGATACTGCATAATTTATTCAATTAGTAATTATTTACCGTTTAGCACAGTTAATCTCTGGCACAGTTCCTCTTTGCTGCTCTTAAAACAGTAGCGCTGTGCTGTAACCTGCAGGGACCTGGATGAATTGATCACATGACACTGACACAAAAGACACACATGCGTCAGGGCCGATTGACTCGAGGCCTGGAGCTAAGCTAACTGGCACGATAATGCTGCATCATTGCTGTATTTATTCATGTTTTACAAAGGATTTAACCTGAGCCAGGCCTTACCACAATGATAATCATCTCACAGTCATGCAGGCCGATGTATGTGGCCGATGTGTTGGCTGTAAATATCAGCAAACATGTCAATATCGGGCAATATGATACTTTTTTAGGCTGATAGTTGCAGATACTGATATCAAACTGATTATATTGTGCATCCCTTAAATAAATTTATTGAAGCAGACATTAAGATTTATTTCTGTTCTTTGAAAATGCAAACTGGACTCAATGAGGATGTTCATCATCTTCAACAGTGTTGGTCTTGTTTTACATGCACACTTTTCCCAGAGCACTTAGAGAGCTGATTTCTGTCCATGCAGAGTCACTTGACCTGATTTTTAACATCCACACATCATAACCTGAGCGACAAACTGTCTGTTGAGTTTCAGACCCATGCAGTCTAGGCATGTGTAGATCATAGATGGACAAAGAAAAATTTTTAGGTATTGTCACATGACTGGACAAGACCATGAAAACTTGCCAAAGTTTGAATATTACCATCCAGTAGGGCTGAACAATTTTAGGAACAGATCTAATAACGATTTTTCTATTTAGATGTTGTGATTTCAATTCATGATTTTATGCAAATCAAGCTTCAGTGCAGTATTCTCTTTATTATTCATCATCTAATACTGATGATATATAATCTGTTTTCATTATTTAAAGGACATTCCAACTTATACCTTTTTGTAAAATGTCTGTTTCCACTTTTTTCCACGCTTTTCACGCGCACTTCAGCAGCACGTAAGCTGCGCAGACCAATCCAGACGGATTACATAGTGCAGGGAGCGCCGCGCACTGTGAAGCACGCTTATAGCACTGTTTAGGCTCAAAAATGTACTAAATGACTGCTCAATTAATTATGGACGCATTCTACCAGGACACTTGGATTACAGCGACGAGCAGTATGAAGGAAAATAAGCACGCTGTGGACTTTATGGACCTTTTTCTTCGGGTCCGCTGCCCCTGTTAGATGGAAGTTTGTTGACAGCGAAAATCACCCCAGACCTCCAGCTGCATTTGAGACATCAAAAAAGTGCTCCAGAGTGTTGCTCAGCATGAGGGTGAGTAGAAAATTAAGGCATATCATTCTTTGGGTGAAATATTCCTTTAAGTGAACAATGACAACCAATTCAAAGTTTGTAAAATGGTTAACACAACAGATTTCGTGTCATTCAGGAGTGCTGCAAAAAAACTGCAGCTTTGGCGATCACATGGTTGTGTTGTCTGAATTTGATCTGAAAACGCTAAATCTCTCAGCCCTGCCATCCAGTAATATTTCATTACTAACACAAGGTTAACGTACAAATCCGTTTAAAGAGTTAATCCAGGAAATGTTTTGTTGTGTGTAAGAAAACCTTCTCTTTGTTTTTATTGAACAGATATTTGTTTTACATGATGAATTGTTTCTAGACTAACAAGGATTGAGTTCTTTACATACCACCCAGTGTTAACAGAGATATACTGTAAATGATTCTTAATGTTTCTCCACTATTTCATTTTGTCACGTTAGGGGCCCATCCACTCAGACACCTGGCACCAGCACAGGAGGACAACCAGGACTCCAATTCCCAGCAGCCACCACGGTCAGGTAGCATCCCTGCAATGCTGCCCAAGCCCCCGCTGACACCTCTGGTCAAGCTAGTGGGCAAAATGTACTCGCTGAAGTGCAGGTGAGGGAATACAGTTTAACACATGAAGAGCAACGTTTCACTGTTTTCAGGATGAAACAGGGTTTTAAAGTGGAGACGGTTTAAAACGGTTAAAAGAAAATAATGACAGAATAAGAAGTGTGAAATAGAACTAACAGTTTACATTTTAAATGTACTAAAAAGTCAAGAGTTATTAAGTCAAACACTGATTTACACTTAATGTAAAAGTTGCTCTCTGTTCATTAATAACATTTTTTATGATTTGTGTATTATTTTAGTTTTTTAACATTTATAATTAATCACACATAAACACAAGAATGACTGACTTACAACTAAATAATTTAGATCCAGCAGTGAAAACAGAAACATACATGGCTTTGCAGGATGATAGGCAAAAACAAATAACATTCCTGTGTCAACATTTTGATATATATGGATGCATATAATAACGAAACAGCACAAACAAAATAAAAAAGGAACAACAAACAGCAAAGAAACAAGAATAAAACAACACAAAATGAACAAAAATACAGAAATATACATGGCTTTGCAGGATGATAGGCAAAAACAAATAACATTCCTGTGTACACATTTTGATATATATGGATGTATATGATAGTGAAACAACACAAACAAAATAAAAAAGGAACAACAAACAGCACAGAAACAAGAATAATACAACACAAAATGAACAAACATGTTAACGTTGATCAGTCTAAGCCACATAGCCACAGATCTCACAGATTGTTTTTGAAACTAAATCTACCATTCAATTAGACAACTGTAAACAATTTTTTATAATAAATTGAATATTTAGGTAAGAGCATGCACTAATCTCCGTTCTATGAGATGTTGTTGTGTACATACATGTGATTTTTATTTATTTCATTTTTCATTCATATATCTGAAATAAAACATTTTCATACAAGCATTATAATATTATCTGCCCCTTTTAGACACTTAAAAAATATATTTCAAAAACAAAAACAACAGAATGATCAACATAATACACAAGAACAATAATAAAAAAATAAAACAGCCGTCGTTAACACTGCTGGTCTCAAGTTCTTTTTGATTCTCAATGACAACAACAACAAGCAACAACCACCAAAATAATACTAATAATTATGTTTGAGAGATTTCATCAATTACAAAAATGGTAATGGTACTTTCTTAACATACTGCCCTTTAATGTTTTAAATGTAAATTTGGATATGGATTGTTTAATGTCTTTGGTTAGATTATTCCATAAATGAACCCCTTTAACGAAAACACAACAACCTGTCAAATTTTGTCCTAAATTTTGTTTTTTTAAAAATCTCTATTCCTCTTAAATTATAATTACTCTCTCTTTTTTCAAATCTTTTCTGAAGATTAATGGGTAACAATCTTCTATGTGCTTTAAACATAAATTGTTAATGTTTGTCTGTTTGTCTTTGTCAAGGTTTGAACCTGTATGTATTGTTATATATAAATATTAAAAGTATGGATTTAAAAAAATAAAGAAGCAGTTAACACTTGGCTGTTCTTACAGGTTCTGTGAAAAGGTGTTTCACGGCCCGCTGTCTGTTCAGGAGCAGTGGATCTCACACCTGCAGGAGCACATCCTCTCTCTGGGCTACAAGGGCAAAGCTTCTCCTCCTGCTGCACCGGTAGCAGCTCCAGCACTCGTCCATCCAGTTTCTGTTTGATCAGCAAAACCAGACCATCATTCACATTCTACAAGAATTGATTTTGGACCCTGTTAACCAATATCTGTGAAGAGTTCTCTAAAACATGTTTTAGTTTTTTAAAAGCCTTTGGCGGATTCACAGTTGTTCTAACTAGTATAGAGAGGAAAGTAGAAGTGAACTAGACTACAAGCTTGTTTAATACCTAAATAGTTTATCTGCTCTATCACTGAAAAAGCTGATTTAATGATGAAAGTTATATATGAAATGATAAAAAGCCTTGTATTAGATGTTAACTTACACCATGAATAAACAGATGAAACATCCTTTTCATCTTAAATCACACTGTAGATTAAAATAGATGGTCAATACATATATTAAAAAACAAGGAAAAGAAGACAGATAAAATCCCATTTCTTAATAACCACAGTTTAGTGGCACATTTATTCTATAAACTGCCACACTAAAGTGACAGAGCTTGTGATGATTTTTCATTTAATTACCCATTTGTTAAAAAAGTTTACTTTTTTTTTACATTCATCTAAAACATCCAAGTGCTGCAGTTACGTTCACAGTGTAACATTTTGCAGTTTTTACCTTCCATAGCATGTTTAAAATGAGATTTGACTCCTTTTAAATCTCCAATTATTTATTTTATTTGAAAAAATGAAGGTGCTAGATCAAGAAAAACATAAAACAAATATTTTTGAGCATTCAAATGTGCATAAGGGTACCCACTAGTGTTCTAAGATTTTGTCTTTAGCCAATAAAAAATCTTGTATTAGTAAACTTTCATGAAATACAGCATTTCCTGAAAACTGATGGTTTAAAAACACATATTTCTAAACAGTTATTGTGGGACATCATGTAACCAGAGAAGCACAAACCAGACGTTCACCCTCCGGCCTGTGGAGGGCGGACATGAGCCATACTGCAGCAGGTAGTTTTCCACTCAGGTAATTTCAATGCTGGGCACAAGATTCCTGTCAGAAACTGTTAGTCCGTCATGTGTTGGTCTGTTTTCCATTTCTACTTGTAATGCTTTATGTCTGTAAACATGTAAACTGTGTTTTAATGGACTTTAACGTCATAGTTTAAGATAAAAATACTGAGCCGTTTTATTTCCTGTCCCACATGTTCAGGTATGTTGTGTACTTCACTCTTTTATACGCCTCTCACTGAACTCTTGAGATGTGAATTTTGCAGTGAGAATAATAATTCAGGAAGCACTGAAATGTCTTGACATGGATTTTTTTTTTTTTACTTGGATAACATCAAACTGATGCCAGAGAGTCTGATAAAGAATCCATTTGTGTGTCGCCTCGTTTTAAGTTTTTGGAAATAAGCTGAAAAAAAGATTTTCAGTTTTGCAGGTCAACTTCAGGTACAACCATGAACTGATTTCATGTGCTTTTTACATTTATATTTTTAATGTGAATTTTAATAAAACAGTTCCTTGTACATAATATTTAGAATTTGTGTCATTTTTAAGCATTAACATTTGACCTCAGACTGCTTATGTCCAGGGTGACATAGATCTCACTTTATTTTTTTTTAATAAATTAGAATTTTACATGTTAGTAGAAAATAAAGATGCATAGAAACTGAACCTTTGGTTATTAGGACAAAGAGCCTGGCATAACCTTTTCAACTGAGTGGTGAAAAAAACCCTGGAAAAAGGTCAACATGATCTATTAAAATATATATATATATATATATGTATATATATATATACAAATGTTAATATGCCAGATTATAGCCCTGGGCTAATTTCCATCTGCAGACCCCCTGGCAGGTTGATGGTAACATATACATACAGGACACGATGCAGGCTAAATACAGTAGGACAAACCCAGGGACGGTAGACAAGGAAAAAAGAAACTGAAACATACATCTTCCCATCACACAGAGTCCATCAAACATTTAGCAAATGCAACTTCTATTGCACCAACCCTAGGGGTGGGCGATATGACAAAAATATATCACGATTTTTTTTTAAATAAAATCACGATCATGATTTTATCACGGTTCTTTTTTACATTGATTTTTCTAGACTAATTTCCATGTTTGAGCATTTTTCCCAATGTTTAACATATATAACATGTAAAACCCTCAAAGAAAAAATTAAAGCCAAAGAAACTTTCTGAACAGGTTTTAATTTAAATAGTGCAGTTTTTATAAAACTGTGCAATAAATGTAAACATAAAGGTAATGAACAACAATATCAACATTATCTCTTAAAGTGCAACAATTAAGAACAAATGTTATCTAACTGTAACGTCTATAACCTGAGTGAATAATACAGCTGCTTTAGAACAGATTTTTGTTCAGACATCTTCAAACTTTTATCTCCTTTTCTCTTTCCACCATGGCTTCACGCTACATAACCAAACAGGAGATCCCACCATGCACTGCGTGTAATGTGCCATGATTGGTTAGTCGGGTGCGCGTCAAAGTCTCTGCACCCACACAGACGATCTGAAGATCTTTCTGCTTTATGAGATCTTCCCCACGTTATAATCCTTAACGATTTCATATCATCATATCGCACACCCCTAACCAACCCCTATTGCACTGAATATTACTGCACCAGTTTACATTGCACAAATCCCTATTGCACCAACATGAGCAACTTATAGGCCACACATCCTCACATGACTGCGTTTCTCTCGGCCTCAGTTTTAGCTGTTTCTTAAATGTTTGGAGACTTGATGACCTCTTGTGCCACGCTGACACTGATACAGTTTAAGGTTCTTCACGGGACACATCTTTCCAAGGTCAAACCGAGCAAAGTATGTAACAGAAAAGTTACATGTGTTAGACGCTCTATTTCTCCCGCTAATCACTTATCCATGTTTTTTCTTGTCTAAACGTATTCTGGACCATCCTCTATGATACTTTACCGAAGACTCTTCAACTTTATTTTTGTTGTTCTTGAAGATTTTGCTAGTTTTCCTACAAGTGAGGGGAATATTATGGATTTTGTTTCTCTTTTGGTGTATTTTACTTAATTGGAAAGACCATAACCACCATCTCCTTATTCTTGGCTAAGAGACCTAATGTCTTTCCTTTATTTAGAGAAAATTAAGAACAGCTTTAGAGGTTGCTCTGATAATTTTAACAAGGGTTTAGGTCCTTTTCTGTCATTTGTTAACTCTCTTCAGTCTCTGGATGACTAATGTAAAGTTTGACAGTTACATAGAGCTTACATGTGCTCAGTAATGTTGTACAGCCCTATATGTAATGGAATTATTATTCGTATTATTTATTTTCATTGTTATGTTTATTAGTATTTGTGGGGAAAAATCCATATCTTGGGGTAGGGGGAATTAAAATTAATGTTTGGTTGTGAAGTATGTGTGTTTGCATCAGTGAAAAACTGAGTATTTTGCACATTATAATAGACATGTGATGTTGATAACCCAATTACAAAAAACAGACTTTTTTGGGGAGTTGCTGGAAAAAAAGTCTGTTTAAAAAGCTTGGGGTTCTCTTGGCCAGGGAACCTTATTCTTCCTTTTTTGTTTCAAAAACAGAGGGGGGTAAATTTCAAAAGGAAAAAACCTGACCTGTAAAAACTAGAGTACAGGCCAAAAGTTTGGACACACCTCATTCGATGCGTTTTCATCACTAATTACATTGTAGATTCTCACTGAAGTAATGATGGCCACTCGTTTCTCTTAACTTAGCTGATTGGTTCTTGCCATAATATTAATTCTAACAGTTGTCTAATAGGGCTGTCGGCTGTGCATCAGCCTGACTTCTGAACAACACAAATGATGGTCCAACCCCATTAAAAAGGCAAGAAATTCCATTAATTAACCCTGGAAAGGCACACCTGAGAAGAGAAAACCATTTCAGGTGACTACCTGTTGAAGCTCATAAAGAGAATGAAGAGTGTGCAAAGCAGTAATCAGAGCAAAGGGTGGATACTTTGAAGAAACCAGAATATAAGACATGTTTTCATTTATTTCACACTTTTTTGTTAAGTACATAATTCCACATGTGTTCATTCATAGTTTTGATACCTTCAGTGAGAATCTACAATGTAAATAGTGATGAAAATAAAGAAAACACATTGAATGAGAAGGTGTGTCCAAACTTTTGGCCTGTACTGTAGGTGTGTTTGTATATATTATTATATATACAAATTTGGTTATTTGTACAACCCGATTCAAAAAACAGACTTTTTGGGAGAGTTGCTGGAAAACTGACTTATTAAAAAGCTTGGGGTTCTTTTGGCCAGGGAACCTTATATTTCTCTTTTTTGTTTCAAAAACAAAGGAGGGTAAATTTTAAAAGGAAAAAACCTGACCTGTAAAAAGTATGTTGATATAATAATTCAGCTGACATTGTCATTGCTGCAGGCTTTATAGACTTCTGATTGCCTGTGTTAAAGAACTTTTTGTTTAGACTATTCCACTTTGTCTCTTTAAGCAAGCAGACAGATGCCAAACTCACCATCACCTGCCCAAAACACTTAATTTTTTTAAATTATTTTTTTTATTAGAGAAATGATGCACACAAATATATATGTATACACAACATTTCAGTATTATTCAACATTATTTTACATCAGTTTCCTCCTCTTTTCCCCTTTTTGACATGAATAAACATGAAAACTCATGAACCAAGGTGGCTTACACAGTATACTAATGAAAAGAAAAAAAATATTATAATAAAATAAAATGATCATAATAATAAGATTAGTTACAGTTACTACACTCATTTTTGTGTCAGGCAAAACAAATGTAATCCATTTTCCAAAAAAAAAACCTTTAAATAGTTATTTTGGTAAACTTTTGCTTTGTGATAAAATAACAACTTGGCTTCCTTTGTGTCTTATTTCGAGACATTAATTTCTGAAATGCAGTTTTGTGTGGTGGTGGACTTTTAGATGAGTAAACTCTGGATAAGTCTTTAAAAAATTATCTCTATCCTCTGTAACTAGGATGGGAAGTATTAAAAACAATAATTAATCAGATACATTTAGTGCTATGATGCAGAAATAAACTGACAGCAGAGGTGTCTCTTCATCCTTTCAGTATAAACCTAAAGTACGTGTGTAAAGAAGGATTAGATTAAATTAGACACAACTTTATTAATCTCTTTGGAAAAGTTCCTAAGGGAAACTATGACTCCAGTAGAAGTTTAATATATCAGATAAAAAGGTCTATTAAACTGATATAAATAAAAATGTGGCTACAGGAGATATTTTTTCTGTTTGTGTTCTGAATGTGCTGAATTGTGACTGGCTGGACTCTGGAAACAGCTTACAGAAGAGAGTGAGGGAGTGAAATATTACAGCTGCATAACCATCGATCATCTCTGCTGATTTGAGTGTGTGCTGTGCAGTTTATGGTCTCCACCTCCCTCTGTGCCTGCCGTGCAAAAACCCTTTCTCCTCCACTCAGTCTGATTCCCCACTAGATGGAGACGGCCGTTTCAGATTCCCTCTCGCTGATGAATTCATCATGTCTGTTCCTCTGTTGATCTGACAGCTTAAAGTTTGACCTTTTTTCCTTGAGACTGTCTTGGCTGGACATTAGAGGAGTCGAGTGTCTGCCTCTGAAGGTAATTATAGACCACAATGTTAAATTACACTTCACCCATTTTCATGGTGAGGAGAAGATAGTTCTGGCCTTTGTCAATAATTTGCCCAATCATCACAGATAAACAGAATCAGTATTATTTTTATTTTCTGTATAATCAGGCTTGAAAAATAATCACAATGATCTGTGTTCAGATCATTTAAGGAAACTTTAGCAAAAAGTAGTTTATTCAAGTGTATACTTATTTATACTAAAACTGATGCAGTATAACTTACCTGAAGTTAACTTTATATACAGTATATTATTTTTAAGTACTTTAGAATAGTAAAGTGAAGTATACCTGGCTTATACTGAAATATATAACCTAAAGAAAAGTCTAAGACTAAGAAACATTGTGCTTTTTAGCATACTTCTTTCTGCCAAAAAGGACAAATACTTAGAATATCTTGATCCAGGTACAGAATAAGGTCAAGTCGTTGTGCTTAATTTAGCACTTTTTTTTTTTCACTCCACACATTTGCTTTGAGGTTTTACCCCTGCTGTAATCTTACATGTTCAAGATCATATAGTGCTGGAGTTTAAAAGTTTACCGTAAACAGCATGTGAGCTCAATTGCTTTATCTTTATGTACCTTAAAAACACAAACACAGAAAAATTTGTCTTGACTTAATTAAGTTCTACCTTTCATAAGAGTTTGGGGTGTACCTTTAGAAGGCACTAGTCATGATGGGTGCATCACTCCACCTGCCTCTCTTCTTACCCTGATGCTCTCTCTGGAGCAGGGTCAATCTGGACTCATCAGACCACATGACCTTCTTCCAGTCCTCCACAGTCCAATCTTTATGCTCCCTAGCAAACTGAAGCCTTTTTTTCTGGTTAGTCTTACTGATTAGTGGTTTTCTTAAGGCTGCACAGCTGTTCAGTCCCAATCCCTTGAGTTCCCATCACACTGTGTGTGTGGAAATGCTCTTACTTTTCACTATTAAACACACCCCTGAGTTCTGCTGTTGTTTTTCTATGATTTGATTTAGCCAAACATTTTAGTGATTCACCAGTTACGATCATTTAGGATTTTTTTCTGACTACATTTCCTCCTCAAAGACGATGGTTCCCCACCATCCTCACAGTTCTTAATAATGTGTTGGACAGTTCTTAACCCAGTTTTAGTAGTTTCTTCAATCTCCTTAGATGTTTTCTCTGCTTGATGTCAATGATTTGACCCTTCTTAAACAGACTAACATCTTTTCCATGACCACAGGATGTGTCTTTAACATGGATGTTTAAGAAATGAGAAGCTGCTCATTGCATCAGCTGGAGTTAAATAACTTGTTGGCAGCTGAACGATAATCACCAATGCAGTAATTATCCAATAGGAGGCTTGTATCTATTTGTCTGGTTAAATCCAGGTGGTGACTTTTTTTTTGGCCAGGCAGTGTATTTTGGTGATACATGGTCAAGATCATTGTGACCTCAGATCTGGTAAATGCAATATTTTGAGTACATACTTTGAAATTTTCGCAAAAACCAGCAGTTGGACTTGAGGGTGATCTATAAGATTGTGAAGGTAAAAGATCAATGCAGTTAAACACAGCCACAAAAAAACACCCATCTCCTCGAACCATCACTTTGATTTTTACTGTTTGGAAACTTTATGGTTTAAAGTGTGTGTAAAGAAAGATTTGATTTGACTTGATTAGATTAGATAATCCCTTTGGAGAACTCCCACAGGGAACTTAAGATTCCAGTAGCAGTTTAGTATAACAGATAAAAAGATATATATATAAAAAAACAGATATAAACAAAAATATAAGAGGTAGACACTGCCAAGCTGACGGACTTGTTTTAACCTATTAGAGGCAAGAAAACAACCAACATAGAATATATTATAAAGAGTAAGCACACACAGTAGCCTATGTGATTGAATTGTTGTTGTTCCAATATTGTTGGTGTGACAAGCTCTGGTCATCATATCTTGGTTATGAAACACTTCTGTTAATCCAACACAAAATGGTAGGAAAAACTAAATGTATGTAGACCTCCCTCGCACAAAAGTTAACTTTTCAAGGTTGTTGAGTTTCAGATTGAAGCTGGGAGAGAATCAATAAGGAGAAATGTCCCCCTATCCTGTCTTGAATTTGTGTATGACTGAATTTCTGCAAGTCAATCAATCCAACATCAAAAATAAAGCGGTTCATTTTTCTTGATGTAGTTTCATCAAGCAACTTCAACATTTAACACTGAAGCTGCTTATATCTATAGGTTTTATAATAACTTTTTATATCATTTAGTGCCTAATGAGAAGCTCATAAATGCGTATTATGATGAGTTGTTGGAAGACTGATAAATGCAAACTTTGTTGTCTACATTTTCTTTTAAAGGAGAGGAGAAAAAAAACAAAGAGAGCGAGATACATCAGGGCCGAGGCTCAGATCAGAGGCCCCTGCTTGGCTGCTGAGGTTGCAGTTTTGCGGTGTGCAGTTTGGCAGATTCAGACTCACTGACACTGAACACTGGGGGCAAACAGAGAGCTGTGCTTCTGCTGGTCTTCTCACACTGCCCCTGTGACCCAGATAAACTCCCATGTTAGGGCCACTACAGATCAAGTCACAGAAAATCTGAAACTTTTATGCCTTGGACATCTCTTCCCTCCAAACCCCGAATGTAGGAGGAGAATGTTTTTTAGATTTACAGAAAATAATCTATTTTAAAATCCAGCCCAGGCTCACACTTGAGCGTTAATAATCACTCAAATTGCTACAACTGCTGTGTCAGTAAATGTGTAAATGTGTAAGAGCATGTGTGACCGTGTTAACTAGCAATGATGGATGACTAGAATAGGAAGCGTGACCTGTGGTGTAAAAAAGTGGCCAAACAGACTAGAATCACACTAAACTCAAGTCCATTTACCTTTTAACCCTTACTATTACATGTCAGAAAAACACCTCTTGATACCTTTTTGAAAGTGATTGCCTTCTTACAGACCGTATCTTGTGTCCACTCTTTCTATGCAAAAAAGACAGAATAAATACAATTTTCTTAAATTGGTTTGTACCAGCAATTATCATGAAATGTAAAATAAAACCCTTTTTTATCAAGAGCAAAACCAGAAGGACGATCGATGGAACAGAGGAGCAGACATGATGAACGATGCAAGACTCGAAGCAAAGACAGTCCAGAAACAGCCGCTTAATAAAAGGTCTGGCTCAGTCCACAGTCAGACAAGGCAGGTATCCAGAGGTAGAGGCAGAGATATCCAAATACAAGAGGCAAAAGGCAAGGTCTAATAATAAACAGGGTCAGAACAAACGTGGTAACAACACTAGAAGAGAGTGCTGGAACTTGACTGTGAGGTACAACAAACTGGCGAAGAGACAGGAGAGACAATGAGTAAAATATATGAGGTAAGGAGTAGTAATGAGGTATGCATGAGGTTTGGGAAAGCAAAATCAGGAGCAGATGGGAAGGATCAGGAAACAAGCTGAAACAGAGAAAGAAACATTCCTTTTGTTGCCTCAGATATATACTCCCAAATAGAGTAAAAGAGTTTCTCTTTAAAGTGGTTCACAGATATATTTGTTGAATGTTTTTACCTCTTTTGGCTCCACTAACAAAGAGATCTTGCAAGAATGCTAAAAATCTCACATAAATGAATATTTTTATATTTCAATAATCCTTAAATTCTCTGCTGATGAAGTCTGTATTTATTAACCTGATAAATGTTTTTGGCAAAGTATTTTATACACAAAAAGACTTTGCTAAAAAAAAACTCTCCTTTTCAGTGGCAGACCTTCAGTTTTATCTCACTACCACTAAAAAAACAAACCAAAAGAAAAATAAGATAATTTGAACAATTTAAATATATCCCTGTTTCTTAGCAGACCCTTCAGTTTTGTTTTTGCTTGTTTGTTACACGTGGATTTGTTGTTAATGCTATCCTTATGTTACGATGCACGTTTTGTCAAAGCTGTTATTTTGTGTTGTTGTTGTGTTTGAATTAATTCCATGATGGTGTACTGACATAACTCAAATAAAAATAAAATTAGAAAAGAGACAGGGGTGAATGAACTTGTTTTTGTTAGACTGCTTTTTCTTTTTTCCTTGTTTTGCATGTTTTATGTGCATATAGTATTGTGTAACTTTGATATACCTTAGGTGGAGGCTTCAAATAAGCCCTTTGGGCTTTTCGCCTCTTCCTGCGCCTCATATTAGTGTTATCTTTGACTTTTGTGTGTTTCATAATTGTGCAAAATAAATAAAATAAAGATAAAATATAACTTCAAAATTAAACAGGAAGCTTGAGACATGAAACATGAGAAATAAATAGAGACAACAGGCCTGGGAGAGAAATGCAGCAAACATCTGACATATGAAAGCCCAAAGTAGACATCCATTGATATATTTCATTTTATTCTGATTTGCCATGTAAACAATAAAGTTGTAGGTGTCTGTCTCAAGATAAACAACCTCAAGGAAAACAACTAAGTCTCCTTACTTGTATTTTTATTGTACTGGATAACAAACTTTCTTTTTCAATAATGGTGAATGGACCCTCCTTAAAATGAGATGTAGCATCTCAAGAGGTTAACCTCTAATAAATCAGACGACAGGTCTATGGTTCATGGATCTGTCTCTCACTTTAGTTCTTACTTTAGTCCACTTGTCTCCTCTTACCTCCCTTCTTTCGCTCTCATGGGTGTTGGAAGTATACAGTATATTTGTATATGTACTGTATGTATATGTGTATTGAAATACAGTAGGCTATGTATATGTGTATCCATAAAATGAAGAGCTTTATGCTCTATTGTAAAGTGTCTTGGGATAACACCTGTTATGAACTGGTGCTATATGATTAAACATTGACTGATAGATTGAATGGACTTGAGCTCTTTTCTGGTCTCTTTGACAACTCAAAACAGTTTCAGACTGCAGGTAACATCTACACATTCACTCACTGATGGTTCAGAGTTTCTAAACCAGTTATCCATCAGTGTCAGCAAACACATTTATGCCCCCTCATAGGCACTGACACACCACTGGCACAGCAGTTTGGGGTTAAGCATCTTGCACAAGGACACATCGGCATGCAACAGCCAGAGCTGGGCTCGAACCTGCAACCTTCATATTACTGTACACTATCAGACCGTGGCACCAACCCGGATTTGTCAATTAGGATTTCAATTATGTATTTCTTTTTTTTTTATTATTTGTTATTTATGCATCCGTAACAGATATGATTTCACTGAAAACAGATTAGTAGAAAATACTGAAAATTAATAACATGTATTTAGTGATGACTGACTCCCCTAAAATTTGCCCATACTGCTGATTTACCATCAAACAGAGCAGTGCAGCTGGCAGTTGTTACGTTAACGGTCGTAGTTAAGCCTTGTTTCTCGTTGACATCTTGGTGTGTTTCATCCAAGAGTCAGCAGTGGGAAATTCACACACAGACCTCAAACAGTGAGTCAGATAGTGAACACCTTTAATACACAAGAGGGGAAAAAACTCCCTCATAACTGAAATAACTGAAATGTAAAAACTGATAAAGGCAGCGTGTAGAAGAGGCTGCACCACAAAGTACACGCAGAACTTCAAAATGAACGGAATGAAAACAACATTTTATAAAAAGAGGTTTTATCCAAGTCTCCCCCGAATGTCATGGTGATCTTTTTTTTAAGTCCCACATTATTTAAACAACAGAGCTTTCCAAGTACACATGTAAATTTATGAATCATATTCAGAGCCCCTCTCTCCTCCACAGAGCTGTGATACTCAACAGGCAGCACTAACTCCAAATATGGAGACAAAAATATCAGAGGGACGTGCAAAATTTCCAACAGCTTGCTGCATTATTTTATGTCTGTGGTGTTTATAATGATGCCTCATTCAGCAGTGAGAACAGGCCAAAGTATCTGCCTGTTTCTCTTGATGCAAGAACACACAGAGTTTGACTCTTAGACAAGGATAACTCCTTTTCTTTCATTACAGGTTGTTCACTTGGCATCATTAAAGCAACATTAAGTTTAATCTATGTGTGTGAAAAAGTGTTACATTATGTTTTCTTTTTTAATTGCCCTTTTTTAATCTTGTTATCCAATCTAAATGGAGGAACTATTTATCATAGAAAATGTGAGGAACTGTCATGGGACACATGCACATGAAACAAACTCCATCTCTTAATCTGTATGATAACATCATAAATCAACAAAGTTGGGCCTTGTTTTTACTCTAAGTCATTTTTAGAGGTGTCATGGACCTGCAGACACCCTCAAATACCAACATGTTTATTCAAGCAGATTTGTTTTAGTGTGTTTGGAGCCACATAATGTACCTTTACAAGAACAACTCCTGTTACAGATCTGCAGCCTGCATGTTTTTACCTTCATCAAGAAGGTTAATTTAGCTGATGATTGTCTTTCCATTTGTTCATCTATTCTTTTGTCCGTAAGCAAGATACCTGAAAAAGTTTTCATCACATTTTGGTGCAGTTGTCGGGAAAAGGCAGGGAGAGATTTTTGTGGTGATTCAGATCCAGATGTGGATCCAGAAATGTTGAACAGGATTTGTCAACATCGCATGACAGGGCAGGTGCTCACACTTTCAAAAAGTCTGATAACAGTGTCAGAAACTTTTCGGCACAGAGTTGTGTTCTCTGCTGTGATTCAGTTAAAATAAATCAATGAACGTTGGAGTACCTGCAGATGAGCAACATCTGGGCAATTTAAGAATTTCAGACGTTTTCTTTCTTATCATACAAGTCTTCATAACTTTATGAAGTAAACCTCTGACAGATCTAATAATCTCACACACCAAATATTTATCAACTTTTGATTAATTGTTCTTTTTCAAAGCTCGGGTTGGTAATCTGATTTAGATACCCTTTTGTAATACTGGTTAAAATGGTCTTTATGACCCGATGGCAATCAATTCATAATGTGTTTTTAAAACAGAGCAAAAAATATCCGCTATCTACAGCAGGAGTAAAACAGGGAAAACAACAACCAATAGACAAGTCGGGTCACCAATTCTTAAACCAATCAAATCCCGTTGCCGTTCTGCCCGCCTTCTGCGCGTACATTTTGCTGGCATGCACAGACTCAGTGCGTGAAGCCAAGCAAGGGATCAGAGTTCGATGGAGAATGCTTACTTGTCAAGTTTTGTCTTTGAAAATAAGGGAAGCCCGCTAGGAGCCGTCCCACAACCCCAACCAAGCTCCAGTATCCCTCACATTTTAAGACATGTGTACAAGAAATCTAAAATAAACTTTATTTTTCTAAGTTTGTTCTGCTGCTCTAATCTCACGACAGCTGCCACCCAGGCTACTGCAGGTGGACGTTCTCGCGAGGCTTTTTCTTCTTCTTTGGTTTTATGGCGGTTGGCATCCATCATTTTGGAGCATTACCGCCCCCTTCAGGCTAGAGACAGAGTTCAGTTTGGAGAGGCAGAGGAATGTTTTTATTATTATATCGTCACACGGGAGATTTACAGGAGAATACTGATACAGGAGGACGGCGGAAAAAAAGAGGATAAAATATTTAAAATACGGTAGTTTCATGGCCAAAAACGGGAGATTTGACAGCTATGTGGAGAATGTCAGAGGAACTACCTATACCCCGATCAAAATCGGGCTGTGAGCACTAACTAACTTTACATGTTTGTTTTTTAACTTTACTATGATAATGTTTAGGTGTTTTCTTACCGCTGATTGAGACATGACTTGGTGTAGTGTGAAGCAAAAATGTTCTTTTATTCTGTCCTCTTTTAGCAAGATAACTCAGAAAGTTTTCAACAGATTTTGATGCAGTTGTCGGGAAACGTTGTTTTTTTGCAGGTGTTCACATTTTCAATAATAAGTCTGATAACAATGTCAGAAACTTTTTGGCAAAGGTGTTCTTGGAGCACTTATAGTTATATCTTTTACCTATTATCTGCTGGACTGTCCAAGAACATTACAGATTCATAACTTTTGTACTGAGTCTAAATTTAAAGTAGCTTTTAATGTCCAAAGATGTGAGTGATGATAGTTAATCTGTTATTCAGCCATGAGCCACAGCTCATTCAGACTGGAATCATTTATCATGCCAAATCTCAGTAAAATGAAAATATTTAGTCATTGTGATGTTTCGTTGTTTGACATCTGAGCACACTTTGTGTCAAATTAAGAGTTTTATGTTTTGGTTCTTTTTCATTTTGGGAATAGTCATCCTTAAACAACAAGTTTTAAAGAAGATCCTGCCGCACAACATTGCCTTCACATTCTCCTCTCCCATCGATTCAGACGCCTACATTGACGCCCTAATTCATGCAAAAGATTGCTCACTGCAGCCAACTTAAAGACAAATGGTGTTTTGTATCGGCTGAGGCTGTGCACAGACAGTAATGACCTTTCTGTGATGAATCTTGTTGACTCTGTTGTGTCAGGTCTGTCCAGGAAGACCTGTTGAATGAGTGTAATGAATAAAATCTCTCTGTTATGTCTGCTGTGAGCTGGATCAGTAGACTGGGATTCTATAGACCTCGTATTAAAGGTGCAAACCTAAGCATACTCACAAGCAGACAACATGGCCAACAGGTTCATCAGTCCTGTATTCTGCCAGTTGTCACAGGGCTTCTCTGCCTCTGTCCTGTTGAGTTCATTTTAAGCTGCAACCCATCAAACCTCCCCTGAGTTGTTCATAGGCAGTCATGTTAACTGGCCAGTCAACTTCCTTTGACTCTGTGACACCAGTACAATAATCCAGTTTAGCTTAGTCAACATATAAGCAAGTAAAGGTTTTGATCACATATCCTCAAGCTGGAAAGTTTAACCGTTCTATTTCAGGCCAGCATTTGTTCTAAATTTGGCACTAAAATGTAAACATTTATGAATTTGTTAATGTGCCACATATTCTTTAAAAACTTGTTTCACTGACCTCCAAAACAAGCTAGTAAGGATGTGTTTATATGTGGCTGAGTGTGATGTATGTATGGAAAGAGCACACAAGTATTTTACTCAAATGTAGGTACAATTACTTCGATAAAATCTCATTTAATAACAAGTTAAAGGACAATGATATAAATCTACTCAAGTCAAAGGAAAGAGTGCATCATTTAAAATGGATAAATGACTTTAAGGGACTGATCCACAAAGAATGCATTGCTCCTGCTATTATAGCACTTGGGCTCTAATTTCAATGAACATTGGGTGTGGTGCAGGGCAGATGCACAACGTCCTTCCCAATGGCATAAGGGAGGAGAGAAGGTGTGAGTGGGTTTAACACAGCCTGGTGTCATCTTAACCAATCAAATGATTGTCTCTCCTTGCCTTTAAATGCGCTGCGGGTGAGGCACATTGACAATTTCTATCTCTCCTCCATTGACTCCAGCCTCAGTAAGCTGGCGGACGCAGCCGTCCTCCCCTGGTCTAAATGCCCGGATCAGGGGAGGACGGGCTCTCCTCAGGCTCCCTCCTCCCCTTTTCATTCTGCACCAGGCTCTGCCACCCTGCACAAACACATAAGCTGGTGAACAAGAAGCACACAAGCACAAGTACATGCAAGTCTCATTGGGTCTAGTCCATGAGGAGCTGATGAAGGGTGAGGTGATTGTGGAGAGACAGGTGTGACCCAGCCGGGAGCTTCAGGGTCAGGAAACCACAGCCCCACAGAGGGAGGGAGAGGAGCAGCCGGAGCAGGAACATGCAGAAAAGTCACTCAGAGAGGTGTGATCACATTTTTATAATATTTGATCATAGACTGCTCTGACTTTACCTTATCATGAAGATTTTGGGTGGTGATGCTATTCAAAGAAATTAAAAACAGTGACTTGATGTCTGCCAGAGAGGAATTGGTAGTACTGGCCTATCACAAAATTTGAAACATAATAAGCATATCTCATGTTTTTTTAAGTAACTACAGATAATAGTAACTCTGTTTATTATATTATGAGAAAAAGTAACTCCGGTCAAATCACCTGAAGAATTAATAAAACATTTGGTCAGCAGTGCCTTTGTGCTGGAATCTTTTTGCTGCTCTTGGCTTAAAACTTGTAGGACAGGTATTTCCCCTTTTTGTGTGTGAGTAAAATAATATTTCATTCTTTATTCACGAGTAAGAACCACACCATCAAACGGGTTAAATTTGACATTTATTATGTATTATTATGAGAAGCAACATAGCAGATACGTGAAGCTGATAACAGTTTGAGGAAACTTCTTAGGGAATCTGCCATAGCTCCCAGGCACAACAAAACCCCTTTAAAAGGCTCTGAGGAAAGAAGGAAGGAAGAAGTTTAAGGAAAGTGGTGGGAGGGAGCAAAGGGGGGGATATGGCCAGGTCAGAATTAATAGGAACACAGGAAGAGGCGTGGTTGAGGTGTGGTTCTGCTCCTGAAATTCTGCTTTAAGCCCCACAACTTGAATTAAGCAACACTTTATATTTATTATGGGTAAATATTGCAGCATTGCACAGTTTGAGTAATTTAGGATGGAAAGAGGAATAAGATTATAATAACACTTGTGTAATCCGACTGTGTGTACTCCTTGTTCTGCAAGTAGAATTTACCAGTCTTTACTAAACTCCACAAATAAAGTGAATCATAGTCATTAGAAACTCAAAATCTATTCAGCATGAAAGAAAACCTGTTATTCATTGTTAACTTTGAGAATATGTGGATTTTACCCTTTAAATGGGAAAATACACTGCAATAAATCTGATTTTACAATGCCACTTCTGTTAGCACTGCTTTCTTCGCTGAATTTAAACTTGTGTTAGCTGCAATATTTAAGTGAAGTTACTGCACATTTTCGAAAGTGTCAGAAAGTCCCTCTTCTTAAAGGATAAGTTCGGTTTCTACAGCTTTAACATTGCTTATGGGAGATATTTAGATCCAAAATCGAGCAGCGGACATCCGTATAATGTTAGCGAACGGGGCATGTATAGCGCCGCTTCTAAAACTGCATTAATCGTCCAAAAACTCATTTGTTTCACCAATATTTCATCATGGTTCGCTCGCGCTACTCCTCCACGACAATCTGTGTTGCTCCAGACATGTTGTCGTGACTGTGCTGACCTCTGAACTGAAAACTGTTCTCTGGCCAGCTGTTCTTCTCTTTGCCTCCGCCTCCTCCTTTCGATGAGCTCCTCATCTGTAAACTCTGGCTCCAAACTGTAAGGACACCCATCATATTCAAAGTTCTCGTCCACAACATCCCAAAACTGGAAGAAGAAAGTTGTTCAGTACCCGGCGGTCGCCCCTGAAACAATGAGCCGCACTGCGCATGCGCGGCAGCCGTAAAGAAAGTCTTCAGTTCAGAGGTCAGCACAGTCACAAAGACATGTCTGGAGTGACACAGACTGTCGTGGAGGAGTAGCGTGAGCGGACCATGATGGAATATTGAAGAAACAAATGAGTTTTTGGACGATTAGTGCAGTTTTAGAAGCGACGCTATACATGCCCCGTGCGCTACCATTATACGGATGTCCGCTGCTCAATCTTGGATCTAAATATCTCTCGAAGCACTGTTTGGATCAGGAAAGCCTTCTGGGTGAGTATATTGTTCTACTCCATTCTATAAACAATGTGAAAGCTGTAGGAACCAAACTTATCCTTTAAATTTATGTGCATGAATTAGATACTGTGGGTCAAAGGTATTTATAAATTAGAGTTGTACTTTTCATGATTTACACAGTAAAGTTCTTACCACATAATAGATGTAACAGATGTGTTTGTATGTGCTTGTCTCTTAGAGGGTGATCAAGAGTCAAATAAACCTGCTGATGACACCAGAGTTCTTCCTGCTACAGAAAACCAGAGATGGGAGTAGAACACTGGTCTGAGGACCGGAGAAAGCTCCATAAATCATGTTAACTTTATTCTAATGCCAGTTTGTGTTGAAGTAAAGGGTAAAGTATTTGTGCTGGACAGAAGTCTTTGCGCTTTGGCTGAGAGTAAGGTCGGCTCAGCCTGAGATCGTATTACTGATGCCAAGTGAAACAAAATGCAAACGGGTGAGATGACGGGACAAACGGAGGCCACTCTCCGCTGAGGAAAACGTCGAGTGTTGAAGTCTCCCCTTGTTTGACCCATTAACAGATATCCATAACAGCACTGGCTCACAGACTGAGAGAAATGTGAAATATTCTGGGATGATGGGGTGTTCTTGTTGTGACATAGAAGTATTTATTTTCCCTGATGGTTCTTACTTCTTAGAAACCACTTGATACTTGGCAGAGCTCAGACTAAAATAATATTTATTTGGACATTTTTTGTGTTTTTTGTCCTTGCAACACCAGAAACATCGCTGCAATATCCTAGAATGTCAGAACCATTTTGTATTCCTTATGTGAAGCTCAGAGTCTATCAAGGTTAAGAGTTGGTAAGTTGACAAATATATCCATACACAAAGCCTTTCAGTCCATTTCTCAGGACTGAATTTAACCAAATATCATGGACAGAAAATGCCAGTTATACTAATGTTTTGTATTTTTGAGTAGATTCACCAGTGATGTAAGGTTGTACACACTATGATGATGGACCTTTGGGCTCAGAAGTTAAGATATTTTCACACATTTGTCTTTTATTTATATATTTTTTATTTAGTGTTTATTTAACAGGGACGATACATACAACATTCCCACAGAAAATGGGAAAATGTGAATGCATATAAGGCGTGGAGCTTCAGCTAATCTGCAGTCTTTGTCCCTGGTCAGGATTTAGAGAACAATAAAATATACAGAATACAGATACAATTTTACAAATACAGTAATAACGTGAACACAGTTAATAAGTACCATGAATAAATAGACACTGTTGTAGTAAATTAGAGGACAAAACACAAGTTACATTTAACATCAAAGATTATTAAAATAGTATACTGATAATTACTTGTGAGAAATTAATGTTCACATTTCTGCTGCTGTTTAAGCCACTGTTTAACTTTTGCACTGAACTTTTTAAGTTCTGTTTGAGATTTAATTTCAGATGGTAAGAAATCCCATAGGTGTGTGCCTTGTACTGAGAAGGATGACTGTCCAAATGTTGTCCTGAACCTTTGGATTTTACAGTTTCACTTTTTACTTTTTACTTGTTGTCACTTGATCATATAGTGACACAATAGTAGACAAACCCATAAGCAAAATACCAAGCAATATTTGGTATCTCTCTCATTAGGTGAAGTAGCTTACTTTCTAAATTGCCATAAGGTATCATGATCATAAAATACTTTGATGGAGTTTTTATTAAAAAGTATACAACATCAACAAAACCCTAATGTACACTCTAATATTTACCTCCGCTAAGGAGGTTATGTTTTTGGGAGAGTTTGTCTGTCTGTCCGTCTGTCTGTGAACAAAATAACTCAAAAAGTAATCGATGGATTTTGAAATTTTCAGGAAATATTCAGCATGGGAAAAGGAAGAACTGATTCGGGTTTTGGCGTTGATCCGGATCAGCGTCTGGCTGCCATGACGAAAAATGTGATTTCTGTGAATAACTACTGAACTAAAATAGATATCATTATGAATCCAATTGCTAATGGTTTGTTTTCATGGTCAAGGAATCTAAATATTTAGATAAAATAAAGGTAGGAGTAATATTTATGGTGAAAATCACAATATGGCTAAGGACTGTGGCGCTGGCGGAGGTCTGTGTGGTTTTCTAGTTGTAAATGTATCAGTATTTTATCATACTTTCTAACATCTGTAAAAAATCTATAGAGTAAATAAATGGCAATGCATTGTCGGAAAACATACTGATTTCTTTAAATGTAGCAGCATTTTACCATAACATCCACAGATACCAACTATAGAGAGAAACTTTCGCCTGGAAGCAGATGAGATTTTTTCAGTAAATATTTTACAGTTTTGGGTGAAGCAAATGTTTGAGTTAGTATATTTTATGAGGAAAAAAGTATGCATGTTTTTTTTTTTTGGTTGATGAAATGTCTCACTGCTCATCATTGATCAGTAAAATTCTTAAAGATCTGGCAATTTAAACTAAAATACAGCAAGTTCACTGTAATTTAAAATTAATTGAAAGAGAGGTATAAAAAACGGTAGTACTGATACTGTAGCTAAAAATACTGAGAGGAGGTTGTTTTGGGAAATATAGTGGTTATGCTGTAAATTGAAATAAAGTAGCCTACCTCAAATAGGCATACAGTAAAACAATTATAAAACAATGTAGTAGGTGCCAAGTTAAAATTGAGTAATGCTACTGTAAAGACATCTACAGTAATTTACTGGCATGTTGTCGTCAGTATGTTGCTGCAAAATTACATCAACATTTTACAGTGTAGAAAATCTCTGTTTTTAACTAGAAGAACAAACATCACCTCATAAGTAAAAGTGAACATGTGAACCAAAACAAAGACAGCAAAAACACACAAGTATACGTAAAGTAAAGCCAGATTTATTCCAGCTGTTTCTTTAAACCATGATGATCTCTACCAGCTTTACTTTCAGAGGAAGCTCAGATGCCATCACGTCAGCTTGAGCCAGGACTGCAGACGCGATGTGGAAACGAGGCTGTCATCTGAGTATTTGATCCTTTTGAGAAGACCCATCATGTTCCTGAAATAAAGACAACACGCTGACTGATCCTCTTTGTGTCACCCAGCTGCTTTTGTTCCACCGTCAAGGAGAGAAGGAAAACCAAACACCAACCCCAAGGCTGATCTGAAAATATCAAAAGCCTGGTGATAACTTAAGCCCGCATGAGAACTTTAAATTGGAAATTTAGCAATTAGAAAACCTGACCTTTAAAAGAGTTTTTTAATTAAAATGTTCTTTTTCTTATTTACCATATTCACAGCACTTCAAAGAGGAAAAAACATTGAACAGGACATTAAATATTACTGACATGAAAAGTGGTAAAAGAATGAAATACCATTGAGGTTTGGTTATTTAAAAATCCTGTTAAGGGAATAAAACTGGTTGCTCCCTTTTGTTTGATGCCTTTAGAAACTCAACACTTGTTATAATTGGCCTTTGGCAAACATTAAGACCTACACAGGTAAAAAGTAAAACAATCTATTCAAAAGCCTTTTGACAGTTTAACAGTACACTTACATTACCATGGACTTAACACCAGAAAATTGGAATTTATGTTTGTCATAACTTTACCAACAACTTCTCATGTAAAAAACAAGCTGAAAAAATGTTGAAAATCAGACACTTATTTGTCAAACTTGTTGTTTTGTTTTCTATGATACCCAATCCTTAACCCTTGGGTCTCTTTATTTGACCATAACTTTCACTCTGTTTAAGAGAGTGAAATCATTTTTGGTGAGGAACTTTAATTATACAAACAGTTTGAAAATGTGATTTAAAAAATGCATCAAAGCAAATGTTTTTACAAATCTGACATATTCAAGAGTGTGATAACACGTAAAAAATCTCCAGCTTCCAACAATTTTTTCAGGAAAAATCTTTTTTTTTTTTTTCCACGGAATCAATGACATCACCTGTGTAATTGACATTAAAAGGGCTAAAATCTAATCTATCCAAAAATAATATTTATTTGATATGTTTTTGCATTAGTTGAAGTAAGTGGCTGTTAACAGCCAAAATAGGATCAAAGGATGTGGTTATAGCACGGCACCCAAGGGTTGAACACTTCAGGCTCTAAATGATAGACAAGGCGCAACGCACCTACCCTGCGCCGCGCCGACAGGGTGTGTCCAGCGCACTTTGCAGGTTTCTTGCATGGTGCAAAAAGGCACATCCACGCCTCCGTCCCTGCCCCTCCGCACAAGTGCCAGGGAGGGAGGAGAAAAGGCGTGAGTGGGTTTAACACAGCCGAGTGTTGTCTTCACCAATCAAATGAACGCTTCTCCTTGCCTTTAAATGCACTGCAAGCGAGGTGCAGCGACTGATTGGTCTGACTGATCCCTGCCACTGCGGCCAAAGTGTGCTGGAAAGACCCGGTGGCAGAGACGGACAGAGCAGCTGTCACTTTTACAGCAATTAAGAGAGCGGAGGGCCCATTGGGGCGTGCATCCGAGGCAACGATGCGCGTCACCTTGTGGACCACCTCTTGGTACATGTGTAATCTGTTCCTTTTTCAGAATAAGAGTACAAAATTAAATGACAGTTACATTTAAACACAGCAGCTTTCCTGGTCTATATATGGTCACAGAACATTCCTGTGACCCTTGTTTGAGTGTTCATTTGATTTTTGGAGTTTTCTGTGTTCTGGATTATATTACCTTGTTATCTTGGTGGACATCTTTCTGGTTTGATGTCTTTTTAGGTAAGCTTTAATTTGAGCTGTTTTTGACCATTTGTTTAAATAAATATTTAAACCCGTATTTAGGTCCTATATCTTTTTGGTTAAGACTTGCTGTGTGAAAAAAATTAGTCTGTTTTATATTAAAGATAGAGGCATAAATAATCCAGGTCCAGGCACTCAAAATGATCTAAAAACAATAAAAGGCCTTTGACCCTCAGTGGTCAAGGGCTTTTTGTCAAGACTTTTCAAGGAAAGTTTTTTTCCTATGAAAAGTCTTAAAATTCAAATTTCAGTTGTTTCAGAGGTCCAAGGTTAACTGGGGGCAAAAAATAACATTGCATCAAAATCAACTTTATCAATAATCTTATATGTATTTAAACCTGGTCTTTTCTTTAAAAAGAGCCCAGCCCTCCAACATTTAAAAATAACTTTTGTGTTTTTTTCAAAATAAAAAAGTGACATCATGTAATCAAATGGGCACTTATAGGGTTAAACTGAAATAAACAATTAAATATTTGGTTGTTTTGATTTGGACTGAAGTTGATTGGATGATTTGAACAAAAAAAGTCCAAAATATGAGCCTGTTATACAGCAGTTGTTGGGAGAGGATATTTTTGTCGGCTCGTAAATCAAAGTTACCCACAGGGATTCATTCACAGGACTTTGGTTTCTTCAGGGTTTATCGACATGCTGAGATGAAGCGAGTTGTTGAAAGATGTCTGGAGCCATTGGAACAAAAGTCCTTCTGAAAAATATTTGTTATCGGTGAGCAAAGGGAAGAAAAGTCAGACTCATCATCATGATCATCACCAGTGTTCCAACATTCAGTGAGCTGGAGGATTTGTTTTCTGTGTTAACCAAGAACTGTTTGTACATTTGGGTAAAGTGTGCTTACCAAGGTCACTGTCGCAAACACAGCAGAGGGTTTAATTCCATGAGTGTGAGTTTTCTGTATATCTGAATCTGTGCAGTGTCACACAGCTGTGCACTCTGCCTTATCTGTCTGTGCTGCACACTCATCCACTGAAATGTTCTGACTAAAGGGAAAAGGCAGGGAGAGAGCTCAGTGTCTTTACCAAACACATCTGCTGTGAAGGAAACTTCTGGGCCAAGACGTGAAGCATTCAACTTTATGTTTTACATTTAAAGGTGCTATGAGGAGAATCTATTCCCAGTGACATAAAGACTCTGCTACCCATGAGCACGCGTGGCAACCGTCGTAATGCTGCGTTCCAGTAACCTAGGAACTGGGAGTGGCATCATCTCCGACTTATCGGCGTTCCAGTCGAAGATGGAAAAAAACATACCAATCTACCAGGCTATTGTTAGCTGTTGTTAGCACGCCCTGTGATGTTGTATGAAGAATGTGATTATCACTATGGCAGCATTTTTATAAATATAAGTCTAACAATACTATGTATACAGCTGATCTAGAGCGACACACCCCAGTCAGAAGTGCAAATAAATTGATTATTACAGGAGCTAAATAACTGTTCACACTGGGGGCATCCATCTTTGATTGTCAACTTGGGGGTGGTGAGGTTTCACCAAGTTCCCAGTAGGAAATTTCGACTTCGGGGAACGTTCCAGTTGCAGTTTCCTACTCGGAACTTGGCAATTCCTACTTCTGACTACAACCACAACGCACCAAAAGACGTGACCCTAGGTACATAGCGGTAGTTTTTGATGTGTGACAACAGGCAATTATGGAAAACTTACTATCGTAGTTTTGTAGCCAGCTATATATCGCTACTTACAGCCCGGTGCTCTAAGACGTGTCTGAATAATATAAATTTGCTCTAGTTTTAATTTTCTTGTTCCTGAAGTTGAGTATCCAGGCCAGTCCAGACCTGTCCGACCTGACCATGAAGGCTAAGGAATAGCATTTATAGATAACCTATTTTGATGCTATAAAACTCATCTTAAAGTGTGTATTTTGATCAGGCATATATCTAAAAGTGAAACTCTTTTTTAATTACTTAGAAACTCCTCATAGCATATTTAAGTTTGATAGCATTTATCTGAGCAATGCATTTTAACCCTTTAATTACCAGCTCAACTGTTTGGCAGAGGTCATCAATAAATTCTGGGATATGTAATGTTTTTAAAGGAGACATATCATGCTGATGCATGATTTAATACTTACATATAATATAATAAATTTGAAAACAAGACCTTACACCCCCTTAATTTTCAAAAAATGAGATATTGTATTTTTTCTGATATCCTAGAACGAGATTTGATGCCTCTGAAAATAGGTCATTGCAAGATGTCCGCGAGATTTCAAACGTCGTGACATCACAAGGTACCTTTCTTTTTATTGGAGTAATCTGATAAAACACTTCCTCCTCTGTGATGTCCGTTAGCCACAAAACCGTCAGTCAGGAACACATCCGTCCAGCAGGGGTTTATAGGTCCCTAGCTCACATTCACTCATTACCAGCTCTGGCCTGTAGGGGGACTCAATACGCGGTCGCTGCATTGAGCCTGCCGGAAAATACAGTAGAAGAAGAAGGACAGGCTGGCTCTACCCCCGATAGAACTGACCAATCAGAGCACAAAGGGCTGTGACGTTGCGAGGTAACTGTAGGTCATCCTGAGATCCTCGTGTTTCAACGAGAGCTTGTTAATGGCCTAAAATTAGGATTTTGAGAACGCTATTGTGGGGCAATGAAGGAACTAAATGACTTGTACTGAGGGCAGAAATGCTTTACAGGCATCCTAGTCTGGCATAGTGAAAAGGAGAAAGAAGCATGATATGTCCCCTTTAAGAAATATAACAAATTGATCATTGATATGGTTCTGTCTATGTCTATGATTCTACAAATAAACAAAACACCAGCTTTGTTCTTGGTGTGGGATTTAAAAGGTTTACCCTAGAACACCCATCTTAACGTTTTAGCAGAGGTCAATAAATTCAGAATATTTGATGTATTAAAAAAGAACAAGTTTCTATCATTTTTTTTAGGGTACAGAAAAACCTGAAAACAAACAAAAGAACTGATATTCTGTTTGTGTGGGATTTAAAGGTTCAAAAAGCTGGTATTAACTTTACTGTAAATATTTTAAATTCTTAACCACTGATATGATCTATATATATAAAATCTGTTGTGCATCAAAACCATTTTTGTAACACAGTATCTTCTATTTTAAGTTATTTTGATTGCTACTTTTTTTTTTTACAAACATTTTTGCGTTTTCTGATGGACTTTGTCCCAAATATTTCTGCATTTTTATGTCATCATATTATCAAATATTAATTACTTGAGACAGAGCTGTCATCGAAGCCAACAGCAGAGCAAAGAAGAAACTTTCAATTTGGTGTTCTTAAGATGTCAACAATACATCATAGATGTGAGATTGATGATTTTAGAATAACAGTTAAAAACTGAGTGACTATGAATCAGAGACAGTGTGTATTTTCTAAAGATTGAGAAACTTAAATATACTCTCAAAGACTCACTGCAGGACTTCAGGAAGACTTGGACTTCATATTAGAGTTCTGAAAGATTAAAAAAACACTGAATGAAGATAACTGGTAGTGGTGCAGAGCCACCCCCATATTTAAATTTGATTAATTTTATATTTAATTATTATCTATTACACTGTTATTATTATTTAACCCTTTCATGCATGGTGTCCACTACAGTAGACAGATATTTGGAATCAATTTTCCACCCTTTAAGTTGCAGCACCATGTCCAACTACCCACTGGTGAACTCCAAAACCCTTGTCTTAAGTTTTATACCAATATTATCTTTTTTTTTTTTTTTTTTGCACTTTTTGTTTTCTTTATCATATTGAGATATTGCAAAATCCAAAACAGGAGCAAATTTGGTATCCCATAGTTAGATTTCACAAAATTTTGTATTTCTTATTTTAAATATTGGTGTAATTCACAAGCGAATAGTTGGATTAAACAGCAATAATACATACACTTCAGTATGATGATACCTTTTTTTAACAGACATGCAAGGTTTTTAGTTCATACCTTTACTTTACTTGATTGTCTGTTAAAAAAAGAAAGTAAAAGCATATTATCTATGTACACATAATGAACTTTAGTCGGACTGTTACGTGAAAAATAGAGAAGTACACTTCAGATTTTGCTTTTTCTTTTATTTACTCTTCATAAATGTTCGTCAAAGACATGTGTTTGGGGATCTTTATTAAGTTCCACTAAATTACTTTTTATATTGTTGATGCACAAGGACAAATGTAAAACTCCCTCAAAATATATCACTGAAAAAAAAACTTTTAACTTGTTTGAAATTAAAAAAGAAGCATTGAAAATGTATTTCTTTGTGATTTAACAATTCATGCATGAAAGGGTTAAAAGTATTCAATTCACCACTAAGGAAGTTGTTTTATATTGTTTATAGCCATTTCCTTACATTTCTAAACCTGTGTCTGTAATTTAGAAGTAATGATCTGTTGATTTGTTCTCATATAAGGTCTTGACAGCAGGTGCAGCAGGTGGGGCGATAGGTGAGGTTGAAGGAGGGTTGTTGTGGGTAAGGAAACTAAAAGGCTGTTATACCTTATAGCAGCAGCTGGTATGTTAAAACTAGGGTCTACGGTCTGAAAACCAGTTTGGCTGTTGAGACCATGGATGTATTATAAGAACTGGATAGCGTGGCTCCGCCTTCCACCATGTTACGGATTTGAAGCCTAAACATCCCCCGTCAGGGCGCCGCCATTGTGCAGCCAGTAGAGAATCTGGACCATAATCCGGACGCAGTTGTCGTAAACGGTCGCAACACCCCGCAGCATACACCGTACACAATCATTGTGAAGCTGCTGTAAACCGCGGTCATTTTTAAACTCTAATAACTGATGAAAAAGAAACTTTTCAGAAAAAAGAGGACTTGGAAAAAACGCAGCCCAATGATACTTTCATATCACCACAGCATACGGATGGGAGAAATATTTCCACGAGGTGTATTAATTTTTTGAAGTTTCACTACGGCCCGTTCAGATGAATGGGGGAGACGGAGATTTGACCTATACTGCAGCCAGTCACCAGGGGGAGCAGTTTTCGTGGAGGCTTCAATTTAAGCCCAGCCACATGACTTCCATGTTTTTTACAGAGACAGATTTGAAAAACGCAGCCTGCCCCCCCTTCACTCGCCCCTCCCCTCCGTGTTCCAAGATCCCGCCCCCCAGCTCGTGTCGCCTCCTAACAACATACCCCCTCAGATAGAGCAAGAAGGCGGCTGGCGGAAAATATCAGCAGCAACAACAACCAAAAACAAATCAGAATGTCAGATTTCTCATAGCTGAAAGTAACAAACACGACAGTCATCCCCCTTGTAACACACAGCGGTAGCCATTTCAATTGGACCGGCGGCGAAGCGGGTCTGGCGTCGCCACTGTTAGCAAATCAGGGCAGAGCCGATTGTGGGCGAGGATTTACCTTTCTCTGCGTGTCTTCACCAGCTCAGTTTACAATGCTAACGATGAATGGCTAACTTATGCTAAAATCTAGTGATAGAGCCTACCCGTTCCAGCCTAACCAGAGTTATTCAGCAGACATCTCGCACTGTAGTAAACAAAGCTATTACCTGTTCAACAGAAATTCAGCTGTCTAACGTCAGTTTTCAGTCCCAAATCATTCTGCAGCTTTTTCCACCGGTCATACGATTCTCTAATGTTGAGTCTCCGTTGGGACCTGTATTGCTCATATTTCTTCCTTACTTCAGCCTTTTCCTCAAAACTTTTACATTTCCTTTCCTTCGATGTGGAGAGTAACAGAAGCGGCCTACTGGTTTGGGTGCTGGTCTTCTCCGGCTCCACGACGCTTCAGTAGCTGTGCAGCTAGCTGCTCACCGGTGCATGAGGGAGGTAGTGGGGAGGAGGCGGGGCAATGGGCGGGACGCAGCGGAGCAGGGGAGACAGGGGATTGGATGGACTCACGGACCAATCCTGAATGGAATTTTTTTCATTCTTTTTGGTCTTTACACTGCGTAGATCCGACCATAGGACCATAACGGCCTTGTAAACGGTGTTATTAAGATGTACCAAGCTTCCAAATCGTAGACCATAGCTTTAAATTACACTTTTGCTTGTTTTGTTTGCTGCAATTAAAATATATGATAATGTGTTTTATTCAAAATTCAATAAAAATGTGAAAGAGAAAAACTGAACTACTCAAAAGAACTGATGAATATTTTGTGAGATAAAGATTTTTTAGGAGTGGCATAGTTGTGCAGCAGGTAGTGCACATGCCTTACATCAAGACAGTTGATCAGTGGGTTGACGGTGCCTCTCTCCGTGGAGTTGCATGTTCTTCCTGTGCATGATTGGATTTTCTCCGCGCACTCCTGCTTCCCCCCACAAACCAAAAACATGAGGTTGATTGGTGACTCCACATTGCTCTTAGTTACGAGTGTGGGAGTTAAGGTTGTCTGTCTCCCTATGTGGCCCAGTGATTGGCTGGTGATTGGTTCAGGGTGGACCCAGCCTCTCTAGGCTTCAGCCTGTCGTCCCCTCTAACCCCGAGAGGGATGAGCGGTGGATGTGATGGATGGATGGAAAGATTTTTAGACTGATGTGTGGCCTTTTTGTCAATAGCCTTCAGTGTTCATCCAATCATTCTCCAGTGTGTGAAAAGGTCACTTTGTCTATCTATAAACCTTCACCTCACTAAAATCCAACTAACCTGTGCTGCAGAGGTTAATTGCAGGGAATTTATAAATCTGTAATGTCATTACTGTGCATATAAAATCAAAAGGTTGTATCATTAGTCTACTGCTATACCACTGACTTCAAATACTTACAAAAAGTCCTCTCCTTCAATTTAGGTATGTGTGTGTCTGTGTGTGTGTGTGGGTGTGTGTGTGTGTGTGTGTGTGGATGGGATTTCAAGTCCCATTGAAAAAAATAACCCATTAATGTGGGAATTTTGTGTTTTGGTAGAAAAAGTATTTATATCCAGAGTAATGCTGACATATAGTTCACTGCATTATTTGAGCCAGTTAATTTAAAATAAAGCCTTCTTAAAAAGAATCAAACTATCAGGTTGCAAAACAACACAAATGCACAAGCCCACTTCAGATTTGGCCTGGAAAAAATGTAATTCATATTTTAAGCTATACATGAATGTTTTTAACACATAAGTTTTCAAATATGATTTATTTTTTTACTATTATGAATCCCAATTCATAGACTTTCCAAAAGTATGAAACAAAAATGGTTGCCCCTCTTACATCTGTTGGTGAAACATAGTGAAACTGGCAAGCTCAACTAGTTTCACTTTTTTTTGGCGGCATGTAGATTTTTTAGCAGCAGCCAGTCAAAACCCAGCTGATTGCTAGCTCAGCTTGCTTTATGGAAATTGCAAAGGAAGACATTTGCAAAGGTCTGATGCAGCAGAAGGAACACGATTGAAACCTTAAAAGTTTAGATTTTTTTTTTTCTACATGCAGGGATGACTTTGTGGTTTTACATTCAGACTCATTAATATGAACGATGAAGGATGATGATCAGGAAAATAAAATGAAGATGAGTGAACTCTGATCTCCTCCCGAGCATATGTATAAATATGAGGAGACTGATGTGAATGACACTGTGTTTGTCTAATGTGTGAGTCTGAAAAACATATTTCCACAATATTACAGGACACTTAATTTAAAGGGACTGTGAGGAGAATCTATTACCGGCAACGTAAAGACTCTGCTACCCATGAGCACGCGGGGAGACTGTCATAATGCTGCGTTCCAGTAACCTCGGAACTGGGAGTGACATCATCTCCGACTTATCGGCGTTCCAGTTGAAGTTGGAAAAAAACATGCTGATCTACCAGGCTATTGTTAGCTGTTGTTAGCACGCCCTGTGTTGTTGTTCACAAATATCACATGAAGAATGTGATTATCACTATGGCAGCATTTTTGTAAATATAAGTCTAACAATACTATGTATACAGCTGATCTAGAGCGACACACCCCAGTCAGAAGTGCAAATAAATTGATTATTACAGGAGCTTAATAACTGTTCACACTGGGGGCATCCATCTTCAACTGTCAACTTGGGGGTGGCGAGGTTTCACCGAGTTCCCAGTAGGAAATTCAGACTAGGGGGACATTCTAGTTGCAGTTTCCTACTCGGAACTCGGAAATTCCTACTTCTGACTACAACTGGAACGTACCAAAAAAAGTCTGCAATCCAAAGCGTGTTTGTTGTTATGCGTCTCGGACCATAACTCTGCATTGCTTTACAGCTTCTTCTTTCAACAACTTACAGGATGCAAATTGACGAGGTAATGTATCTCTTTCTTGTTACGTCGCGGTAGTTTTTGATGTGTGACAACAAGCAATTTTTGGAAAACTTATTATCGTAGTTTTGTAGCCGGCTATATATCGCTACTTACAGACCGGTGCTCTAAGACGAGTCTGAATAATATAAATTTGCTCTAGTTTTAATTGTCTTGTTCCTGAAGCTGAGTATCCAGGCCAGTCCAGCCCTGTACGACCCGACCGGAAGGCTAAGGAATAGCATTTATAGATAACCTATTTTGATGCTATAAAGCTCATCTTAAAGTGTGTATTTTGATCAGGCATATATCTAAAAGTTAGACTTTTTTGTAATTAGTTAGAAACTCCTCACAGTCCCTTTAAAATCCAACTAATTAAATGGATTACTCTTTAGTGTCTATATTGTGTTTTATTGGCCACTGTAGTATCAAAGTGATGCAACATTTTAACTTCATAATAACTCAGACCTTCCATCAAATATATATAAAGGCTTATTACACAGCATCTATTATTTTTAGTCAAACTGTTGTGAAGACAAGCTTGTGAAAATCTTCTTGATCTTGCATCACATTCTGTAAAACGTTCCTCCGGTCAAACAGACCGGATCTTTAAATCCTCCTGCAGCAGATCCACTTTAATTACCAGCTCCCATCTTCTTCACCCTGACAGGACCTCACATTAATCTCTGCACAGAGGCAAGTAGTTCAATTTTATTACCACATGCATCAGCAGAGTCCATGACCCATTGGTATGATGGTAGGTGCTGTGATGGATTACAGCTATGTGCATGTGTGTTGTGTGTAGGCGTTTGTGTGTGTGTGCGTCAGTCAACCTTTATTGCAAAAAAAAACAAAAAACAGTCATGCTAAGCAAGCCTTTAAAAAATGTCCTTACCTATTGTAGTACAGACCATGTAGCAGCATCGAGACTGCAGAGCATGTACTGTCAGAGAGGACCTTTACAGATTAAACCAGATTTTAAAAAATACATTTTTTTTCAGGCTTTTTGCCTTTTTATAACAGTAAAGAAATTGTTCCTGCCATCAAACTGAGACCATCACTCCTGGACACACAGTACGATCTAAACCATTGACACAGATTAATAAATTAAATATGCTACTAAAAAAATATTTTTTTTTTCATTGCATGTTTTGTTTTTCACGTGGATATCATTCTAGTACGACCAGAACAGTCTGTGTCCACGCCACACTCTCTTGAAGGTTTAGACAGGCTCCACTTTTGTTGTTTTCCATGTAAGAGAGAAGCACTGATCAGTGGGTACTAACTACCTCTAAAAAATTAGCTTAAAAAAACATTAAAAAGGCAGTTTGAGCCTGCAATTTAAATGTTGCAAATGCTTTTTTTATGATATGTAGCCTTTCTTGACATAACCTGTGACTCAGCTTGACCTGACAACCTGTGGCTGACTCGACTTGACATAGCCTTGTGACTCGACTTGACTTGCCCACAACAGAAAAAAACTGGGGACTTGCTTAAGACTTGGACCAAATGACTTGATACTTGCTTATGGGACTTAGATCAGAGGGACTTGGCAACTGCCTGTATGCAGGTACACGCTGACCCTTATTTGTAAGGCTGCTCTTGGCTCAAAATTCACCATATTTATGAACTTTTCTTCAGAGAAATAAAAGAGGCTTTGCCTCACACTCTTGTGACGTTCTCCCTCTCTCTGTTGTTGGCATGGGAACTATATTGAGGAAGAGAGCATTCAGTTGAGTTTTCTGTGCTTCCACAGCGTGAAACTCTCTACAGACGGAACTAAAGCTCTCAGACTATCAGTCCATGCTGATGAGTAAACAGTGTGAGACCATTGCAAGGTGCCTAAATAGTTAATTCATTCATTCATTCATTTTCTATACCCCTTTATCCCTTTCGGGGTCGGGGGTGGGGGTGGGGGGATGGAGCCTATCCCAGCTGTCATTGGGCGAGAAGCAGGGTACACCCTGAACTGGTCGCCAGTCGATCACAGGGCCACATAGAGAGACAAACAACCATACACACTCACACCTAAGGGCAATTTAGAGTCACCAGTTAATCTAATGAGCGTGTTTTTGGTCTGTGGGAGGAAGCTGGAGTGCCCGTAGGGAACCCACACATGCACTGGAAGAACATGCAAACTTCACACAGAAAGGCCCCTGTCTGACCTGGAGATCTAACCGAGAACCTTCTTGCTGTGAGGCACATGCACTACCTGCTGCGCCACCGTGCCGCCCCTTCTAAGTAGTTATTTATATTAAAAAAGCTTCTGTAATTTATTGCGATATACCATGCACTCACAAAAACGTGTATTCGTACTTATTGTATACTGTCATCTGTGAATATGTTTTGTTTTTGAGACGTGTGCTGCTGACCCTCTTGGCCAGGTCAATGTGTGAAAGAGATCTTGATCTCAGAGGGTTTTTATCTGGTTAATAAAGGTTAAATAAATCCAAAGTATATGTTACAGCTTAGAATAAAAACAAATAAAACAAAACACTGTACACTGGTATCTTTCATAAACTCAGTTCAACTTTTGACTTGACAAACTGTATGCATCCATCACTGCAGAAACATTAAATGGTGAGTTTAGTTTCTTTTTTCATCTCAGGAATAATCATTATTGATTTTAACTTTTTAACTCCCTGCTGTTCTTGCATTGCCATGAATTAAGTCAGCTGTGAGTACGTGCAGATTTCGTCAAATTCTGACTGCAAACACTTGAGCACTTTGTCATGGCTTTGGAGAGTTGAGGACTAACAGCAGGCAAAAAGTTATTAACATTAAAAACAGCCAGTCTCAGTCCCAGTCAGCCATTCAGCAGTTTTCAACAGAATTTGAGGAGAGAGTGTTTTATCAGTGAAACCAGCTGAACCACAGCCTGTGACAGTGTGTTTGTCTCCCTGTCTGATTATTCCCATGCAAACATTCCACCGTTTCATTTTTTGGCTGAAAGCCTTTCGGAGACCAGAAGCATAGCGTGTGGCTTTCCTCTTATAATCATCAACATCTCCTCAAAATATTTTTGGGGAATTCACAAGCAGCTCACCCCCATGGTCACTGTCGCACTCATGCAGTGTTTGACTGAAATGAACACATTATAATTATAGAGTTGTCATGAAAAATATTTTTATTGAGTTTAAGTATCATTTATCTAATCATACAAAGCACAGTTCAGCAAATCCATCTCCCTTAACTTCAATGTGACCAGATGGATATAAACTCCTCTCACAGCATGGGCTCTGCACGCTGTCTTGATCAACAGAGAAACTGCACCACAGATATGGAGGGAAAGCTTTGTCTTATCCTTAGCAAAAAGGAGTTAACTTAAAGTTCATTTCATTTAGTATGCTTGAGTATTAGCAAGTACACTGCAGACCATGTACGTGTAGTGCACTAGGAAATATACTAATTAATTACTTCTTCAGACTAAATTGGAACATTTTTAAAGATGCTATGAGGAGTTTTTAAGTAATTACAAAAAAGTCTCACTTTTTCTATAAATGCTATTCCTTAGCTTCGTGGTCGGGTTGTACAGGGCTGGACTGGCCTGGATACTCAACTTCAGGAACAAGACAATTAAGACTAGAGCAAATGTATATTATTCAGACACGTCTTAGAGCACCGGGCTGTAAGTAGTGATATATAGCCGGCTACAAAACTACGATACTAAGTTTTCCAAAAATTGCTTGTTGTCACACATCAAAAACTACTGCTACGTAACTATGGAACCCCAAAAGAGTCATAATGAAATAAATAAAAACAACATTGTGAAATAATTACCATCTTGATAAATAACAGACAGATATGAAATATGGCCATTAAATTGTAAAATAAGGCAATATTATAATGAAATATATTTTATTATTCTTTAATATTGAATTATTATAATTGAATATTTCATAATGAATATTTTAAAATTTTCATTCTTTTTTAAATAATGACTTTTTACATAATTTCCAAGCTTTATGAAATAAAAAAACGTTTTTAACAAAGTCATTTTTTATTTCATAATGTCATTTTCCACAATGGGCTTTTTAATTTCATAATGTCATTTTCCACAATGGCCTTTTTATTTCATAATGTCGTTTTTCAGCAGAATGACTTGGTCTGTCAATCAAAGCACATAAGGCGGAGCCAGTTCAGTGATTGGCTGATCCTTTACACAGACACTGCAGCAGAACTTGCACTATCGATTCTGACGTGGAGATTATCACTAACGATGAGAAGCCTGAAAACATGAAAACACGAGTTCCTGACATGTTTGAGACAGAATGGCTGCAGGAGCGAGGTCACTTTCAGAGTGTCTTCACTTCAGCCTGAGAGAGGACTGCTAACGCAGGTGACCACACTACAACCCAGTACATATGGGGCCCCGTGGAGTGTGGTCACCTGCGTTAGCATTTGTGAGCGTCGATGCTGGGCTGTAGTGCTGGGAGTAACTCTGTTACTTTTGCCAGTAACGGGTAATCTAACTAATTACTGTTTCAATAGTTACTACGCCGTTACTGTTACCGACTGTGAAATGTGGCGCGTTACTTAGCATCCATCTGCTGCTGTTATCCACTCAGCCCACAGGGCAGGAGCTGGCTCGCGCAGACACACGAGAGAACAAGATCCCTGAGTTGCCAGGTCCGCTTACTATAAGCGACTATCGGCTTCTTATTTTTCTAACTTGCATGCATATATTAGGAGTTGTGGGTTGCAGTTTTTTGGGCTTGTTCCAATAGTGCAGTTGCAGGAGGAATCTGGTGTATGATGTACCATCAATATAAACCCAGTTCAGACAAAAATTAGTAGACTAAAAATGATTTTATCCAACTTTAATAACAAATTAAAATTTTACTGTAAAAATTGTTTTTCTACTCAAAAGACATCAATGTAGCCAGAAATTATTTATTTCCAATCTAGCCATTACTGTTTTCACCGCACTAAAGCTGTAGATAATTAACATAAAACTTCGATAAAAGCCTGACATGTCTTTTTGGTAACACAAATAAGGTTGGACAAACTGTTAGCAATAATGGAGACACTAATAGCAGTAGCCCATCAATTCACTTCTGTTTAAAGATAGAGTTGTTCCACCTCCAAACAAACAAATGTTGAATACATAGATTAAGAGAGAAGGGTTCTCTCTTTAAAATGCTTATTTCAATCGCTAAACCTGGCAACGTGGCTATATGCAGCAATGGTGAGTCTGGAGCACTCTGTAGAGTTAAAACTGACGTTTTCATGATGGAAATATAAAAGTAAAGGGCAAGAACATACATGTGGGGTGTACATTATGTCCTAAAGCTAAATGTTTGTCTGTCGTAAGTAAATCTAAAAATCTTGTGACAAAAACACAGAGAACTCTGCTGATGATGATGTTGCTGCTGCAGCAGGCCAGGTAACAAGGACGGACAGAGAGACAGAGCCACACAGTTCAAGCAGCAAAAGTTTTTCAAAACACTAACGCATTAGTTACTGTCCCTTTGGAAAAGTAACTACTAATTACAACAAATTACTTAAAACGGCGTAGTAACTATTGAAACAGTAATTAGTTAGATTACCCGTTACTGGCAAAAGTAACAGAGTTCCTCCCAGCACTACAGCCCAGCATCGACGCTCACAAATGCTAACGCAGGTGACCACACTCCACGGGGCCCCATATGTACTGGGTTGTAGTGTGGTCACCTGCGTTAGCAGTCCTCTCTCAGGCTGAAGTGAAGAAACTCTGAAAGTGACCTCGCTCCTGCAGCCATTCTGTCTCAAACATGTCAGGAACTCGTGTTTTCATGTTTTCAGGCTTCTCATCGTTAGTGATAATCTCCACGTTAGAATCGATAGTGCAAGTTCTGCTGCAGTGTCTGTGTAAAGGATCAGCCAATCACTGAACTGGCTCCGCCTTATGTGCTTTGATTGACAGACCAAGTCATTCTGCTGAAAAACGACATTATGAAATAAAAAGGCCATTGTGGAAAATGACATTATGAAATAAAAAGGCCATTGTGGAAAATGACATTATGAAATAAAAAGGCCATTGTGGAAAATGACATTATGAAAATAAAAAGCCCATTATGGAAAATGGCATTATGAAATCCAAATGACTTTGTTAAAAACGTTTTTTTATTTCATAAAGCTTGGAAATTATGTAAAAAGTCATTATTTAAAAAAGAATGAAAATTTTAAAATATTCATTATGAAATATTCAATTACAATAATTCAATATTAAAGAATAATAAAATATATTTCATTATAATATTGCCTTATTTTACAATTTAATGGCCATATTTCATATCTGTCTGTTATTTATCAAAATGGTATTTATTTCACAATGTTGTTTTTATTTATTTCATTATGACTCTTTTGGGGTTCCATACGTAACTAGAAAGAGATACATTACCTCGTCGCTTTGCATCCTGTAAGTTGTTGAAAAAAGAAGTTGTAAAGCAATGCAGAGTTCTGAGGAAAGTCCTAGCTGCATTCATTAGCATCACAACAAACGCACGCTTTGGCCTGGGTCACGTCTTTACGACAGTGTGTTCATGGGTAGCAGAGTCTTTATGTTGCCGTAAATAGATTCTCCTCATAGCACCTTTTAGTTTCTAACAGTATACTTTAAGTTTACTTTATGAGGCCATTTTAAGTTTCCAAAAGTGCACTTAGGGATTACAGGCTGATCAATAAAGTCAAGTCAAATGTTTCTCTGTTTATGTTTTTAAAGGTACATAAAAATAATGTAACTGAGCAACTATTTACTGAAACTTTTAAACTCCAGCACTTTATGATCTTAAACATGTAAGTTTACAACAGGGGTAATACCTCAAAGCAAATGTGTGGCGTGAAAAACATTTATATTCTGCTAAATTAAATGTAAGCACAGTAACTTGACCTTATTCTGCAACCTGGATCAAGATATAAGTATTAGTACTTTGTGGCAGAAAGAAGTATAAATTTTAGTATATAAGTACAAATGCAATCTTAGTACCAATGTGCTTAGTCTTATGGCCCTTTTCCACTAGCACGCCTTGGCCCTACTCTACTCAGCCCTACTCCATTTGCAGCGTGTTTCCACTAGCCCGGTACCTCCTAAAACAAGCTAGTTTTAGTCCCTACTCCGCTCTGGTTCCAAGCGAGCTGAGTCGATACTAAAAGATGACATCACCGACTGCCGGCTACTGATTGGTCAGACAATGTCATCATCGATGAGTCATTAACGCAACGACCTAGCATGCTAGCGGTGGCTACCATAAGCTTACCCTCATATGTCTTTTCTCTGCAGCTCGATTGCTCTCGTCCTCGGCTTCATTCTGTTGTAGAGCTTCCAAAACTGTCCTGTGATTCTCAAGGGGTATTTCTTCTTGCCACCTGCAGCCTTCTTCTGCTTTCCTTTTTTACTCGGTTTGTGACAAAAAGCCACAGATTGTTGTGTTGCGCTCAAAATGGCGTCACCGCAGTACCGCTCAGCTGTTTACAGTGACACTTCACGCCGTTGGACAGGTGACTGGGGCTGATGGAAAAGCAGCACAAGGCGAGTCGAGTAGAGCCGGGTAGAGTCGAGTAGAGTAGAGTAGTGCTAATGGAAAAGGGCCATTAGACTTTTCTTCATACAGTTCAGTGTAACCCAAATGTACTTAACAATGCTATTCTTAAGTATATATAGTATATAAAAAGTAAACCTCTAGTATACTGCCTCAGTTTTAGTTTGAAATAAGTATACTCATAGTACACTTTAATAAGCTACTTCTTGCTCAGGGAATAGCCATCATGAAATATTTGTGTACAAATTAAACACAAAAATAATTAGCCTACATTTATGGCTTGAAAAGTAAAAAAGTTGTTTAATGTCATTTTTCTGATCTGTAGACCCCCTTCATGCTCCACAGATCATCAGGTATGCAGTCAGTGTTTTTTTCCCTCTTCAGTGGAAGAGGAGAGAGTGTAAAGGGGGATGAAAATCAATAAACCTCAGACTTAATACAGGAAAGAGCCAGTGGTCTGTGGAGGCCAAATGGCCCCATTTGTAGGAGCAGTTGATCAGAAAATAAGGGCAGCAGGGTCTTTTTCTTTCAGAGCACAGAACACCCCTGACTTAAATGCTTGATCATTACACTGGGTCTGTGTGGGCAGTAAGACAGCAAGACAAGTAAAGATCACTGGCTTATTATCAAGTCAGTTTGTGCCAATAAGTCCACAGAAAGACACAAATAAAGGGTATTTGGAAACTGATTCTTGTGCCGTGTTAGTTAGTGGCCATGTTTTAGGATTATTGGAGTAGTATGGGAGGTAGAGCTTTCAGTTGCCAGGCTCCTCGTCTCTGGAACCATTTACCGACCACAGTTCAGGAGGCAGACTCCCTCTCTACCTTTAAGGCTAGACTTAAAACATTCCTCTTTGATAAAGCTTTCAGTTGGGGACCAGCTTATAGTCCATAAATTAGACTCATAGTTATAATGCAATAGGCTTAGACTGCCGGGGGGGATCTGGCACATTGGGCTCTATCTCTCTCCATATCTGCCTTTGCCCCTTTTGTTTGCTCCTATACTTGTCTCTGGCTCTGGCCTTGTAGGTGGCCTGGGATCCTCGGTGGAGACTTCCTGCTGCTGTGGAGTCACGAAGCCTCAATAACTACAATTACAAACATGACACATATTTGACCATTTCATTAGGAACATTCCATTCCCATTATCATTATAGATGTTAATGTAGATATTAGCATCAGTGGTGGCTGCTGGTCAGTCAAGGAGGGGAAGCTCATTTTTTTCTGGCCTACATCGTAAATTTGTTTATTTATTTAAATGTAAATCTACCCTCCATTCCTTTTCAAGAAAATGATCTGTGACCCTGTCGTACCAACTAGGTGTCTTTTCCAGGGATTTTACCAGTGTTCTCTCAATGGCCAGCAGAGCTAGACTGCTTAAACGGCCTTGGCCCATTGTGTTGAGGGTTTAAGACTTGAGCCGCTTTAAACAGGAGAAGCTCCTCTCCAGAACAACTGACTGTAAAACTTAGAAGATGCTCCGGTGGAGGGTTATACTTCAAGATCGCTGATTGGCTCATTTCACTGTCAATCAAAAAGGGATTCGGCCTCAGACAGATCATCCAATCATGCAGAAGCCGAACGTCCAGGCCAGCCCACTGCCTCATAGACCCCCAGAGACGCTGAGCGTCCGATGGCCGGGACAAAGCCCAGCGTTTATCCAATGACCGTCCAGTTTCCACAGTGGAACAACCCACTCTACGCTTCCCCATTGAAGTCAGAAGACGCTCAGCGTCCGACTGTGTTAAAGCGCTGAGACACAGCGGGGATGAATGAGAAGGAAGTCGCACCAGTTACCTGTGATAAGTAACTGATTCTGAACAAAAAATGAAGGTATTCTAGCGCATATTTAGTCAATGAAATGTACACACAGCAGTACATATCACCACTTTTTTGGGGACATTTTAGGGGAAGCTGAGCTTCCCTTGCAGTCTCAGAGCAACCGCCACTGAAGCATGATCTCTGTATCCATGGTTGATACATCTATAGTACCTATATTTAGCACCACATAGTCATGGGGTCCCTTTTGAAAATAGGATGTCACATCTCAAGAGGCCTTTAATACATTTATACTTAACGGAGGCTAATATGGTCAGGATGCACGTGTGGTCTGGGCACCCATGAGTTCGTCAATACCATAAATTCTTATTTTCAGTAAGAATATCATTGATTATACTTCTATAAAATTATCACCACAACCATTCAGACATGAGGACCCTCCTGAAAACGAGATTTGCATCTCAAGAGGCTAACCTCTAATAAATCAGATGACAGGTCTATGGTTCATGGATCTGTCACTAACTTTAGTTCTTATTTTAGTCCACTTGTCTCCTCTTACCTCCCTACCTTCACCCTCACACCCAACACAGCATCGTGTGGATTTCATGTGGAGTTCATCATGAGACTGGCATCCACATTCAAGATTTCCTTCTGCTTAACAGAAGGTTTTTTCTTGCCACCATGATGGAGGGATTCATGATTGGCTATATGGATTCATGTTGGTGTTGGATGTTTATATTTGTATATATATATACATACATAACTATCTATCTATCTATCTATCTATCTATCTATCTATCTATCTATCTATATACACTCAACAAAAATATAAACGCAACACTTTTGTTTTTGCTCCCATTTTTCATGAGATGGACTCAAAGATCTAAAATTCATTCCAGATAAACAATATTACCATTTCTTTCAAATGTTGTTCACAAATCTGTCTAAATGTGTGATAGTGAGCACTTCTGCTTTGCTGAGATAATCCATCCCACCTCACAGGTGTGCCACATCAAGATGCTGATCTGACATCATGATTAGTGCACAGGTGTGCCTTAGACTGTCCACAATAAAAGGCCACCCTGAAATGTGCAGTTTTGTCTCACAGCAAAATGCCACAGATGGCACAAGCATCGAGGGAGCATGCAACTGGCATGCTGACAGCAGGAATGTCAACCAGATCTGTTGCTCGTGCATTGAATGTTCATTTCTCCACCATAAGCCGTCTCCAAAGGCGTTTCAGAGAATATGGCAGTACATCCAACCGGCCTCACAACCGCGGACCACGTGTAACCACACCAGCCCAGGACCTCCACATCCAGCAGGTTCACCTCCAAGATCGTCTGAGACCAGCCACTCAGACAGCTGCTGAAACAACTGGACACAGTCAGAAACCGTCTCAGGGAAGCTCAACTGCATGCTCGTCGTCCTCATCGGGGTCTTAACCTGACTCCAGATCGTCGCCGTAACAGACTTGAGTGGGCAAATGCTCACGCACGACAGCGTGTACCAGTTCCCAATAATATCCAGCAACTTCTCACAGCCATTGAAGAGGAGTGGACCAACATTCCACAGGCCACAATTGACAATCTGATAAACTCTATGCGAAGAAGATGTGTTGCACTGCATGAGGCAAATAGTGGTCACACCAGGTACTGACTGGTTCTGAGTCCCCAGACCCCCAATAAAGCAAAAAAAATGCACATTTCAGGGTGGCCTTTTATTGTGGACAGTCTAAGGCACACCTGAGCACTAATCATGATGTCAGATGAGCATGTTGATGTGGCACACCTGTGAGGTGGGATGGATTATCTCAGCAAAGCAGAAGTGCTCACTATCACACATTTAGACAGATTTGTGAACAATGTTCGAGAGAAATGGTAATATTGTGTATCTGGAATGAATTTCAGATCTTTAAGTCCATCTCATGAAAAATTGGAGCAAAAACAAAAGTGTTATATATATATATATATATATATATATATATATATATATATATATATATATATATATATATATATATATATATATATATATATATATATATATATATATATATATATATATATATATATATATATATATATATATATATATATATATATATATATATATATATATATATATATATATATATATATATATATATATATATATATATATATATATATATATATATATATATATATATATATATATATATATATATATATATATATATATATATATATATATATATATATATATATATATGTGTGTGTGTGTGTGTGTGTGTGTGTGTGTGTGTGTGTATCTTAGATATGTATCTATGCATATATGTGTATCCATAAAATGAAGAGCTTTATGCTCTGTTGTAAAGTGTCCTGAGATTACACTTGTAATGAATTGGAGCTATACAAATAAAGATTGATTGATTTTGTCTGTCAATCTTCTTTGCCTAAATGTCCATGGGAAGGACACTTAGCTGAACCATGTCAGCATGTCGTGTCTTCTGCTTTCTTCATTTTTCTTACCTAATCTTGATCATGCAGGAGTGCCCCAAAACCCAGAAAGTTCAGAGAGAAGCTGGTCTTTAGCCTCTCCAGTCGTCTTTGCCTCTCAGGGTCTGATGTGTGACCAGCAGATGTTGTGCATTGCAGTTCCCTGGAAATGAACCCAAAAGACTTTCATCAGACCCAGACATGGAGAGGCAGGTCAGAATGTGGTAATCGGCATGTTAAGCTGTTTTAAGGAGAAAAATACATCTGTTGAACAGATTGTCACAAATTTATTCCAAAGACATGGTTTTGATTTTGTAAGTTCGTTGTTGTTTCCTTCACATCATCCAACTGGTATCCTTGGTAGTACTATATCTTCCTGAAAATGTCCCACCATTAAGTTGATGTCCTATAGCAGGGGTATTCAATTAAAGTCAACGAGATCCAGTTAATAAAATTTCCTCTAATAAAGGTCAAAACCAAAGTCTGGGTGTGTCTTAAAGCCTTCCTCTATGCCCACATTTTCATGGTCTAAACAATATTGTCCATTTTTAATGTATGATATGTTTTATTGAGTGCACAGCTTTTACCATAAATAACTAGAAAAGCACAAGAGCGCAGACCTCCGCCAAGCAGCACAATTCCCAGACGGTGATCCAGATCAACACCAAAATTGAATCACTTCTTCCTTTTCCCATGCTGAACATTTCCTGAAAATTTCATCAAAATCCATCCATAACTTTTTGAGTTATTTTGTTCACAGTCAGACAGACAGACAAACAAACTCTCAAACAAAGGCAAATTAATTAAAGCCTTTATTTTACTTCAGAAAATAATAAATAAAAGGTGGCTCTTTTTAGGAAAAAGTTAGTGCAAATAAAGCCCTGATGAAATACTTGTCCTCCTCTTTCCCTTAAATAAGAGAGGTCACAGCCTAAAAAACAAAGTGAAAAAGTCAACACCTTCATTATTCAAGAAATTAACTCTTAAAAGTCAACCATTTGTCACCTGTAACTGTTTTTCCGCTGTGTTGTTGCAATATAATGTAACAAGAAAGTGAAAGGAAGACAAATATTTCATTTGCACAGGTTCCAGATTTTGCTGTAGCCTTTAACTGCGACTGTTGGAAAAAAAGCTCAAATAAAATTGTTATTTTTTTAATTTATCAGATTGGTCATGGGTCCGGACAGAACCATCACTCTGTCCGGATCCGGACCGCAGTCCATCATTTGGTGATGCCTGACCTATACAATGTGTACTTAAGCTGCCTACACATGAAACGCAACTTAGTATCCTGGGCGACCCCTCTCCATGTAAACTCAATGTACAGCCTCGATGAGGTGGGGTCAACCCTGCCGCAATGCGTTGGGCGAGTTGGTTGTTGGCTGCTCGGTCACCAAAATCAGCCCTGCAGCTGACTTTTTATTCTGGTTCATGGAGTCACAGTCCATGTCTGTGGGAAACATTAGTCAGTGAGCACATTAGTTCCTCCTGGACGGGACGAGAGAAAAATCACAGACGATGCTGCTGGGCCATCGCTGCAGTGTTTTGTGGTTGGTAGGTGAGTGAAAACGATACAGCTGGAATAATGTCAGCTGATACATCACTGAGCGACGGCAGAAATGAGGTATTTATTGACAGGCAATGCTACTTGGGTGATTTTTAAACCACAAGTGTACTTGGTATATTCTTGTAGTTCACATTTTAGTTTAATTAACCCTTTAACCAGCTCAACTATTTGGCAGGGGGCATCAATAAATTCAGGGATATTTAATAAAAAGAAACAGGTGAAATTCAGGGAACAGAGAAAATAACAAACAAACCAAAAAACAGATGTTTTCTTGGATTGAGATTGAAAACTTTTAAAAGCGAACAGGTGATTATGGGATGACATTAAAATGAACAAATATTTGGGACAAAATCAATTAGAAAATGTTTGTAAATAAAATACCAAGAAAAAATGACTTTAAAACGATAAAATAGATTAAGTTTGACCAACACAGAAAAATGTTTTGGATGAATAACAGTTTATATACGTGGTCAAATCAGTAAATGGTCAAGTATTTAAAGGAGTTAGGATTATATTAGCCTTTCAAACCTTTAAATCTCACACAAAGAAAATGTCTGTTCTTTTGGTTTGATTGTAGTTTTTTCTGTATCCTGAAACATTGAGAAAAAACAATGAAATGTCTTTTTAACAAATTAAATATTTCTGAATTTATCGACCTCTGCCAAACAGTTAAAGGAATATTACACCCAAACAACGATTTGGCCTTATTTTCTACTCACCCTCATGCTGAACAACACTGTGGAGTAGTTTTGGAACATCTAGGATGCAGCCGGAGATCTGGGGGGATCCTCGCTGTCCACTGACATTGATATCATGACTTAGATAAGAGCCCGAACAAACAGTGTCCTTAAAAGTCCACAAAAAGTCGGCAATATTCCTCCATACTGCTCGTGCGCTGTAATCCAAGTGTCCTGAGCGTCCACCATTTACTCAAAGCGACATCATTTAGCACATGTTTATAGCCTAAACAGTACTCGGCATTTCTATGATACACTTGGTGTGCTGACCAAACCAAACAAATGCGCACTCTGCAATAACTAGGAGCGTAGAACAAGAAACAAGAACACAAGAAATCCCACATTCTACTGTGAGCGACGGAGCCGTGGACAGACACAAGAGGGGTCAGCAGAATGTGGGATTTCTTGTGTTCTTGTTTCTTGTTCTACGCTCCTAGTTATTGAAACATTGAGTGCGATTTGTTTGGTTTAGTCAGCTGTGAGCACCCGTAAGTGTATCATAGAAATGCGAAGTAGTACTGTATGCTATTAATATACTTGAAATATGCTTCAAGTATTCTTAAAGTACATACATTTGACTACAATGTATTTACAAATCACAATGACAGAATGTAGAGAACAAGTTAGATATATTTAACATGTTAAAAAAGTAGGAAGTATAATTACAAGCTTGTTTTTAAAGTTTTTGTTAAAGTATTAGTGTAACTCTTAGTATATGAATCAAGTTTATAAAATATTCTATACAAAAAGTAAACCTTAAGTATACTGCCTCAGTTTTAGTTTAAAATCTGTATTTTTATTTAACTCTTTTTCAAGAAGGGCCTGACCAAGAATGGCAGCGACGCAGCTTTAAAATCAAACCTTTTCAGACTCACACAGCTCAACATAATCAGCAGGTAAAATAATAATAAAACATCAGCTGAAGCAGTGGCATACAGACAGTTTGATTTCAAGAGTTTTCACTAAAGATTTAAAAACACTCAGAGGCACAAGGTTCTGCAATTTAAATTCAATCTGCAGATTCTTCCACACAGAAGAAGCAGAAAACCTAACGGTTTCTTTCCCAGCTCAGTTCAGACTTTGGGAACAACAAACTGCACAAAGTCGGATGAACGTTATGTAATCCTTTATGATGAGCAAAGAGGAAAGGAAGCCCAGGATGTTGCCTTGAATGGCTTTATAGATAAAGACATACCAATGTCCAAGGCGACATGTACTTAAAGTTCAATTGAAGTTTACTTGTAGACTTGAGTAAACTACTTTTTGCAAAGGTTTTCCTAAATATTCCACTTCCCCATCTGTTCTTACCTCAGGCAGCACTCTGATTCTTCTCTGCTTGTCCCTGAGGTGTCTGTGTCTATTTTCCTGCGTCATGATGACAACAATTACCTGAGCAGTTTGTGCCTGCACACCTGCCTTTGATCACTCATCAATTTTAAATATATCTACTCAGTTTTTCCACCCTCTCCTTTCCAGACTGTTGGCAAAACTATTGTTCTAACGCTCCAACAAACACACTGTAATTCTGGTTAACTTTAATTGTATTGTATTTCTTCTGCCTAATCCTGTTTTCTCTGTTTTATTCCAACAGTTCTTACTCATCCACCTGATAGCCTGTGTGCTCACACCGTTTTTAACGTCTCACTGCTTCCCAATCACAATAACTCTGCTCGGTGAGTCCAGCTCCTCCTTTAAACCATCTTGTACTTTGCGTCAGCCAAACATAAATTCTCATCCCAGCTCAGCTCTCTTACAGTAAATCTGTTGCTCTGGGTTCACTTTACAACACAAATCGTACCACCAGGGCCTTTTTATCAGATACATTACAACAGTGGGATATTTTAAGTTTTTAAAAGGCTCTCAAATATTTTTGTTAATGGATCATGTAAAATGTCTTATTTTTCAAGTTATGTTAACAGCTAATGTTGCAGTCCTATGCTTTGAATCTGCTTTGGCAAAAGCTGTTTGATATTTCTTATCACCCTATCAACAACAGGGAAGTATCACGTCTACAATAGGGATGTAACGGTTACCACTAAAATGGTACAGCGCGGTAAAATTTCCTACAGTAATCATTACCGTGTCCTATTAAAATTATCATTCTACTGTGTTTGATCACCACACTGTGTCAATAACTAACGGTGATGCTGCTCTTTGCCTGGAAAAGCCGAAACTATGTGTGTCTGTCTGGATTTTGCAAGGATGTCGGGGGGGGGGGGGGGGACTGACTGCCGAAAGTCACCCTGTCTAAAACACGAAGCTGTGGTAAACAACAAAATGTGCATGATTAAAATTGCTGTAACTCCTCGAGTAAACGAGCAGAGAGTGAGAGAGAGAGGATTCAGTGAGCCATACCTGAGTGAATTATACGAGGTTTATCAGGATTTTCTGAGTAAATAATGTATAAAGGTTGTAAATAACAGCGTTAGTATCAATCTGGAGTGTGCTCCTGTCGTTCTTTTGCCGTTTATTTGCCGTGTTTAATCATAAGCCTTTTACCTCTGCTCCATACAGAGTGTCCTGACGTACTGTTTGACATCTTGGTACGTCAACTGCACAGAGGCAGACCGGAAAAGTCTGACACGAGTTATTAAAACTGCTGAGAAGATCATTGGACTCAGTCTGCCCCCACTGGAAGACATTTTCAGGACACGCTGTCACCACAACACTACCAAGATCCTCAGAGACCCCAGCCACCCCAGTCATCACCTGTTCTCTTTGCTACCCTAAGGGAGGCGCTATAGGGCACTCAGAGCCCGCAACTCCAGACTCAAAAACAGTTTCTTTCATAGAGCCATAATTGAACTTAACATGCCAGGCCAACATATGCAATAACGTGAACCTCTATTTATTTACTTCAGTGCAATATGGGTCTATGTGCAATGCCTTATGTTTTTAAACATGTTTTTTAATGGATGAATGCCTTATGCAGTGTCGTACTCCGCATTCAGGATGACACAGTGAAATTTCGTTGCTTTGTGCAATGACAAATAAAGTCTATTCTATTCTATTCTATTCTATTCTATTCTATTCTATTCTATTCTATAATTGATCATCTTTTACATCCTAGTTTGTATTTTATGGATTTAGTCAATCATAATTTGGAAATATTAAAGAAGGAGATGTTGAGGAAATCTGCCATGGAAAGGGGAGACCAGAGGAGAGTCATGAAGGGGGCTAACTGCTTCAGAGACTATCATTAGTAAAACAAACAAAAAAAATAAAATAAAAAGGCCTGGACATGGTCTAATATAACAAGATGTAACATGGAGACTTAGGCTGGAGGCAAACAAAAATGTGTGAGTGTAGGTTAGGTTACATTTGTTTTTGGCCGTCTCTAAACTTTGAACATGTTCATTTACAATTGTTTATGAAGAGAAACCTGTTAAAAGTACAAATCCATTTTTTTCTTTTCTTGTAATTACTCACAGTTTAAGCATTTATTACATGATAATAATAAATACTTGACAGTATTGGTTACTTTTATTTCTAATGAAAAGAGTTTAAGCAAATTTACTTACTTATGGGACATTTCCTGACAAAGTTATTGACAAAAAAGGACAAATGAACTGTTAAAATTATAATATTACAGGGGTTAAATGATTTCAAGGCTGTGTTAAAGTACTTCTTGAATATTTTGGGCACTGTTAAAAATAACAATTGTAATAATTTTAGTCACAATAATATGAAATTTTCATACCACTACATCCCTAGTCTACAAAGATCAATCAAATCTTGATTTGAAAAATGTTGATTATTCTGGATGATTTTATTTATTGCCTTTGCTTGTTTATTTACTTAAAATGTGACCAGTGACACTGTTTTTACTGTGTATATAAGATTGTTTTTGTGTATGATGAATGACGAAAAACACCTCAAAGTCATTTAATAAATGTAGAAAGCACTAAGAGAGCACAAATCTCCACCAAGCTTGCTCACATATCGCTGTTACATCTCTAAACAATAGTTCCATGATGAAGTTACCATCATAATATGATTCATGACCCTGAAAACCCACACCTATAGCACTCAGAATCATGTTGATATCATTATCAATTATTATCTCTACAAAGGAGGTTAAGTTCATACCAGAGTTTCTTAGTTTGTGAAAAAGATAACTAAAAAGTGCTCCCAGATGTTGATGGAATTTTAAGAGTAGGTTAGTCATGTCACAAGGAAGCAGTGATTAGATTTTGGTGTTTATCACAATCCAGATGCAGCTCCAGGAATTTAAGCTGAGGATTTCTTAAGACTGAAAGTGTCATAGTTTAGCTAGTTTTGATTTATTACCTCAGCCAAGGAGTTTATGTTTTCACCAGGGTCTGTCTGTTTGTCTGTGAATATGTTTGTCTTTAAGGATTACACAAAAACTACTGGATGGATTTCCATGAAAACTTTACCAGAGGTGTGGTTCAGTCCAAGGAAGAGGCCAATACATTTTGGCTGATCTGATCCAGATTGACGTCACAAAAAACACTGAGTTTTACAACCACAAATCCGATTCATTTACTGCATTATGGGAATTGTAGTTTATTTGCAAACTGATGTGTAGTTTTAAAAGCCTACAAGTTACTACATTTCCCAGCTTTCCTTGCAATGCCAGAAGAGTTCTCACTGATGCTCTGGCTGTTGTCTTTACTCTGTCTGTAGTGGTGTACGATATGATGATATTAAATCGTTAAGGATTATAAAGTGGGGATGATCTCATAAAGCAGAAAGATCGTCAGATCGTCTGTGTGGGCACAGAGACTTTGACATGCACCCGACTAACCAATGGTAGCACATTAAGCACAGTGCATGGTGGGACCTCCTGTTTGGTTATGTAGCATGAAGACATGGTGGAAAGAAAAAAGGAGATAAAAGCTTGAAGATGTCTGAACAAAAATCTGAAGCAGCTGTATTATTCAGTGAGGTTATAGACATTGCATTTAGATAACATTTGTTTTAAATTGTTGCACTTTAAGAGATAACCAGTTACTTAAACACTTTTTGGTAAGCTATTTGGTGAGTTTAGTTTTTATGTTACAAAAGTGCACTTTATTGTTGTTCATTACCTTTTATGTTTACATTTATTGCACATTTTTATAAAAACTGCACTGTTTAAATTAAAATCTGTTTAGAAGTTTCTTTGGCTTAAATTGTCTTTTTTTTTCTTTGAGGGTTTTACATGTTTTATATGGTAAACATAGGAAAAAAGGCCAAACATGCAAATTAGTCTAGAAAAATCAATGTAAAAAAAGAATCATGATAAAATCGTGATCGTGGTTTTATTTTCAAAAAATCGTGATATGATATTTTTGCCATATCACCCACCCCTACTCTGTCTCCAACATCGTCCCACCCACAGCACCATAATTATGGTCCCAAAGTCGCATTCAGTGTGGACACAGCTTTACATCACTGTGAGCCCACTAGTGTTAGTCTGGAGGGACTGCAGACTTGCTTGTTAATCACTGGAAACAAGGCTGCTGATAATGTCGATACAGAAGTAGTCTGTCATCGCAGAAGTGAGTGTGTGTGGGTGTTAAAACCTAATCCCCAAACTCCACATACAGCGAAAGTGCCGCTGTCAAGCTGTGTAGTTTCTCTCCCACCGACAGGCTGGAGACATCACCCACTGCGACGCACACAGACATCTGTACAAGCAGCAGCATATTTGTTCAATCAACAAGTTTAAGACCCACTACTAACTAGGTCACTTTATTGGATGATATCTATATCAACAATAATCACGCATCTTGCAGATTGATATTTTTCACTCCACAATGTGCATATAAAATAAATACAGAACCATAATGAAGGATGAAAATCACAATTTATGAGTGGAAGTGAGCTTCTTGGGGAAGGTCTACAAGTTTTTTCCTGCCCTTCTTTTTTTAGACATCTTTCTCCTCTGTCTCTTGTGTTTCATGTTTTATTTTGAAATCCCTTTGTTTAATGTGATGTTCCTCTCTTTTCTCTGCGTGCCTCTGATTGTGATAACCTCCACCTGTGTGACTGTCTCACCTTTGCTGTCAGAAATGTCTTGGTGGAGGTTTGTGCTCTCTGAGCTCTTGTTATCCATACAGGTTGCATTTCCACAGGTTAAAAACTGTGTTTGGTTTAGAACTGGAGAAGCACCTTTTCCATGGTTTAGGGCTTTAACATAAAAGCAAAACAAATACACACAAGAACATGAAATTCTTAACTAAAACAAACAGTTTGGAGAAAGAAGGTGCTAAGCTGTCTTCACAATACGTACATTTCAGTGTAGCCTTTGTTAATATTGCTTATTTTACACCTGAGTGCCTAAGAAATGTCCGCAAAGTGTTTAAAATGTGTTGTGTGATAGTGTCTCATTACATTTATGGATAGTACGGTAGCTCAACAGCTGTTGAATCTCAATAAATTTGCATTTTTCAGAGCTTCACTTCAAAAGTTGCAGTATTTGCAGTTCGGCCAAGATCAATATTTGTCCAATAAAACTAAATTTGTGTTTGCTTTAGCTGGATTAACACCGTCTGCTGCAGCCAAATGACAAGTATGTTTTCATTTCTTTCTTTTATACTGTTTCATCTCGCCAGTTTATCAACCATTTAAAATGTATTCTTAAGAGAAACAGGTCATCCACAGCCTCTGTTTTATAGACACAGTCTGTGCATGAACTGGACTGACATGCAGGCCTTAGCAAAAATGTGAGCAAACATTTTCACCTGTCCAAGATATGTTCCCCAAATGTTTCCTTCCCTCACTGGAGCATAAATCAACTTATTTTCTTTGTGCAGACGCAGAAACCCCACAGGAGCGACTTCGGCATTCTTAAAGGGCATCTGGTTCTTTCATCATGCTGCTTATGGCATTTCCATTCTCCCTTTAAGTTTCAAAAATGTTAAGATTATTAAGAATATTGTCAGTAATGCACTTACTGTGCTTTTTGAGTACCACCCATCTCTCTGAAACTTTCTCCTGAATCAAAGATGTGTTAGCATTTGTTAGTTATTGTTTAAAATAACTCCACCCACTTATACAAGCTGGATTAAAGAAGATCTTAATTTTCTCAAACTGGAAAAGAAAAGATCGGCTCTGTCTGATTCTGGTGGCATAATTGGATTTTGGGTTTCTTTATGCTATTTGTAAACAGTAGAAATTGCTGCATTTCTTTTTGCTGATCCTCACAATAATGGATTTTAGACTATTTTCTACAGTGTCTTTTTTTCTAATTTTATTCATTTATTTGTTAACTTACATATATATTTTTATGATATATGTAACTAACTTTCTATTGTTTTTTGTTGGAATTGAATGTCTTCTAACTAATTTAACTTAATCACTCATTATTTCCAGTTATTTGTTTACATTGATTCATTGTGTGTATTTGTATGTGGGTCTGTATTCCTTTTTTTTTTTACTCAATAGTATGTTAGATAGCTCTCTCTATAGCTATATATACATAAACAACATGTGGTGGTTCGTGGTTGATACACTGCCTGGCCAAAAAAAGGTCATCACCTGGATTTAAGCAAATAGGTACGAACCTCCTTTTGGATAATTACTGCATGATTATCCTTCAGCTGGTAACAAGTTATTTAACCCCAGCTGATGCAATGAGCAGCTTCTCGTTTCTTAAACAACCATGTCAAAGACACATCCTGTGGTCGTGGAAAAGATGTTAGTCTGTTTAAGAAGGGTCAAATCATTGGCATCAAGCAGAGAAAACATCTAAGGAGATTGAAGAAACACATTATTAAAAACTGGAAGGATAGTGGGGAACCATCGTCTTCAAGGAAGAAATGCAGTTGGAAAAAAAAAAATCCTGAATGATCATGATCAACAATTATTTAAATGTTTGACCAAATCAAATTAAAGCAAAACAACAGTAGAACTCAGGGGTGTGTTTAATAGTGAAAGTAAGAGCATTTCCACACACACAATGTGAAGGGAACTCAAGGGATTGGGACTGAACAGCTGTGTAGCCTTAAGAAAACCACTAATCAGTAAGGCTAACCAGAAAAAAGGCTTCAGTTTGCTCGGGAGCATAAAGATTGGACTGTGGAGGACTGGAAGAGGGTCATGTGGTCTGATGAGACCAGACTGATCCTGTTCCAGAGTGATGGGAGCATCAAGGTAAGAAGAGAGGCAGGTGAAGTGATGCACCCATCATGCCTAGTGCCAACTGTCCAAGCCTGCCTGGGCAGTGCTGTGATCTGGAACAAATCTTGTGGCATTGCATAAGTGTATCAACACAATGCAACAGCAAATTCGTGCTGTAATCAAAGCTACAGGCCGTCCTTTACTGTTCTGTTGTATTTTTTTGTTCGCTGTTTGAAAAATAATAAAGGGGGGAAAAGTTCCGAAAATGCAGCTATTAAAATGCAGAAAATGCCTTTACATGTCGCCCATCGTTTATGTTTTGTCTTACATTTCTCCTTTAGAGCTGAGATCATTAATTCAGGTCCTGGGAGACCGACCAACAGTAAATCCAACATGAGGAGGATGAGACAGATGATACCTCCGGGGTTATTCTGAGCTCGGAGCTGCGCGCCAAACAGCAGAAAATATGAAACTTGAATCTGTTCACATCGACCCAAGCCACGGACAACGAGAGGACAACCGAGCAGAAGACCTGCTCCATCCATCCATCCGAGCAGTTTCAGCTCTCGTGAGCTGGCGAGACCCTAAGACTGTTTCATGTCTCAGGTGTCACTAAAGTGAGCAGGACCTGGAGGTGGGCTGTGTGCTGTGTCTTATCCTGATGCGACAGAAAGTCAGTGAGACTGGACTTGAGTCATGGGAGCTCCGCGAGACGCCCACACACACATGCGCGCGCTATAAAGCCACCCCAGTACTTTGGTGTCAGTAGGATCATTTACAGCCTCAGAGCCACCATGAAACCTCAGTCCAATTTATCCGAGGAGACTGCTCTGTGAAGAAGGACGCTGCAGGATTTACTCTGAAGCTTTTCTGTGTTTGAGCTGTCGGTGGAATAATCGGAATATTTTGAAAACTAACATGTGTCTCTAAAGGGTGGATCCGGAGTCATTTCTTAATTATGTGGGGCAGAGGTGAGTAAGATTTATTCTTTTAAGTAGGAAAATGTGTTTAAAGTAAACAGACTTTTACCACAACAGAGGAACTGGAACAAACAAATGCAGTGGGCTAATTTCTGAATAATTTAAAGGGTGGTCGACCTTTTCCCCTCACTGTTTTCATTTTAATGTTTTCTGAAGGAGAGCAGCTTTAAAATTTTCCACAGATGTCTATTGCTCTGGAGTCATTTTCCTCCATAACTGCATTCCTGTTATGAAAGTGCCGCATATGAAACGAGGATGATATATGGGACTGTTTTTGATCCGATGGTCATACAACATGATCTACAGCTGCAGAGGTTCACATGTCAAGAGCACCAGTTTTATTTTTTAAGCTAGATAGATGGATTTAGTAAAGTAAAATGAAGAACCAAAAAAGAAAATTACCATTAAAATTAAAAAATATTTTAGCCCCAAAGGATTATTTTAGGAGCATTTATAGTGTAGCGTATTCTTGAGTAATATATTAAACATGATAGCTATGAATGCACTGCAGGATTTTTATTGTTGGACCGAAGACCTCTTCTTCTGAATCTCCTGTTTGAAGCATAGCATCATGTCAGAACTTTAATTTTATCCAATTTTATTTCATTTCACTAGGGATGCACGATATCGTCTGATTAATATCAGTATTGGCTGATACCATTCAAAGTTCAGTACCTGTATCGGCAGATGAAAGTGTTTGCCACACATATCTGCCATATACAGTACAGGCCAAAAGTTTGGACACACCTTCTCATTCAATGCGTTTTCTTTATTTTTATCACTATTTACTTTGTAGATTCTCACTGAAATAATGATGGCCACTCGTTTCTCTTAACTTAGCTGATTGGTTCTTGCCATAATATTAATAGTGATGAAAATAAAGAAAACACATTGAATGAGAAGGTGTGTCCAAACTTTTGGCCTGAACTGTATCAGCTGTAATATCGGCGAATTACACAAATGTATAATATTGATGCTTTGGTTGCATTTAAAATTAATAGTTTCATTTTTGCAAGAGGTAAATGTTTTGCTTGTTGAACATCTGTTCCTCACAAAATATGCTGTAACACTGAAAGAAACACGTCCATTTTTGTTGAGTACAGAGTTTGTGCTCTTGACCAGAAAAATTGATACAGTATGTCAGCATATCAAACATCAGCAAATATCCAATGTCCTGCATCCCTACATTTACCTCACTTTGTTTTATAATCCATTTACCTCCATTGATTACCCTAAAGGGTTGATTTAGGTGCCAAAATTTTGGGTCTTGAATTAAATGAATGTTATTAAACATACTCAAAAGTAACAAATGTGTTATATGATTTAATGTATACACTTTCTATGACCAAAAAATATTTTTCAATGCATTTATGCAGTTTCTGTCCTGCAGATGCTCTTTATATTTATACCTTAACCCTTAAACTATCATCTCAACTGTTTTGCAGAGGTCATTGATGAGGGGATATTTATTGTTTTTTTTTTAAATAAATACATAAATAATAAAAAAAAAAGTTTGATTTTGTTAACATTTCAGGAAACAGCTAAAACTGCTTACAAACCTAAAACCAGATATTTTCTTGGAGCGGGATTAAAAGGTTTAAAAAGCTAACAGTTTATTATATGATGACAGCAAAGTGCACAAATATAAAAAAAAAATGGAATAGAAAAGGCAGAATTTTTTGTCAATAAAACAGCAATAAAAATGACTTAAAATCTATGATAGGCTATATAAAAGATAAACACAAAAATATTATATGTATTTATATATACATGCTGATGTGATAAATCATATCAGTAAATGGTTACATATTCAAAATAATGATGATTATAAAAATGTAAGCTTTTTATCTATTAAAACCTTGAAATACCACACAAAGAAAATATCAGTTCTTTTGGTTTGTTTTCAAATTTTTCTGTAACATTTAACATTGACAGACACAAACAATGACGTGTTGTGCTTTTTAACAGATTACATTTTTCTGAATATACTGACCTCTGCCAAACAGTTGAGCTGGAAGTTAAAGGGTTCATTTCTGTCTTGCCTGCAGAAAGCTGTAGAGCATCTGTACTCTGAAGAGTTTAATTTTTCTTTTATTTCTGTATATGATCCCTGGGTACACAAGATTATAAGGCTCATTTTAGAGGAAAAAGAGTTAATTAAATTCATTAATTAAAAATAATTTTCTGCAGGTGGAGATTAAAGTTGAAATGATGACATTAAATTAAAAATGTCAAGAAAAAAAGTCAAAATCAAGATTAAAGTTGGCATACAGTGTACTTCCACTTTATTCTTTACATTTTTGACTTTTTAAACTTTATTCTTGACATCTCGACTTTTCCCAGACAATTCGACTGTTATCACAAAATTGCATTTGTCATCATTTCAACTTTTTACTCAAGATTTCGACTTTAATCCTGACTTCTCCAAAATTATTTTCTCCATCTAACATGGCTCTTATACTCTCCTCTTCACCTGAGAGACATAAATAAATAAATAAATAAAATAACATTTAAAAAAAGAGCTCATTTGCTGATGTAAATGTTTTCTTTTCTGCTGCAGCCTTCGTGGACCTCCTGACCTGCAGGGCTGAGAGATGTTTGCTTTGAGTCACATCAACAGCTCAGCCTCTCTGCCTCTCCCTCGTAGCTCTAATGGCAGCGGAGAACATGTGGAGGAGCTGCTTTATCACGGAAACCTCACTTTGCTGCAGCCCACCACGGCCGGTGTGTTTGTTGTGGTCCTGTCCATGTCACTGGGCATCATCTCCAACACGGTGGCTCTCATCATCCTGGTCCATGCTTACTCGGAGCAGCGCAGGCGCAGCAAAGCCACCTTCCTTCTGTTTGCCACGTCGCTCGTGGTCACAGACTTCATTGGCCACCTGATTCCAGGTGCCTTAGTCCTCAGGCTGTATCTTTCTGGAGGTGTTCAGGACTTCACCTCCTCTGACAGCATGTGTCAGTTCCTGGGGGGCAGCATGGTCTTCTTTGGCCTGTGCCCGCTCTTCATGGGGTGTGCCATGGCTGCAGAGCGTTGCCTTGGTGTCACTAAACCGCTGCTCCACTCGTCCCTGGTGACTAAAACCCGCACAAAGATGTGGCTGTCTGTGATCTGGCTGACTGCCCTGTGCGTGGCTCTGCTGCCCTGCGTCCAGCTCGGCTCCTACACCTATCAGGACCCGGGGACCTGGTGCTTCATCAGAGTGCTCAGTGACACCACAGAGGTCGACGTGGCCTTCATGGCTCTGTTCTCTGGACTAGGTCTTACTTCACTCGCTGTGTCTTTTGTGTGTAACACCATCAGTGGACTGACACTGGTGCTGACCCGGCTCAGGAGGCAGCCCGGCTCCCACCACTCAGCAAAGTCCCACGACATCGAGATGATGGTGCAGCTGGTGGGCATCATGGTCACCTCATGCATCTGCTGGAGCCCTCTGCTGGTGAGCATGACACTGAAAATTCATCAAATCAGTCAATCAAACTTAATTTATACAGCTCTTTTCATACAACAAAGTGGATAAAGTGCTTTACAAACAGATGGATGAATTAAAATAAAGAATTATGGCCCAAACCCACTTCACCAGCCCCCAAACCCACAGTGTTGATAAAAAGATTCATAAATAAAAGACAATAATAAATATAGTTGCAATCATACGAAAGACTATTAGACCCATTTTAGATGGAAAACATAATTTTGGTAACACTTTCTATGAAGCCCACATTTATAATGCATTATAGCAGCATCCAAAATGCATTATAATGCATTCACAATGTCTCATAACTACACTTACAAACAAACATAATGCTTCATGATGCTTATATCAACGGTCATAAAACATTATAATGTCATTTATAATTAATTATAATGACTTGTTCCATGGATGCTCTTGAATACTCATGAACACTACATCCAATAAAACATTATATCACTTACATATAATTATCACATAATGTTTTATGACTGTTGAAATAGTGCATCATAAAGCATTATGAGTGTAGTTATGAAGCATTATGAACGTCCTCATAAAGCATTGTGATTGTTGGGGCTTCATACCTCATGAAGCATTATGGATGTAGTGTTCATGAGTATTCATGAGCATCCATTGAACCAGCATCATGAAGCATTATGTTTGCTTATAAGTGTAGTTATGAGACATTATGGATGCATTATAATGCATTGTGGATCCTGTTATAGTGCATTATAAATGTGGGCTTCTTAGAAAGTGGTACCATAATTTTCAGCAGGTCGAGATTAAAGTTGAATTGATGAGAATAAGTTGAAATACAATGTTGTCATAAAACTCAAAATGATATGGTTAAAGTTATGACGTTGAGAAGAAAAGCTGAAAGTCAAGAATAAAGTCGAAATACAATGTATTACAACTTTATTCTTGACATTTTTACTTTCTATCCAGCCATTTCAACTATTATCACTAAGTTGTATTTCAACTTTAAATCTTTCAACTTTAAATTTGACTTTCCCAAAATTATTTTATTCATGTAACACAGCCCTTATACTCTTTTGTACGATCAAAATTATGAAACCCTGATTGATTGTGTTTTGTTACTCAAGAGCAGTCTTGGTCTTAAGACCACATTTTGAAGGCCCTGGTCTTGTCTCTAGCTCAGACTTGCCGGACTTGGGATTTTCTGTCAAGACCGATCAAGACCAGCGCTGATCTGCTTAAACTTCATTAATGTGAAAAAGGAGGAACACTTGGTAAAACAACAAAAAGCTTATATTCATGTGTTTTTCTCCCTGTGATGTCAACTCCGCTTCGACTCCCAAAAGTCTTAATCTTGTCTTGGTCTCAGTGCATTCTGGTCTTGGGCAAGTCTTGGTCTCGGATACTGTGGTCTTGAGCACAACAAGACTGATGCAATTTAGGTTTAATGGCAAAATAAAACTTCCAGCTGTTTTCAATGAACAGATAAAATAAGAAAAAACTGAATCAGCCTCAACACAACTAATATTACAAGAGGCTTCTTCCAATCAAAAACAAAATGCCACTTTTAATGACCACTGCGGTCTCAAAATTATTCAACCCCCTGAATAAAGTCCCTTGTAAGAGCACAAATTTTCATATCAGGTGTTATCTTAAGCACACTCAATGCACCTAGTTAAGTGTTTTATTGGCTGCATCAGGTGCTGTATGAAGCATACTTCAAATATTTGCACTGGCCAGGGTTTTGTTGACAGTAACATTTGATTACATGTTATAAATATGGCTAAGTCAAGAGTATTGTCCAAAAAGTTAAGAGAAGAGACCATTGCCTTGCACAAACAAGGAAAAGGACACAGAAAGACAGCAAAAGCACTGAATGTTCCACAGCTGGAAGCACAAGTTCGAAGTTAAAGGAAATGTGGCTACACGATCTGGACGTGCCAGAAAGAGACAGCTATCAGCAGATGTCACCAGATTATTGAGGAGGCAAACTGCAAAAGACCTGCGGCAAGACTTGGTGGCAGCAGACACGGATGTTTCAGTCTGCACAATAAGATGCATACTAAACACTGTAGGGCTTCACACCTGAACTCCAGGACATACACCACTACTGAGCCAAAAGCACAAGAGAAGTCACCTGGAAATGCTCCAAACCAAATAAATAAGCCACAGATGTTGGGAGATTCTATTTTGTGGAGCGATGAAACAAAACTGGAACTTTTTGGGCCTCTGGATCAGCGGTGTGTCTGGAGGAGGAAGAACGAAGTGAACAGTGAAGATTGGCAGTGGTTCAGCGATGTTCTGGGGCTGCTTTGCTTTTTTTGCAGCATGTGGAGGGCAAGATGGATTCAACCAAGTATCAGGAAATCCCTCTGAAAACATCAGGCTGTCTGTGAGGAAGCTGAAGCTTGGGCATCATTGGACCTTCCAGCAGGACAATGATCCCAAACATACCTCAAAGTCCACTAAGACCTGGTTTCAGAAGAAGTCCTGGAAGATTCTAGAGTGGCCGTCTAAGTCAGCTGAATTTAACCCCATAAAAAACCTGGGTGGGGATTTAAAGAAGGCAAACCCAAGAATATCAGTGAACTGGAGCCCACTGCCCAGGAGGAATGGGCTGAGATTCCTCAGGAACGATGGCAGAAGCTGGAGTCTGGCTGTGCATCAGGTCTGCAGCAGGTCATAAAAACAAAAAAGGTTTTTGTTCTAAGTACTGAAGTTTCTTGTCATGAAGGGGTCGAATAACTTTGAGAAGCCAGTGGTCATTAAAAGTGGCATTTTGTCTCATTTGAAGAAGCCTTTTGTAATATTAGTTGTGTTGAGCTACTTCAGTTGTTCTTGTTTTATTTGTTAGATGCAAACAGCAGGAAGTTTGTACATTTTGCCAATAAACTTAATTTGCAATGGGGGATTAATAATTTTGATTGCAACTGTAGCTGTCGTACAGTGCACTGCAGCACTCAGAGGGTAAAGAAAACTACTGAGGTTAATATGAAAGCTACATACTTGAATGTATGAAAAATGTATTTGTGAATTTTCTTTTAAAGACTAAACATGCCAATACTTCTCTCAGGCAGATGATATGACTAAAGTTGTCTGGTTAAAAACCATCCTCATATCTCCAGCCCTCTCTAAGTCATCCCATCTTTATGGCAGCTGCTTTGGTGCCAACACTTCATATCTGTCCAAATAGATCAGAGTGAGTTAGGATGATAGAGTGTACACAGGTGTTCAGCAGCTGAATAGCCCCTCCTGAGCTTCACTTCCAACCCCTGGACCATAAAAATCTGAGACTTACCTTAAGACATAGATTCCCTTAGATATACACCAGTGGCATCAAGGGTAAAACCTGAAAAGGGAAGATTTAAGAAATATATTTGCTCTCTAAGAGTGTTTATGTAAAACACCAGATGAGGGAACAGTTAACTCTCACACATGTAATGTTAGTGACATACAAAACTAAACTTACTGTTCACTCAAATAGTTCACTCAAGTGTACCATGAGTAGCCTATATTTTAAGCTAAATCTGAGGCAGTATACTTGACGTTTGCTTTTTATATATTATATTTTATACACTTAAGAATAGCATAGTGAAGTATATTTGGCTTATTTTGAATAGTATTAAGAAAAGTCTAAGACTAAGACTTATACTTGTACTTCAGTATAGTTTTTACTTCTTAGTATATCTTGATCCAGGGACAGAATAACGTCAAGTCATTGTGCTTACATTTAATTTAGCAGAATAAAAATGTTTTTCACTGCACACATTTGCTTTGAGGTATTACCCCTCTTATAAACTTACATGTTCAAGATCATAGAGTGCTGGAGTTTAAAAGTTTACAGTAAATAGTATGTGTGCTCAATTTAATGTTATCTTTATGTGCCTTAGAAGCATTAACAGAGAAACATTTGACCTGACTTTATTGATCAAGTTCTAGTCCCTTTCATAAGGGTTTGGCAGTGGTGTTATGTCCACAGCATCATCTGTTTCAATAAGAACACATTTTGTTTTAATTATATCAGGACAGACAGTATTAACAGTTTGTTTTTTAACTTCATATATAAAAATACTTTGTCCAATGATTGGTAAATCTTTACATACAGGCCTGTCTGATTTAGTAAGAACCTCAACTAAAACACAACAGAGTTTGGCACATGGACAAAAGCAGAAATTTGATGAAAACACATTTGTTAAAAATAAAAAAAAGACATTAATTAAACAAAAGAACAATCTTTCAAGCGAACAGCACTGTTTTACCTCTTCTTTAGTCCGTCATAGTTCTGAGAAATATGTACACTACTAGTATATTGATGAGTGTACTTGTATAATTAAAGTGCACTTTTACAAACTTAAATGGTGTTGTTTTTAAAACTTAAAAATGTTCAACTTTATTTCAAAGAAATATTAAATTAATATCCTTTCAAGTGCACTACAAGTACATGGTCCATAGTATACTTGCTATACTTAACTCAAGCATACTCAATAAAAGTAACGTCAAGTATACTTAAAGGTCATCTTAAGTTTACAAAAGTACAACAAGTACATGTATCTTTATATTACTAGTGTACTAGGTAGTCTACATTTTAGTTTCCTGAAGTATACTTTAGGTATTCCCCATGTAGCTGAGTCTTATGAACAGCTCTCTTATGTGAATAATGAGAACAGATTTGGCAGCTGTGAGTGAGCAATTAATTTATATTTGTAGACAACTTGCATTTAATAACTGCTCCAAAAGACTTGACTGTAATATCTTTGTACTTGACTTGTAATACCTTGAAAACCACATACAAAGCCTCTGTTTAGGATAAGAAGAAGATAATAATAAGATAATAAAAGATTACATAACATAAAAGGTTAAAAAGGAGTCACAACAAGCACACAGGACCGTTAAGAGTTGCTAAAGAGTTTAGCTTTGGCCATCTTTCCCTTGTTACTGCTCTCAGTTGAAAGAATGGAGTCTATCTGCTTGTCATTGACTCGGGAATGAGGAAGAGACACGAAAACAACAAAAATGTTGGAGTGTTTCTTTAAGTGTTTTCAATCCCCCAATAATTCCTGTAGTTCAGTTTTAATCAGGGCTATTCAAAAAAGGAAAAGTGGTTTGAAAAGCCTGAAACTAATTAAACAAAGCATTACAGATCTTGCACAGAAAAGTGTATCTAATGAGTTTCATTGCAGCAGTGATATAAAATGTGTTCATACAAAAACATTTACATGTTCATGTCACACAGAGGGCCTAAAAAAGAAAATCAGCTGATTGTGTTTCCTGCTTGCAGATCTTTGGCCTGATGTCTGTGATCCGCTCCTACTCAGGATCTATTGGAGAGGACCTCTCCAGCTACAAGACTCTGATGGTGATGGGCGTCCGCCTGGCCACATGGAATCAGATACTCGACCCCTGGGTCTACATTCTGCTGCGCAGGACCGTCCTCCGCAAGATCTACCTCATCAGTAAATGCCAGGCCGGCCTCACAGCCAAAAAGTTAGGCCGATGGGAGACATCTCTTCCAAACTTAGAAAAGACTGAAGTGAACCAAGTCTGAGACTGATAGAAACGTTTCAAGTGTTTGTCATCAGGTGGTTTTTCATCATGTAAAGATTTCAGCATCGCTACAAGGACTTTGAAGGAGTGACTTACATGTTGGCAAGTGTGTAAACTCAGTTTGTGTCAGTGATTGTGATTAAAATCGCATGTTTGAGAAAATTCTTGGCTGGTCCAATTCAGAAATGTTATATTTATACATTGAAATATTACTATTTAAATTGATCATTGTCTTTATTTATGGGCCCTTAATGGAAGATGTCATGTCCTTTAGTTTTAATATAAGCCTTCACTGTTAAAGTAGGCATCTGTATTCCTTATTTTATTCTTACAGAAGAGTATTCAGGCCATTTTAGGTGGAAAAAATCATTTTCGGCAGGTCAAGGTTAAAGTGGAAATGATGAGAATAAAAGTTGAAAAAGCCAACAATAATGTTGGAATACAATTTCATGATAAAAGTCAAAACGATGAGATTAAAGTTAAAATCTGGTGAAAAGTTGAGAATAAAGTTGACATACAATGTATGTTGACTTTATTCTCAACTTTTCAACTTTTCACACATAATTTTACTTTGACTTTATTCTCGTCATTTCACCTTTAAAGATGCTGTGAGGAGTTTCTAAGTAATTACAAAAAAGTCTCACTTTTAGATATATGCCTGATAGAAATACACTCTTTAAGATGAGTTTTATAGCATCAAAATAGGTTATCTATAAATGCTATTCCTTAGCTTCGCGCTCGGGTCGGACAGCCGGCTACAAAACTACGATACTAAGTTTTCCAAAAATTGCTTGTTGTCACATATAAAAAACTACCGCTACATAACTAGAAAGAGATACATTACCTGGTCGCTTTGCATCCTGTAAGTTGTTGAAAAAAAAAGTTGTAAAGCAATGCAGAGTTCTGAGGAAGGTCCGAGCTGCATTCATTAGCATCACAACAAACACACGCTTTGGCTTGGGTCACGTCTTTTGGTGCGTTCCAGTTGTAGTCAGAAGTAGGAATTTCCGAGTTCCGAGTAGGAAACTGCAACTGCAACTGCAACTGCAACCCCCGAAGTCAGAATTTCCTACTGGGAACTCAGTGAAACCTCGCCACCCCCGAGTTGACAATTGAAGATGGATGCCCCCAGTGTGAACAGTTATTTAGCTCCTGTAATAATCCATTTATTTGCACTTCTGACTGGGGTGCGTCGCTCTAGATCAGCTGTAGACATAGTATTGTTAGACTTATATTTACAAAAATGCTGCCATAGTGATAATCACATTCTTCGTGTGATATTTGTGAACAACAACGCAGGGCGTGCTAACAACAGCTAACAATAGCCTGGTAGATCAGCATTTTTTTTTTCTGACTTGAACTGGAACGCTGATAAGTCGGAGATGATGTCACTCCCAGTTCCGAGGTTACTGGAACGCAGCATTACGACAGTCGCCACACGTGCTCATGGGTAGCAGAGTCTTTATGTTGCTGGTAATAGATTCTCCTCATAGCACCTTTAATCTCTAAATTTTGACTTTAATCTCGACTTCCCCAAACTTATTTTCTCCATCTAACATGGCCCTAATACTCTTCTGTACATTCTCATATGGATGTGCTGAGTCAATTAATAAATGAAACAGTAAGTGCTCAGTCCAAACACAGGACTGAGTGTTATTTTTGTCTTATTCTCAACCTCACAGTAACTCTGATAAATTCTTTCTTAATTAAAAGTTATAATAGATCTCTTATTCTAAACTAAATAAACTCAAAGCACTCAGTCTTTTGAGTGCACCTGTATGAATGCTGTACAGTCATAAGTATACACTGTGTTTAAGCAGATACTTTTCCAAGTAGGAATTTGGCCAAAATGATGGGACATAACCAAGTAGTTTGCTGTTTTCTGTGATATATTTGAAATGTGGTATAATAGATGTCAGCGATGATATGAATTGTAAACTCTGTGAGTCATTGCTCTGCATATGCACACTGTACGACGACCAAATAAACACAGGGCACAAGGTATGAGCCATCAATTTACCCTGACTCCTGTTGAGTAATAAAAATCAGTTGTAAATGTATTTTTAGACTTAAATGTTGTTAAAACTATCTCAGATACAAAATGTGAAAAGACACTCTGTTCCCAATCTATTAGAAATCTACTTCAGTTTTTAGTGTTTATTCAGTATTCTCAGAACTTAGATACTATGACAAATGTAATTAAGTAGCCCAAAAACCTTCAACAGATAAAACTCAAGTTGAAATACTGACATTAGTGAGTTAGTTTCATCCAGTCCTCAATAAAATTAGATTTACATGAACAAATTAGAACATGACACAAAGTCAGTAAAACTCCTGCACATATCAATCTCAAGTCAAAACCTTTTTTCTGATTTTAGTAAAAGCCAAAATGACATGAAGAGCTGTTTAAAGATGACTGAGTTGCTCTGATTGATGGTCTGAGCTGAAGGATCTGGGTCTCCAGAAACAAAAGTTTAATTCCGCGTCTGTTACAGAAACATTTTACATTTATGTTTGACCTTAAGATTAAAAACGACCCTGGAAACTGAGGAGTTGCATTACAGATAGCATGTTTGGTTTTACAGTTTCCATGGGGACAAATGTTTCCCCTTCACCAGTGGCTGTTATTAACGAGCCGTCACTGAGTCAAAAACATAAAGAAAATATGTCTTGATCTGCTGTGTAGAATCTGAGCCAAGTTACAAGTACAACACTGTTTTTTATTTCTTTCAAACTTTGCTCTTTGTTATGTAATCATGTTTGACTTTTCCTGTAAAATTATCTCATGAAGTATAACCCAATACATCTCAAAAAAATGGAGATGTTCTGAAGGTAAAACACATTTCCATAACATCTGGTTCATTTCATCGGAAAGTTCATTTTCAATTTGGGTTCAGAATGAAAATAAAATCTTCGTGTGCTGTTTTTTTTTTTTTTTATCCGCCTGCCTGACCTTTATACTTCTCTGACATCATCTTTGTTAATCATGAGTAATCTAGCAGTAAAAATGAATAAACACTTCCCTCATGGGTAGTTACATTAATCTAAGTTTTGTCAGTTTTGTGTGCAGAAAAGACTTTCTAACAGAAATACAACAAGTACTTTTCAGAATTCAGAGTGGAATAAGAGGAAATGATGTAGAAGACAAGAAAGCAAAAGAGCAAACAACTTATATTAACACTGATTTATTAATTAAACTCAGCAAAACAAAAGACAGGGATATTGTCAAACAGAGAATACATGAAAGATGGGAGGAAGAGGGGAACGGAGATGGTATTACAGAATACAAAAATACAAAGGAACGTTGGTGAAATGAAGAGAGCAAGAAGAAACAGAAGGGAAGAAGTAATAATATCAAGAACAAGATTTGGACACACACACAGGGCTGAAGAGCACATTATTTAAGACAGGGATGCTCCTGAAAAGTAATTTGGTCAAAAACCTTAAAAGAATTAAAGTAAATTTTAGAAATTTTGAGACAAACTTCAGAAAGAAAAGGTTATCAAATACTATTTAAATCCTTGAGGAAAATAAATGTTCTGAGCAAGATATAGATACCATTTTATTTTTAGAGGAAGAAGAAGAAGAAGAAGATCACCCAAGTCGACCCCTATGGACACTCCCTTTTCTAAATGTTTCAGCAGAGCGAACATGGTCAGGCCCTCATACACTTCTCATCCCCACTAGTGAAAAGAAATGCCTTAAAAATACATATTTAAGCAAATTCACAGAAAAAAATCTCCATCATGCCCCGTGTGAAAACTGAAGATGAATCCTTACCACACCTTTTCTGGTTTTGTTTCTCCACTGTGTGTCTGATTCATGTCATGTTGACACTGCAGTTAAACTCGGTTTTATCCTCAGCCAACATACAAACCACAAACTATACGGCACATACCTGACATTCATCTATTTCACACTGAACTGGATATCTAGCTGAGTCTATGTCTGGGATGTCCACAAAGAAGAAAGCTCTTAAAACCTCTCTAGTTTTTAAACTGACTGTAATGCTTACGGCTAGAAAGACTATTTTAACTTTTAGACTTCTTTGGACATCCTTACACTGGTTGGTATAAGGAAATAATGAGACTTCCCCTGGAAAAAAAACTCAAAACTTGACAACTTTAAGGGATTTGTCAAGATTTGGCAACCTTGAGAAAGTTGCAACATCACAGGTTTTCAGAACATAGCTGTGTGAAAAGAACAAAAGTGAAGAACATCAATGTCAAGGAGACAAGTTTTACTCCTGAGACGATTGAGAGCAGCAAGACAAACTAAAATCCCATCAAATCAACTTGTCTAATTTAGATAAAATATTCAGAATACATTAGGGATGCACATCGGCATCAGTTCATAGATATTAACACCTCAGCCATCATTACATCAGCCTGGTGGTATATGTGTTTTGTCTTTCTTAGGTTTTGTCATTTTTTGTCTTCTTTCCTTTATTTATTTTATTATTTTTTGTTAACAGTGTGTCCTGGTGCATTTTGTCCTTTGTTAAAGTTTTCAGTGTTAAAAAAAGAAAAAAATGGTTAAATATTTGTACTGGACTGAACTGTAATATATTGACTGTCGTGATCTCAAGAAAGAGTAATAACAATTAAAAATAAATATTTTAAAGAACTTACTTCCTGTCAGTTTCATACAAATCCAATGTAATCAATTTAATCTTTCTCTCAACCTCGCATAACTGTGGAAGAGTGGTTGAAATAAAGGTTGAAATGACAAGGATAAAGTCAAAATACGAGTTTCTGATCAAAGTAAAATTATTGAGAAAAAAGCAAACATGTTGAAAATAAAGTCAAAATACATTGTCAACTTTATTCTCAGCTTTCCACTTTTTTTCTCAGCATTTTAACTTTAATCTCATCATGTTGACTTTTATCATGATATTGTGTTGCAACCTTATTGTCAACATTTAAACTTTTATCTCATCATTTTAACTTTTTTCTCAAAACTTTGATTTTAATCTCGACCTGCAATCTCAAATTATTTTTCCATCTAAAATGGCCCCAAGAGTATCAGGGCCATTTTAGATGGAAAAATACTTTTGTGGAAGCCGAGATTATGGCAAAATTTGGAGATAAAAGTTAAAATGATGAGATAAAAGTTGAAATGTTGGCAATAAAGTTCCAATAAATTTCGTGATAAAAGTCAAAATCAAGAGATTAAAGTTAAAATGTCGAGAAAAAAAGTGGAAACTTGAGAATAAAGTTGACAAACATGTATTTCGACCCCATTCTCGACATGCTGGCTGTTTTTCTTGACTTTTTAACTTTTTCTTGACATTTCAACTTCATTCATTGAGGAATTCATGGAGCCTATCCCAGCTGTCATTGGGCAGGGGAACCGGTCGCCAGCCAATCACAGGGCCACGGAAAAAGACAGACACCATTTAAGCTAGCACTCATACATAGGGGAAATTTAGAGTCACCAATTAACCCAATGAGCATGTTTTCGGTCTATGGAAGGAAGCCAGAGCGCCTGGAGGGAACCCACGCATGCGCAGGAAGAACATGCAAACTTCAAACAGAAAGGCCCCTGTCTGACCCGAGAATCAAACCGGGAATCTTCTAGCTGTGTGGCATGTGCACTGCCTGCTGAGCAGACATTTCAACTTTAATCTCAAAATTTTTATTTTAATCTCGACTTTGCCAATCATTATCTCCATCTAACATGGCCCTATTACTCGTTCATATATGTTTGAGTGTACCTTTTAATGATAACTGATGAACGCCTTGACATGTGCTTGTTTTGTATTCTGAAACTGCTGAATAAAAGTTGTTAAAATATCAAAAAGGAGAAGTTTAGTTCCCTGCTGTTCCGCTGTTGTCCAGCAGGTGGCAGTGATCCGTGGCGCTGCTCCTCAAAACCGACGCTGAATCAACCAGAGAAGAAGTCTGTTGGAGACCATCGTTGCGAGGGAGCCTGACGAATCAAACAGACGTTTCCACTGAAAAGATTATCTGTTATACTGTTTGGGACAAGGTGAGGAATAAATGAGCTAACTCTGTAAAAGAAGTGACTTCTGCTGGAGGGTCAGGACGGGCTGATAGAGCACAGAGACCGTGTTACTGCTGTCAGTGCGCCGTGCTAATGCTAGCTGGAGCTGCAGAGCCTCATATCATACCGCCTGATAATCTGATATTCAGTCTGTCAGGGCTGCACTGGGCTACAGTGCATTAAATATCTGTACAGGTAACATGTGTAAATAATGTCCTGTGAAATGTCTGGAGAGTCTCCTCGTCCTCCTGTGCAGAGTAACTGCGCAGCAACATTTTCGTATGAAGCAACGTGACTCCAGCTTTAGGCTAAAGTCACTTACTGAATACAACGAGTACGACAGCAGAGCTAAAGCCTCGACTGTTCTCTTACTTTAACAGCTTTTCTCCCTGAATCGTGGCATGATGGCGTCCATGTGGGATGAGCACCAGGCGTACGAGGAGCTGCTGTACTGGGACAGTCTGATCCAGCAGGGCCACCGGCTCCTGCCGCACGACTTCGACAGGTGTGAGCACAAGATGGAGAAGCACGTCACACACTCACTAATAACAGCTTATAATAACTAATAACTCACTAATAACAGCACATCACACCTGACATCACACTAAGAGACAGGGATGCAGATAGGAATGGGAATCGAAAACCATTTCCAGTTGAGAATCGTTAACAGCTCCATCAAAGAATCGATATTATTTAATTTGATTTATTTTGGATCCATCATTAGTAACAGCAAGTATGCAATAGCTATTCTTCCTGGGGTCCACATATTAAACCTTAAACAAGAAAAATCATCCTTTTGAGCATGATTAATATACACTAGTACACTGCACTCATGACATTGATACAATCCACTCATACGGAGCTCTATTATTTACCACTTGATTGCAAAAAGCAAACCAATACACAAAAAATTTTAAAAAGAAAAGAAAGAATAAAGGAGAGACAAACCACAGAACTCTTTTACCTCTTGGGACTACAAGAAAAATTCACATCATTAGGGAGTAGTAATTACCATCTTTCAGGTACACCATATGTAAACAAATACATCTTTAATTTCTTGTTGAAGCAACTTCTGTTACTGAGATTTAAAATCTTGGTAATAAATTCCATGTCACCATTGCTCTGTAGAGAACCTTTTATCACATTTGTCCTGCACAGAGGCCTAAATCTACCTTCTGATGCCTGCCTAGTGCAGTACGGATTTTCATCAAAGAAGAATGTTAATCTATTATAGAGCACTTCTGGGATTTTATTTATGATAATGTTCTTTGTAAAGGACACTAGTAAATAATGTTATTTACTTTTACTATTATGAGTCTTTTGCTGATCAGTCCCCTTATTGATTCTTTCCACTGACTACAAATAAAAAGACGTATAAAAAGAAAAATTAGATCTAAATAAAGCTGTTCATAAATATGGGTCAATGTAAATAAATAAAAATATTAACAAATAAATATATACCGCAACAGACTGTCTACTGCTCCTTCCCATCCTCTGTCTTCCTGTTACTCCTCCCCCCCTCCAGTGAGGAGTTGTACAGTCTCATCGTTGACACTAAAAATCTACAAGCCAACATTTGCCCACACAGAAAATCTACAGGAATCAATAAGAGAATCGTTAAAGAATTAGATGGATTAGCAGGATGGTTAATAGCAGCTAACTACCAGCTAACGGTCTTTTACTATCGTCTTACACTAAATTGTACCACACAGATGATTCATTTAACACTTATAGGTGACATGAACCTCGTTAAAGACAATTCCTACAAGTAAACTTTCTGAGGAAGGCAGAATTCGACAAGTTTTACTGAGTAGCAATGAGGACAATAGGCTAATCGGCATGTCTGTTCTCAACTCCCGGTTCTCAACTTCTGGTTGTCGTCACGTCCGCATTCTGCTGCTCCCGCCTCTCTTCCCTGATTGGGCTGTTAAGAATTCAGCTGAGTGAATTTGTTGGACAATGGAGGCTGGTAAGACGGACCTGCAAGATTTCAGGATCAGGCAGGTCTGTCTGCTCTGCAAGGCTAACACAATATTGGCTATTTGCTGATCTTCGTTTCCGTCTTCTCCCGCTTATCCGTGGTTGGGTCGCGGAGGAAGAAGCCTAAGCAGGGAAGCCCAGACTTCCCGCACCCCGGCCACCTCGTCCAGCTCTTCCCGGGGGATCCTGAGGGGTTCCCAGGCCAGCTGAGAGACATAGTCTCTCCAGCATGTCGTGGGTCTTCCCTGAGGCCGCCTACCAGTGGGACATGCCCGGAACACCTCACCATCCGATATGCTGATATTTTTAAATTCATTATCATGGATGCCAATATTTCTGGTCAAGACCACAAGCTCTTTACTCAACAAATAGGACGTTTTTCTTCAGTGTTACAGTATTTTAACTCTTGCTCAAATGAAACCCTTGATTTTAAATGTACCCATGCAGTGATGAGAAAGTGCATCAAAATTGTACATTTGTGTAATTGCTGATTGATCTGCTGTAAAATATCAGTAAAAATATCAATATCAGCCAATACATGTGGCAAACTGATAAAATATGCTCATGCATACATGTACAGGAGATCATCTAAAGCAGAGGAAATGGCTTATGTTTTTTTTTTCTCGTGTGGGCCTATAGTAAATGTGACGATCAGCGATGAGTTGGAGGGAGCTTGTTAGTAAAAATATAATGCTTATTTCCTTTTTCATAATTTGTCTGACAGTCTAAAAAACGGCACATTCAATCAAAAGGAGAAGTTTAAACTTTTTTGATCGTGCAAACTGTCAGAAATAATGAAAACAGATAATGACTGTTATGTTACTTACCTCTCCTTTTTATCATTTATACCTTTTTTATTTTTTATCTTTATTTTTCTTCCCGCTTGTCTTAAACACAGTTTATTCTGTCCCCCTCCTTCTTTCAGGTATGAGGACTTGCGTTACTGGTATGACTGCCTGTGCTACGAAGAGGAGCTGAGACAGTACCACAGCTACATTGCAACTATCGAGGAAATTGAGAATTCACACACCCATGAAGTAAATCTTTTTTGAGATTCTGACCCTTAAAATGCTGTTTTGTAATTCAGACATCTTCAGTTATTTAGCACACATTCTGAGGTCCATATTGTGTGTCGTCTTCATTTCTACAGCAGTTTGAAAAGACTGTTTTCAGCTGTGTGTGTATGATGCTTGTAAATGTTCATTATGCAGAGTTTCTTTGAACCGTTTCATAAGCTTTAACACCTAAATGGTCCATTTCTGTCCCATTTTTTGTGTTTTCTATGTACTTTGTCTTTAGAATGAAAACTATTTGTAACCTGACTTCTTCCACACTGAAATAAATAGGGCTGGGACGATTCACTTTTCTCCCAATTCAAATTTTACAATTTTTTAGGTGCTGATTCGATTTAAATTGCGATTCTACGATACTGCCTATTTTTACAATCTTTAGTTAGCTTTTTTTAATACCAGCAAACAGATGAACAATGATGAAGCCTACAGACTATATCAGGAAAAATACACATCACATGTCAGTCTGTTTTTAGGATTTATTCAGCGATATATTTTAACCAGCTGTTTATGCTCTCTCTTTAAAAGCCTGGACTGCTTTAAAAATGGCTTATTAACCCTTTAGGCACCAGAGTTTTTTCAAGAAAATATTCCATTTTGCTATCAAGATTTAAAAGGACCTAGTGTCAAAGAGGTTAGAGATAATGGCAAACTGTCAAAAGACCAAGGCTCAAAATTTGTAAGAATTCTGTCTCCACAATACCCAACAGGCTCATCAAAATCTCTGATCCACTTGTGGTACTCTTCCTCATCCCTAAGTAAACCCAGCCATCATCATCACTGTAATTTACGGGCCGAGCATGAACGCCTCTGCTGCCTTCACTGTGCTTTTTACCCCCGGCTTCTCCCTCGTCTGACGAGCTCCGCGGTCTTTCTCATTCCCACTAACACTGTCACTTTTCGCGGTGTTTTGAGCTTCCCTGCATCCCAGACCAGATTCAGAGTCAGACAGTACTTGACAAAGTACTCTCAGCATCATGAGTACTCTTATGGTGCGTTCCAGTTGTCGTCAGAAGTAGGAATTACCGAGTTCTGAGTTGGAAACTGCAACTGGAACGTCCCCCAAAGTCAAAATTTCCTACTGTGAACTCGGTGAAACCTCGCCACCCCTGAGTTGACAGTCGAAGATGGATGCCCCCAGTGTGAACAGTTATTTAGCTCCTGTAATAATCCATTTATTTGCACTTCTGACTGGGGTGTGTCGCTCTAGATCAGCTGTATTCATAGTATTGTTGGACTTAAATTTACAAAAATGCTGCCATAGTGATAATCACATTCTTCATGTGATATTTGTGAACAACAACGCAGGGCGTGCTAACAACAGCAAACAATAGCCTGGTAGATCGGTATGTTTTTCCGTTTTTCTAACCGGAACGCTGAAAACTAGGAGATGATGTTACTCCCAGTTCCGAGGTTACTGGAACGCAGCATTACTCTTTCTCTATCACTCTGTGCGTGTCTCTCTCTCTCTGCTCCGCTCTACAGCCACACTTGCGTCCCTCAGTCCAGTGTGTGTCTTTCTAAATAAATATACTCCAAAACTTTGAATAGAAACACGCCCACAAATGCTGCTCTTATTAAAGCAACACCTGTCCATTATCTGCTGGTGAAAATTAGTAACATTATTCAGCCCTGTTTTAACAGCTATGACCTTTTTTATCCAGCAATGTCTCGTGGCAGTTTTGTGACTTTGGCGCCTAAAGAGTTAACACAGACTAAAATGAAGCATTTACATATGGGGGGAAAAAAAAAAAAAGATTTTTGAACAAAAGAAATGATTTAAAAATCTTCAAACAAAAAATCCTGATACTTATGTGAATTGATCTTTTTCTCCCACTCAGAGAAATAAGTTGTACCAGTAATACTGAAAACAGTTTAGCATGAAGTCGTGTTTATCTTCTCCCTGATATGAACTCCACGTTGTCGGTGTTCTCCAGAGGGCTGCTGCTGCTGCGCCCAAGGTGCACATGGGGCCATATGATCGCCACGTGATGGCCAAACATTCTGAAGTGTATCCATCACCAGAGGAGCTGGAAGCCGTGCAGACACTCATCAACAATGTGGAGGGTGCGCTGAAGACTGTATCTGACCAGATGGACTCAGAGAAAGAAGGTGGAGAAAGCACTGGAACAGAAAGGTAGGCCAGACTGAGATGAGGTTATGTTCATTTGCTTGAAGGTCTCTGTGGTTCTCAGCTTTAGACTTCTTTTGTTCTTCCCTCTTCTCATAGTAAAAGTGGCGACTCACAAGACCGCGTCCTGCAGGGGGTCATGAGGGTCGGTCTCGTGGCCAAAGGACTCCTGCTGAAAGGAGACGTCGACGTTGAACTTGTGCTGCTTTGCTCCAATAAGCCTACAATCTCTCTCCTTGAACAAGTGACTGAAAAGTTATCATCACAGTTAGAGGTAGGCCCAACGTCCTGCAGCTCTTTGACTTTGTCTCCATGAAACAGTTCCAGGGTTCCCACACGTCCTGGAAAACCTGGAAAATGGTTAACCAGTTTTACAGTCATGGAAAACACAACTGTCCTGGAAAATTATTTATCTTCCGTCTACCTTATTAGTGAACAAAAATCAAACTTGGGAAAAGAAGTTAAATGTTCTTGGTAACTAATGCACACTTACCAGTAAAATATGAGTATGTATTTAAATAACCCAAGTTAAGGAATAAAATGTACATTTCACAACAGTGGGGACTAAAAGAAATAATAAAAAAAATGGCAAAGCAAACTTTAGGCTGCTCAGAAAGTAAATCAATAAAATATATTTATGAAAAAGTAGAATAAAAATAAGTATAAACCATGAATGTATAATGGTAAGACACTACATAGAAACCAGACTACAAAGATAGCTAGCAGTCAATATTCATGAGTTAGAAATGAATAAATCTTAAGTTCAGTATGATTCTATAGGAGCCAAACATGTTGGTGGGATATTTTAAAATGAACTATATTCATTTGGAGTGTGTTGGTGTCGCTGATACCTGGACTTCAGGTATAAAGGTAGCTGTTGACGTCAGGGAGTTTGACCCGGAAGAACTAAAGTTTTTTCTTTGCTGTTCAGTTATTGATGAAAATGATCAAAAATGGGATTTAAGGATGTTAATTTACGCTCAAAGCATAAATGTTTGTCATGTGCATCTGAGAAGCAATGTCTGCACTGTTTCTGATCATCAAGAAGCATGAGGTAGCATATGGAAACAGTAACATGGCATGTCAACCAGATTACTCTGGGTCAAACAGGTGAGTAGGCAATGTATAGACTCTGGCTCCTACAGATACGGTGGAGCCAGCTAGATATATTGGTCATCAAGCTTTAATCTTGTTTTTAGAAGGCTTGATTAACCTGAGAATTACCCACACTAATATTGTAACATCAGTTGGTTATGTGACATGAATCTGTGGGTGTCATTGTGCTGGTCTCTGATCAGTTTGTCATAATTTCTAAGAATGTCAGAGAATATCTGATAGTTACCTCCGCCAAGGAGGTGATGTTATTGTCGGCTTCTTGTTTTTTGTTTGTTTCTCTGTTAGCAACATAACTTAAAAAAGTTATGGATGGATTTTGATGAAATCTTCAGGAACTGTCCGGATTAGGACAAGGAACAAATGATTAGATTTTGGGAGTGACCCAGATCAGCATCTGGATCCAGGAATTTTTTAAAGGATTCTTTAACATTGCGAGATAGGACCATTTTTGGCATTTTTGCGTATTTGTATGTTTTCATGGTCAAGGACTCTAAATATTTAGATGAAATAAAGGTAGGACTAATATTTACGGTAAAAATCACAATATGGGTGAGGACTGTTGCGCTGGCGGAGGTCTGCGCTCTACGAGTGCTTTTCTAGTTCATAGATTTGTTACAGCCATAGACTGAACATCTTCCAAATCAGACATCTGGGGAGGAAGAGGCATAAACAGCTCTGGGTTAATGTGAGGTACAGCTGTAGAAAAAGGAGAAAAAGCCCTGGAAAATGATTTCTAGAAACGAGTGAGAACCCTGGATTTATGTCATTCAATGTTTGTAATATATTCCTCTCATCTTGTCTCAGGATCTGTTTGACCATTTAACTGTTGCTGCTCTCTTTCGTAGACCACCTCAGCTGGGACATATACAGTAAGCCCGAAACCTGAAGAGGCTGCCATCATTGTGTCGAGTAACAAGGGGTCCGTCCTCACTCTCACCATCCACCTGACCTCCCCTCTTGTTCGAAAGGAGCAGGAGAGTTTGGAGTCAGAAAAAGAAACAGAAAAAGAAAAAGAGGGTGAGTGTGTTGGCCTGGCTTCAGTGTTGACATGAGCTTTCTCAGGCCTGATCTGCCTTCTCTCAAAGCTCAGTCCACTGTACAGCTTCACTGCATTAGTACGAGCCGCTGTCCTTGCTCACATTATCAAATCTTTGTGGAGCTTGTACAGTGACTGTCTCAGAGTGAAGCCAGTGAACAGCCAACAGACGTTGGCTCTTCACTCGCTTGAGTGTCCCTTCGTCGTTTTGTGACACTGTGGCATTTATTTGCCTGAATTCTTTTGTAACGATGATACATTCTGCTGATTTTGTTTATTACAGTACCAGTCATTCAAACAACTTTGTTTATTCTTGTTAAATTGTTTTCCTACTTTAAGTGAAGGATTTTCAAGAATAACAAGTTTAAGCGCGCAATGCATGTATTTGATGCTGAACATGTGAACTTGACACCAGCTGCAGCAAAACTGATACGTAATGAGGACGATTTTGTGGTTTTACACGATCAAATTTATAGAGAAAGTCTGAAAGGAAGAATCATGTAGGTCATTGTACTTTCTTAGATAAACAGTTAGGTTGAACATGTGCTTCATTGAGCCCCTGTATTAACCAGCCTGGGCCCTTTTTTCACAAGTTAAACGTAAAGATTTGAAGGTAGGGAGAGTTTGAAAAGCTCCACACAAAGATCCATACCGGCCTCAGAGCAGTTTTATTTTGTTACTACACTCTGGGGCTGCACAATAACATGCTTACATAAATTTCTTTGATGCATCAGTTCATGTGCTTAAAGTGTTTTTTAACTCTTAATGCAACTTGTGCAAAAATGTTCAGAATGAAAAAAGAATGTTTTTGAGGACAAGACATAAAACTGAAACTCACAAACTGTTTCTCATTGAGCTAACTTCTGTTAGTTTTGACACTTTAAAGGAGACATATCATGCTGATGCATGATTTAATACTTACATATAATATAATAAATTTGAAAACAAGACCTTACACCCCCTTAATTTTCAAAAAATGAGATATTGTATTTTTTCTGATATCCTAGAACGAGATTTGATGCCTCTGAAAATAGGCCATTGCGAGATGTCCGCGAGATTTCAAACGTCATGACGACACAAGGTACCTTTCTTTTTATTGGAGTAATCTGATAAAACACTTCCTCCCCTGTGATGTCCGTTAGCCACAAAACCGTCACCGAGGAACACATCCACCAGCATCAGTGTTTAGCTCCCTAGCTCACACTCACTCATTACCAGCTCTGGCCTGTAGGGGGACTCAATACGCGGTCGCTGCTTTGAGCCTGCCGGAAAATACAGTAGAAGAAGAAGGACAGGCTGGCTCTGCCCTCTTGGCAGCTCTGATGAAACTGACCAATCGGAGCACAAAGGGTTGTGATGTTGCGAGGTAACTGTAGGTCAGTCTGAGAACCGAGTGTTTCAACGAGTGCTTGATAATGGCCTAAAATGAGGATTTTGAGAACGCTATTGTGGGGCAATGAAGGAACTAAATGACTTGTACTGAGGGCAGAAATGCTTTACAGGCATCCTAGTCTGGCATAGTGAAAAGGAGAAACAAGCATGATATGTCTCCTTTAATCATAGTAAGAAAGATGTATTTGTGTAATGTAAGTAATGGTTATCAAAGTGTTTGTCAGGCTGAGCAGTCCCCTTAATGTATCAACTCATTTTCTATCAACGCCTAAAGAGCATTATGTGTGACTTGAAGAGGACTGAGAATTTGGATCATGGCCCAAAATAATATATGACTACAAATATGATATCCCTCCTCTTTCTGCATTTTTATTTTATCAGTATTGTTATTTTCAGTTTTTTAACAGAAATGTTCAATACTAAGAGAAGCCTGAGTACTCCTGAGTCTTATGTCTAGTCCAGTGAGTTCTCCAAAAAACATTTGAGCTACATATTAAGAAATCTGCATGTGTTTTAAAGTGGAGTTGTCATAAATTACTGCTTAAGTATTAGGCCTTGGACAATACTCTTTTCTTCCGATTCGATTTTTTAGGTGCCGATTCGATTTAATTGCGATTCTACAATTTGCAGATTTTTGCAATTTTCAGTTAGCTTTTTTAACACCAGCGAAAAAGATGAACAATGATGATGCCTACAGACCATATCAGGAAAAATACACATCACATGTGAGTCTGTTTTTAGGATTTATTCAGCAATATATTTTAACCAGCTGTTTATATCAACCAAGCAATCAAACTTTATTCATATAGCACTTTTCCTACAACATATGTAACTCAAAGTATAGTCTCTCTTCAAAAGCCTGGACTGCATTAAAATTGGCTTATTAACACAGACTAAAAAGAAGCATTTAAATTTGGAAAAAAGATTTTTGAACAGAAAAATTGATTTAAAAATCGTCAAACAAAAAATCCCGAAGCTTACGTTAATCAATTTTTTCTCCCACCCCTATTATGTATAGATCAGGCCATTATCAGTCAAAGGTTAAGAGTGTTCATACGCCACTGCAGAAGATCAAATTAGAGGAGCCGAGAGAGCACTGACCTCTGCCAAGGCATTTCTTAGCACAGTTATTAGTTTAAATGTGGGAAACCACCCAATCATACAATATCTAATAAAGACAGTGGTAGAAGAAAGAGCTCTAGACAAACTGCAGGACATCATGAACTATGTCAGTCACCCTTTCCTTAACAGGTTCAGGACCAACAGACTGAGAAGCTCTTTTGTCCCTCAGACCATTAGACTGTACAGTAAACAGCCTGTAGACATAGTTTTAGATTTTATTTTATTCATGTTTTTGGTTATATTTATCCTTTTATTTATCTGCTTTACAAACTGCTACTGGAATCTAAATTTCCCTGAGCGAGTCTTCCAAAGGGATGAATAAAGTTCTGTCTAATCTGATTTCACCTAATTAACAATCCTGTAAATAGAAACCTGGATCTGGACTCAGATTTCATAATCACCAAAATCTAACCTCTTCATCCTTGTGCCATGACCAACATTCCCTGAAAACTTCATCAAACCAGTTTATTACTTTTTGAGCTTTTTGTACACAAACAGACAAATACCTTAAAACACACATTCCCTGGTGGAGGTAACAAGAATTTGCCTTAATGAAACACAGTCAACTGTAAGAGCTCAGAGAGCAGAAACCTTCACTGAGGCATGTCTGATATTCTGAGCTGAGTTATTTAAATGTGGGAAACTGCCCTTTCACGCAAAGTTAGCAAGTCCTTAGCTCACTTCAGCTCTCTGTTACCCCTTTTCCACCAAGCTGGTTCCAGGGCTGGTTCGGAGCTAGAGCCAGCTTAGCACCAGTTCTTTGGTTTTCCACAGACTAAGCACCGGTTGCTGGCTCTCAAAACCGGTGCTTGGCAAGCACCAACTCTTTGCTGGGCCAGCAGAAAGAACCACTTTACGTCGGGGCTACGGGCTTACGTCAGGGGGTGGGGGCGGGTAAAAACACGGAAGCACTCTTACCCGTCTTCTCAAGCGTGATCGATGTTCGTTGCATAGTCGTCGAGCAACATTAACTTGCTGGATCGCCAACTTTTTCTCTACAAAGGAAGGCTCGAAAAGCCAACAGCAACACTTGAACCGCAACGTAGTCCTCCATCTTTGTAGTGGCAATTGAATTCGGCGCTAGTTGTTATGGGAAACTAGCGTGATGTATGCAGACGTATACATCGACGTGATGACGTAGCCCTCTGGCCGGCACCCATTTGTGGAAAATCAAACGGTTCTTAACCGGTTCGCAGTTGAACCAACTGCGAACCGGCTCTAGCACCAGCACTAGCACCAGCCCTGGAACCAGCTTGGTGGAAAAGGGGTATGTGTGTGTATGAGCGAGCGGCCCGCCCCCCCCCAAAGATGGAATGACTGACAGATGCTCACTCCACGAAATCCGCTATATAACCAACGCACTCCGGTGTTAAGAAAGTTGCACAGAGTGAGCCATCTTCTCATCCAGCCTGCTTGATAGAAAGAGAGGAGGAAAACAAACATGTATGCACGTGCCAGTTTATTGAGGCCAGCGAACTTACCAAAGACGTTTTTATTTATCGTGCGGTTAATTGATTTATTGATCATCGTGACAGGCCTGTGCTCATAATATGATTCATTGACCCTAAAACCAAACCTGAGCTCCTGCAATCAAGTTGATATCAGTATTATTTGTTCATTATTTAGTGAAAACAATCTTTCACTAGTGGGAATTGTTCAAATCACTACCGAAGTCTAACATTTTGAGTTTGGGCCATCACTGATGTCTCCTGCAAATTTCAGCAAAGTTAGTTTTTGTGTAATGTTGCTAACAAACGAACAAACTCAGGTAGAACATAACATCCTTGATGGAGGTAAAATGTTAAATTTTATCCTCTAAGATTCCTTGATCTTTATTGTTACTCTGATCACTGCCCAGATATTGGGGCTGGGCGATATGACCTAGAAATAAAATCTCCGATTTTTTTCCACAACACTCGATTTTGATCTATTTTTCCCTCCCTAAAAGAAACAAAACTCCCAGTGACATAAAAATGAAACAAATTGAGTTTTGCCTTTATGTTGTCTAAATGTTTCCCTCTTAAAGTCAAAGTCTGGGTCATAAAAGGTTGATTATGTAGTAGAAATGTAGGCAGGTTTGTCTACATAAACACTAAAAGGCTGAGTTACTTTTACAGTCTTAGCATGAAACTCTCTGATCAACATTTGATCTACTTAAATAACAAATACAAGCCTATAAAAGTGCTTGTGCAAACCCTACAAGGCCGACCATCATGAAAATTATATTTATTTTCAAAAATTGCAACTATTAACAATTGGACTAAGGCAAGAAAAAAATCTTGGTTTTTAATTTTTTAAATCTTCTGCAGAAAATAATTCGAATTAATCCATTTTTTGCCCAGCTCTACCAGATATACTTCTTTTTTGTGCCATGTGCAACATTACCTAAAAATTTTACCGTAATCTGTTTATTACCTCCGCCAAGAAAGTTATGTTTTCGGGGCAGTTTGTCTGTTTGTCTGTCCGTCCCTCCGTCCGTCTGTCTGTCTGTCCATCTGTGAACAAAACAACTCAAAAAGTAATGGACGGATTTTGATGAAATTTTCAGGAAATGTTCAGCATGGGAAAAGGAAGAACTGATCCAATTTTGGTGTTGGTCCGGATCAGCGTCTGGCCGCCATGGCTAAAAATGTGATTTCTGTGAATAACTACTGAACTAAAATAGATATCATTATGAATCCAATTGTTAATGGTGTGTTTTCATGGTCAAGGAATCAAAATATTGACATGAAATAAAGGTAGGACTAATATATATGGTCAAAATCACAATATGGCTGAGGACTGTGGCGCTGGTGGAGGTCTGCGCTCTCCGAGTGCTTTTCTAGTCATTTTTTTTTTATCTCGATCTTAGTCAGAAAGACGAATGATGAAACAAACATGAGTTTGTGTTGATAATTATTGGGGGGCAGATTATCCGAGTTTTAAACATAGTGTAGAAAACAAATTAAAACGTGCACATAGTTGGTATGGTTTACTTTGTGTTGTGATATTTTTATTAGCCTCCCCAGAGCACCTTTTGATCAGGGATTTCATCAGTTTTGCTGCAGCATGGAGCACTCGTGTACAAACCCTTTTAATGCTTGTGATTTACAACTGATTGCCTCTAAGTTTGTCAAGTTTTGTAGGAACGCTGGACCTTTGACCAACTGGACATGCTGTCTCTGGAGGGGGGGAAAGCAGTAGACCCCGCCAAAGCCAAGCATCAGAGGAAAGGGGTTGTCAACATAGATTACCCAGAATACCCTCTGACAACAGAAGACTGTGACTTAATGACAGTCTTCACGTGCACTTAAACACAGCACGTTTGAGTCACCGAGGCTCTGTGAGGTTAAATTGTTGCTGTTGTCGGGTTTTATGATTTAAAAACTGGGCTCTTGACACCCCCTTGTCCATGCTGCTGGTGGCTAAGGGAAAGCTGCTTCTCCTTGAGCTGCAAGACAGAGCCCAACCCCCTTGGTCAAACTGTACCTTTTCTTCTTACTCCACCTCGTCAGTAGAAACGCGAACAGTCAACGATCCGCCAGATGTTCTGGACAGGCAGAAATGCCTAACTGCCTTGGCGTCTCTCCGCCACGCCAAGTGGTTTCAGGTTTGCATTCACGTCCATTTAAGTATGAGGTTGAGCTTTTCAATGACTTGTCTTCTCATTGTCCCTTTAGATTGTACTTTTAACAGTGCTGTTAGTTTTTCATGATGTGAACCTGAATTATAACCACACTCTTCTAGTGATCTATGCCATTGACACATGCCAGCATATAATCTATTTATTGACATCAGACTGAATGCTTTAAATATAAGCACTACTAATACTAGTTGAGTTGTGTTAATTTCTCTCTGTTGACCAGAGTTTAGTCTCATGATGTTGTTTTCTTTCATGTGTAATAACTCTTAATTGCAGTAGCTTCTGTCTGTGTCTCCAGGCAAAAGTCAACAATCTGAACTCTGCTGTTGTTGTGATCCGGATCATGAGAGACTTGTGTAACCGGGTTCCCACATGGACGCCACTTTCAGGATGGGTGAGACAAACACTGTTAAATGTAGAGCTGCAGCTATCGAATCTTTTTGTAATCGATTACTCTATCAAATTTTTGCAGAGTAATCAGATAACAGTTACATTGCGCTCACTGCGATATTTTTATTTTATTTTTTTTTACATTGAATCACTACACATTATTAGTAACCCACAAAACAGAAAAGCCAGGTCACTTAAATTAACAACTTATTTTTCTTATTTTGTACATTCTGAGCATAAATGGGATCTAAAAATCAAAATCTATGCTTTTATTTCTACTCTGGGCCATATCTTGCTTTTTCAGTATTTTTTTTAAGTTTGGTTATATTTTTTTTGTGTTCAGGCTCGTCTCTTTTTGCTAAATTATTGCCTTTACTACTGTACCGTATTTATGATTTTATTTTGCTTACTTTCCTATCCCATCTTATCTGCTCCTCCATATCTACATTACCAGTGCCAAACAACCAAACTAAGAACAAAAGACTAAATATATACCCAAATATTCTATTAATTGGACTGACAATAATGCACTGATTGAAAGCAGGAGCAAACAGAGTCTTGTGAACACATTAACATGACAGAAAGCCTGATAGAGCAGATTGTAGAGCAAAAACAACTAAATAAATTACCAAATTTAAATTAAGCAGTATCCTGGGAATAGCTCCAACACTGCTTAAAGCTGTCAGAATAGCACCTCCATTGTTTAACTTCAACTTTATTATAACCCCGTGGGAAAATTGTTTTTCAGCAGCAGGTCTCAGCACACAAGTACATAATAACACATTAACATATAGGCATCACTTGAGTTCGGGAAAAATCTGGAAAAATCCTGAACTCAAGTGATAAAGGACGGAACTTAAACCAGAAAATGCCAAAAAACAAGAATCAGGCAAAACCCATAAAGTCCATTCAATCATCGAAGTGCTGTGCAGTAGATAAATAAACAGACACAACAGGAAGTCTTGTAAAGGTCATGGATAACACTGGGGAGTGAAACCAGTTGTGGGTCAGTTTTTTACCACTTATGTTGTTGTAAACGTGTAGAAAAGTTCTAACCTGGCAAGCCAGATGGACAGCTCAATATATCTGCCCCAGAAATATTTCACTAGTCCATCTGGGTAGGAGCCCTTTAAATTTGTATACAGGGGCAGAATGTTAAAAAAAACCCACAAGCTTGTGATTGGACATTCGTTTAGCTCATCACATTCATCATAGACCAATCCACATCAAGCAGGGTTGCCTCCTATAATGTAGCATACATAGTGGCTAATGTAGCGGCTAATGGCTAACAACAGTCAACAACAGTTCATGGATGTTAGCCATAGCAGCTAACTTAGCCGCTAACCGCTAACAACAGTTAATGACCATTAGCCGTTAGCCGCTAAGTTAGCTGCTAACAGCTAACGGCCTTATACTATCATCTTACACTAAATTGTACCACACAGATGATTCATTTAACACTTAAATGTGACATGAACCTCGTCAAAGACAATCCCTACAAGTAAACTTCTGAGGAGGGCAGATTTCGCCAAGTTTCACCGAGCAGCCATGAGGGCAATAGGCTAATCGGCATGTCCGTTCTCAACTTCCAGTTCTCAACTTCCGGTTGTCGTCATGTCCACATTCTGCTGCTCCCGCCTCTCTTCCCTGATTGGGCCGTTAAGAATTCAGCCGAGTGAATTCGTTGGACAACGGAGGCTGGCAAGACGGACCTGCAGGATTTTAGAATCAGGCAGGTCTGTCTGCTCTGCAAGGCTAGAAAAGTACAATCAAGAGCTAAAATGTAAACAAAGAAAAACTCCCAAATAGAATAGTTATGTCTGTTTGAGCCACAGGCTAATGCTCGGTGATTTTCTGTAGTTTTATTTTTTGCTGGTGTTCTTGTCACTGGTGAAAGCATGAGGCGGTATCTGCAGATTAACAGTTTGTGCAAAAACTGGTCAAAAATCTCCAGACAGATTCAAACTCCTGCGTCTTCATGTGTCTGTTTGTGAAAAGATTGGCTTCATTGGGAAGTGTACGTGTCGTCACACTGCAGTTTCTTTACAAACCCACATCCCCATGGCCTGATATGCACACTACTGCATTTTCAGTCGTTCTCATGGATCTGTGTGACCGCTCATTTGTTTCTGGTGACAATGCTGTCATGTAAACAAGTAAATTGCTGTTTGGCCCGCCGTGTGAAGCTGCTTTGAGTCGTGGAAAAGACTAGAGAAGTGTTTTATAAGCTCAAGTCCATTTAGTATTATCAAAGGGTTTGTACGTACTCCTGAGTTTGATGTAAACGTTCTGCAGGTTTGTTTAGTCTGCAAACTCGATGTGATTTTGAACTCGGTCCTCAATGGGTTCATCTGTTGGCACGTGTTTTTTTTCTTAACAAATCAAATAGTGTACATTTGCACGTTGTAAATAGTTTGTTCTACATCTTATGAGTGATCTTAACTAACCTTAACTATATATGCTCTTATCCTCGTGCAGCCACTGGAACTCCTAGTTGAGAAAGCCATTGGTACATCTGAGAGACCAATGGGTGTAGGAGAATCCCTGCGAAGGGTTTTGGAGTGTGTTGCATCAGGAATCTTACTCGACGGTAAGCTGCCTATTTTCCAACTATCCAGCGTAGATGCTGTTGCACCTTAGAGCTGGATGATATGGCTTTAAATAAAATCCTTTATTATTTTTCCACAACACTTGATTTATGATTTTAATCGATTTTTTTCCCACTCATATTGTCAAAAATATTCCAAAACCAAATAGAATCTCCCTCTTAAAGTGAAAGTGTTTGTCATAAAATGTCGATTATGCAGCTGAAATGTAGGCAGGTTTGTCTACATGAACACCGAGGGTATCGGTATCAGCGAGTACTGACTCCAGGCACCATCCGATACCACATAATGTTTTAAATTAGTAGTCCATTTACTGTTTAGCACTGTTAATCTCTGGCATAGTTCTTCCTCGCTGGTCTTAAAACAGTAGTGCTGTGCTGCCACCTGCAGGCACCTGGAGGAAGTGATCCCATGACCCAGACACACGTGTCAGAGCAGGATGACACAAGGTTTAGAGCTAAGCTAACTAGCCTGATAATGCTGTGTCATTGCTATAATTATTCATATTTACAAAGGGTTTAACTTGAAGATAATCATCTCACTGTCATGCAGGTGTAGCATGATATTTTTTTGTAACATACTGGTGCCGGATCGGTAGTCAGTATCGGGTGATACCCACAGCACAAGTATCGTTATCAAGAGGGAAAAAATGGTAACAGAACTTCTCTAGGTATTTCCACAGTATATTAACATGAAACTCTGATCACTATTTAATTTCATTTAAAACATTTATACAAAAGTGCCTAATAGGGCCTACCATAATGAATACTGTAACTAGGGATGCACAATATTGGATATTTGCCAATATCCGATATACCAAAATTTATTTAATTGATTATCACAACACTGATATTTCTGGTCAAGAGCACTCTCTGTACCTAACAAAAATGGACTTATATCTTTCAGCGTCACAGTAAATTTTTGTGAGGAACAGATATAAGCAAGAAAAGCAGCATTTGATTCCTACAAAAATGAAACTCTTGATTTATAAATGTACCCATGCAGTGATGAGAAAGTGCATCAATTATGTACATTTATGTAATTTGCTGATATTCCAGCCAAAATATGACTAAAATGTGGCTGATATATTGTCTGTAAATAATTGCAAATACCGATATTTATCTTTATAGGCTGATATCAGCTGATACTGATATCAAACTGCTGATATTGTACATCCATAGCTGTAAATTTTCAGTGTTTTTATTTTCATTCATTGCATCAGTGGAGAAGTTGTAAGTTGAAGAAAAAAAAGATTTTTCTTTTTTTTTAAATCTTCCGCATAAGATAATTTGAATTAATTTATGTATTTCCCAGCCCTATTGCCCTTGCGTTGGCATTGTTTTACAAGTGTTGCTGCTCCTGTGTGTAGATGGTCCTGGAGTCAAAGATCCTTGTGAGAAGGAAGCGGTCAATGCCGTTGAATGTCTGAATCTGCAGCAGCGAGAGGACATCACTCAAAGCGCTCAGGTACGATCAGCCTGCCTCGTCATATCAGCACCGTCGTATTTTTGAATCTATTAGAAGTGTCTAATTTAATGATTTCTGTAGTTTGCCCTGAGGCTGTGTGCGTTTGGACAGCTGCATAAAGTTTTGGGAATGGATTACAAACCCATGAAGCCCAGGAAGGGGGCCTTTGGCAGCAAAGATTTCTCAGGTAACTAAAAAAAAGTCTGTTCATTCCCATGTCTGCTGAGTTTACCGTCACAAATCTGCTCCAGTTCACTTTTGGTTGTGTTTTGAAGATCAACTCCCGCCTCCTGGACAGTTCAGTCTCCCGGCAAAGAGGCCTTACGCAGAGGTGGAAAAGGAAGAGAGCGAGCCTCACCTGAACAGCAAACAGAGGAAGGCTCTGAAATTTCAGAAGCGATTTCAGAGGAAATCATGTAAGTTAAAACATCCACAGCTTATTGAAATAAAATACCTTAAGATTAAATAAAAATGATGGCTAAAAGCAGGGCTGCTCCATTATGGCTTAGTTTAATAATTTAGTAGATATTGAAATAATGATTATGAAACACAGTTGATACTGACTTTATAACTCACACCAGCTGATGTTGTTTAATGTACACACCACTGTCCTTTAAACATGAATTAACAAACAATAAATAAAAATAGACTTGTAAAATTAGAAAAATCTCAAACTAATTCTAACAATAAAAAAATCAAGAAAAAAAGTTTAACATGCTATGCCTCGCTCACTCGGTTTTCATAAATGTGGAAGGCATTCCTTGTAATTTAAATTAAAGCTTGATCATTTCCCAGCTCTAGCTTAAATATTCAAGTCTTATTAAATATTTGAACTAGGGATGCAAACAATTAATCGATTATCGATTAATTGTTGATAAGAAATTACTTGATTAAAGTAAATTAATTGCAATTAATCGAAGAAGAAGAAGACGACAACAACAACAAGACAAACAAGAAGTGGTAAGCTGGCAGGATGAAGAGTACAAGATGGAGTTCGGTATGGAACCACTTTAAGTTGGTTAATGACGACAAAGACGCCAAATGCACCATCTGTGAAAGTATTTTAAAGTACAACTCCTCCACAACTTTGCTAAGTTATCACCTCAATACATCACATTCTGTTAGGAATAAATCTTTTATTAAGGAATATGATTTGCATTTTCTCTTTCATAAGAAAAATAGCATTTTCATAGAAAGGAACCTTTTGATTCAGAGGGGAATTCAGCTTCACAGAAAAATTGCCGCTTATCAATTAATCGATCATCGATCGTTAAGATAAAACAACTATCGATTAATGAATTACTCGATAATTTGCATCCCTAATTTGAACCCATGATGCAGAATGTCAGCTTTGTTTTTTCTTGTGAGCAAATTATTAAGACACTATTTTCAGGTTTGTTTAAAAAAAGAGACTTTGCAACTTTTATTCAGCCACAGCAGCAGACTGGTCTCAACTACAGTCTGGAAGTATTTAATTTAAATTCAGTATTCTATCAATCAATCAAACTTTAATACAGCGCTTTTCCTACAACATATGTAACTCAAGTGTTGCTTCATTTCATCTATTTGACACTTTTACGCTCATTTTTGTCCGTGTTCAGCACTAAAAGTCAGACTCCTGATGTACCACAGAGACTTTCCTTATATTTGCCATTAAATATTTTGAGTGTGAATCAAGAAACTGTATTTTCAAGTACTGGTTCAAATAGATAAATATGGAAGTACGGTTAAAGCTGGTGTCTACGATTTGAAACCGCAGCCTGCCCCTCCTTCCCTCACCTCTCTCCTCCGTGTTCCAAGATCCCGCCCCCAGCTCGTGACGCCTCATATAGCCCCCTCGGACTGAGCTACGAGCGACTAGCACAATATATCAGCAGCAAACTCAATCAAAAACAGCTCAGCTCAACTGAAAGTATCAAACACGACAGACATCTCCCTTATAACACACAGCAGTAGCCATTTCAACTAGACCGGCGGCAATGCGGGTTTGGCGCCGCCAGAGCAGAGCCGAGTGTGGGGGAGGATTAATCTTTCTCAGCCTGTCCTCCCAGCTCAGCATACAGTGCTAACGATTAGCGGCTAACAGGCTAACCCGCTCCCCTACAAGTTATTAGCTGCACAGGCACAAACTAACCAGAGTTATTCAGCAGACATCTCACACTGTAGTAAACAAAGCCATTACCTGCTAAGCCTGCGATCAACCAGGCGAACGGCCGATGCTGAAGGCTCTCCAGAGGGAGAGGGAGGCGGATTCCTGGGTTCGGCGCTAGGCTTTCCGGCTCCCTGATATTTCAGTAGCTAACGCTGCTAGCTGCTCACCGGAGGTAGAGGGGAGGAGGCGGGACCATGGGCATGACGCTGCGTACTGCGTAGTGAGGGAGACGAGGATTGGATGGACTCATGGACTAACTCACGGACCAATTAATAGTCGCAGGTTCTTAGGCTTGATTGGTCAGCTAGTATGCAGCTTTTCAGCAGATATACTAATGGATTTTTTTCATTCTTTTTGGTCTTTATACTGTGTAGATAGGACCATAGGACCATAACAGCCTTATAAACAGTGTTATTAATATGTACAAAGCTTCCAAATCGTAGACCATAGCTTTAACCTCATGGATAAATATTCTTTTTGTCAAAAGTTCATATTTTCTACTGCAGGACTTTACCAGTTTGTTGTCAGCCCAAATCGAACCAACACATTCACACTGATGACGTTTTTGTGACTTTTATCTAAATGCAGCTTGATTTTCAAACACATTTAGAAAAATTAAAAGGCTTCGATGTATTTCCCAAGGCCAAGAATAATTCATTAACACCTACAATCCAAAAACCCTTTAGTGACCTAGATTGGAATTTTAATTAAAGGGGAAATTTTATAATTCATAGGTCACACACAAGAATGAAAAAGCTATGTGGGTTATGACAGGCTCTAAAGCCATGCTTAAAACTGATGAAATTTAACATGGTGTATAAGAATATGATCATATGTAGATATTTGGACAAAAGAGGAGGTAATGTACTAAATTGAAGGATGACTGCTTTGTTTTGTTGGTTGTTTGTTATTGTTTTTGCATTTGTTTTGTTTTCATTTTGTTTCGTTAGATCACAAAATTATTACAAAGAAACTACTTTTCTTTTCTAATATTTTATTTATTTAATTAATGAATTGATTGATAAGGGGATGACTCACTTGATAAGTTTCATCTCTTCCATTTCTTTTCGAATATACTGTATATAAGAACTACACTATATTATTTCTTCTATCTCTGAATTTCTTGTCTCTTTTTTTAATATAACATTCTGCTTTTTTGATATGCAACAGTTGTTAAATATCTGTCAGACAGACAATCTAATTATTTCGTGATTTACTCTTTCAAGAAAGGGGCTGGTTATCATAAGACTTAATTCTTCTTGCTCGTTTTCAATCATGTATGAAACGTGGAACTTTTATTTTCATGATACAGGAAAAAAATGAAAAATATAGTAGAAATAAATAATAAAGGTTCAATTCAGTTCATTTTATGTCTTAATTTTAACAACAGTCAATAAAAAGGATTAGCATTTTGTTTGTTTGTTGACTGTTTGTTGATGCTTTGTTTTGTTTTTGGTGTGTGTCACTCCTGTGCCTTTAAATAGCCCCCTTGGGGACAAATAAAGTGGTTTAATTGAATTGAATTGAAATGGACTTGATTGAATTGGATAGGAGCACTCAAATATATCATTGATGAGCAACAGAGCCGCAGATGTAATCCTACAAAATATGTTCAACTGGTTGTGTTTTTACCTGTTATGGTACCTGTGGAGGTAATTTTCACTTTTTCACGTCATCATTGCCCGCCCCCACTCACTCGGGGCCTGGAGGCCCACATAGAACACTGGACAAAACTTAACTTTCTTTATCTCACTCCTTTTATCGATCACAACTTAGTAGCGCCAACAGTATCAGTTGCAGTTGCAGGTTGATCACCTCAAAGAAAATAGGCAAAGACTCGGTCTGTCATTAAACAGATTTAAATCAGTTTCCTCATTGTCTTTTTTAAATAAATTGTTAAATGAAAGAATGAATTAAGCAAATGTATTAATATACTTTCTTAATCATTAAAAGTGTTTAAATCATTTAACCTTGCAAAATTGAAAAGTTTTAAACAGTTTTAAATTGAAATTATTATACCCTCTCATTTTAATGCATTCTTTACCCTTAAAGATTTAAACTTATTCATAATTTTAACTCAGACTTACACATTTTAACTGATTTTAACTACTTTAATGAATAAAATACATTCAGACTTAATGATAACGATTGAAGCTTGTATTGCAATCAGATTAAACAATCTCAATCTAAATAAGACTGCCTGAATGAGGTTAACAAAGGAAAGGAGTTAAAGAAAAGTGAAGTTTGCATGTTCTTCCTGTTCTGCATGGGTTCTCTCCGGGCACTCCAGCTTCCTCCCACAGACCCAAAACATGCTCATTAGGTTAAGTGGTGACTCTAAATTGCCCTTTGGTATGAGTGGGAGTGTGAATGGTTATTCGTCCCTCTATGTTGCCCTGCCATCGACTGGCAAGTGTATCTGTCTGCGGCTTGCAAGACGGAGGCGTGTCCTGTAGTGGGCGTGTCCTGTAGTGGGTTCTGTCGTGTAGTGGGCGTGTCATGTAGGTTAAGGGTTAGCAGATGGGTGACGTTAGGTTTTATTTGTGTAGGTTATTATAACATTAAAAGGGGAGACTTCAGTTTAGGCACTAAAAGGGTGATGGTTAGGTTAAGGGTTAGCAGATGGGTGATGTTAGGTTTTATTTGTGTAAGAGAAACCACAGACCAAACGTTCTTTTCCCTCTTATTTTTCGTCTTCTTGCTTTTTATAAACTTTTAACAGTGTCTCGCGTGGTTTTCCGTGATTTCTGTCTTAGCTAGTGGGCGTGTCGTGTAGTCATTACGTCATTACGCGACACGCCCACTTCATGACACGCCTCCGCCTTGCGGGCCGCAGACAGACCCTTCTCTCGACTGGCGACCGATTCAGTCTGTACCCTGCCTCTCGCCCAATGACAGCTGGGATAGGCTCCAGGCCCCCGCAACCCCGAAAGGGACAGCCGGGTATAGAAAATGAATGAATTAATGAATGAAATTATTAGTCAACACAAACTTTAATTAATTAAGCATATTATTTTCTCTCAGATTTCTAGTATTTCTAGCTTTATAGAAATAATATAGATTCAGTGTTTATCAGCGTTTGGATATAATTGGTAAAGGTTAAACTGATTTAAAGTCTTCAGATGCGTCAGAACACCTTTCTGTTTGTTTATTGCAGTCATTGCTCCGTGTGGTTGCTTATGTTTTTGTTGTTTTTCTGTTCCCAGTTTCTGATGACTTCAACATGAACGCGGTGATGCGTCTGAACCAGTACAGACCCGGTCTGGAGTACCGGTTGACGTCCCAGACCGGTCCAGTCCACGAGCCTGTGTTCACCATGGTTGTGGACTTGAATGGAAAAACCTTCGAGGCAACAGGACCTTCAAAACGAGCTGCCAAGCTGAATGTGGCCACCAAGGCAAGACGTTCATAAAGCTGATTTTCTGTGTAACCCTGATGATGAACTTTTCTGTTCAGGACACCTGAGCCGTGCTGGTGTCATCACTGTGCTAACAGTGTGTTTGTCTGTGGTCTCTGGTTTTATCACTCAGGTCCTGCAGGATCTTGGTCTGCCAACAGGCTCAGATTCAAGACCAGCACAAGCTGGCAGCTCTGAAGCTGCCCTGGAGTTGGACAAAACACCCTCCATGGGCTCAGCTACGTCAGAGGAAGTATGAATCTCATTTCTATTCAGAAGTTATGAATTTGAACTCCTCTGTGCTCGACAGTTACTCCTTGTTCAGCTCTGGCTGGTGTCCATAGAGTTTTAAATATTCAGATAATGCCACCTAGTGTCCAATGAGATGAACTTCATTTATTTATTTATTTAAATATTTTATTTTCAAAGTTTTCAAGAATATGCAAAGTATAAAAGACATAACAAAAGAAAGAGATGAAAAAATATAGAGAAGACTGCAACACAAAAGAGCTGCCAGATAAAGTTACAATTACAACTTAAATGAATGCAGTGTCGTTCATGAATACATGATCAGGTGTCATGAAATGCCAATAAAACGTATATAAATTGAGACTAGTTTTGCATGGCAGCTATTAAATGAACCTGGTTGTCAGGAACAGAGCACGTTATGTGAAATTCTACATTAAAAAGACATGAACAGCATGTCTGCAGTGCAGCATCATGCGCTGGCCAATCTGTTTTTGCTATAAATGCCTTATAGTTTTTAACTAACACATAAATATATATATCAGTACCCATACATACCATAATTTATCTAAAACTGTTGAAACTTGATGAATGTACTTCTTATTAGACTTCCAGTCTGATTGTGTTTTACATTACACAGATAAAACAGACTCCATGTTAATAGACAGTAACTGCCTGATGACTTAATTTAGACTGTCTACAGTTTGTAAACATGTAAACAAAATAGCAAAACTAGACTTGAACTTTTTTTTCTTGTGTTTTCATTTAAAAATTAACATGGGCCACACAGTTGAATGAAGACATGGTAGATAGTGCTGAGCATGCTGTCACTCACTCCTCTCACTCACTGCAGAAATTAAAGTTTTTTTATTTACTTGTAGCATGTTTCAGACAAACTAAACCCAAAAGGAGGAGTCTGACAGTATCACAGAGATGATGGCCTTTAGAAATTAAAGGCGTTCTTGGCTCATTAACACCTGTTAATGCAGAGGATGAGCTGTCACACTTTCCTATATTAGATAATGGTAGATCTCTTGATAAATTTGGTCCTTTTTATGCCATCAATTTAATATTTTGCTCTGCTGATGCAGTTTGTGTTCTCCCTCCATCTGTTTTAGATTGCTGTGTTACACATGAGTAATCCACATCTTCATGCATATCAGCTAGATTTATAACTGCATATGGTCTTATTTTCACATGAGAGCTGTTTTTGTTTGAGTCAGGAAATATAAAACTGAAGAATATTTATATTCCATCAGGCTTAGGCAAAGAGAAGCAGCAGAAGAAGAGGGGAAGTCCTGTGCATTAAAAAAAGAGATGAAATGAAGAAATGTCATTTCTGAGCGAGGTTGAAGAAAAACATCTCAAACTGTATTTTTATATAATAACTAAATATCTTCATCAGACCACAGATGCCTGTGTGGACTGGATTATTATTATCAGAGGACCTTTCTGTTTTGAAAAGCAGGAGCTTCTGCTGTATAATTTTCTAATGTAATGTTGTTTAAAGAAGGTTTATTTTGTAGGAGACTAAAAACAAAAACATCCACAGCTGTTACACATTATCGGCTATTAGAGCCATACTATAAGGATACAGCCCCTCTGCTACTAACTCAAAAAAATGCATCAGATTCAACAAATTAACCACTTGAGAAATAAGAAGCTGGATTTACCAGTGTGAAAAAGATTTAGAGTCAACAAAGAAGGTTAGAAATAATGAATCAACCTGTAGTGCAGTTATTTTAGCATCATAGATACAGTATATATGATGACTCAGACTTAGTTCATACCAAACCTGTAATCCATGATTTTTTTGTTCATTGTTCAGTACATTTTAAAATATATTATTAACTCTAAACATCTACTGTCTGTCTAAATTCTGTAAACAGGGTGGCCAGGGTCCAATCTTGACTAAGAATGGAAAAAACCCTGTGATGGAGCTGAACGAGAAGCGCCGCAGTCTGAAGTATGAGCTGTCGGCAGAGACGGGAGGATCACATGAGAAGTGCTTTGTCATGGAGGTGAGTTGGCTTAAGACATTTATTTATTTATTATTTCAATTTCCACTGTGCATTAAAGAAAACAAATTTACTAAGGGTGCACCGAACATTCGGTGGCCGAATATTTTCGGCCGAATAGTGCAAAAAAAGCCATATTCGGCCTTCGGTGGAGTGAGGCAATAACAAGGCCGAATAGTACCCCCCCTCAGTAAGGGTCAGACACTCTCTTATCCACCCTGCTGAAAACAACACAGTCACATGGGGTTAAACTCTTGACGAAGCTCTGCTGCACTCGGCCGTATAACTTGAATGAAAAGCCGACGGCTGAGCCCGCAAATAAGAGGAGGACGAAAGACTAAACTATATTTCACGGAACACACAGCCTGGTCTTTGAATTTAAGTTTGCCGTCAACGGTGTAGAACCGAAACTACTTCCACACAGCTTTCCTCAGAACAGTTAGAGCTGTTTATGTCTCCACTCGGAGCGGAAACTCTTTGGCTCGAGAGAGCAGCGGATGTGTCTGAGGGTCAAGCTACGCTCACAGCGCCCTCTGTTGGGCCAGGCAGTCCACTGCTCCAGACCTGATGTGTCGCCATACTCAATATTTTACATTCATATTTATTTACAGTTCAATTACGGATATTTATTCCCATATTTGATCAGTTATTCAAATATTGAATATAAAGTGACAGCTTTAAAGCAGTATTGTTGGTATTATTGGTCTATTGGTATATATCCATCAGTGTACATTAATATTTTTTAATACATGTTTTGTTTTGTTTGAAGGCTTAATATAAGTGAAAACTTTGTTGGGCTTCTTTTGAAAAGCAAAGGCTACTGGAATATTAAAAAATGTCATAACATTTAATAAACAATTACTTTCTTTTAAAAACATGTCTAAAAATGTACTGTAAACTATTAATGCACTATCAAAAAATATAGTGAACTACTTTGCGCTGCATTGGATATTCGGTTTGGTATTCGGCCCAGCATTTATTTATGCTTCGGCTTCGGCCACAAATTTTCATTTCGGTGCATCTCTAAAATTTAACCAATATGGCTTGTAAATACCAAAATATTTGGAACATTCAATAATGTGAGTTTCCTTCATTTGTGTCTCATTTCTGTGCATTTATTAACCCTTTGGTCTCCATGTAGCTGTTTGCAGCCACTAGGGGGAATAATTACGTCTTTTTTGACCATAACTTTCACTCTATTTAAGAGCGTAAAATAAGTGTGGTGAATTAATAATACATATATTATACATTTTGAAAATGTGACTCTAACAATACACTGTGAACAAATGTACTACCCTTTCAACCTGTTGTGGCTCTGAACAGCCACTAACTGGAGCTGCTTTAATAAAATAAAACAATATTTTTTACAGATTTTTGTTGCTCAGATCTCTTCATCAAGGTCTGCCCTGATAAAAATATTGAATATTTAAAAACAGAGGATTTTCACTCTTTAAATGTCAGTTCCAGAAGATATGTCATTGATTTGATGTCAGAGTACTTGGTTATAATTGGAGTCAATTGGAAGTCAAACTTAATCTGACATTGCACAAAAAACAATAATGCATTAAAGCCAATGTTTTTGTTGATCTTTGACATATCCAAGAGTGTGATAGCACATTAAAAGCTTCAATCTATGATATTTTTTTGGCTTTTAAAGTGTTAAAATCCTTGAATAAAATGTAGCAGTAGTCTTGATCAGAACTGAGTTTGATGAAGAGATTTAAGCACAAAAAAAGTGTAAAAATATATATAAGGTATGTTCTTACAGCAGCTAAGTTATTGGCTGTTTACCGACAGAACAGAATGAAAGGGTGTGTTTTTAGAAAGGTACACACAAGTTAAGCACATTAGTGCCACACATGATTTGTTTATTTAATCATACACCAGTGTTAAAGCAGAGTGCACCTCCACCAGCTCCATCTACACTGCTGTTTTTTTCTGCACGTTAGAGCCAAAGAAAGAATCCACATGCTGTATACTGCTTCATTAATATAGCGTGCACTTTAAGCAGCATCCGGTTGAGCTATATATGCTAAAGGTGGCTGCATTTTCAGCACTTCATGTTGGTGTGTTGATCGTGTCTGTATACAAGCTGCAGCTAATTTTTTGGAAGGAGAACTATTTACAAACATTATAAATGAAATGTTAACTCTCGATTTACATTTAAAACTCTTATGCTATGGATCAACATTAATGTCTGACAGTTTGAAAATGTGCAAAGACACGATTTGTCCCATTTTTCTGCCCTCTCAGGTGGAGGTGGATGGAGAAAAGTTTAAAGGGAGAGGCTCCAACAAAAAGGAGGCGAAGGCCTTTGCTGCCCTCGCTGCTTTGGAGAAACTCTTCCCTGAAGACAACAGAGGGTCAAACTTCAACAGAAACCAACCTCAAAAGAAGAAGGTCACCTACACTGATATGGTAACTTGTTTAGTTCAAAGTAACCTTGAAGTGCATGGTTAGATTACATTTTTATGAGAATAATATTCTTAATATAGTAGCTGGACTGAACGATTTGTTTGACGGAGGAATTGACCAACAGTCGTCCAGAATTGTGGCCACATTAACAGCTGCTGCTGGACACGTGCTTTTAATTTAGCCCATAATGTGTATTAAACAGCATACATGTAACACAAACTACACAAAAAAAACTATCTGTCAAATAGTTGTTTTCATTTAGAAAAAAAGAGATAAAAATCAAATCTTACAAGATGAAATACAGAGAAAATGATTCACTTTTTACATAAACACAATCATTTATCTTGCAGATTATTAGAATAAAAACATTTGAGAATGTGCAGAGCTGAGTTCACACTCAAATATAACTGGAGTGACTGTATTTAGCTCTAAAACTAACAAAAACGTACTTTAACTCATAAGAAAAAATATTTCTGGCCAGTGTTAATTAGTTGTGAGAAATTAACATTTGTGAATAAATGAGACTTTTGTGATATTCTCTAAATGAGGCTATGCTGACGAAGGTTTCCTCTTTTATCAGGGCTGGATTAATACAAATTTAGGAGAGAGAATTTATCCCCCTGCTGCAGTCAGTGACTCTGGATGTCTTTTTTTTCTATTCCAAATATGTTTTGCACTGCAAGCATTTCCCCTGCGCTCTCTGGAGAAAACCAAAATACTGGTCTGAGTCTCGCCAAAGCAAAAGAAGAGAGAAAATCTTCTTCCTAATGAGAAGTTCTTTCAGTTTGTTTTGTTTATTATTTTATTCAATAAAATAATGTGGTCCAGATCTGATAAAACTGCTACTGAAGCTGTTAGCATCTGTGCTAATCTCTGTATGAGCAGTCACTTCCTGCTGTCGTCTCCCTCGTGGCTCCACCCCTTCCTGCTCTAAAGGATGCTAATCAGGCTGTGCAGCTTTTTTTCGCTGACAAGCATTGAGAAGGATAAAATGAAAGGATAAATGATAGACCTCAGCTACGTGGAAATTGGTCTCATATCAGTGATCGGTTTGTCCTCTGTTGACATATGAAATGGTCCAACAGTGGTACGAGTCAGCGTAAATATTTAAGTCAATGATCAAGAGCATCCAAGTTACTTGATAAATCATGAATCTTTGCAGCACAGAAATAATCTTTCTGTTTTATTCCATTCCTCTTTGAATGTTTTTTTTTCTGCAGCATGAAATCTGATCATTTATTTATTTCTTAATCGATGGACATGTTTTTACACATATCCACATTTTGGCCATTTAAATCAGAAACTGCCAGTCAATGGCAGGTGATACCAGTGAAAGGCCAGTAAACACTGACTGACATAAAACTCTGGTAGCTTCCAGAAGCTTTGCTCGTTGCTGAGGAAGTGCCGGAGCAGTTTCCAAAGAAGTGCACTTCTCTAAAGCACAGGTTAAACTTCTGCATTAAAACCAGGCCAAAAACCAAAACCATAGAGCCCTGCGTCATTTTAGGGAATTGGATTTATGTGCTGGTGTTTCTGTGTGGCTTTGCTTTGTTTTAAGCTTTAAAGTTTGTACGGGATCCCAGGGTGTCATGAAAGGCACTTTATAAATAAACTGTTCTATTATTGTTAATACTCGGCCAAATCTCTGATTGACAGTGGAATTAGTATTCTGCTTCAGACAAGTTCTCTATTTGTTTGGCTGAAGAGCAGCACTTAACTGGAAATTAGATTATATAAGATTACTTTGTTTCCCTTTGGAAGACCCTCTCAGCTAAAGTAAGATTCCAATAGCAGCATTTGTGGCTGATTAAAAAGAATATATATATATATATATTCTTTTTCATCATTCATTCATCATATACACTATGATGCCAAAAGTATTCACTCACCCATCCAAATAATCAGAATCAGGTGTTTTTTTGTTTTTTTTTACAAACATTAGTGAAAGAATGAGTCGCTCTCAGGAGCTCAGTGAATTCCAGCGTGGAACTATGATAGGATGCCACCTGAGCAACAAATCCAGTCGTGACATTTCCTCGCTCCTAAATATTCCACCGTCAACTGTCAGCTGGATTATAAGAACGTGGAAGTGTTTGGGAATGACAGCAACTCAGCCACCAAGTGGTAGGTCACGTAAACTGACGGAGCGGAGTCAGCAGATGCTGAGGCGCATAGTGAGAAGAGGTCGCCAACTTTCTGCAGAGTCAATCACTACAGACCTTCAAACTTCATGTGGCCTTCAGATTAGTTCAAGAACAGTGCAGAGAGCTTCATGGATGGGTTTCCATGGCCGAGCAGCTGCATCCAAGCCTCACATCACCAAGTGCAATGCAAAGCGTTGATGCAGTGGTGTAAAGCACGCCACCACTGGACTCAAGAGCAGTGGAGACGCGTTCTCTGGAGTGACCAGTCACATTCTCCATCTGACAATCTGATGGACCAGTCTGGGTTGGTGGTTGCCAGGAGAACGATACTTGTGGGACTGCATTGTGTGCCAGGTGTAAAGTTTGGTGAAGGGAGGATTATGGTGTGGGGGTGTTTTTCAGGAGCTGGGCTTGGCCCCTTAGTTCCAGTCAAAGGAACTTTGAATGCTTCAGCACACCAAGACATTTTGGACAATTCCATGCTCCTAACTTTGTGGGGACAGTTTGGAGCTGGCCCCTTCCTCTTTCAACATGACTGTGCACCAGTGCACAGTCATGTTGGAAGAGGTCCATAACCTGTCATTCAGGTCCATAAAGGCATGAATGACAGAGTCTGGTGTGGATGAACTTGACTGGCCTGCACAGAGCCCTGACCTCAACCTGACAGAACCAATTTGGGATGAATTAGAGCAGAGACTGAGAGCCTGACCTTCTCGTCCAACATCAGTGTGTGACCTCGCAAATGTGCTTCTGGAAGAATGGTCAAAAATTCCCATAAACGCTCCTAAACCTTGTGGACAGCCTTCACAGAAGAGTTGAAGAAGGGTGGACCGACGTCATATTGAACCCTCTGGATTAGGAATGGGATGTTACTTAAGTTCATATGTGAGTCAAGGCAGGTGAGCCAATACTTTTAGCAATATAGTGTATATGGCTACTAGCTGACTATATAGATGGCAACTGCTCCTTCCCGTCTTCAGTCTTCCTGCCACTCTTCCTCCCTTCAGTGAGGAGTTGTATAGTCTGATGGTCTGAGGACCATGTAAGTTTCTCAGTCTGTTGGTCCTGCTCTTGTGAAGCAGCAGTCTGGGGCTGAACAGGCTCATCTGGTGCTGGTGTATCCTCCATGATGTCCAGCAGTTTGTCTTGAGTTCTTCCTCTGCCACCATCACCAGAGAGTCCAGCTTCATACTGACCACAGAGCCAACTGATCAAATGCAAATAGCAGAAAAATAAAGGAGGTCAAAGGTTTTGAAATGTATGCTGCTGACTCAGTGGAGGGAGGAGATGGGGATATGGGGAAGTACAATTCCAGTATCTCAGCAGGAAAATTGAAGTGTTGGTTTGGAGCTGGCCATCGTTCCTTCTTTCTGTAGCTAACAGTGCAAACTCAGAGGCAGTCATTTGGTGCTGCGTGAAGGACCAATCACAGGGCTTGGTGTCAGTGGTTCAGTTACATTAGCAGAGATGTGTAGTCACGCTACCATCATCAGGGGAATGCAGACCCAGAGCCTGCCTGTCTAAAAGGCAATGGTCAGTGTTGTAAAGAAACTCTTCATCACAGATTTTATCCATGAACGTGATTGGAGTGTATTCTGTGGTCATGCTAGCATTGATAAGTGATGATCTGTGTGTGGCAATGACTTGGGATGCACAGTATTGGATTATTGCTGATATCTAATATGCTAATATCTTTTTATTCATTACCACTAATACTTCTGGGCAAGAGGACAAGCTCTGTTCTTAACTAAAATGGACTTGTTTTTGTCAGTGGCCTCATTGACATGGGTCAAAAAATCCTATTTACAATCAGATTGAAAGGTCAATCAGATTGTCTCATGTAAACACCTTAGCCAATCGGATTCACCCAGGTCTGATTGTATTTCGGATCGGATCAGAAGAGGTAGTCTACGCTGATTGATAATCCACTCCATGCTTCATGTAAACGGCTGAGTGGAGTGGATCGGGTTGATAGAAAGAATTGTTCGGTCTGTACAGGCGCTTTGTAGTACGTAAGAGGCACGTAGTGGCGTACGCAGAGCGTGCCCAACCAAACATGGCGAACAAACAGAAGAACTGGACAGCAGAGGAAACAAATTTTTTAATAGAAACCCCCGCAAGAGTAAAAAATTGTGGAGAGGTTAGACGGTAAAAAGTCGCAAAACACAGAGTTTTTCCAAACAGGTACATGAAATTCCGGAGGCTGGAGGATTGAACAGGACTATCAAGCAAATTAAAACACACTGGAAAGCGCTGAAAACGGCGTATTCCAAAGCTAAAGTCCAGAACCAAAAAAGCGATTCCGACCCCTCAAGTTTCTCATTTTTTCCATCTCATGGACGAAGTGATGAGAGACAGAGTGACCTGTGCATGTCAAAAAAACTACACGATCAGATTCAGCTGGGGCCATGCAAACACGGATTGAAGGTGGATCTCTTTGCTCAAAGTTCTGTATACAGATCGAATCAGATTCACTTCATCTGATCGATTTCAATCAGATTGAGGAAAACTACCCATGTAAACAGGGCCAGTGTTACAGAATATTTTTGCCAGGAACAGATTTAAAAGGAGAAATACAGCATTTAACAATTGCAAAAATGAGAGCGTTGATTTTAAATGTTCACATGCAGTGATGAGAAGGTGCATCAATATTGTACATATGTGTAATGTGCCGATATTCCAGGCGATACATTGACAATATGTGTTGCTGACATATCGGTAAAATTGTACAATCTTGGCAGTGACCATACACCCATTTTTTGGTCATACTGATGCTTGATAAATGAGTCATTTAGCGGATTCATTTAGCTAAAATATTCACTTGAAAACTTTATCATACTAAGGGTTAATCCCAATTGTACCCCTTCTCCTTAGCCCTCTGGTTTTTGCGCCAAGGAGGGGGGTCGAAAATATAGTCCTGAGAAACGAGACCTCACTCGATCCCCGCTACATCGTCACCCAGAGCTGCTTGTACGTCACGAGCTTTGACTAAGGCAGATGCAACAATAGCAGTAGCTTCAGCTGTGAAGGCTAGCTCATTATAAGGAGAAATTCAAAAATACAACCAACAATTCAACCAGGATTAATATTTACTTGATGATTTAATAATTACTTATAATTATGTGCTTCCTTCAGTCTTCGCTCTGCTTTCTTGTCAGCGGGCGAAGTGTATTATGGGAAATTCTCATACCCCTTCATTTCAAGTGAGGTCCTAATCTGTCTTTGTTTCGAGGGCTGTGTAGCCTTTACCCTTAGCCCTACAGGGAATTGGAACACCCCTTCACTTTAATGTGAACATGCAAAGCCAAGGGGTTGGACAAGGGCAAAGGGGTTACAATTGGGACCCTAAAACTCAAAGATCAAAACTACCTTTCAATTAAAGTATTATCTTTTACCAACATGCAGCAGTACTGAAATATTCCCCCACTTTGTGTCTAACAGCACATTCCAGGATTTGGCACCATCCGTGGGATTCCTTCAGACTCTGGATCCCGTGGCTGGGGTCCGAACAGAGGTCGAGGCAGGGGGCGAGGCAAACCCTTCCCTCCAGGACCGAGCTATAACAAGAGTAAGGAATTTCACAAGCTCGCAAAATGTTAAATTGGCTTGCATAAAAAATACAGGATCCTTAAAGATGCTATGAGGAGTTTCTAAGTAATTACAAAAATGTCTCACTTTTAGATATATGCCTGATGGAAATACACACTTTAAGATGAGTTTTATAGCATCAAAATAGGTTATCTATAAATGCTATTCCTTAGCTTCGTGGTCGGGTCGGACAGGGCTGGACTGGCCTGGATACTCAACTTCAGGAACAAGACAATTAAAACTAGAGCAAATTTATATTATTCAGACACGTCTTAGAGCACCGGGCTGTAAGTAGTGATATATAGCCGGCTACAAAACTACGATACTAAGTTTTCCAAAAACTGCTTGTTGTCACACATCAAAAACTACCACTACGTAACTAGAAAGAGATACATTACCTCGTCACTTTGCATCCTGTAAGTTGTTGAAAAAATAAGTTGTAAAGTAATGAAGAGTTCTGAGGAAGGTCCGAGCTGTATTCATTAGCATCACAACAAACGCACGCTTTGGCTCATCGTGCTTGCTGTCTCTTCTTTGGCTTGGGTCTTTTGGTGTGTTCCAGTTGTAGTCAGAAGTAGGAATTTCCAAGTTCAGAGTAGGAAACTGCAACTGGAATGTTCCCTGAGGTCAGAATTTCCTACTGGGAACTCGGTGAAACCTCACCGCCCCCGAGTTGACAACCGAAGATGGATGCCCCCAGTGTGAACAGTTATTTAGCTCCTGTAATAATCAATTTATTTGCACTTCTGACTGGGGTGTGTTGCTCTAGATCAGCTGTATACATAGTATTGTTAGACTTATATTTACAAAAATGCTGCCATAGTGATAATCACATTCTTCATTCAACAACACAGGACGTGCTAACAACAGCTAAACAATAGCCTGGTAGATCAGCATGTTTTTTTCCGACTTCAACTGGAACGCCGATAAATCGGAGATGATGTCACTCCCAGTTCTGAGGTTACTGGAACGCAGCATTGCGACAGTCACCGCGCATGCTCATGGTTAGCAGAGTCTTTATGTCGCCGGAAATAGATTCTCCTCATAGCACCTTTAAAGAAACACTATTTAACACTTGTGCACTTTTAAAGTATTAAGTATTCGTGTCTTTCCTTCATTTTAAAAGCCAACTACAGTTATGAGAGCAGCAGTGGCACAGGCTATCGTAAGTTAACACTTACACTGTTGTAGTGTTGTGTGCTTGAATATTGTAGAGTATGCAAAGGGAGAACAGATTGTGTTGACTGGCAGGATAAGCATTAGTTTTTACCTAGCATGTCTTCAGGAGGAGATGTTCAAATATTCAGATGTCTTTGCCTTCTCTGCCTTTTAGATAAGCTGTATGGTAACAATGGAGCCATGTCTGCAGCTAAAGGCGGCAGCTCCCCTGGATCAGGCTACGGCACCTTTTACCCTGAAGGGAGCAGCTACTCCTCCTCACCCATTCCCCATTCAGACTCAAACGGCTCAAAGGGGCAGAGTTATCAGTCGATGCCGCCTCCTGCCGACCAGGAGAGCCCCTACAGCTATGGCTATGGAGATGAAAAGAAGAAGATGTTGACCCAAGGTCAGCATGAGGGAGGAAACTACTCCATGTACAGCACAGCCTACCCGAGCTCTGTGACCGGCGGCCAAGTGTACAACAACTACGGTGAGTAAAAACACAGAGAGCTGAAATCCAAAAAAACAAGATAAATCTATCGGATAACCTGATAACGCTGTTTCTGTCTACCATCACAGACTGGGGAAACCAGTCATCCTGGGGGAATCAGCAGGGCCAAGGCTCGTACCAGGGATACGGAGGATTCAGCGATTCAAACTATTAACCTGCACGCTGACACGCCTTCTCGTCCTGACTATGCCATTTTCTGACTCTGTCCATCCTGATTGTTATCCCAAGTCACCACTTGTTGAATGAAGTGAAAGTTGGTGTTGTATATGGAACTGGAAATAGTTGCTTCATTTACTTAATTTGTTGATTAAATCAGACAAAGGTGACAGTTGAAGTCTAGCTGTTTTCTTTATCCTTTTTTTCTTGCAGTACACATGTTGGTCATGTTAACATAGATGGTAAAAAAGAAAAGTCATCTTGTTTGAACAACTGTTTGTGGTGCATTGTCTCTGTTGGTATTTTATTTTATTTTAAATCTGCTTTTAGATTTAAACTGTCACATTAAAAGCTCTACTCTACCTTGACTAAAGACTACAACTGATGTCTTTTTTTTTTTTACCAAGTAACAGCTGCAAGTAAAAGGGTCTGCATACTTACCTGCTTAATACAGCCTTTAATTTAAGCTCCGACTCTGAATGTGACTTCAGATTAGAGCTCAGCAAAGCAGGTCAGCCCAAGCTTCCCTTAAATATAGAAAAGGTATTCATCAAGCCTGTGTGAGTTGGAAAGTTTTGCAACAGTCACAAGTGTCTGGATGCTGCCCGTGTGTTTAGCATGCACTTGTAGCATGTGTAGCCCCAGAACAGCTATGTGGCCCAAAAAACTTGAGATCATCCTCACAGGGCCTGTGAGAGAAGTAGAGCACGGGCTGCTGAGTTTAGAGAGTACGTGCTGAAGAAAAATGAATCAAAATAACAGCAAATAGAAGATGCTTTGCAATTTATCCAGAGTCCAGAATGGGAAAATTCCTGAATATATTACTGTGCTAATGCATGGATGGATACTTTATTGATCCCGAGGGAAATTCAAAGAAATGAAACCTGCAAACCAGAATGACATTGATGAAGTATAACAGTGGTTTTCCTAAACTTGTTGATAGCACAGGCTTATATCTGGAGAGACTTAAACATCCACTTCACAGGTTTCAGTCTCGGTTTAAGCACATGATGCTTTTCCACCTTTAAATGAGCAAGTCCTGCAGCTCCGTCTGTGACTGACCGAAGTGCTGGACTACTTTCTAAGTAGGGCTGGGTGTTATGGCCTTAAAACAAACCCCAGATTTTTCCACAACTCTTGATTTATGATTTTAATCAGTTTTTTTCCATCTCAACCCCCCCCCCACATAGTAACACAAAACTGTCACAAATCATTTTTTGTCTTTATGTTGTCAAAATATATTCCCAAACCAAACAGAATTCCCTCTTAAAATTGAAGTGAATGTCATAAAATGTTGATTGTGTCGTTGACTTGTAGGCAGGTTTCTCTACATAAACAATTAATTTTGAGCTATTTTCACAGAATATTAACACAGAGCTCTCTGGTCTTTATTTAATCTCATCTGTAAAAAAAAAAGCCTTAACGTGCTTATATAAAACCTGACGGGGCCGACCATCATGAAAACTGCAAATTTTTAGTATTTATAATTTTAAACATTACAACAACTTATGATTGGGGTAGGTCAGGAAAAAAATCCTGATTTTTAATTTTTAAATCTGCAGAAAATAAAATGAATTGATGTAATCAATATACACGCGTGGACAAAATTGTTTATACCCTTCAGTTAAAATAATAAATAAAAATTTACCGAAAAATCAACTTATGAAAATGAGACATTGCTTTTTAATTGTTGTTCAACAAAATTATTAAAAAAAAAAACAAACTAATGAAACTGGCCAGATCAAAAATGATGGTACCCTTACTAAAAGGTTAAGAATGATTTGACTATAGGAACATGTTAAACTAAGGTATGTCCTGTAATTACTATGACTGATTTCCCCAAACCTGTAATCAGTCAGTCTGCCTATTTAAAGGGTAAAAAGTGGTCACTGTGGTATCATGGTTTGTACCACACTGAACATGGACCACAGAAAGCTAAGGAGAGAGCTGTCTCAGGAGATCAGAAATAAAATTATAGACAAGCATGTTAAAGGTAAAGGGTATAAGACCATCTCCAAGCAGCTTGATGTTCCTGTGACTACAGCTGCACAGATTATTCAGAAGTTTAAGGTCCACAGGACTGTAGCCGACCTCCCTGGACGTGGCTGCAGGAGGAAAACTGATGACAAACTGAAGAGACGGAGAATACAAATTGAAACCAAAGAGCCCAGAACAACTTCCAAAGAGATTAGAGGAGAACTCCAAGGTCAAGGTACATCAGAGTCAGATCACATTATTCATCGTTGTTTGAGCCAAAATGGACTTAATGGAGGGCATCACTGTTGAAAGTGAGACTGGAATTTGCCACAATGCGCATTTACACTTGGGCATTTACCAGCCACAAAGCTTCTGAGAGAATGTCCTTTGGACAGATGAGACAAAACTGGAGCTTTTTGTTAAGTCACATCAGCTCCATGTTCACAGACACAAAAATGAAGCATACAAAGAAAAGAGCACTGTACCTACTGTGAAACATGGAGGATGCTCAGTTATGTTCTGGGGCTGCTTTGCTGCATCTGACACCGGGTGTCTTGAATCTGTGCAGGTACAATGAAATCTCAAGACTATCAAGACATTCTGGAGTGAAATGTGCTGAGTCAGAAAGCTTGGTCCCAGCCATAGGGCAACAGGATAATGAGTCAAAACACACAGCTAAAAACACCCAAGAATGACTCAGAACAAAATACTGGACTATTCTGAAGTGGTCTTCCATGAGCCCTGATCTAAATCCTGTTCAACATTTGTGGAAGGAGCTGAAACCTGCAGTCTGGAGAAGACAGCCTTCAAACCTGAGACAGTCGTGGGCCGAAATACCTGCTGACAGGTGCAGAAGTCTCACTGAGAGTTACAGAAATCACTGGATTGCAGTGATTGCCTTGCCATCATTTTTTCCAGGCCAGTTTCATAATTATTATTTTTTAATACTGTTGAACCACAATAAAAAAAACAATGTCAGATTGTCATTAGTTGATTTTCAGTAAATTTTTATTTATTATCACTTTTGTCAGTTTCAAGTTATTTCAGTGACCATGTTTTTTTGTTTTGTTTTTCTTTAATGGAAGGTTACCAGCAATTTTGTCCACGTGTGTATTGCCCAGCCCTATTTCTGAGTTTAACAGCCTCCATGCCCTGATAACTTGCTCTCGTGTAACTCAGCCTTCAGTACAGAGGATATTAATACTCCACCTTACATGTTTATCCATCAGACTTTAATTGTATTAATTAATGCACGTGATGAAGTAACATGCAGGATCTGAAGTGCTTCACTTGCTGTCACCTCAGTTATTGGTAGCAGAAAAAGGAGCTGACTGTAACAAAAACATGTATTTATATATATGTTTAAATATTTCTTGTCCCTAATGCACTTTTTCCATGCTGTTACACTTTGATTTGTCCTTGCACAGCAGACTGCACCTCCTGTTCCCACTTTTAAAGCAGTTAAAGCTCAGAAATGATATATTTGAAGAAGGAAAACTGTGATTAACACTAAAGTGGAAAAAGTTGAGACTGGACACCAGCTATAATAACCATGCCGATCACATGCGGCACAGATGACCCTCCAGTCTCAAGACTTAGTCAGGGTGTGAGCAATGTTCATGCCCCTGCGGCGTGTCCTGGGGCAGAGCCTGCCGGAGCCTTCTCCTTTTGCAGCGCTGATAAAAGGGTCGAAGAGAAGAGCAGTGAGGATGGAGAGAGTCGTGTAAGGTCATCCAGAGCCCCTCACCTCTTGTCTACAGTGAGTGTTTTTTATCATCACACACCGACAGTGTTATCTGTCTTCTCTGGCAGCCAGTTCTTTCTCTATGTTGTGTGACTGCTTCGTTTTCTTCACGAATAGAGGGGGTTGAAGCTTTAGACACTTATTTACTGTTTCTGTGCTCTGCAGAGATTAATTTTAGGGATGCACGATATTGGATTTTTGCTGATTTTTTGCGTTTTTCATTCATTATCGCTGTTATGGTATTTTTTTGAGAGGAACAGATGTAAAACAAGAAAAACAGCAAAAATTAAACTCTTGATTTGTAAACATACCCATGCAGTGATGATCAAGTGCATCAATATGATACATTTGTGTAATCTGCTGATATTCCAGCTGATATGTGTTGCTGTAAATATCTGCAAAAACGTTAATATCAGCCAATATCGATATAAACTTTTTGGATGTTATCGGCCGATATTGATATCAAACCAATAATATTGCACATCCCTAGTTAATTCAGTGTGATTTTAAGCAGAAAACAGGGATGGCATAGTGAGTTGATTCAGTCTTTGGAAGTCCGTGCTGGAGGATTTTGCATTTTAGTTATTGCTGAAAAACTTCTAAACAAGCACCCTCTCTTAAAGGATATTTTACTCTTCATTGCTTTTCAATCATATATTATTTGCTACCAGTACAATTCATCTTGTGTGTGGGTTATATTCATAATTTTGATATATTTTGATGTTAACATCTCAGTCTGCTTGTTGCTTGTTACTGGTTTTATGATTTAATGTCATTATAAACTTCTTATTGTTATGAAATTGTGCCCTTTTAACCCTCTCAGCCTTGTCAGTCACTAACTCTGATTATCTTCCATTGGCTCCAGCTGGGTGAGCTTCAAGCTGCAGCCAATCACAAGATACTCTCAGGCAGAAAAGCAAGAGATCATGTTGTTTTGTAAGGCAGGAAGTAGAGAGGAAGCATAGGCTCACATGGTAAGCTGCAGTTGTGGTTCAGGCTCTTCCTCTTGCTTCTTCTTAATGTCTGTGTGTGCTTACTTTCATTTCTGCTTCCGTCTTGAAGCCTTTTGATCCATTTGAGTTATGTTGTTGCTTCTACTGCCGACAGCTAATGATCATTCTCTTGTATTTTAAGATGGCACTTGGGTTGGTTTCCATCTTAATTGCTGCCATTCCTGTGGCCTACTGCTATCCTTCTGCCTTCCAACAGCTGGAGGAAAGTCGGAGTAAGTACTGTGAGCTTTATGTCTTGACTTTTTGCTCCACAGGCTGAAGTAACTATTTGTTTTCTTGCTGCTGTTGCAGCAAACAGAACCTCCATAAAGTTCCTGGCAGTAGGAGACTGGGGTGGCGTCCCCTATCCACCCTACATCACCGCTGTGCAGAAGGCTACTGCTCGAGAAATGAGCAAGATAGCAGAGCAGATGGGAGCTGACTTCGTTCTGGCCCTTGGTGATAACTTCTACTACAAAGGTGTGGATAGTGTGGACTCCCCTCGTTTTCAGGTCAGTTTATTAATGTGGACACATTTATAAGACAGTTTACTCTGTGTCAGCATGAAACACAAACTGGATGACAGAGTGAAAACAATATTGTCTTACTGTTGAATTAAATGTAAATGTAGAATTGTAAGGAAAATTTAATTAACTGCATCTAGCTAAATTTTAAAACCGTAATATTAATCAACTTCTAAGGAGCATATGAAGATAAAGGAAGCAATGTGGGCGAGTCTCAATCCTTTTGTAGAAAGGGTTTCCCCTAAACTACAGATTATTGAGCTGAAAAGGCACCTTCAAACCGGCCACCCACACCACAAGCCCTGAAATGGACCCTTACTGAACTGTTTACTGCAGAAATGGTTTGAGAAATGAGGTTGTAACAGAAGTGTCTACCAACTTAATCTTGAAGATAGAAGTATTTAACACTTTAAAGCCTAAGACCATAGATTATAGCCAGAAAATTCTAATTTTTTGGAGCCGAAATGTTTTTCACTTTCTGCTAAAATACTAAAACATCAAAATATCCATAAAATTCAACATATCGATTTTTTTTTGTTTGTTTTTTTTGTATGTCATTTGATACATTAGGTGTTTTTGGCAACTGATATTCCATTGGAGGATATTTTTATCATTTATCTGATTGTATTCACATGTTTGTTTTTGTAATTTGTTGATCATATTGAGTAGATAGCGGTATTATAAAAGTCAATCAAGTATGATACAATTGGCTTTATAGGGTTAAGAGGGTTATGAGGTTTTTAACTGTAGATGCTTAAGCTGCTGTGATTTTGATTGGCTCTGCTCCTGAAAGAAAAATGGTGTGGAAGTGAGGTTATACATTGCTGCAGATGGGGCCAAGAGTTCTTGAGTACGTGACTGAATTTTAGGTAGAAGCTATTTTAAAAAAAATTGGCACTTGGGTGATTGTACATTAAACATGACAGAGTTTTACTTGATTTGTTGTTTACTTGGTAACGTTCATATTTTTACTCACTTATTTATTGACAATATCATTGTGTTACAACCCAGGAAGCCAATGCAACGAAATTTAATTCCAAGTGCACTGCTGTGTAATTTGCATAATGAAAAAGGAAGTATAAGCCTTGATTGCAAGCCTTTGTGTCCTTCAGCTTGGAGGGAAATACCAAAACAAAGATATGTTGGCCTGAAAGGATGATTTTACATCTGGTCTGTGCAGTATAAACTCGCCAACCTTCAGTTTTTCACTTAAAATCAAGTAAATTACTCAATGCCCATCTGCAGAAATGTCTTTACTGATAGTGTGATGCATTAAGCACAACTACAGCAAGCAAATGTCCACCTTCAGTGAGACTTGAGGAAAAATCTTGTTCTAACATCCTACAAACTTGCTCATTTGTAGGTTTTATGAAGGGACACTCTTGCACGACTTGAGAGGCTGTTCCAGCTTGAAGAAAAAATAGTGTAGTTTATTTTATCAAGTATGATTGGGTATAATGCTGCGTTCCAGGCAACCCATAACTCGTGTATTTCCCACCTGTAACTCGTGAAGGTGCACTGGAACGGCAGTCGAACTCGTAACTTCCGACCCGTGAACTCGTACCTGATGTCCGAGTTACCTAAACAATATGGCAGCCTCTTAATAATGACACACTGTAAAGTATAAGCTTCTGTTACCTTATGCGCTGTTTCCCTGCTTCTGTTTCACTCAAATGAGTTAGTTAATAAAGCATAAATCTTATAATGCCTGCCATGTTGGTTAATTTACATACCAGAATTCCTTGTGTTTAAACCGAAGTCGTAATTTGCCAGGAACGCTCTCAGGTCGAAACTCTGAGATTTCAACTGGGAAATTTCCGAGTTACGGGTCTCCTAGAAAGCAGCATCAGTCCAGCAAGTATACCATTGAACATTTACTTGTAGTGCACAAGGAAGTAAACTGACTTAATACCACTGCTGACTAAATTTGAGCATTTTTTTAAAGACTATGAAGTACAGTTTAACTTTTCATTTATAAGGACATTTTAAGTTGACAAAAGTACACTTAAGTTTATAATTGGTGCACTTGTCTAAATATGACTGTACTAGATATGTACTTATCAAAAATACTGTATGCTTACAGTATACCCCAAACCCTTATGAAAGGGACTAGAATTTGATCAATAAAGTCAAGTCAAATTTCTGTTTTTAAGGTATGTAAAAACTGTAATTGAGCACACAAACTATTTACTGTAAACTATTAAACTCCAGCACTATATGACTAAGTTTACAACAGGGGTAAAACCTCAAAGCAAATGTGTGGAGTGAAAAACATTTTCAATCTGCTAAATTAACTATACTTGGTATATCATGATCCGGGCTTATTAGTACTTTGTGGCAGAAGTAACACGTATACTGAAGTACAAGTGTAAATTTTAATATTACTAAAGTAGTATATAAAAGTTAGGGCTGTCACTTTAGTGCATTTATTTGATTAATTAATTACACCACAAATTAATGCGTTATAAAAATTAATGTCAAGATTAATCATAGAACCCAAAACATTTTGATATATGCCAGTTGGAGGACCCGTACGTGGCAGTGGCACGTCACTTCACACATGCATCTCTAGTCAAACCAAACAAAGCCCAGGTGACGACAGGAATGGTATATTCAAGATTTAGTCCCATTTTATTTTTGAATTTATCTATTTGTACTACATTCTTTAATAATGCATCAGGCCTAATTGGTTTGCTGGATGTCCTCGACCTTTTTCTTATTTTGAATTTGATTAATGAAACACACTGACTTTGGTTTTATTTAGTCACCAATAAAAATGTGGATTTACAAATCTTCACTTCTTAGTGTATTCATTTGATTAGTCATGCGCTACAATTTTATAATATCCTAGAATTCAAATTCTTTATTTGGGTACTTTAATATGAGATTAAAATGCGATTAGATTAATTATAAATCTGGTAATTAGATTTTTTTTTTTTTAATCTTCTGACAGCACTAATAAAAGTATAGAAAAAACTTAAAGTATACTACCTCAGTTTTAGTATAAAATAAGTATACTCATAGTGCACTTTAAGCTTTTTGCTAAGTGTCATTTTTCATTGATCCTTTAACCTGATCTGTTGTACTGTTGCTGGTTTACACCTCACCTTGACTTTTTGTGCCACAGCCTTTGAGTTGACTAGCGTTAACTTTTGGATATGTAAGACTGATGAATATTTTCAGACACATTTCGGATGAGCTTTCCAACTTGCACATACATTAGTTCCAGTCAGAATTGACATGATGATGCAGCATATTTGAGGTAAACTTGTGAATTTCTGATCTTTTCAGGAAACATTTGAGTCTGTGTACACTGCAAAGTCTCTTCAAGTCCCCTGGTATGTGCTTGCTGGAAATCATGACCACGCTGGAAACGTCAAAGCCCAGATCGAGTACAGCCAAAAATCTGACCGATGGTAAACATGACATGTTTGCTACGTCATAGTCATCTAAGTTTGAAACTTAAATGAATAAATTTACAACTGATTTTTTTTTTTTTTTTTCCCAGGAAGTTCCCCTCATACTATTATGAGCTGAACTTCCACATCCCCAACACGGGGAAAACTTTAACAATCATCATGCTTGACACCATAATGCTGTGTGGAAACTCTGACGACTTCTTGGATGAGAAGCCGAGAGGCCCCCTACGGGCCATCGATGCAAACCGCCAGCTGGTGTGGCTGCAGGAACGACTGGCTCTGAACAAAGCGGACTTCCTGTTGGTGGCTGGTCATTATCCCGTTTGGTCAGTGTCTGAACACGGCCCCACCGAGTGTCTGCTGCAAAGGCTTAATCCTCTGCTCATCAAGTACAAGGCCACTGCTTACCTGTGTGGTCATGACCATAACCTGCAGGTGGGTGCAGACTGAAGTGAGCACATTGGTGACAGTAATCTAAAATATAGCAGTACTTCAATCCTGTGTTTTTGTCTCCTGCAGTACATTGAAGAGTCAGGTGTTGGCTACGTGGTGAGCGGTGCTGGAAACTTCTTGGATCCTGATGTCCGCCACTGGAGCCATGTTCCCAAAGGAGCGGTGAAGTTCTTTACTGGACAAGCCTCAACACTTGGAGGCTTTGTTCACGCTGAAGTCACTAAGAGCCACATGAACCTGACCTTCTACCAGGCCAGAGGCACGTCCCTCTATCGCACAGTCCTCCCCCAAAGGAACTTTGACTAGAGAAGAACTGCTGCTGAATCAGTTTTTAAAATACTTGGCATTAATATTTCAAAACTTTTGAAGATGAATGTTTTTAAATCAACTAGTTTTACATGTGAGCTTTATTATATGAAAAAAATAAATGTGCTTTGTAAACAATGTGTTGTCTTCCTTCAGTTTTACGTAATACTTGGTCTACTGATGTGAAGTTTAAAGAAGGCTAAGACAAGGAGGAGAAACTGACCACTGACTTTTTGTCGAATCACTCATAATCTCCCCTTAGAAAAGTATTATTTGAGTACTTTTGTATACTTATTGTAAAGTATACTTGGCTTCTACTAATTATGTATGAAGAAAAGACTAAGCATAGTTTTAGACTAAAGGTAAATTCATTGTGCTCACGTTTAATTTAGCAGAATATAAATGTTTTTCACTCCACATTTGTTTTGAGGTTTTACCTGTTGTAAACTTACATGTTCAAGATCATATAGTGCTGAAGTTTAAAAGTTTACAGTAAATAGTTTGTGTACTCAATTTCTCTGGAGACATTTTGTTCACATTATTACAAACAAATGCACACTAAGACTTTTTTTTCTGTAACATTTTTGACAATGTAAGACTTGGTCTTGAGGACTTTTTTTACATTTAGCATGCAGATGTGCACTCCTGACATTATTTCCATCGAAAAGGGCTTGATTTTATAGAGGCTCTTTGTTTTTGAAATTCACATCTTTAATTAAATAGGTATTTGTAAATGCACTGTTAAAATGCTTATATCAAATTTGTTCCTACCATAGACATTGAAGTCTAGTGTACATACAGGGAGCTGACTTATATATTTAAATAGTATGCAAAGCAAACTTACAAGTAGCCTATACTTAAAGTATAACAAAAGTTTTTTATGTTTATGAAAGTACACTTCAAGTATACTTCAATTTTAGCTCCATTATACTTTATAAAAGAAAATCTAAAGTATGTTAACTTTAATGTTCCAATGTAGTCCTAAGAAGTGTTAAATTTGTATACTTTCTTGTACACCACATGTACATGCTCCATATTATGCTTGCTCTACTTAAGTATAAATGACTCGACTATACTTTTTGCTAAGGGCCTTTTAATATGTAAAGTCATGGATGCCTCTTAGACCCATGCAGCAAAGGAGAGAGGTTCAAGCCACAAGTATCATTTTGCTCATGAGTAGTTTGCTGAAAGACTGAATATCATCTGGTTTATTCTTTACATGGATCTGTGTGACTTAAAGGGCAACTTCGGTATTTTTCAACCTGGGTCCTATTGCCCCAAGTGTATGTGTGTACACGATTGACGGGTACAACTCGTTTTAAAATTGGCTCAGTATCAAGGGAGCGGATGCAGCCGGCAGCCTCGAAGCTAGATAGGGGGGCAACTGCATCCCGTACAAGTTTGAGCATTAAAAGTGTTTATTTCGCCACAGACCGGTTGCGATCGCTGGTGCTAGCTCTCTAATTAGCATTGTAAGCATTGTGTTTTCCTTCACGTCCTCTGAAATGTGTGATGTCATCTCCTGTGAGCTTGTTGCCGGAAGAAAACAGAGGAGCCATGCAGCGCACCGCTCAGAGTGGAGCTGCTTATCCCGGAGGACAGTTGAAAGTTTTACTGCATCGGTATCATGGCTGAATATTTACCAGATTTCGAGAGTGAAGACGAGCCTTTTCATTACGACGACCACCCGTATTTATTTGAGCCAGAGTATACGCACGAGGAGCTGCTACAAACTCAAGAGCTAACGAGGATAGCAACAGAGGGCCAACGAGCAGACGATCAGCAGCGGCGGCACGAACGCTCTAGATTTGTCTCTGACACACACATTTACTGTTGCCCTAAATCCTCTTCACTTTTTCCTCTCGTCCAGCCAGTACAAACTTGTGGCCTACCGTGTTACAATGCTAATTAGAGAGCTAGCACAGGCGATCGCAACCGGTCTGTGGCGAAATAAACACTTTTAATGCTCAAACTTGTACGGGATGCAGTTGCCCCCCTATCTAGCTTCGAGGCTGCCGGCTGCATCCGCTCCCTTGATACTGAGCCAATTTTAAAACGAGATGTACTCGTCAATTGTATACACACATACACTTGGGGCAATAGGACCCAGGTTGAAAAATACCGAAGTTGCTCTTTAAAGGTGTAGTCAGCGATTTGGGAGAAAACGAGTGGAGAAGTTGTTGATAAACAAGTTTAGACCCGCCTCCCCATTCATACATCACCCCTCGCTCCACCCCGAAAGCTCATGGATGTGCATCGTCATGGAAACGGCCGTAGAAACTGCATAGCTGACCAACATAGCTAAGGTAACCCCAACTCGTCAGACAACTCGACTGACAATATTGATAACATCACAACAACAGTTCATTCTGGCAGATCAGACAATAAGATGAATGTCTGACGGCTGTTACTGTTATATGAAGCACCACAAAGCTAATGTTGCTTACCTGTCTAGCAGACAGACAGCGACATCCGCGTCCGTTTCCAGGTCTTTCAGTTGGCGTAGTTCCCTCCACCGTCGGAAAGCAACACCAGTGTTGACCCAGGTCTTCGCTCTTTCATGGTCATAGCCCTTCTTGTCCACTTTTCACTCCTTTGACCTTTTTCTTTAGAGCTGTTTTTCAGCCATTGTTACTGCACATATTGTATCTCTTTCTTACGCTAACTGCGCACGCTACACATCCTACGACTCCCCCTCCCCCCTCTGTCTGATCTGCGCATGAGTATGATCGCCCCCTGGATGGGGGGGTGTACCCTGTTTTGGTGACTCGGCCCGAGCCACAGTATTTACCTGCTGAAATTCAGAGCCAAGGCTGTGTATTGGAACCAGACTTTTTTTTCAACATGCTGTCAGTGGTGACATCTTGTGGATGGAGAGGAGAAATACGGTGATTTGGACAAATAGTGCATTAGATTAGAAGATTAGAAGATCGATGATTACACCTTTAATGACCCTGGTGTACATTTCTCTTACCCTCTGATGCCGTTGTCTTCTTCCAACTCATTCGTCTTTTATGAAGCAAAATAATTGCTGGGTTTGGTGGCAGTGAATTTTAGTCTGTTCAGTGGCTTGGGCCTACCAGACCACTTTGCTTTGTTGCAAATCTAGATCATTAATATGTCCTTGTATTTACAGACCCTGGAGCCTTGTACATGAAAGTAAAGCATTTCCAACCTAAGGTAATCTTTTGGCACACATTTTGTGGGTTTACGTGAGCATTTGTTGAGCTGTTTACATCAGATGTAATTATTGTATAAACTGGAGCCTGTTACATGATTTGTTTTTGCTTCTAAGTTAACATTACACGGTACTCAACAACTAGGAGCAGGTTTATACACTAACACTGCTGAGCTGCAGGAGAGAGAGCAGTGATCAGGATTTCCAGAGTCACGGCTCTCTGTCAGTCACAGAAAAACCTCTTGGCCTGCCAACAGAGGATTAGGCTGAATGACAGCAGCTTGGCAGTGACTGCTACCGGGATAGACTAAGGCAACCAATGACAATTAACCTGGGGCTAATATGAGACCCAGAACAGAAGGGACTCTACTTTTACCCTATCAGGTGGACGTACTGAATTATTCAGATGTGTTCATGTCTGGTGCAGGTTTAAGCCTCACATTTTACTCTGATTCCGGGAGGATGTTTTTCAGTCTATGCATAAAGACACTGCATTAGTACCCAGGCACGAACACCATATTTCACCTTTAGATTTTAAAATTCAATCTGTGAGTTTTGTCCATTTCCCTCTTTGCTGTACAGGGTTTAACTACCAGCTGTAACTATAGTGTAAGTTACACTTAATGTGTGTTTTCTTTATCCAATTCAGCTGAATTACAGTCTGTCAGTGTCAAGTTGTGTCAAAGTGACAACTGGACTAACAGAAGTAAGACAGAGCCAATAAGAAATCGGTCGTGGCTAAGCTGGGGATGGAGGACAGGTAAGGATCACTTAACCCTGTTGACGTAACTCACGGTGCACCAAATTAAACCTTGCTGAGTTGCACATCAAGGAGCAAACTGATGACTAAACATTGAGCATTTATAGCACAGGCATGTGTTTTAGTAACAGCAGGTTCTTCATGTTAACCTCAAGCAGTTCTGTCATTAGGATACAAAAAACACCACCTCCAACTTGTAGAAGTTTATCGTCTGCTACTGAATGCGTGGAATAGTGGTACAGAAATATTGTGCAAACACATTAAAATACTTAGTTTAAAATGTCTAAACCCCAAAGGTGATAAGAGATGCAGGGCTGTCTAATGATGAGCTGTCAGGCTCTGTGGTAATGCAGGACACCTGTCTGGTGTGGCACATGTTCAGCTAAATCCTGGGCTTTGTTTGATTGTACTTACAGTCTCAGGCACTGGCTGTTTCACGCCTGACTCACAGAGGAGTCAACCTTTATCAGAGTGCCTGTCAAAAGGTTCCTCCTTGACAGCAGGAGATTATTTGGATAGGTAGGACAGAGAGAGGAGCAGATGACCTAAAATACCGAGCCTATTTAGAAGCAAACACTTCGAGAAGTTGTACCATGATATTCAACACTGCAAAAATGCAGATCTCAGCAAGAGTGCTTGTCTACTTTCAAGTCAGAAATTTCTAAAACAGTTATTCTAATCCACATTCACTTAACTAGTCCGGATTAATATCTTACTACATCAAGTAAAAGGGTAAAATAAGGCTTTGAACTGCTTATAATGATAACAAAATATTAGGGATGAATGAAATTATCAGTTTGATATCAGAATCTGCCAATATAAGCCTAAAAAGTTAAGTATCAGTGTCAAAATTTATTTTTTGCAGATATTTACATATCGGTTGGAATATTAGCAAATCATGCAAATGTTCAAAGTTGATGCACCTTCTGCATGGTTACCTTTTAAATATCGAGGGTTTCATTTTTGCAAGAGTTAAAAGGTGTTTTTCTTGTTCCTCACAAAAATATACTATAATATATATAACACTGAAAGAAAGAAGTCCATTTTTTAAGCACAGAGCCTGTGCTCCTTACCAGATAAATCGGTATCAGTATTGGCGATAATGTATCAAAAAAATTTGGCATATCGGATGTCAGCAAAAATCCAACATTGTGAATCCCTGGAAAATGTCTGCAAATGATACAAGCAAGTTTGACTCATTGAGGATCCTAAATTCAGGTTTAAAAAATCATTTTAAGACCCTTAAAGTTAAATTTGTCTTGTCTCATTGACAGATAATTTTATTTATTGCAAACAACTCATGCTTTATTTCTAGTTCTTATATCTTCAAATAAGGTCTTAATCCAGACATATCAGAACATTTTGTCCGGTGATTTGTTCTTGACTTGAAATTGGACAAATGCTGTCACCGTGATCTGAGTTTTTGCAGTGAAGATATTTGCTAACAGAGTAATCCTGCTCTTTCTAAGATTTTTAGACCTCCTGTACAGAGCTGTGGTCTAAATGATCCACTGCAGGTCTGAGTACTTCTTCAGTTTTACCTTCTCTGAGTCCTCATGGCTAAATCCTGAAGCCACTCCCACAGTGTCAGAGTGGAGTTAAGGACACAAAGGTCTTGACCTTCAGAAGCAAGATTAACAACTCTTCATTCTTTGCCAAACTTTAAAGGCCATGTTTGTAATGTGTGTCTTATCGTGTGTTGTGCGTGTCACCCAGCATGTGCAAGCAGGTGTGGACTGTTTTTAGATTAAATGGTTCAGATTGACCCCAAGGCTCTGAAAAGAACTGTAGTGTGATTGTTATCGGGGAATGTAAAACACTTTTTTTTGTTTCGATTTCTTGGTCATTTTTGTGCCTTTATTAACAGGAAGGAGGCTGGATTCAAACCCAGGCTGGCAGAAGTATGACATGGGACATGCCTGGTTGCTCACCACTCCACCAAACCAGCACCCATAACACTTAATTTAAGAAGTGCTATGGAAAACCAACTTCAATTGTTTGATTATGTTTGGGATATAACTACATAAAATAAACTGTTTTTGGTATGTTTCTTTTTTTTGAAAAGTTGCAAAATGTGCAGTTGCTCTTTTGGACTTGTTGTGCCCCAAAACCCAGGAGGGATCTGATGCACAATGTACAATATAAACTCAATTCAGAGGTTACACAAACTATTTGTCCAACTCTAAACACAAATGTAAATATCATTGTAAAAAGAGAGGCCAACATGATGTTTCCACTAAAGAAATCCTTATAGCCTAATTATACTTATTTCTAATGTAGATATGACTGTTTTCATCTTAATAAAGCTAGAGAATAAAAACTTAAACTTAGATTAAAGCCTGACTGAAAAAATCAAGGCTAGACAGACTGATAACTCAGTTATAAATATTTATATTCACTTTATTCACTCCTGAATAAAGAAAAAGATGTTGATTAAGTAAATTAAGAGCCTAATAAGAAAAAAAGTCAATGTGGAATTGAAATGTAATGATGAAAATGAAAAAAACATGCTTTAAGTAGATCCCTCTTAAAAAGTTACATCATGTTAGAAGAAAAACTAGAAAAGCACTCGGAGAGCGCAGACCTCCGCCAGCATGAGTCCTCTCCCATATTGTGATTTTTACCATAAATATTAGTCCTACCTTTATTTCATGTAAATATTTAGATTCCTTGACCATTTCGTTATTCACGAAAATCACATTTTTGGCCATGGCAGATCCAGACGGTGATCCGGATCAACACCAAAATTGAATCACTTCTTCCTTTTCCCATCCTGAACATTTCCTGAAAATTTCATCAAAATCCATGCATAACTTTTTGAGTTATTTTGTTCACAGACGGACAAACTCTCCCGAAAACATAACCTCCTGGCAGAGGTAATAACAGGAGTTTGCTTGTTTTGGGCTTGTATTTAACGACTTAGTTGCTTATTTCAGTAGAAAAAACTGGCAACACTGGCCACAACATTTTAACATGAACATTTGCATGATGACTTTTTTTCCAGGTGCCAAATGTAACAAAATAACCAAGTTTTCCTGCTCCAATCTTGCAGCTCTGCAGATGAATCAGACTAACTGCTCCATCCAGCTCCTCCATCTTCACTGATAAAGCCTCCTCCTCCAGCTCGTCACTGAACACTCCTCCCTGTTTGAACTCTTTTTGTTTGCATACCTTGCCTTGCATCCAATTAACCCTGTTGTACAAACAGAGGAGCAATCTAAATTTCTGAAGTCTGTCCACTCAGATTAAAGTGCTGATTTCTGATGATCTAATTCCTCCGCTCAAAAGTAATAAAAGGATGGAGTATTAAAGGCTAAGCTGCCCATCTAATCTTCTCTCCCTAATCTTCTCTCCTTGCTATACAGGCACTCTGGGCTCTGTGGATGCAATGCTAGCTCACCATGTTCCCAAATAATCTAATATTTAAAACACAATGATTACAAAGCTTGTAATTCACTGATGCTTGATAAGGGAAATACAGAAATTAGATAATGAACATGTGCTAATGTGCATGTCTGTGTATCTGTGTGACTGAGTGTGTGTGGGGGGGTCCATTTAATCATGGGCCCTGTGTGCTTTTAATATCCCAGGATTTCTTTATCTCAGTCAATGTCCTGCTCAAAATGGATCTGCCCATTTCAGTTGTGTAACAGTGCATACTTTTTTTTCTAATTCCAATAGACAAAAATAGAGCAACATGCCTCCTGTTGTGACATTTGCTCAGATAAACTTTAACATGTAAAGATGAATGATTTCAGAAAATAAAACATTAATGCAAAAAAGATATAAAAATAAAAAACCTTTTTTTAAATTTACATTTATATTGTCTTTATTATCAGTTTGAAATTACAGAGGAGGATGATGCCTTCTTATTCAGCCTTTCATTGTAAATTGAATAAGGTCATGCAGTCACGTGAATACAGTCACCTCTACTAATTGAATTAACTTCACCCTATTAGTTGGTAAGTTAGGCCAATCCTCCTAGAGACGGGAAATATATTTAGCATCTGAATAAGATTCAGCCACAAGTGTTAGCATACAGGAGGAGGCCTGCACTCATCTCTGATGGAGAATTTACCACAAACTGGGCTCCCAAATGGCCTTGTTAGAGGATTTTAAACACATTACTGGCATAGAAAAATCATAAAAAGTCTGAATTATCCCGGACTGGAAGTGACGTGCTCCTCTGAGCTCCAGTGCATAAAGAATAACAGGTAGAGATGAACATAAACTAAATGATGAGCAGCTATGTCGACTGAATGGGATTACAGCAGGGGCTTGACGTGGGAGTAGCACAATCTTTAGGGAAATACTTTTGTCTAAAGCAGGGGTGGGCAACTGGCGGCCCAGGGGCCATATGTGGCCCTTCACCTCGCTCAATGCGGCCCATCAATCATTTCCACAAAAGAACAAAAACTGGAAAAATGAAAAAACAAAACAACAGATGCTAAGTATGATACATCATGAGCAACCAGTACCATATAATGCATAAATCTGGATAGGTGATGAAATATTTTTACTAACCTTAGGTCGCTGGTACGTGCTTTGTTTTTACAAGTCATTTAAGTTCCTACTTAGCTATGATTGTTTCTCTAAAAATATTTTATGAGGCATTAAAACATAATTTATAGTATAGGTTAAAACCATATTTGAAAACAATTATAATGGTAATATATTTGAGCTTCAAAAACGTAAACATTTGTTCTTTTACTGCATTAAAAAGAAGCTTAAATTAGTTTTAAATATGTGTCATGTTCATTTTGATCATTTTTAATTTTTGATTGTGTTTGAGTTAGAATATTTAAGTGCTGATATAATCCTTGGTTAAGCTTTATCTTTGTATTTTTTGTTTATTTATATATTTTTCTTTGTTGGCAGTGCCAACAATATGTAACAATGCGGCCCTCGGGCTCTTAAGAAAAATTACTGTGGCCCTTTTGGTATCGATAGTTGCCCACCCCTGGTCTAAAGACAAAAATCTCGTATTATTTTCTAGTTACTGTCCTGACAGGGTGCCCTTTGTGCAAGGCATCAAACATCCATCCTCCAGGATTCTTTCTCATGTGCAGTTCCTCATCCTTCTATCAAGTGGCTCCACTGGTAAATGTCCATTAGTTCCTGTTTGTGCATGTTCATGTAGCCTTATTCCTGGCCCACAAGTATATGGCATGTTCCATAATAGGGAGAAAAAATGACTCTTCCCCTCTGGGGACAGTTAAGTATTTACTCTTCTTCTTCTTCCTCTTCTAACTTGGCACAGATCTGCTGTGAAGACCAACAGAGAACAGCCCGAGTATGTGGCTCTTGTCTTGAGAAAGTATGCTTGTGTCCTTTTCTGCCAAGTGCAAACATCATTTAATCCAAATGAAGGAAATCCATGCATCCAAACCAGCCTCGGTCACTGCTTTGGAAATCTCTCAGACAGATACAGAACAATCACAAGTCAAAAAGTTTGTGAGTCTTTGATTTGGCTGGGTTGTTGACACCAAGAGGAACTGTTCAACAAGATAAAGTTATAAAAATAAAAAAGGGTTTAGAGAACATGTAAGGTTAAAGGGAGTTTAAAAAGCTTAACTAAAGAAGAAAAGTGTGCAGCCTGTTTTTTGTCTTGGACTCTTAGGCATCAGTCTCCTTTGGGATTGGCTGGTTGTAGGACGGGCTGCTGATGCTTAAAGCAGTAGGGAAAAATGAAGGGATGTACGGGATGACGTTCATCAGAGGGCTGGAGAGCGGGCTCTCGTCCGGGGAAGTCATCGGAATAATGACATCGTCCTGGTCCCACACATGGAAGGCATTCGGGTGGGAGTGGGTGAGGGCAGATGGCATATGGAGAGGGCTGACTCCATCCACCTCCCCCTCTTTTTTCATGTCCTCCTCCACCGGGCCCAGCAGACAGTCTGCAAACGGACAAGAGATGATCAGTAACGCCCATGCATCTCTTCACCATCGAGTTTTGTCTTAAAGTTGCTGCTTTTGAATTTTTAATTGAATCACTCTGCTTTTGTTTATCTCTAAAGAAAATTACCGGTTTAACAGCAAATTTCTGCACTGTCAGATTATACAGCTACCATAAGAGCTTCTGTGTTTTAGATTTAACACTCAACAAAGTTAGAGACTAGCTGGTAAACTCCCTTGATTGAATAAGTAAACGTCATCATAATATCCACACCTTTCCTCTACATGAAACAAAACAAAACAATTTTTCCCTTAAAATTGTTTTACACTGCAAAGAGCAGCTATGGCATTAATTAATCATTGTATAATTAATTGCAAAATGGAGATGGCTTGTACATAAACTTAAAGGAGATGAGATTTTACTAAAAAAAAGTTGGTTTCTACATCAACAAAAACTACTTTACTAGTTAAATGCATAAGGCTAAAGAGTATAAAATCACTATTAAACCTTGCAAGGTAATCTAAAACACTCAAGCAAAGTTAGAGACATGGCTGTTAAACTCCTTTGACTGAATTAGTTAATGTCACAGTATTATCTGCACCTTTCCTCTGCATGAAACAAAACTGTAACAAAGTAATAATGGTTTACTTATTTGACGTTGCCCTAAAATTATTTTACACTGCAGTTGCATTAACTAGTCATTGTATAATTAATTATACAATGATTAATGGTGGCTTGGACATAGACTTAAAGGAGATGAGATTTTACTAAATAAGTACATCAACAAAAACTACTTTACTCTTTAAATGCATACAGCTAGACAGTATAAAATCACTGTTAAACCTCTGCAATGTATTTGATTTAAAAGCGTTTCTTAAATATGCTAAAACTAATGCTGTACCTGTTATATCCAGCATGAGCTCTTTGATGAGGTGACCCACGATGGCATAAGCCACAGCTACCACCACCAGCGCTGCCATCAGCAGGTAGAGGACAGATTTGGGCAGCTGAATAATGTCTCTGGGAGGCGGCCTGTACTCTTTGTAAAGTGGCTCCACATTATGGACCAAGTAAGACAGTCCGCCTTCATCTGTTAAGTTGAAGTTGTCCATATTTCCACTGCAGGAGCCTCCCGGTTATTCCATGTCTTCAGAGGCTGAATATTCCTTGTTTGATGGATCCAGTTGCTGAGTTGGTGGTCCTGGTTTTGCTGAGAGGATCAAATATTAATGCATAATATGAATATCTAATAATTTAACCACTTTTAAAGCAAATGCAGGGATGAAATGAAGATTCTTCAAGTATAAAGACTTTCATATGCAGTTTTGTATTTAATTTGGTGTTGCTCATCAGTAAGAAATTAGGACTGAAAAATGTACCCACCTGTTAACCCCAAGTGTTGGTCGAATCCAGAATGAACATATTTGGATGTAAGCCTCGCTCTTCGCCCAACAAGTGTTAAAAACACAGTAAAATCCCTTTAATACCAGGATATCATCACCAGTTCATCCTGCACAAGCACAGCAGGACTGCCCCTCAGTCTGTCCTCCTCTCCTCTGAGCTGACTCTGCTCTGTGGATTAATCCAGGCTGTGGGCGGCGACCAGCAGGCAGACAGGAGGCGGATTATTCCTCCAATCGCGGCAACCACAGTTGCCAGGTCTGCGTATTATAAGCGACTTTTAGCTGCTTTGGTTCTTTATTCTTTATTCTTATTCGGATCCTCATTAGCTTCCACTATCGTGGTTGCTAATCTTCCTGGGGTCCACATAAAACATCACAACATGAACAACATATAATAATCATACAAACAAAAACACACACATGTCAGTGTAAATCAAAGTAACATCAAGAACAAACAAACAAACAAAAAAAATATATTCTGATTGTGTGGTCTCTCTCATTAATATATGTTTGATAGATCGTTTGAATAAGTATTTGCTTTTGATTCTTTTAATATTTTCAGGTAATAAATTCCATTGCTGAATGGCTCTATAAAAAATAGCTTTTTTAAGTAGCTCTGAATTTGGTTTTGGAAGTTTTAAATATCCCAAGCTTACTTGTCTAGTTTTATGATTATGATTTAGACCTACATTTTTTAATAGTTCACCAAAGAAATCTGGCTTCCCCCCCATAATTGCATTTCTAGAAAATTTTATGATACTAGATGTTAACTTAGCCTCGATGGTTAACCATATCAAACTGTGATGCATCCTTGCTACATTGGTTTTAAAAGAGCAATTAAGTACCAATCTTGCAGCTCTATTTTGAGCTAATTGTAGTTTTTTTAAATATCCATTTTAGCAGCAGAGGACCACACAACCATACAGTACTCTAAATGAGAGAGAACCAAAGCCTGCGTTACCTCCTTTCTAATTGACGGTGTGATAAATATTGCTTGTATTGCTTGTAAATATTGGCAGTTGTTTTCTTTTTTTTCTTCTTAAAGTGCAGTTGCTCATTTGGGCTTGTTGTGCCCTCAAACCCAGGAGGGATCTGATGGACACTCTCCGACCAAAATAATAAACTCAGAAGTTACACAAACTAGGGCTGAACAATTAATTGCAAATGAGATTAAATCGCAATACGGCTTGTTGCAATTTTCAAATCGCAGAAGGTTCAATATTTTTAGCACAAAATGAGTTGAACATTTTGGCATTGTGATGTAGTTTTTTGCAATTTCATGACTATTTTTTACCTCTATTCATACACTTTTTTCCCACTTTTGGACCATTTTTACCTCTTTTTTAACCCCTGTTTTTACAACTTTATGCCTATTTGGCTCCATGTATCTGTTCTTGGCCACTGTCAGAACCATTTTTGGAAATTTTACATGGTTTCTGAAACTTGGTTTCTGAAATTTTGCTACCATAATCAATTTTCCTAAGCCACTTTTGGATTTTTTTTTGCCAATTTTCCACCTTTTTTTTTTTTTTTTTAAATTCCATACCTATTTTGCACCTAATTATTAACCTTTTCCCGCTTTTATACCACTTTTACCCAGTTATAACAATTTCATACCTTTTTTGCTTCTGTTCTTCACTTTTCCACTTTTTCTCAAATCTTTTATCCTTACATTGATTTAATGTCTTATTGGTTTTACTATAATAAGATCTACTGCTTATGTTTGTTTAAGAATAAATAAGATGAGGAACATTAAAACAATCGTCGAGTAAATCGCAATATTGGGGAAAAAAATCGCAATAAGATTATTTTCTCAAATCGTTCAGCCCTAACACAAACAATTTTGTCCCATGACGCAAATGCAAATTTCACTGGGGCAAAATTTACATTTCCACCAAAAAGAAATCCTTATGGCCATAATTAGATTTATTTCTAATGTAGGAATTACTGTAGTGTCCTTCTCTGCAGTTGTACCTTAGCTACATTTTGTACATGTGCTCAGATTCTTTATTTATGCCTCTTACTCCCCCCAGAGATCTGATTTACAAGATATGCTGTCCATGAAATATCATAAAGTCTCTAATATTCTTAGAAATTATAACAAATTTATTATATAATGGCTCACTGACACCCACAGGTTCATGTCACATAACCTAGCTAACTATCATTTTATTAGGCTTTTATGTGTGTCTCACTATGATAAATTCATGTCTTGTTTTTTATCTTTACATCCCTTTTTTTAGGCCTATATAAATATATTGGCTATATTTTGTTGATTTACCTTTTAAATCGCCTATATTCCATCTTCCCATGTTTAAATATTTATTTTAATCATTATTGTTTTGAATTTTTATATTTTATTCCCTAACATACATTTTTTGATCTACTTATAATTAATGGCTAAGTGTGCATTAGTTAACAAGTACATTTTTACTTTATTTCCTGTTTGATTTTTGTTCACTAAGGTAGAAGGAAGATAAATAATTTTCCAGGACAATGTAAGCTTTTCAGGACATTGTTTTCCTCATTTTCCATGACTATAAAGTTAGTCAATAATTTTCCAGGTTTGCCAGGATGTGTGGGAACTCATGGAGTTATAAATAAAACAGACCCACCCTTAGCTTCAGTAAAAAGAAAAGGATGTTTCACCTCCAAACAAAAGGATAAAAAAGTAAATTAAGAGCCAAATAAGAATAATTGTCAGTGCGAAATTGAAATGTAATGTAGATGGAAATCAAAACACACTTTATGTAGATTTTTCTTAGGAAAAAAAACAGTAATAGCTTACAGAAAAAAAGCTGGAGGTCGCTTGTTTTGTGCTTGTTTATTGATGTGGTTGCTTATTTCAGTTGTGAAATCTGGCAACACTGGAGCAACAACCAGCCTTTACAGATTGTTCAACCACTGCAGACAACCTGAGTGAATCAGTCTGTTTCACCCACACATGAAGCAATCATCACATGTGATTAAATTGTATTAATTAAAAAGTAATTAACCTAACAGATTACTTCAGTCTGTGTTTGGCTCTTTGAAAATACGTTGGATTTCGACGATGTAAAACACCAATCTTTCATTTCTGGAAATAATTTTATAATTATTTTTATTTGGCCTAATTAAAACGATTAAAAAAAAAAAACTTAGAGCTTATTTTACAAGTTTAAAGTGTACTAGAAGTTTCTCCCCTGTAATACTCACATACCCAGTCAAGTGAGAAAAGATTGTGTCTTGACGGTTGTGCTTAAAACACATTTACTGAATTCTGATCAAAACTTGGACTGGACTGATTTTACAGTTATTCTTCACTCATATTCACAAGGTGAGAGCTTCAACCTGTTAAGTACAACACATAAATGAGGTCTTTAACCAAATGGATGCAATAGAAATGCGGGGAGATGTGCGGGGGCTCCATTGTGATTATAAGAATAATAACAGAAACAAAGGAGAAGTTAGCATAATGTATGCTAACAAACGTTATGCTAGCTAATGCAGTAAAGGCGAACTTTTACGAGAATTTAAGCGTAATCAGCTTTACTAATGCATTTGTAGGCTACATTCTGTGTTCTGAACATATACATAAACATTCATGTTTTTGTTTTTAATGTTATTTATCATTGGACAGACAAATTAGCTTCATGCTAACGATGTTGTAGGCTATGTAACGGTCCATCCTCGAGCCGACCGTTAGTTCTCTATTTAATTTCCCTTAGCAAAAAGTACTAAGAGTTAACCTATTTTACGATAAACCTGAAGCAGTGTAATTGAAGTTACCCTCTTACATACTATATTTTAAAAAGTAAAGTAAAAGTATAGTGAAGTACAGGTTATTTGGCAAATACTGGAAATTATAAAGAAATGGTCTGAGACTAAGTACATTAGGACTTACACTAATAGTATAGCACTAAAACGTATACTTACACTTTAGTTTACTTTTGACTTCTTTCTGCCACAAAGTACCAATACTTTATATCTTGATCCAGGTACAGAATAATGCCGTCTTTGTGTTTACATTTAATTTAGCAGAATAAAAATGTTTTTCACTCCACATATTTACTTTAAGGTTTTACCCCTGTTGTAAACTTACATGTTCATGGTCATATAGTGATGGAGTTTTAAAGTTTACAGTATGTGTTCTCAATTAATAGACGTTTACTACTACACTAATAGTATTCAGACTGTACTTGTTGTATACTTCAAAGTTTATTGTTGCAAACTTAAAATGACCTCAAAGTTTACTTAAAATATACTTTTAAAAACTAAAAAATGTCACAATTTAGTCCAAAGAAGTATCAAATGAGTATACTTTCTAGTGCACTACAAGTGGTTGGTAGTATACTTACTATGTTTATGCTTGTACTCAAACATATTAAACAAAATGGACTTCATGTATACTGCTTTTTGCTCATGGTTATTCAACAATGTCTTTTTTTGTAGCCATTCATATCTTATTTACTTGAATTTTGTGTGTTCTGAACAGAATTCTCATTTGTAAGGTTGAATCAGAGCCAGCTCTTCCAAATGGATTTATACTTTGACGACCGACCATGTTCCTCTGAGTCCAGTCAGAAGAACAGCCATGGAGACTCACAGAAGGTATATCAACATGCACTCCGATCAACACTCATAAGCAGGATTAACAACTTTCATACATAAAAGCTAGAAAAACACTCAGACCTCCGCAAAGTAGCTCAGGTCCAGAAGACCACAAACCTCTGTAAAGATACTCTTCTGCCTCTCCAGATCCAGGCTAGTGCCAGGGTCCCATCACCTTATATTTTGATTTTATATGAATTATTAAATGTTGTCAATGGGATTTCCCATTATAAAGTTAAGTATTCACCTTGATGATAGAGACATGGGCCCCATATTGTCCTGTCAAATTGGAAGCGATCCTTTAAAGAAGATGCTAGAGATATGTAATTTCTTTTAAAATGCTGCCAAAATTCAATTTGTGGGATTTGTTGAAACTTTGCAGCCAGACAAATGTACATTAATACACCACCAAAATCTAATCAGTTCTAAGTTTGGCCATTACCATCAAAAGCAAAATCCCTCCAGTAGTTATTGTGTAGCCTTGCAAACAACAAACGCCAGCAAAAACATAACCTCCTTGGTGGAGCACAAGATCCTTAAGTCCAGGACCACCACAGGCCAAAGAACAGAGCATCACAGGGCACAAAAACAGAAATTACTACTTACCATCAGTTTAAATAAATGACTCTTCAGTTTGACATTAGTGTTAACAGGCATTGGCTTTAAACTTTATACATGAAAACTGTAAACATTTCTGCCAGCTGGTTTATTTGCTATACTGTGAGAACGGCCTGAAACACAGAACAAATCATCTCTCATATTGTTTTAAAGCAAGGGAAGTTCTGTTCCCCAAGGGATGGGTGGCAACCCTACTCATAAGTTTATTTAAAGTACCAATAGTTCAACATCTACTTTCACTCAAAGTCAGTGTTAGAGGAAGTTATTTAAAGGGTATTTCCAGTAAGCCACTTTCACCACGAGAAAGGGAAACTGATCAGCTACGTGATTTGTTTTTTGACCTTCGGAGAAAAACGCCTGCAGTGGTCCTCAGCCTCCTCAAACCAAAGACCCTTCGTGAAGTTAAATATAGAGAAATATATCCAAATATCAAATGCTGAAAGAACAAAACTGTTTCAGTGATTCAGCTGACATGATTTAATACTCCCCACATTTACAGAAAACCTGGAAAATGATTGACCAAGTTTAAAATCATGGAAAACTTATGGAAAATATGGCAAATGTCCTGGAAAATTATTTATCTTCCTTCTACCTTGTTCGTGAACAAAAAACAAACAGAGGAAATAAATTAAAAATGTAGCTATCAAATATGAGTAGATAAAATAATGCAAGTTTAAGAATTCAATTTACCATCTCAAAACAATGATCACGAAAAGACATAATAAAATGGCAAAATGAAATTTAGGCCTCTTAAAAGTAAATCAACAAAATATGTTTATAAAAAAGCAAAGTGAATGAAAATAAAAATTAAGTATAAACCATAAATTTGTAATAGTAAGACACTGCATAAAAGCCAGACTATAAAGATAGCAAGCAGTCAATGTTAACGCCTGAGAGTTAGAAATAAATAAATCTTAAGTTTAATATGATACGGTGGAGCTGTCTAGAAATATTGTCATCAAGCTTTAATCTTGTTATTTAGAAGGCTATTTTAACCTGAGAATTACCCACATCAATATTGTAACTCCTGTTGGTTATGTGACATGAATCTGTGGGTGTCTTTGTGCTGTTCTCTGATCAATTTGTCAGAATTTCCAAGAATGTCAGAGAATGTCTGATATTTCATAGATGTGTTACAGCCATAGATTGAACATCTTATAAATCAGACCTCTGGAGAGGAAGAGACATAAACAGCAATTTGGGTAAATGTACAAAATATAAAGTACAGTTAAGGCAAGATGTATTAATTTACTAAGTAATGAACAGCTCAAAGAAAATAACAATAGGACTTAATTTCCAATCCTTCTCAGTGAAGGTTAATGTGTATTTATTCATTCTCATCTTTTCAGTCCAAAGTAGGGGAGGTCAGGGTTGGTTGTCACATTGATCACTGGGATCCTCTTGGGATCTCTGTTTGGTTATGTAGCCTGAAGCCATGGCAGAAAGAGAAAAGGAGATAAAAGCTTGAAGATGTCTGAACAAAAATCTGTTCTAAAGCAGCTGTATTATTCACTCAGATTATAGACATTGCAGTTAGATAACATTTGTTTTTAATTGTTGCACTTTAAGAGATAATGTTGATATTGTTGTTCATTACCTTTTATGTTTACATTTATTGCACATTTTTATATAAACTGCACTATTTAAATTAAAACCTGTTCAGAAAGTTTCTTTGGCTTTAATTGTCCTTTTTTTTTCTTTGAGGGTTTTACATGTTTTATATGTTAAACATCGGTCAAACATGCAAATTAGTCTAGAAAAATCAACGTAAAAAAGAATTGTGATAAAATCGTGATCGTGATTTTATTTTTAAAAAATCGTGATATGATATTTTTGCCATATCGCCCACCCCTACTTCTGAGTGAAGGTTTAAGTGTATTTATTCATTTTCGTCTTTTCAGTCCAAAGTAGGGGAGGCCAGTGTTGGTTGTGACACTGGTCACTGGGATCCTCTTTTGAGATTTTGCATTTTTATTTGATCCGATGCCAAGATCATGTCCATCTTAAAGGATAAGTTTGGTTTCTCCAACTTTCACATTGTTTATAGAATGAAGTAGAACAATATACTCACCCAGAAGGCTTTCCTGATCCAAACAGTGCTTCAGGAGATATTTAGATCCAAAATCGAGCGGCGGACATCCGTATAATGTTAGCACATAGGGCATGTATAGCGCCGCTCCTAAAACTGCATTAATCGTCCAAAAACTCATTAGTTTCACCAATATTCCATCATGGTCTGCTCACGCTACTCCTCCAAGACAGTCCGGGGTCGCTCCACCCATGTTTTTGTGACTGTGCTGACCTCTGAACTGAAGACTGCTCTCTGGCCAGTTGTTCTTCTCTTTGCCTTCGCGTCCTCCTTTCTATGAGCTCCTCATCTGTAAACTCTGACTGTAAACTGTAAGGACACCCATCATATTCAAAGTTCTCCTCCACAACATCCTCATCCGATGGATATTCGTCCATTTTGCACAAAACTGGAAGAAGAAAGTTGTTGTGTAGCTGGCGGTCGCCCCTGAAAAAATGAGCCGTACTGCGCAGGCGCGGCAGCCGTAAACAAAGTTTTCAGTTCAGAGGTCAGCTCAGTCACAAAAACATGGGTGGAGCGACACAGACTGTCGTGGAGGAGTAGCGCGAGCGGACCATGATGGAATATTGGTAAAACTAATGAGTTTTTGGATGATTAATGCAGTTTTAGGAGCAGCGCTATACATGCCCCGTGTGCTACCATTATACGGATGTCCGCTGCTCGATTTTGGATCTAAATATCTCCTGAAGCACTGTTTGGATCAGGAAAGCCTTCTGGGTGAGTATATTGTTCTACTTCATTCTACAAACAATGTGAAAGCTGTAGAAACCAAACTTTTCCTTTAAATGTTGTGGATCAGAAATCAAACACTGAGTGTGGCAAACATGTTGATTTTGTGGGTATGACTAACCTATATATTTTTTGTAATGCTTGTTCACATGTGATTTGATCTTTAACCGCTGAACATTTGGTAAGAAGAAGAAGCATCATCCTGAGTGTAGTTTCAGTTGCTCACTCAATCAACTGGAAGCTATGATAAAACTTTTGACAGAGGTTGAACTCAAGCCTGAAAAATGAAGAAGTGATTTTTTTTCTACTTTCTAACCAATATATACCGTGATAAACTATGGACAAGTAACCTCATACATCATGACAACAAACCATGTGATGGAGTTACTTATCTCAGACAGAGTTTATTTGAAGAAGAATTTTGCTGATGAAGTGATTTATGATAAAAAAAGTTATTCCTATAACTACAACAAGGCAGAAGTCCAGTTCTGGCCGTCACATGTCAGTGTGTCCTTGGGCAAGACAGCTAACCCCAGGTTACTCCCACTGCTGGGTCAGATGTGTGTAACAGTATGAATGGCCCACTTTGTCAGAATTGTTTGAGAGATTTATTCAAAAATCTGTTTAATATTGAAAATATATTTATATCAAAAGCACAACTTCTTTAGAAAAAGGCCTCAGTTCGAGGTGTCTGTCTGATTTCCCTGCTATTACTTATATAATAAAATAATTTTAAGTTTCAACACTAAATATAAATATATATGAAAATTGAGTACTTAAATGATTGTTGAATCCAATATTATGTGTTGTCTCAAAAACAATGCTCCAAACAATATACACAAAAGATACTTAATTATATTTTAAATTATATATTTATTTTCACATAGTTGAAAGAATAGTCAAAGAGAACAGTGAATAAGATTTAGTCTCATGCAGGTGAGGTGAAAACTCAGTGTGGACGTTTTTACAAACCTCACTTAAGAGTCAATGCAGCAACAAAATGAGCAGAAATTAAGCAAAAATGAAATTTGGTCATTACACAGATCATCATGAACAAAAAGTTAGTCCAGAACTGAACGTCGTGGTGTTTTACTGAGCACTGACCTCGAGATTTATCATACAGCGGTCGGTGCAGGTTATCGCTCTGTCTTGTTGAATAGAAGTTCACCTGAGAGTTTGGAATAAAATACATTTTAAAGCTTTCTGGTAGTTCTGTGCTCATGTATTTGACTTTACAAATAAAAGTACACATTTGAAGAGTATAAATATCAGAAATAGATAATATACATTACACATCAAAAAGGTGAAAATGAAGCATCGCTGGATCGGGAAAAAGTTGAAAATCTGTCAAGGAAACATCTGATAAAGCTCCTGAGGGCAGGGCTATTCAATTAGAAATTCAGTCGGGACAGATTTTCAGACTTAGGACTTGTGCTGGGCTGGACATTTTTAGCAGACAGTGAGCAAATTTAACCACTTAAAAGAAACACAAATAGATAACAAACAAATTGGATTTATTTGGTTTAATAACATAGCCACATCCTAAGGGCATAAACTCAATAAAGAGCAGCACTTAAACCAAACTTCTGCTGGAATACTGTTTCTTTAAATGAAACACAAACAGATAAATTCAACACTTACTGACAGGTAAATACCAGCATGTGTTAAGGTGTGTATGAACATATAGTGCAGATTAAAAACACCATCTTTTGGTCACATTTGAAAGTGCATTAAAACTAACCTGCTTAACAGCAACCTTTCAGAACATGTTGCATTCAATGTCTGTAATAATGTTGGAATTTTTGTAATGCCTTGTCAGTGTTTGTAAAAGCTTTCTGTTTTTCTCACCAGACCTAAGTCCCAATCATGTTGATTTCAGGCTACTAGAGGGTTGCTTTAGGGCCGCATGTGGCACCTGCAGAACTGAAGCAGGCCGTTGAACCTTTGTTACCTGTCAACAAATCCGTGTGACGCTCACCATCATAAACAAGAATCTTTATCAAACCTGTAAAACTTAAGCTGTGTCAGGAGCCTCATCAAACTGACTGCTGCATGAACTTCTCTTTAGGCATTTGATTATTCCATCCTTGTGATCAAAACTCATTTTAAAGGACAGCTTAATAAATGTCTTTGTTTTGCTTTTCTAAATAGTGGGAAGATTCTCATGATTTACCCAAAGGGAAATCCTCAAGTGTGGGTTTCAGCGCCATTCAAGAGCAGCAGAGCAGGTACGTATCCTCACAGACTAAGCTAATCATGATTCTGTTCATGAATCCACATTCAGGATAAATTTAAGACTTTATTCTTTCAGCTTAAGCATAGATGACATCAGCAGGAGCGTCCAGGAGATTGTGGAAAATATTAACAACAGCCGCACCAGTGACCAGAAAGTGATGGACAGCTTTGAGCCAAAGTTCATAGAAAAGGTATTTCTTTTTCTCTGACAGACATACATGTATACTGAATTATCATTTTAGAGGGATTATACTTTTGTCAGAGATTGGGAAAGTTTTACTGCTCAAAACTTGCTCTTCTATGGCTGAAGAGGCAAATTTGAAATTCTCATCTCAGCCTCGTTTTAGTTTCTATTTTGTCTAAAATGTTTCTCCTAAAATTCCCCAGGAAAAATTAGTGAGGTCAATTAGTTAGAGGGAGTCATACTGGAGACTTGATGGCGATTCCTTGCATATCTCAATTAAGTGTTTTTAACCCTTTCATGCATTAATTATTACATCACAAAGGAATATTTCTTATAATTTTTGTTTTTACTTTCAAACAAGTTATAGTGAATTCCTGTCTGCTAGTGGACACCATGCATCATTGTTATAAATATAATTTTATTGGAACTTCTTAATAATAAATAATTAGGTGAGATCTGAATATAGGCATTTTACCCAGAATGTAATCTTTAGTGCACAACATCCACTGGACTGGACAGATTCATTTTTTGGTCACAGAATATACATGCAAGAGAAGAATCTTTCTAAAATCTGCATAAAATTGTTCCTATTATATGATTAAATGAGCAAATATTTATTTTTAACCTGTTAATTCTTCAGGAATAGAAGAATACACACTTATTTCTGAAGGTGGCTTGTGTAATTCGCCCTTTGTTGGCAATTTTGTGTTTATGCTGCAACATCTGGATTTGACTTAAATATGCATTGGTTATATTGAAATAAAACTCGAGACACAGGTTTTTAAGTTTACCACCGAGTTGTATATAATACTGCAACCTACATGGTTTAAAATGCTTGTCAAATATCTGTTTCCTGTAGTGGACACTATGCATGAAAGGGTTAATGATTCTTTTATTTCTCCTTTGGAGAAGAAAATGAACAAAACTGAAGCTACATATGAGTACAAAGCCATGTGCAACCCTGTGCTAGGTTTGAATTTGCATCCTCCTGATTATTGAAAGAGCACATCACCCAACTGCACCACCAACACACCTGTTCTACAGTCCAGATGTTCTGCAGTAAGGTATTACCAGGATACAGACTCAACATCCTGAGGCTATTAAGATGGTGTAAGACTTCAATCATGAGACCCTCTTTGTTTTATCTGGGCAAATCCATTGTCCAACAAAAAGATCACTTCACTTGAGAAGATACAGATGGATGAACTACACTGACAACACCAATGAGGTTTTGGCAGTTACATTTTGATACAGCTGAAATGTTGAAATAGTCATTTGCTGTCAAGTTACTAATAAATAGCTGTTATTATTTTACAATGTGTGTTATATGGTTCATTATCAAAATGGATTAAGTGCAATGCAGTATTTAAGATTATTCATAAATTAGAAGGACTTGGCAGCCTACAATCATACATTTTAAATCTTTTCTACATAGTTAAAAGATATGTAGATTACAATAAAGTCAGTCTGAGAGTTCAAAGAGAGCTCCTCCTTTGCTGCCATCAGCATGAAATTATTGAGCTGAAGCTGCCATGAGAGTAGACTGAGGTCATAGAGAGACTCTGAAACTCTGAGAAACAGATTAGAGCTTGTTGAGATCTCATGTAAAACTTAAAAGGAGACTAAATTGACAGACAAGCATCTTATTGCTCAGGACAAAAAGACGAGACACGGGAGCAAAAAGTCTTATTCTCAGTTCTCATAGTTGTCTACAAGTACATGAAACATTTTTGAGATCTCTTCTTTTCTGGGTGGATTCATACAGATACATGTGTACATAAATATCTCTACTGTGGGTTTTTTTTAAACATATTTTGTGCCATAGTCAAGATGTTTTCTCTGTTATTGCATTTCAAACCCTAGGTGACACAAATGTTACAGCAGATGAAAGAGCACATGTACACCGTCTATGAAGAAAACAGCAGTGTGATGCAGGTGAAGCTGCAGGAGCTGTCGGAGGTGCTGGAGCGCTGCACCAAACTCAACAAGGAGCTCGTGGAGGCCAGTCAGGTACTGGCAGGTCTCAGGGAGGGCCTGGCCATTATCAAGACCGTTGAACCCTGATTACAGAGTTCTCAGCAAACTCTGTTGTTCTCAATCAGTTTGTTGGTTAATTGTTTTGCTTTATGCCCAAAATATTAGCCTCAGTTATCTTATCGTTCATGGTGTCATGTTTTCAGACACTTGTTCACGTCAGTTTATTAATAGACTGAGTTCATTTTAAAGCTAAGTTTATGGTGATGTAATAAAAGTCAAATAACATTTAATGGCACCAAAAGTGTCTGTGTGGTTGTTTTATCCTCACAGTTTTAAAACGTTCACACAGAGAGCACCTCAGACCTGCTATAGCCACGTCATACACTATATTGCCAAAAGTATTGGCTCACCTGCCTTGACTCACATATGAACTTAAGTAACATCTTATTCCTAATCCATAGGGTTCAATATGACGTTGGTCCACCCTTTGCAGCTGTAACAGCTTCAACTCTTCTGGGAAGGCTGTCCACAAGGTTTAGGAGTGTTTATGGGAATTTTTGACCATTCTTCCAGAAGAGCATTTGTGAGGTCACACACTGATGTTGGACAAGAAGGCCTGGCTCTCAGTCTCTGCTCTAATTCATCCCATCCATGTCTTTATGGACTTTCTTTGTGCACTGGTGCACAGTCATGTTGAAAGAGGAAGGGGCCAGCTCCAAACTGTTCCCACAAAGTTGGAGCATGTCTTGGTGTGCTGAAGCATTCAGAGTTCCTTTGACTGGAACTAAGGGGCCAAGCCCAGCTCCTGAAAAACACCCCCACACCATAATCCCCCCTCCACCAAACTTTACACTTGGCACAATGCAGTCTTACAAGTACCGTTCTCCTGGCAACTGCCAAACCCAGACTCGTCCATCAGATTGCCAGATGGAGAAGCGTGATTGGTCACTCCAGAGAACGCGTCTCCACTGCTCTAGAGTCCAGTGGCGGCGTGCTGTACACCACTGCATCGATGCTTTGCATTGCACTTGGTGATGTGAGGCTTGGATGCAGCTGCTCGGCCATGGAAACCCATCCATGAAGCTCTCTGCACTGTTCTTGAGCTAATCTGAAGGCCACATGAAGTTTGGAAGTCTGTCGCGATTGACTCTGCAGAAAGTTGGCTACCTCTACTCACTATGCGCCTCAGCATCCGCTGACCCCTCTCTGTCAGTTTACATTACCTACCACTTGGTGGCTGAGTTGCTGTCGTTCCCAAACACTCCCGCGTTCTTATACTCCAGCTGACAGTTGACTGGAATATTTAGGAGTGAGGAAATTTCACGACTGGATTTGTTGCTCAGGTGGCATCCTATCACAGTTCCATGCTGGAATTCACTGAGCTCCTGAGAGCGACCCATTCTTTCACAAATGTTTGTAAAAGCAGTCTGCATGACTAGGTGCTTGATTTTTTACCTCCGCCAAGGAGGTTATGTTTTTGGGAGAGTTTGTTTGTCTGTCTGTCTGTGAACAAAATAACTCAAGAAGTTATAGATGGCTTTTGATGAAATTTTCAGGAAATGTTCAGCATGGGAAAAGGAAGAACTGATTCGATTTTGGGGTTGATCTGGATCAGCGTCTGGCCGCCATGACAAAAAATTGATTTTTGTGAATAACTACTGAACTAAAATAGATATCATTATGAATCCAGTTGCTAATGGTATGTTTTCATGGTCAAGGAATCTAAATATTTCAATTAAATAAAGGTAGGACTACTATTTATGGTGAAAATCACAATATGTGTGAGGACTGTGGCTCTGGCGGAGGTCTGCGCTCTACGAGTGTTTTTCTAGTTTACACCTGTGGACATGGAAGTGACTGGAACACCTGATTCTGGTTATTTGGATGGGTTAGCTAATACTTTTGGCAATATAGTGTATCTTAACACTGATAAAGGACATTTAACAAATCAATTCAGATAGCAGATTTAATCAAAGCCTTTTATTGATTTAGTACCAGTTATTTACACAATTAGTTAAAACAAGAAAATCTGTTCATAGTTCCACAGCATTTACATACACTCCACTGATCAGTGCCTGATCTACATTTCAGGCATCTGAACAGTGCAAACATCACAGACTGATGCAGTTCACGAGGGCTTGCATCAGTGTGCACAAAGGAATATATTATGAGGTATTTGGGATTTTTCCCCATCAGAAAACCTCCCTTTTGAGTCCAGCTTAGTTTATACACATATGAGTTTCTCAGAGGGCAGAAATACAAGTTCAGTAAAAAAACAAACAAACATACAGTTCATTAAAGGAGGATTTTTGTGGGCCTTTACTTTCCAACAGTGAAAGACTGGAGTCCTGTGATGGCTCTGCCCAGAATCAGGGCATGGATGTCATGAGTTCCTGTGGAGTAGAATAAAAACATTTAAAACAAGCTGTTTTCACAAGAAGAGATGTCTGTTCTTTGTAAATGACAATTGCTTAATATTCTTGATGACTTGATTTCTACTTTAGTTCAGAAATCATCACCCTAACTATTAACTTTGTAAAGGACTGCACTGCTGCCCTCTTGTGGTGAGAGCACCCATCTACAGTTTGTTTGATTGCTACATTACTGCTCTGATCTTGTGGCAATCAGTGTTCATTTTGTTGACTTATGAATCTCTTTTTTCAGATTTTTTTTAGCTTTTTTGTGTCTTGATTGACAGAAGAGATAGACAGTGAATCGGGGGGACACTCTGGAAACTGGCTGCAGGTTGGATTCTGGCAGAAGCACATACACGGGATGTGCCTGGTTGTTAACCACTCCACCAAATCAGCTTATTGTCTGTGACACAGTTTTCTTTAACAACCTATATCCCCTGGGGAAAACTAGTAACTAGGGCTGGGCGATATGGCCTAGAAATAAAATCCCCAATATTTTTCCACAACAGCTGATTTATGATTTTAATCGATTTTTTCCCCCCTAAAAGAAACAAAACTCCCAGTGACATAAAAATGAAACAAATCAAGTTTTGCCTTTATGTTGTCTAAATGTTTCCCTCTTAAAGTCAAAGTCTGGGTCATAAAAGGTTGATTATGTAGTATAAACGTAGGCAGGTTTGTCTACATAAACACTAAAAGGCTGAGGTATTTTACAGTATTAGCATGAAACCCTCTGATCAATATTTAGTCTACTTAAATAACAAATACAAGCCTATAAAAGTGCTTGTGCAAACCCTACAAGGCCGACCATGAAAATTGTAATTTTTTTCAAAAATTGCAACTGCTTACAATTGGACTAAGGCAAGAAAAAAAACTCAACTTTAATTTTTTTTTACTTTTCTGCAGAACATAATTCAAATTAATCGATTTAATCGATTTTTTTTCCCAGCTCTACTAGTAACTAATAAAAACAAATGCACATGGGCAAAAACTAAAAATAAATTAACATTTTTGTCAACAAATAAAAACTAGACTTAAATGTCTGACAGACTTAATCCAGTCAGATCTAATGTGGTCATGTAGAAAGTAGAGACAAGTTATGAATCTATCCAAACACAGCTACTTTGGTTGTGTTAAAGGTTGGATGAGTTCAGAGGGACATCCAATCACAGCTGCCTTAGCTTGGTGGTGGTGGGATAAGTTGTGCAGCGATCCAATCAGAGCTGCTCTCTTTATGAAATGATATATTAATGTAGAGCAGGTTCACTGTTTGTTGTCAGTTCTAGTATTGTAACTGAGAAGCTCTGTCAGGTAGAATAAATAAAAGTGACTGCATTTTGTTTCTGTTCAAACTTTACTAAAATTCAGTAAAGGGTTATTAGATGTTTCATTTTATCCAAGTGTAAGACATGACTTGCAAAATTCAAGGAGTATAAAAATGCCTTACCCTTTACACTTCATACTTTAGTTGACTAAATTTACAGCAGATTTCATCGACTAAAATGTGAAATTATCAACTAGAACTAGACTGAAATTAAAACAATTTAGATTACAAAATTATGGCTAAAGCTGAAAGGTTTTAGACAAAAGACTAAAACTAAGAGTTAAGATGTTCTGTCAAAATGAACACTGGTGGAGAAACAACACATTATACAGGGTGTACCCTGAGCTTTGTGCTTACCCTCGTAAGTGTTGACGGCCTCAAGGTTCATGACATGACGAATGATGTGATATTCATCTGCGATGCCGTTTCCTCCCAACATGTCCCTCGCTTGTCTGGCAATATCCAGGGCTTTGCCACAGCTATTCCTTTTGAGCAGGGAAATCATCTCTGGTGCTGATCTATGAATACAGGATTTTAAACATTAAGGTAAAAATATTGGTTCATTTGAATGTTTGAATGAATGCTTTATTTAAAACATGCAAACATGGGTAGTCAACATAAACAAACCCCCCCAAAAAACAAAAGAAAACAAGTTAAACCGCTGACAACATCCTGCATGTGCAGCAAGCTCACGTGCTCGATAAGAAGACGAAGTCTAAACTTATTAAATCTAATCCCTTATATTACCCTGTCCAACAGGGATGTTTTTACTTTCTACATGTTTTTAATATTTACAAGATTCAACCACCTATTTAAGAGCCAATGTTCCTTATAATATAAAGACTATAAAATGTTTTAAGATACTTACACACAATAACAAACTTAATATTTCACATATATACATATGCTTAATTTTTCTCTCTCTCTATACATATATATATAATACACCCCAACTCATACACAGAAAAAGACATACAGATAATATATTTCTTAATTTTCTCTGGCATTACCGTCCTGGGTTAAACTACTGCTCTTCATCTATTTAGTTTGTGTTTTGAATGTTCTTTTTAACTTATGGTTTTACTTTTCTTAAGTTTATTTGTCAAACTGTCCCATAATCTAACCCCCGACACGCACATACATACATTAACTGCTGTTCTGACACGATGTACTGTATGTTAAAGGTCAGTCCTCCTCTTAAACTAACCTACCTTTCTGTCAGCAGTTTTTTTGTGTTGTCAGGAAGTAAGTTATTTGTTGCTTTAAATATTATCTGTTCTGTTTTAAACTGGATCAGATCTTGTTATATATGCAAAATGACAGAATACAGTCAACTGAGGTCAAAATGTGTGTGGAAGGCTTTTAAAAACGTTAAAAAAAAAACATACTTCTTCTGATCGATAAGTCTTCCCAGGGCCAAACATGACTGAAGTCCAATGGTGATCTCCGTCAGCATATCCGCCATTTTCTTCTGCATCAGCTGGTTTCTGGCCAGTGGGACCCCAAACTGGATTCTGGTGACAAGACAAAGACCTGTGAATATAAACCTTTCCAAAAAAATACTGATAGTGGAAGAACACAAAGACACAAGCTCTAAACTAACTGTAGAGCTATTTCTGGTTTTGTTTAGTTCTAACTTTTCCTGCTTCATGTTATGTCCTTTAAGTCCAATCACCTAACCCAAGTCACTCATAAACCACAACATGTGACGCACCGGTCCAGAGTGTACTGTCTGGCAGCATGGAAGCAGAACTCGGCAGCACCCAGAGCTCCCCATGCAATACCATAGCGGGCGTTGTTCAAGCAGCCAAAGGGACCCTGTTGACAGAGGTGACCAAGAAGAGATATTCATAAGGCACTGATGTGGTAATATTCTTCTGATATGATATTTAAAAAGAGAGCGGTCTCTTACAGCTAAACCAGAAACGTTGGGCAACAGATTCTCCTGAGGAACCTCCACTTCATCCATCAGGATCATTCCAGTGGCTGACGCCCTCAGCGAGAACTTGCCCTCAATCTTCGGAGTAGCAAAACCCTTCATTCCACGCTCCAAGATGAACCCCCGCACTCTGCCGTCTTCACACTTGGCCCACACCACAGCGATGTCTGCCACAGGGGAGTTCGTGATCCTGTATAAAAAAAAGACATCTTGGACTGAGTGATTTGTAAGCACAAATCTTTGCAAAGAGTGCTATGAACACAACTTTAATTTGACTTTATTGGCCCTTTTCCATTAGCCCTACTCTACTCTACTCGACTCTACCCGGCTCTACTCTACTCGCCTTGTGCTGCTTTTCCATTAGCCCCAGTCGCCTGCCCAACGGGGTGCAGTGTCGCTGTAAACAGCTGAGCGGCACTGCGGTGATGTCATTTTGAGTGCGACACAACAATCTGTGGCTTTTTGTCACAAACCGATTAAAAAAGGAAAGCAGAAGAAGGCTGCAGGTGGTAAGAAGAAATACCCCTTGAGCAGCACAGGAGAGTTTTGGAAGCTATACAACAGAATGAAGCCGAGGATGAGAGCAATCGAGCTGCAAAGAAAAGACATATGAGGGTAAGCTAATGGTAGCTACCGCCAGCATGCTAGGTCGTAGCGCTCATGAGTCGTCGATGACAACATTGTCTGACCAATCAGTAGCCGGCAGTCGGTGACATCATCTTTTAGTGTCAACTCAGCTCGCTTGGAACCAGAGCGGAGTAGGTACTAAAACTAGCTTGTTTTAGGAGGTACCAGGCTAGTGGAAACACGCTGCAAATCGAGTAGGACCGAGTAGAGTGGGGCCAAAGCGTGCTAGGGGAAAAGGATCATTAGAGTTCTGTCTTTAAGGAACACTCCAACATATTTGTTGTTTTTATGTCTGTCTCACTCTCAAGTTCATGAGAAGCAAATAGACACCATACTTTCAACTGGGTGCACAGTAACAAGGAAGAGACGGACAAAGCTCGACAACCGCTAGTTAGCTTAGCCTAAAAACACTGGGAGTCAACATGTGTAGTTAGCCTGCCTCTGCCTACAGTCATCAAACTCTTAAGCAACTCTAAATGGTCCTGTGTGTGCTTGATGTGACTTGTTTTATTTTACCTCTTTATGTATCGTTAGCTTTTATGATCAACATTTTAACTCCGTCTGCTTCTAAGCAGTAGCTTTGTTTTTTCAAACTACATCTGCAGTGGTTTTGGCTAGAGGTGTGAGCTGTTCAAAAGACTTTACTCATTCGCAAGCGTCACATCTCTCGTGAATATGCAGAAAAAGCTCACCCACTGCTAGTTACAGTGCTGTGGAAATTATTTGCCCCTTCCTGATTTCTCTTTTTTTTTTTTTTTGCATATTTGTCACACTTAAATGTTTCAGATCGTCACACAAATGTTAGTATTAGACAAAGATAAACTGAGTAAATGCAAAATTCTGTTTTGAAAGGATTATTTTTTTATTAAGGAAAAAAAAAGCTCCCCAAACCTACATGAACCCCATTGTTATATCTGACTTAACTGTGATTAACCACATTTTTTTGACAGCTGAGTTGAATTTCACTGCCCACACAGACGTGATTACTGCCAGAACTTCTGAATTAGGAAATCAGAAATACTTAATAATTAGAAATACTTTATCAATCCCCAGGGGAAATTTGTCATTTCAGTTGCTCTTATACACAGTAATAAAATGACAAAGTATAATATCATATGACAAAATATCATATGAAGACATTAGAACAGATAGGAGCAGTAATTTAACTTAAAGTAAAAATAAAATAAAATAAAAACAACTACCGGTAATAATGAAAATAAATGAAAAGAGCATGAACATTAAGTAAGCAGGTTGCAACATGCAGAGCCTTCCGAAAGAAGGAATATAAGTAAAAATTAAGTGAAAATCCCTTAAATAGAACCTGTCTGACAAACTGGGGTAGGCTGCAAGATCTCTAAAAAAACACATCATTCCGAGATCCAAAGAAATTCAAGAGCATATGAGAAAAGAGGTGAAATCCATCAGTCTGGAAAGGGTTACAGAGCCTTTCCAAGGCTTTAGGACCCCAGCGAACCAAGGTCAAAACCATTGTCAGCATTTGGAGAAAACTGGGAACAGTTCCCAGGAGTGGTCGGCCTACCAAAATTACACCAAGAGCACAACAACGACTCATCCGAGAGGTCACAAAAGAACCCAGAACAACATCTGAAGAGCAGCAGGCCTCACCTGCATCAGTTAAGGTCAATGTTCATGACTCAACAATAAGAAAGAGACTGAGAAAAAATGGCATCCATTGGAGAAATCCAAGTGAAAACCACTACTGACAAAAAAAACACAAAGGTTCATCTCACATTTGCCAAAAACACCTTGATGATCCTCCTTTTGGTAAAAAATATAACATGGACAGCTGAGACAAAGTTAAACATTTTTGAAGGTGTGCGTCTCACTACATCTGACGTAAAAACAACACAGCATTTGATAAAAAGGACATCACAGCAGCAGCCAAACGTGGTGGTGATAGTGTGATGGTCTGGGGCTGCTTTGCTGCTTCAGGACCTGGGTGACTTGCTGTAATTGATGGAACCATGAATTCTGCTGTCTACCAGAAAATCTTGAAGAACATTCAGCCATCTGATTCAGATTCAGGCAACTTTATTAATCCTCAAAGGGTGATTCCATTCACAGTTACCCTGCTGTGTTTATCCTGCTGGGTCAAACAACGTGGAGCGCCCTCCTATGTCAAAGTTTGTGACCTCAAGCTCAAGCGCACATGAGTTATGCAACAGGACAATGACCCGAAACACACTAGCAAGCACATCTCTGAATGGTTTAAAAAAATAAAATAATACGGTTCTGAAGTGGCCTAGTCAAAGTCCAGACGTAAATCCAATTGAGAGGCTGTGTTGTGACCTTAAAAGGGGCAGTTCAAGCTAGAAGACCCTCCAATGTGGCTGAGTTCAAACAATTCTGCAAAGAAGAGAGGGCCGAAACCCCTGCACAGTGATGGGAAAGATTCATTGTCAGTTATCGCAAAAGTAATGATTGATGAAAGTTGGATTCAATTAGAATTTTTATGATTGAAACACAGCAGGATTGTTTCCTTTTTCATGAGCAGACAGATCCAGAGTGAAAAGGGTTTTACTGTTATTCTGTTTTAAGAGCAATATCAACAAATAAGTGCAATTATTTAAAATAATGATTTTTTAATGCTATAATAGCAAATGTAATAACATTTAATTTAATAAAGGTAAGAAAAGTTTAAATACTGTAATAAAAAAAGAAAAATAAGTGTTGGTGAAGTTTGTTTTCAGGGTCTAATATATGAGTGTAAATCTGTTTGTGTCTGTGTGGAGATTTCTATCTTTATCAGCGTATGTTTGTGTGTCTGAATGCATGTGAACAGTTCTTTACTCTCACTGACTTCTTTTCTCTTTTACATTTATGTTAATCACGTCAGACAGTAAACAGTACTTTAACAGTGGGCCATAAAACTGTGTTAGCAAATAATTCATTAGCAGGATTAGACTAGATTAGATCATGTAGAACTTTTTTAATCCCTTTGGGAAACTCTCTCAGGGAAATAAGGATTTCAGTAGCAGTTTGATAAGTAGATAAAAAATATATAAAACAAGATGGATATAAACTGACATTCAAATAAATATAAATAAGAAAATAAAAATATAGCTTCTGGCGAGCTAATGCTCCTTCCCTCCCAGTTAATCAGTCTGATGGCTGGAGTGTCAATCTCAAACTGTTTTAGTCACAAGAGCCCCGGCCCTTTACCTAAACTTGACCCGTACTAAACAGGATGGATCAAATACTTGATAAGTTTCTTAATACTGATACCTTATTGCCAGATGTTTTCCACTGTTTCCAACAGGAAGGACTTCATGCTGCAACATCCTTTGCTTTTTGTTTTTGTGGTTGAAGGGAGGGTGTCTTAAAGATTCAAAAACAAGGCAACTGCACTGCCTTGTGTTTCAATCTTCACGATAACCATGACCAGGATGAATGAGACATGGACGAGAATGGAGGGTGTTGCCTACCATGTTTTGGCTCCACTCAGGCTGAAGGTCCCACTGGAGGGGTTGTACTTGGCCTTGGTCTCCATGCTGCTGGGATCACTGCCATGGTTGGGCTCCGTTAAGCCAAAACAGCCCAGGATTTCCCCACTCGCTGCATAAAAATAGAAGTATATATAATAATAACACTGAGACTACACTTTGTTGTTTTTAGGATGTAACCTTTCAGTACAGAAAATGTTTATCCTCACCAAGCCGGGGCAGGTACTTCTCCTTCTGGGCCTCTGTGCCGTAAGCATTGATGGGGTGCATGACCAGTGAGGACTGTACACTCATCACCGACCGATACCCACTGTCCACTCTCTCCACTTCTCTTGCAATCAAGCCATAAGCAACATAACTGGTGCCAGCACAGCCGTACCCTACATGAAGAATAAAACTGTGTCAAGTTTTACAAATCATTACAATTCAACATCACAAAATGTAGACAGTTGATTATGATAATACACTTTGCCAAAAAATGTATCCTTAGGTCTGTCGCGATAAATTTTGGTGGACGATTATTGTCCAAAAAAATTACTGCCAATAAACGATATTATTGTTAATATTATGTTGTTGTTGTTTTTCATTTTTTCATTAATGTAATTATAATATATGTCATGATAAAGTCAATACACCATATCAACAGCAATAAAATTTAATTTCTTAGGTGTATTTAACTGTAACTGGAAGGTCAAGATCTTTTAAATAAAATAAATTAGACAAACAATATAATAAATTTAACAAACAAAAAAAGAGGAAAAAAACAATGAAAATGAAATGGACTCTCTTTTAGGAAAAATTGCATCTAAATAAAAATAATTATACTAATCAAAAACAATAAAAAATAGACCCTGTTTCTGTAAAGAAAAAAAGAAAGTCCAATAAAAACGCACACAACAATAAAAGCAATACATAAAATAGAATTTATACAGCTCTGGAATTGTTTGTGGTATGTCCTTTCTCCCAGTCAATTCGTAATGTCTGTCAAATGTTTGTAACATTGCTGGCTGTTCAACCGTATTGAAGGGCTGCATTTCTTTTGCAATGTAGCGAACGACACTGTCTGTGAGTGTGCACTATTTTTTTGTGCTGTTTTATTTATATTTACTTTGCCGACCAAACGCCTCAGTAAGTGTTGACTGTCAAGGTTAAAGGCTCCGCTGCACCTCCCCTTCTTCTTCTTCTTCGTCGCCACTACCTCCAAACAAATACGACATATTGGCTCGTTGGTGTTCATGAGCTAACACCTTGTTCATTCTGTTTAAAAACAAAATATTCCCACACTGGGGCTGTGGCAGTTGGCTTAGGAACCTTAGCTTTAGTGCCACCTTTCATATTAGTGTTTGTTTCCTTGTTACTCCTCAGGACGCTCACTTCAGCTCTTTCTGTATGGATTGCATGAGTGACAAATGCTCACTCCACTAGAAATCGGCTATAGAACCAGTGCACCCCGGGGTTAAGAAAGATGCACAGAGTGAGCCATCTTCTCATCCAGCACGTGTCAGTTTATTGAGGCCGGCAAACTTACCGAGGACGTTTTTATTTTATCGTGCTGTTAATTGATTTACACAGGCCTATGGATACTTCTCCTTTGGAAAAATGAATCATCACCAACATTCAGCATGCTCCTGACTAAAGTTTCTCAATTTCTTCCTCTAGAAGAAATTACACTTGAGAAATATAACTGGGGTTACCTATTTCATGACTTTTGGCATTCCTTGTATTCCCAAGTGGAAAAACAGGATTTGTGAAAAGCTACGTTTAACTTGTCACTGTTTATGTATTGATGTTCATAAATTTAGGTTTATTTGCGTACATGTATTTTGACTTTTCTTCTTTTGGGGGAGATTCTTGTACACATCGGCATGTTTTTACTTTACTTATGTCTTGTTTTTGTCTTCTATTTAACTTGTTATGTGCACATATATGAACATATGTTCCATTATCCTTCTGTGTAAATAAACAGCTGGAGAGAAGACTGTGGAGCATAAGTGAACATTTGTAAATGAATTTTGTTGGAAATATTTGTGAAACTAAATGAAAATAAAAAGAAGCTAAAAAAAAAAATCAACATCACAAGTTACTTGTGTGACTAAGAAAACTGAAACACACTTACGACATGTTAAGTCAGGTAAAATAAAAATAATAAAATAAAAAAAGTTGAGAAAACAAACGACAAACTCCACCCATTGTTTGAGACGGACTGATAAGTTGTTTTGTAGTTTCACTGCTCACCTTTAATAGTTGGACCCAGGACACCCAACTCTCCCATTTCTGAGACAATCTCACGGTGGAAGTCTGTTGGGAAAAGAAAAACTTGATTATTGTTTGCTATAAAATAAACACTGACTGTCTGTTAATCCTTCAAGACTCTGAATTCAGGAATATGTTCAATAATTTCTACAGACACATAGGCCATTATCTGTGCTTTGGTGAACTTTTATCTTCCCTTAACTTCATCTAAAGACCTTCTGGGTTTACCAGCAGAGTCTGACTCTCCTATTCAAGGGTGGACAACTCGTGGCCACACACGGCCCCTCAGCTTACTCACTGTGGCCCTCCAATCATTTCCAAAGAAACGTTAGAAATAAGAAGAAGACTTAACAAGAACTGCTTAATATGATTTATCATGGGTAACAGTTCTGCATAACACACAAATTAGGATATAAAATAAAAAAAATTCTACCACCTCAAGACTGCGGGTACATGCTTTGCTGTTTAAAGTCGTTAAATAACTTTCTTTGCTTTCTCTAAATATATTTTATAAGGCATTAGATCACATTATATAGTATAAGTAAAAACTATATCTATAGATAATGGTAAAGGTATATTTTTTGTGCTTTAAAACTGTTAAACATTCATGATTTCAGTGTAGGGCTGGGCAATACATCGATTAAAAAAGATTTTAAAATGTAGATTTCTTTCCACTCAATTAAATTGTAAGTTGTAGCAGAGTTTGAAAAAATATAAATACCGAAATTTTATAGTTTTCATGAAATACTGATCAGAGTAGCATGTTAACAAACTGAAAATCCCCCTGTTTTCAGTGTTTATGTAGGCAAACCTGCCTGCGTTAGAACTACATAAACAACATTTTATGACACACACTTTAATTTACAGAGAGAAATTCTGATTGATTTAGGAATAGATTTTGACAACATAAAGACAGAACTTGATTCATGTCAGTTTTGCATTACTTTGAGGGGGGTTTTTTTGCTTGAGAGGGAAAAAATTTAAAATCATAAATCGAGTTTTGAGGGGAAAAATCTGGGATTTAAATTTTAGGCCATATCGCCCTATTTTAGTACATTAAAAAGAAGCTTAAATTGGCTTTTGTTATGTGACATGCACATTTAATCATTAATTTTCATTGTGTTTGACTTAAAATATATTAATGTTGTAAATTTCCTTTTTTGGGGGGTTATTTGGTTTTTTTGGGGGATAATACATGACAGTGCAGCCTTAGGGCACTGAAAAACATGTATGCAGCCCTCTTGTTGCCCACCCCTGCTCTTATTTTCATCTGC